>CM031595.1:73851986-73876986 GCA_018398815.1 Conus ventricosus | reverse complement strand
CAGGTCACTCAGCTGGGAAATAAGCAATTTCTTGGAGATTTCGACAGACCTCCGTCCGTCTTTATCACGGTGGTGTTGTTACTAAAATGATCTAATTTTCTCTGTTAGGGCGACAGAATATTGAAACAAAATAATCTTTTTTTTTTCGCATGAACAGTTGGTAAAGATTTCTTTCATACTGCATCATATTTCGAACTCTTCTTCATCTATCACTCGTAGGTGTGTCATGTTCCCTACCTAATTCAGCGTGCAGTAAATGTGTTCTGCATCAAAATCAATAACAGACTACAAGTGAAAACAGGGAGATATATTTATGCTCTTCTCTCTCTCTCTCTCTCTCTCTCTCCTCTCTCTCTCCTCTCTCTCTCTCTCTCTCTCTCTCTCAGTGTACGTGCGTGCGCGCGCGCGCGCGCGCGCGCGTGTGTGTGTGTGTGTGTGTGTGTGTGTGTGTGTGTGTGTGTGTGTGTGTGTGTGTGTGTATGTGTATGTGTGTGTGTTTAAAAAGTTTGAAGGTTCGGTCAAACACTTATCGCACACTCCTAAAGATTACTTCTAGCGCTGCAAGTGGCTTTTGAAACTCAAACACATATTCCTTCACAGAAAATCTGTGTTGAAAAATAGCCACAATTCCCAAGTACAATGGTATCCAATCTCAATAAACGTATTTTAGATGCACTCCAACCACAGCAATTTGTAAGTACAAACTACATGAATACTATAAAGACGAAGATGATTTATTTTTATGTTTTCACAATGGCTCCTGCTCTGCAGCAAGTAAATGTACTGAAATGACACATTACAAAAAGTGGGAAATATTTCAGATCGACAATTTAAAGTGTGGATGGACAACTTGTAGTAACAGGTTCCTCGTGAAACTCTCCCATGAAGTTGCATAACACCTAGCTGCAATTGGCAGTTATTGGATTACCATTCAACATGTTTATGTTGAAATACTGTGAAAGGGGTGAGGGTTTACGGTGAGAGGTTTGGAGAGAAAATATATGGGTTGCAGTCACTGTTGTATCCATCACTACTCATTGAAGGTTTTGACTTTTTTCTGTCTAGTCTCTTGTCTAGTTTCTTGTCTAGTCTTTTTCTGTCTGGTCTTTTTCTGTCTAGTCTCGTTGAACATAATAGTTTACCAAGTTTGCCTTGTGTGTGTGTGTGTGTGTGTGTGTGTGTGTGTGTGTGCGTGCGTGCGTGCGTGCGTGCGTGCGTGCGTGCGTGCGTGCGTGCGTGCGTGCGTGCGTGCGTGTGTGTGTTGTTCATAGCTACTGTCCGCTTGCGATCGGTCCATTTCAGCCTACTGATGTTCGCCCATATCTTCTGAGCTTCCCAGGGACTTGCGTGTACTGCCGTATTAGCATCAAGTATTCACAGTGACGCATAAATGTCAGCTTGAGGTTGCCCAGTTGCGTATATTCCTGCGAGGCTGTTCATTTTGTTCTGTCGTGTTCAGTGGTTGTTGTTTTAAACAAAAATCATCACACCTTTTACAACGTTTTTCAAGTGCACTGACATTTTGAGGCGCGAGATTCTGTTTTTAAAGCCATTGTTTCAGCTGTCATTGGCCAATTAGCTGGCTGCTGTTTAGGTGATGTCTTTTCTTCCTTCAGCAGATTCCTCGCCTTGCTGTAACCACTCACATCACTTTAAAAAGTCCTGGATTTCCCTCCCATTTCTTCCTGGTAATCCAGATTTCTCCTGCAGAATATCAGCTGTCACAATAAACAGCACTATGGGATTGTTCAGAAGCTGCACGATAAAAGGGATCCATTATCAAGCTTTACATGTGTGAATGTTGCCTGTCTGTCCACTTATTAATGGTTCTTGATGATATAAGTTCAGGGATCAAGATACATAGTATTTTCTTTACTGGACCAGCGGCTCTAACTGGTAGTCACCAATCAGAGGAAACTGTTAAACTGATCATGGAACATTAACACATACAATTTTTTTGTTCATTCAGGCATCTACCCCATTGCACCACTTCTTCTAACAGAGTGCGTGGAGTTTGTCACTGCTACTGTCATAAGGTTACTGCACGTGCTATGCATATACCCTGGGAGAAAATCAGCTGATAAACTGCCATGTTATTAGTCATGGGTGTGCTTAAATGCTCGCTAGCTTTTGTCATCTTCTGTGTGTTTAGTGCGTAAGTTCGGGATGTTGTTCTCTGTACAGACCACAGTTCTCTGTAGTGTTGTTGCTCTGTTCGACTTTGTTCGTTTATTTCTCCTCTTCTCCTCTTTCTCCTCCTCTCCCTTCTCCTCCTCCTCCTCCTCCTCCTCCTCCTCCTCCTCCTCCTCCTCCTCCTCCTCCTTCTTCTTCTTCTTCTTCTTCTTCTTCTTCTTCTTCTTCTTCTTCCTCCTCCATCACGCTGCACCGAGGCCTGGCAATAGAGAAGATTCTGCACCCATCTGAATGAATCATTGATTTTGTCCATTCACTTCACACCTTCATCATTCACGATGAATGGTCCCATTGCAAGTGATCAACAGTTCAAGAGGATAAGTGGAAGAAGAAAAAGCAGACACGTCCTTTATTGATGAAGTGTCTGAGCTGAGAATTTTCCCTGGTAGCATTTCCATAGGACTGCCATAACATCCTCTAGTTTGTCACTGCCTTCGTTTCACAATTCACCTCAGGCAAAATGAATGTATTGCTTCGGTTGCTGCGTCTGCCATTAGCCATTCAATCCTCTGAATTCGATGTCTGTGTTCATAGTCTCCCAGGGACACGCTGATTCAAACAGTGTGTTCCCAAAATATGGATACTAGAGTGGTTCTGTCGTCATCCAGTTCTGTGTATTCATATACACCACTTCAGTAGAGCTGATACTTTATAATCCTCCTACATCTCCAAAGAGAAGCCACCATGGGTAGTGACCAGCATCACAGGCAGCGAGGCCGTGGGTTTGGGACCCATGAGAGTTATATCTTGGAGGTGAGAGTTATATCTTGGAGGGATTTCCATAAAAATCGGTTACCACCCAGAGCTCCATGAAAGTTGTTGAGAGTTCAGTGAGCTACTGCTGAAAGAAAGAAAAATGGAAGCATACAGCCCAGTGGCATCCACTTAATGGATGCTTCCCTGAGTGTGTGGCTGCAGGTGACTGTACGAGGTTGCCCTTAGTCGTATGGTGATGAGCCTGCTTGAAACTTGCTGGCACCTCATGACAGCGTTTAACAATGTCTTTGGCTGCCTGAAATGGCGGGCACCCATGACCGTGCTGACAGTGTCTTGTGAACGAGGAAAGTACACCATGCTCATGTCTAGTCTCTCTTCCACTGAAGTATAACTTGTGGGCTTCGTGAGATGGTTGTCTTTCCAAGTTCTTCCATCGTACTTCGCAAAGTCTAATGTTCTGGTAGTTTCTGTTCATTTCATGCGTGGGTCTTCCAATCTTCCTGCTTGTTTCAGTATTCTCACATTCTATATGCCGATGGTAATTTTATTTTTGGCACGAAATCTGTTTCTTGGTGCACCAGTCGCAGACTTTCCACTTCCGCTCTGGCACGCGGCAGAAGGCGTGGCCCTTGGTGATCCGGGCGTCGACGGATCCGGTATGAATTGAGTGCTGGTTTTCATCTTCATGTGGCGTGTCTTTGGCAGTTGACACCTGGCGGACTCCATCCCTCTCCAGTTTTGACCACAGCCTATGTCCTCCAACTCGAAAGCTCGCCTTGGTCGCGGACACGTCGCCGGTAGTAGATGGGTGGCAGCCCTTCCGCCCTGGACGTTGATCAGTAAGGAGTTCCTCCGCCCAGTGATGCCGTGTCAACATCACCCTCTCGCGTGGTTTAGCCCGCCAGCTGAAGCGGTGTTCCAGGGTGTGGCGTTTGCAGCCAGTCACAGAGAGATTTAGGATAAACATTAGTAAGCTTCAAAACCAATGTCTCCCGCTTCCTTCTCTCAAGGTAACTTCATGTCGCCCTTGGGAGGCGGATACTCATTCACTCTAGCTCCTTGATAAAGTCATTGCTGCATTCAGTAGGAGTCTCCATGACTATGGCTACTCAGTTCTGGAGTCAGTGGCTGAGCGTCCTCCCCTAAGGGTACATATGAAGTTACTATGACAGTAAGTGGGAGGCTTTCCACGGCGGCCCATGGTCAAATAGCAAGAGCGTGTACCCGTGAAGATGACGAGTTGAGAGTTCAAACCCCACCACAAATTTGGATTTTTTTTTGCAGCTGGAAATCTCTCTCAGTCTACCCTGTTTCAGGTGAGGGAAGATAAAGGAGAGGCACACGGAGAGGGATGCGAACAACCTTCCATCATGCCATGCTCCAGACACGAGAAACCTCAACAAGTTCACTGTCCGCAAGTCCATTAGCTTAAGGGACTTCAAACTTTTGTAAGTGAAAGGAGAAGTTGTAGGTAGCGTCCTGCGTATGATGGATCAGAACCAACACGAAAACATTACTCATCAGGAATACATTGCCTCTTCGTGAAAATGGTGTGTGATTGCTCCTATAGAGTCCAGATACACAGATTGAAATAGAACGGTTGTGGCTGTGAAAATAATATGTGATTGCTCCGTATAGAGTGCAGATACACAGACTGAAATAGAACCGGTTGTGGCTGTGAAAATAATATGTGATTGCTCCGTATAGAGTGCAGATACACAGATTGAAATAGAACCGGTTGTGGCTGTGAAAATGATGTGTGATTGCTCCCTATAGAGTCCAGATACACAGATTGAAATAGAACCGGTTGTGGCTGTGAAAATGATGTGTGATTGCTCCCTTAGAGTCCAGATACACAGATTGAAATAGAACCGGTTGTGGTTGTGAAAATGATGTGTGATTGCTCCCTATAGAGTCCAGATACACAGATTGAAATAAACCGGTTGTGGCTGTGAAAATGATGTGTGATTGCTCCCTATAGAGTCCAGATACACAGATTGAAATAGAACCGGTTGTGGCTGTGAAAATGAGTGTGATTGCTCCTTATAGAGTGCAGATACACAGATTGAAATAGAACCGGTTGTGGCTGTGTAGGGAGAGCCGGGGATGGGGGTGGGGGTGGGGGATGCGAGTCAGAATGAAATGTATACGAATATTCCTTTGAGACGTCACTGAAGATCAGAGAGAACGAAACGTACTTAACGAAGAAATTGTGGTAGGCTTCTCAAATACGCTAGAATTTATTGAGAATATAAAATATAACAAATGCGGAAGGCTTCTCAAATACGCAAGAATTTATTGCATTCTCAGCATCAGCTGTTTAAACAAAAATCATGGCGGTTTAACCTACCCTGGGTAACCCCGCTGATTCTTGTCTGGCGTTCTAGAATTGTCTGTCCTTTCTGTATCATCTATATGATATGGTGAAACATCTCCCAAAATGCGCGAATGCCATCGCCGTTTTCCTAATCCACTCTGTATTCATTCTGCTTAACGTTCACTACTGACGTCTAAAAGCAGATGACCGTGAAGACATTCGGCGGAGCAATTCCACCAACACAAACCCAAAAGTAGCTGTGAGACTTTCCGCTCCTGTAACTTCGTTCATGGTTCCGTAACTTCCATAGCAGATCGATAGATCTAAACAGCTTGTATCAAATGAGCTGGAACCGTTTGGCTGGTTGCCTCGCAGAATGGGGTCCCTCCAACCAGTAGTTTTCTTGGAGCCAATCTCCTCCACTCCTGCCCAACCCTCCTCCTTCCCCCCCCCCCTCCCACCCCCCCCCCCCCCCCCCCCCCCCGTCCCCCGCCCCCTCCCGTAGCATTTGGACAACTTGTCAGGTCTGTGCACCATTAACTCTATGCATGTGTTATTATTTGCAGTGTAGAAAAATTGGCTCGTGTCTTGCCAGGATTGCTGCTTTGCCGTTATTTCTTAAATGCGCGAACATTTTAGTCCTTCTGACGATTGTGGTTATTGTATTCTGCTGTGTACTGTGCATTTGGGGCTACTGCAAATTGGATTGATAATTTCTTGTTTTCTCTCTCTTCTCTCTCTCTCTCTCTCTCCTCTCTCTCTCTCCTCTCTCTCTCTCTCTCTCTCTCTCTCTCTCTCGTCTCTCTCTCTCTCTCTCTCTCTCTCTCTCTAGCCCGATGATATGTCAAGGATTCGTTCAGTACAAACCGTATGCCCTCCTCTGGACATTCTGCACCAGTCATTTCCTCTTCTCTGTCACTCTCTTTGCCGCCGTTTTGGTTTGCCTGTTTGTCGGCTTCATTTGTCCACTTCTCTCTTTGCGCCGTTTTGGTTTGCCTGTTTGTCGGCTTCATTTGTCCACTTCTCTCTTTGCCGCCGTTTTGGTTTGCCTGTTTGTCGGCTTCATTTGTCCACTTCTCTAATTTGCTCTTTTGCTGTGTGTCTTGCTGTACTCTCTCCGACTGTCTTCCTACCTTCCCGGTCCATCCGCCTGTCTATGTTTTGAAAACAAAATCATTGAAATGGGGGTGGGGTGGGTCTCAGACAGAGACAGTTGTCACGCTGCTTTGATGCCCTTCATTACGGGAGGTCCAGCAACAAACTGAACTACCCAGTAATCTGTTGTGTTGATTCCCTCTCCTTTCTAATTCCTGAGAGATTGTTCCCGTTATATATCGCACACAGATGAGTGCCCATGAGGTACTGGCCCACAAAACCCAGCCCACGTTCTTCAGTCCCGTCCCACTTTCGACAGCCTGCGGCCTGAGTTTTGGCCCGGTGCAGTGGAACTCCCAAGAAAAAGCTGTGAGGAACGGCAGACTCACTCCGACGGACCGCTGACTTTGCCAAAGCTACCGGACTTTGTATCTGACCAGCATGACCAGGGAACGCAGTAGAAGAAGAAGTTCCCGTTCATCAGTAACCAGTAGATTGAAAACACAAAATGAGGGACGCAGTCAAATCGTTACAGCGTTTGCCTACAGAGCGGATGGTTATTAGGTCAAACCATTTTATTATGGGGTCGGAATTTTTACGGCTCAAAAACCTTTCACTGTCCATCCAGCAGAACGTCAGAGAGGGTGAGGCGGCGGAGGGATAGAGATCAAACCCGCTTTCCATCATGCAGCGCTCTAGACGCTGTGATCTTCCAACAGTCTTACAGCCCTTTTGGACTTTAGGCTAGGGGGCGTTAACCTTAACACTACCCTGGTGAAAATGAGTAGGCGCGCCCTTTTAGGGAAACACGCTCTGTGGTGACGATGAAATGCTGTGTTGCTGACTTTTCTGGAGGCATTACGGAGCACTGTGGAAGCATCTTTGCAGTTTGTGACTGACGTGTTCCACTATTCAACCTGAATGTCCCATAACATACTGGAAATGTATGTGCAGGAGGTCTTTTTGCAGCAGCTATTAGCAAATAGTCTGCATTTCCTGTATGTTTTCATAGTTTGTTGGCAATATGCTGATTGAAGATTTATGTTTGTGGTATATGGATCCTGTGTGCTTATTTGATTGATGGGTATTCACACCAATAGCTTTAGGATGACAGTCTTACATCACATTCTATATTTCATTGTATTATCTCCATTTGATAAGCTTTCCCCCGTGTTGTCCCCTCCGCTATTCACAGGGGTCTATTATTTGGTTGACTTGAGATCGCTTAAGAGTGGAGATCCAACATTGCTCTAACACCTCCCCCCCCCCCCCTCCCCACGTTGCCTTCTGTAGTGCTTGTTTTGAATCGACATGACTGTAATCCGTTCCCACAAGAAGTGCAGTGAAAATGTGAGCTTCTTTTAAAGTGTCTTAGTACTTTGAACTCTATACCTATAGTCAGCAGTCTTTGTGTTGGATGAGCATTTGGAAATTTTTTTTTTAATTCATAATTTGTCATCTACATGCCTTTAATGCTATCATTTTTATGTCACAATGAATCTTCTACCACTAATACTTCCATCTGCTTTAGACTGGCTTATGCTGCAGACAGACAACAGTGCTGGGTTCTTATGAATCTACAGAAATATACCGTTGTAGCAGCAAAGCAGAATTTGATGCCGAGCGTTCCTCAGTCGACTGCCTGTACTATGCCACTGTACGAATGGTAGAAAACCAGCATGAAAAAAAAAATCTTCGGTTTCATGAGATTTCACTGGATGATAATAATGTGCCTGCGGGCATCCATGTTTTTTTTCAACAACATCCCACGCACTGTGTCATTGTCTGTGTTTTATTAACGACTGACGCGTCAAACACTTGCATGGCAGGGAAAATCAACAGAAATGCTGCCGCGATAACAGCGTTTGCACATCACTCACGAAAGTGCCGATGATTGCTCTTAGATTTGATTCTTCGGGCCGTTCTGTGGATTGATGTTTACATCTGTGCTGTGCACCAGGGCCATCGCACATGTTTTGTGCCCAGTGCGCCATGATACTAGAAATCCCAGCAATGTTTCTCTTCATTTTCTTTGGTTGCGTGGGGTGGGAAGACTGATGTTGCTTGGTTAGTAGGGGGGGGGGGGGGGGGAATTCAATGTGTTTGTTTAATCGTTGGAGAAGAAGGATATCACGATTACCGGATTTAGACAGGTCACTCAGCTGAGAATAGCACTTACTTGGAGCTTTCGACAGACCTCCGTCCGTCTTCTTCAGCGGTGGTGTTGCTACTGCAAGGATATCCACCTTCGAGGCACAGTTTTGATGCTATTAGTGTACTGTGCTTGCATCACCACGTACAGATCCACCCTGATGCAATAAAAACACCAGAAGGCCACATAGATTAGCCCCTTGAATCACTGACGTTTTGATACAAGATCAGTATGTACAGGTATGAAAGAGAGTAACTATGATTTGAGAAAGCTTGTACTGACGTGTTGTGAAACAGCAGAAAATAGACAGACAACCTGATCCGTTCGTCCGACACCATCAGAAGGATGCTATAGTCTGTTACTGACAAGGTACACTCATCAGAAACACTCAAGGGGGTTCATCCGTGGCCATGCTGCTATAGAACATTCATAACGAGATATACAGCAATGACCTAGAGGAATCAGTAATCAGCTCAGCCCTCCCGATCCGCCTTCTCCTCCTTCTGAACCCTTTTGTTTCATATCTTTCATACCTCCATCTACATAGCCCGTGAGTCAGTGCCACGATAATGTTCTGATAAATGTCCCGAAGGCAGTATCAGTATTGTATTTCATATTAAAGCAGTAGCTTCCCAGCAAGTGGTCACTGATCCTGGTTCTCTCTTCACCACGCATAGTAAGTCACACTGTGCAGGCAAAATGTGTGCGCTGATCCAGTAGCAGAACCTCTGCCCTATATTTTCTTCATACCCAAAAATGTTCTGCTTTTAGAACCTCCTGGCAGAGGGATGTTCGGAGGTTTTGTTGGTGAAATAGGAAATATGAATTCTGTTCCGTTCTGTCGATTTAATAATTATCTTTGTGGAAACAGACGGAACAAACGCAAATGATGGGTTTATTATTTACATCGTCATGTTCACTTCACAAAAGCTTTTTTGTTCAATCATTTTGAGACTCCAATTGAATGCATGGAAACTCTGATGGACACGCACACACGCACACACACACACACACACACACACACACACACACACACACACACACACACGCGCGCGCGCTCGCACACACACACACGCGCGCGCGCACGCACGCACGCACGCTCGCACGCACGCACGCACGCACGCACGCACGCACGCACGCACGCACACACACACACACACACACACACAATCACACACACACACACACACACACACACACACACACACACACACACACACACACACACACCACACACACACACACACACACAATCACAGACACAAAATCACACACGAAAAACACAACCCTTTGGAAACGCGATATTCCGCGGACGGTGCAGGGCCTACAGGCACCCAGGTTTCCCTGATAACATTTGTGCAGTTTGTCATTGTCGTTGTTTATGAACGACTGACGCGACAAGCCTTTGCTTCGGAGGTTAGGGGATGGGTGTGGGGATAGGGGTGGGATCAGCCCAAATGTGGCCACGATAACAGCTTCTACACATCACTCACGGAATATGCTGAAATCGCATTTTGCTTCCATCTTCTAGGCCTTTGTGTGTCGTTCACCAGGGCACTAAGACATGTGTTTTGCATTTTTGTGCCATGACATGATAAATCTTAGTAATGTTTTGGTTCGATTTTTCTTTTTCTTTTTGGGGGGATGGGGTGGGGTGGGGTGGGGGTGGAGGGAGGGATAGGTGGGGTCGTAGGGTTAGGGCTGGGGGTGGGGGAGGGGAGTGGGAGAGGATGTGGGAAGTGGGAGGCAATTGTCAACCTGAGTGGCACTGCTTTACTATCTTTACTACCTTGTTGCAATGAAATCACATGCATTCTGCTAAAGATCAACCAGCGCCAGGCTGCTCTCAGGCCATTCATCAGAGCAGATCCCGCACTGCTCTGTTGGTCAGGAAAACTGAGTTACACTCTGAGGTACGCATCCGTTCATGGAGTGAACTTAGTACGAGCCATTTCCCATTTTCAACGTATGATCCCATAGCACAGTTAGCTCTGAGTACACACAGGGCATCATCTGCTGTGACCCCTACTGACGACTATAACTGCTTTGTCGCGGAGCCAGAGTAAGTGAAGCGTTCCCCAGAGGAGGGCGCCGCCTATGTCCTTTCCACCACAGTTCCCATGAGCTAAGAACTACTAGCGACCCCGCCACGAACTCACTAAAGGCATAACCGTGAAAGAAAATCGAAACTGAAGTCGCCATGAGAGCAGGACGTGAATCGGAGACTCTTCTATGCTGCACGTTGAGGATGAACATGATGAGAATGATGCTTTGGAGCTCCACTCCTGTCTGAGACTGCACGGTAGGGCTGTATACTAAGCTTACATTCATAACCTATCCCGGCGTCAGCCAACCCCGAAAGATACAGACCCTTGCAGTGATGGTCAAGGAAATTTGAGCACCACTCTCAGGGACGCCTCCTGCAAGTGGATGAAACTCAGTAGCGTGGTTCCAGTCTTCCCAACTGAGTCCACAGCAGAAATCCCGCAACCAAAATGGCTCTGAAGGGAATCGAACCCTTACCACGACCTCCCATTCCACACTTCGCGACCGCACCACTACTCTGCCCCAAATGTGTAGAATGTAATGTTTAGTAGAGCCTGGCCGCAATCAGACTGGGTAGAATACTGTTTACCTTGCATGCTGGACAATACTAATTTTAGCACACGCGACAAATACTCACACAAGCCATTGGTAGGGTCCGCGCTGGTTATTATATCGGATGTGCGACGACAACTCATGTTTACAGTAAAAAAAAAAAAAAAAACGGCGCTCAATTGTCCGGCGCTCAATTGTTGGCGCTCAGGCGCTCAATTGTTGGCGCTCAATTGTCATGGAACCCGCAAAAGGTATTGATGTATCAGCTTTACAATAGATATCCCTGGATTGAGTAGCCGACGCTGAAGTAGGATGCTAGAATTAGTAAGTAAGCGAATGACTGAAAATCAGCACGGCAGGATAGCTGATAGGGCTGATGCATAATTCATGTCTCTCTTGCCCCGCGGCGCCTGTTTGACGGTCCAGATCAATACGTGAAAAGCGACAGTTGTGGTTAGGATCTATTTGAGAGCCATGCATGAAGACTCTGGATTCCAGCGTCAGTACCTTCAGCTGCTCAGCTGTGGAGCAGACTGATCCAGAATTCCAGTCGACTGTTCCAACGGCTACACTAAGCGAGAACCATGCGTGAAGGTTTCGGTTTAATAATTCAATGAGTGAATAAACAAATAAATAAAGAGTTGGGGACGTGTGCAGACTAGTTGTTTGTCTGTCTAAACATTGTGTCTTTGTTTTTCTGATGAGTCACATTCTCTTGCTCTTCTTTTGTCTGGAAAACAATGGTATTGAGTAGATTTTTTTTGTTAGTTTGTTTTCTCCCGAGAAAACGAAAAAGTAGCCTATGGGAGCTTGGATTATACAACAGAGAAGAAATTACTGATCTCTGTGTGAATGGTGTGTGTGCGTGTGTGTGTTGTGTGTGTGTGTGTGTGTGTGTGTGTGTGTGTGTGTGTGTGTGTGTGGTGTGTGTGTGTGTGTGTTGTGTGTGTGTGTGTGTGTGTGTGTGTGTGTGTGTATGTGTGTGTGTGTGTGTGTGCTTTTTATGTGCATGTGTGTGTGTGTTGTGGAAGAGAGAGGAAGAGAGAGAGAGAGGAAGAGAGAGAGAGAGGAAGAGAGAGAGAGAGAGAGAGAGAGAGAGAGAGAGAGAGAGAGAGAGAGAGAGAGAGAGAGACAGACAGACAGACAGACAGACAGACAGACAGACACACCGACAGACAGTCAGACAGACAGTGACAGAGACAGAGAGAAACAGACAGACAGAGAAAGAGATAGGAGTGGTACGGGGAATAAATATGGGGGTAGGGCGCGCATGCAGTTGCACAGGGGTACAAAATCATATTTTCAAAGCTGCTTTCCTACGGACATGTATGGCCCTGGCATAGCACGTACCTCGATGAACAGATGTAAATTGGCCTGACAACGATGCCCCGATGTCCGTCTAGCTGTGCTGTGGAAGTGCCAATTCAGCTCTGTCACTTCTCCTTCTCATCTCTCTCTCCTCTCTCTCTCTCCTCTCCTCCTCTCTTCTCTCTCTCTCTCTCTCTCTCTCTCGCCTCTCTCTCTCTCCTCTCCTCTCTCTCTCTCTCTCTCTCTCTCTCCTCTCTCTCTCCCTCTCTCCTCTCTCTCTCTTCCTCTCCTCTCTCTCTCTCTTCTCTCTTCTCTCCTCTCTCTCTCTTCTCTCTCTCCTCTCTCCTCTCTCCTTCTCTCTCTCTCTCTCTCTCTCTCCTCCTCCCTCTCTCTCCTCTCCTCTCTCTCTCCTCTCTCTCTCTCTCTCTCTCTCCTCTCTCTCTCTCTCCTCTCCCATCGGTGACCATGATACGCGAACGTTTCGGCTACACAAAAATCAATGAGTAGATAAGGAAAGAGTGAGATTTGCGTGTTGTCTACAGTCCGTTGTTATGGAACACATTCCCCTTCGTTCACCTTGTGTCAAGCTTTTGCTGGCTCTTCCTCAGTCTAGAGAAGAATGGTATCGAACGCAGCGTTGTTTTGTCTCTATCGTTCTCTCTCTCTCTCTCTCTCTCTCTCTCTCTCTCTCTCTCTCTCTCTCTCTCTCTCTCTCTCTCTCTCTCTCTCTCTCTCTCTGTGTGTGTGTGTGGTGTGTGTGTGTGTGTGTGTGTGTGTGTGTGTGTGTGTGTGTGGCGTGTGTGTGTGTGTGTGTGTGCTGAGAGAACCCTAAAGGATTCCTTTATGGTATTATATGAATGAACATGATCAGGAGTTATATGCTCATTAGAACATTAACAAACTCAGACAATTGTATCAAAAGCCAATACACTAAAATCAGCAAGAACATGTCCATTTGTAACAGAACATACAGACTATGCATGGTGTGTAAGAGACTGGTTGTAAAAAATGAAATAAATAAATAACAGAGAGAGAGAGAGAGAGAGAGAGAGAGAGAGAGAGAGAGAGAGAGAGAGAGAGAGAGAGAGAGAGAAGAGAGAGAGAGAGAGAGAGAGAGAGAGAGAGAGAGAGAGAGAGAGAGCTTGTTGTGGATATTGTTTTTTTTCCCGCTTTTTGTTTTTATTGGCAGATGAAGAGGACAGCGTGAAGCACCAAAAAATGAAGAGGTTGATTTCGGCCTTAGGGGTAAAAAAAATTCACCGCCTTAGTGCTCCATTAATCGAACATCTGATGCCACAAGAAAAGGAGTTACATGCTGTCTACAGGTACCAAAGTAATTTTGGTGTACTCAATTTTAGGAACGTCAGTTTCCACCAATACATAGTAGAACTTTTCCCTTTTTGTACTCTAGAATGGGAACGAAGAAATGCTGTGTGTGTGTGTGTGTGTGTGTGTGTGTGTGTGTGTGTGTGTGTGTGTGTGTGTGTTGTGTGTGTGGTGTGTGTGTGTGTAGTAGTAGTGTAGTAGTAGTAGTAGTAGTAGTAGTAGTACTTTCATTTTTACGTCTTTTCACAAAATTGTGTGATATTAGACGAGAGAGAGAGAGAGAGAGAGAGAGAGAGAGAGAGAGAGAGAGAGAGAGAGAGAGAGAGAGAGAGAGAGAGAGAAGAGAGAGAGAGAGAAAGAGAGAGAGAAAGGGTATGTGTGTGATGCATAGGTGTGTGGAAGTGCACGCAAAACATGGAATATTTACTACTTATAACATTATAGCAAATATCTAACAGGACTACATATTAAACAAAAGGTAACTTTGAAAGCAAAATCAATATCAGAAAAAACATCAGTCACTGTCATGCCTAATAAACATGGTAAGTATGCCTTAAGAGTCACACAATCAAATAAAACGTGGGCTCTCGACACGTTTGCCTTACCACATATGCATTTTGTTCCTGCACTATATTTCGTTCTGAATGCGTCAAGTTTCAGTCTATAAAATACTGAAACAAAGTTTCTGTACTGATACATATCACGAACCTGCAGGTGTTCAATGCCTTCAACCTGATCAAAGCTGAGAACATGGCTATTTCGAGCATTAACCCGCAAATAGGGGATGTTCTGGTTGTTTCTAAAAACGTCCCAAGCCACTTGTTTTAAAACTTGATGACACTCTTGTAAAGTCAAGGGGACAGAAAGTGACTGTGCACTCATTTCAGTTTTGGCTCCTTTTTTGGCAGATCTGTCAGCAAATTCATTGCCCCAAATTCCAAAGTGGGAAGGGACCCAGAAAAAAGTTAAATCGGTCCCTTTGCACATCAAAATATGAATTAAATAACATATTTCCTTTAAAACAAAGTTTTCAGAGTTAGAACTGAAAAACCTGATAGATTGTAGTACTGACATTGAGTCGACACATAACAATACTTGCAAGATTGATTGCGGTAAATCAATTAAATATGTCAAAGCCATTAGTATAGCTATCATTTCGGCGACTAAGATAGATCGATTTTTTCCTATTGAATACGCTTTATCTACTTTAAGTGATGGAATAACAAAAGCGGATCCAGCGTTTTTGTTATTTGTCAATGATCCATCAGTATATACCTTAAGATGGTTAGGATACTTGCTTTGCATATGCATCTTTGCTGAATATGACAAGATATGCGGATGATCAGCTTTTTTAGCATCAGTGTGATTAAGGTCAAATTTTGCCCTGTTTCTTTCCCAGCTTGGGATTGGATCAGTATGAGAAATCTTTGCCAAAGAGTCGGGGGTCAAATCAGTTTTCTGCAACAAATGGGCAGAGTACGAGCCAATAGTAGACAAGCAGGAAATGTTTTTCGCTCGTTTGGGGTAATCAGTAGATGGATTTAAAGAGATTTCTGTTTCATTTACACCTTTCAAAGCTGTACATTTCACAACATATTTTGCCAAAGTGAGTGTTCTGTATTCGTTTAAAGGCAAAACATCAATTTCCGAATATGTCCCTACTGTAGAAGCATGTACAGGGATTCCCAAGCATAATTTAAAAGCCTTGCTATCAACACTTTGCAGTTTTTGCAACAAATATTTAGGAGCACAAAAGAAAGCTTCTTGAGCATACGATAGCTTAGAACGAACGAGTGATATTGCCAGATGTTTCAATGTTTTTACATCCTGGCACCAGCATTGCTTGCTTAAGATTTTCAAAAAATTCAAACTTTTCCTAGCCTGGATTAAGAGATAATCAATGTGAACTTTCCATGTCAATTTAGATGTGAAGTAAACTCCTAAGAATTTTACTGAGTGGACATACTGAAGTGTTATTCCATCAAGTCTAAAAGACGGCAGATCAACAGGATCATCACCATTATTAAATAACACTATATACGTTTTTTCGATGGGAAAGTTTCAGTCCATTTTCAAACAAGTACTTACTAAGATTATTTAGCTCTGCCTGATATATTTTTTTGTAATAGCTGATTGATCTTTTTGGCGTGTTTTTTCTTAGACTAGCATTTATCCACATACACAGATCATCTGCATACTGCACAACGGTAGCGGTTTTAGTTACGTGCTTTGGGAGATCATGTAACAAAATATTAAATAACATTGGAGCAATTACGGAACCTTGGGTAATGCCCATTTCTAACGATTTAAAATTTGAATATGTGTTTTCTACCCTGACTTGCAAACTTCTTTCTGATAAAAATTCTCTAACGTAGTTATAAAAATTACCAGATATGCCAATTTTCTTCAGTTTATAAAGCAATCTAGCATGCCACACGCTATCAAAGGCTTTTTTAACATAAAAAAATGTCGCCAGAGTACTCTTTCGCCTGGCAAATTGATGCTTAATTTGTGTTGTTAATTTTACAATGTGGTCAGTTGTTGATCTTCCTTTTCTGAAGCCTGCTTGATTAACAGGTATTATTTCATTTTTATCACAAAAATAGATAAGCCTATTTAGTATAATTCTTTCCATAAGTTTTCCTACATGAGACGTCAGAGCTACAGGACGGTAACTGTGGACACTTGTGGGGGACTTTCCTTGCTTTACAATGGGAATAATTATAGACTGTTTCCAAATTGATGGCATAACACCATTATTCCAAACCCGTTGGAATATTTTCAATAAAAAACAAAGATAATTATCTGGTAAATGTTTTAGCATTTCATTCGAAAAAGCGTCCAATCCAACTGACGATGATTTATTACCTATCAAGGAGATGGAGTCGTTTAACTCGCATTTAGTTATGGGGGCATTTATATAGTGGTCATTATTTGAAACTGGCTCTTCGTACATCTCTGTTTTTTCTTCCCTTTTCCTATGTTGTATGCAATCTTGTGGAAGACTTTCTAGACGCATTGTCTTTGAAAACATGTTAGCGAATGCTTCTGCTTTTTCAGATGAGGTTGAGAATTTTTTATTATCCAAATTAACTCGATATCTTGGGAGATTTATCCCTTTTTTCATAGTTTGAAATGTTTGCCACACTTTTTGAAGGTCCTTATGGTGTGTGTGTGTGTGTGTGTGTGTGTGTGTGTGTGTGTGTGTGTGTGTGTGTGTGTGTGTGTGTGTGTGTGTGTGTGTGATGTGTGTGTGTGTGTGTGTGTGTGTGTGTGTGTGTGTGTGTGTGTGTGTGTGTGTGTGTGTGTGTGTGTCTGTGTGTCCGTGGTCAAAATGTGTTCCACTCGCTCCAGACAAAACTACTAGGCCGATCTCTCTGAAAATTGTAGGTATGTTCACTATGGGTCACGGATGATGCCCGATGTTTTAGTTTACCCCATTATAGCCGTTACTAACGGCTGTAACAGCCTGTAACGGTTTTTCGTCTTTATAGAATATCTGAAAAAGTACTTGGCCGATCTTCCTGAAAATTTGTAGGTATCTTCACTATGGGTCACGGGTGATGCCCGGTGTTTTAGTTTACAGTTGCAGCCGTTACTAACGCTTTAAACGCTTTTTCTTCTCCATGGAATATCTCAGAAAGCACTTGGCCGATCTTTGTGAAAATTAGCAGGTATGTTCATTATGGGTCACGGATGATGCCCGATGTTTTAGTTTACCCCATTATAGCCGTTACTAACGGCTGTAACAGCCTGTAACGATTTTTCTTCTTTATAGAATATCTCAAAAAGTACTTGGCCGATCTTTCTGAAAATTTGTAGGCTTGTTCATTATGCGTCACGAATAATGCCTGATGTTTTAGTTTACCGTTTTTATACGTTAGTAACGGCTGTAACGGCCTGTAACGCTTTTTCTTCTTTATAGAATATCTTAGAAAGCGCGTGGCCGATCTTTCTGAAAATTGTAGGTATTTTCATTATGGGTCACGGATGATCACCGATGTTTTAGTTTACCGTTGCAGCCGTTACTAACGGCTGTAACGGCCTGTAGCGCGTTTTCTTCTCCATGGAATATCTCAGAAAGTACTTGGCAGATCTTTGTGAAAATTAGCAGGTATGTTCATTATGGGTCACGGATGATGTCCGATGTTTTATTGTACCCCGTTATAGCCGTTACTAACGGCTGTAACAACATGTAACGGTTTTTCTTCTTTATAGAATATCTGAAAAAGTACTTGGCCGATCTTTCTGAAAAGTTGTAGGTATGTTCATTATGGGTCACGGATGATGCCCGATGTTTTAATTTACCGTTATAGCCGTTACTAACTGCCCATAATGGTTTTCTTCTTTATGGAAAATCTCAGAAAGTTCTTGCCGATCTTTCTGAAAATTTGTAAGTATGTTCATTTTAGGTCACAGACGATGGCCGATGTTTACCAGAATAGCCATTACTAACGGTTACAGCAGCCCAAGACGGTTTTTCCTCGTTATGGAATATCTCACGTGTATTCAGGGTAAACTGGGAGTACGTTTATATGCTTTGCATCTTGTTTGTTTTAGGATGCCTTCGTAGTCTACTAGCGCCAAATTTCAATCGATTGTCATAAGATCTCTTCAGGTTGCTTTGGATTTTCTTTGAAACATACGAATCTGTTATATTACAATGATCTTGTAAGGATAACAGAAATTGTGTATAAACACTCCCGAACAGTTCTTCGTCACATGCTCAGCTGCTGTTTCTACTATGTTAGTGTGGTAAGACGAACAGTGAGATGCAATCCAGCAAATGGTGATCTCCGTGCCTCTCCAAACGTTCGTCCGTTAGATTTTTTATTAGAGTTATGCTGCTACACTTTCGTCCAATATAAAAACTGAAGTTAAACTTAGATCAGATGTTGAGTTTCAAAAAAGAAGAAAAAAAAAATCTAAATCGGTCACCTCTCAGCTTACTAGGGCAAAATGATGAAAGACTATGGAATACATCTTGAAAAGTATTCTTCATCTGACAAGCCTATATCCCCGCCACCAGAATGGGAACTTCAAAGAACTTCTCTTGATAGTGACCATGCTAATTATTTTAAAAAATGAAATCTAAGAATGTTAACATGACATTTCACAATAAAATGTCCAGTTCACATGATAATATGTACAGATGCATCAGTGACATACATATATGCCAGATTATCCTGTGTATCTCATATTCGATTCAAAAATAGAGAAGTCGTTTCCCCTTGGAGCGAACGAAACAGTTGTTACGGCTGAACTTAACAGCGAGCTTGATGGCTTTGCATCATCTCATCAGTTCTCTCTTTCACATTCTCTTCTTTGTCGATTCAAAGCTAGTGCTTCAAGCTTGCAATTATTAGAATTACAGACAAAATTAGAAACAATGATTGAAATAAATCATTTAATCCACTGATTGATTCTGAGTGCGAGCACGCCGCGAGCGCGCGCGCGCGTGCGTGTGTGTGGTGGGTGTGTGTGTGTGTGTTGTGTGTGTGTGTGTGTGTGTGTGTGTGTGTGTGTGTGTGTGTGTGTGTGTGTATGCATGCCCGTGTGTGTGTGCGTGCGTGCGTGCGTGCGTGCGCGCGTGGTGCGTGCGTGCGTGCGTGCGTGCGTGCGTGCGTGCGTGCGCGCGCGCGTGTGCGCGCGCGCCTGTGTGTGTGTGTGTGTGTGTGTTGTGTGTGTGTGTGTGCGTGTGTGTGTGTATGCATGCGTGTGTGCGTGCGTGTGTGTGTGTGCGTGCGTGCGTGCATGCGTGCGTGCATGCGTGCGTGTGAATGTGTATATGTGTGTGTTTGTGTTTGTGTGTGGGGCGTGTTTGTGTGTGTGTGTGTGGAGGGGGGGGGGGGGTTGCGTGCGTGTTTGTGTTGTGTTTGCGCTGGTCACGCATTGCCTAATTTTCATATTCATTAAGACAGAATAACGCATGACGATCACGTTTTCTCGAGAGATTGACAGATTTAATCAAAACATTTTTGTTAAAATTTAGAAACTTTCATCCGGCCATGCATTTAATTTGAAGTGCACCATAGAGGCTGATAAAATTATTAGAAGAAATCTGTCTTTCATCATATAAATCGCTGAGAGAGAGAGAGAGAAGAGAGAGAGAGAGGAGAGAGAGAGAGAGAGAGGAGAGAGAGAGAGAGAGAGAGAGAGAGAGGAGAGAGAGAGAGAGAGAGAGAGAGAGAATGAGAGAGGATCCAACAAGATTTTACAGTCCTAATTTGGTCTCCGTGGTCAGCGAGACGATAAATAACATGACTTTCACACAGCACCCAGTACATTGCCTATCTTTTTCTTTCCAGGTCTGCCACGTTTTAGCCATTGAATGTGCACACTGCCTCACCTTAATATTTAGTCCAATAAATCTTTAAAAATAAAACTGTTTTAGCTATGGGAGTGTAGTAACGTCTAAAGGCAATAAAACAGCTATTTTCCTCAGGGCAAAAAAACCTGTTTTCCCATTTTCCTCAGAATAATGACTCATCCCTACTTTTCTGTGGAAAACGGGTATTATCTAGAAGATAAACAATGACTGAACAATAATAGTAAATCAGTCAAAGACATAATAAGGAAGAAAATTAAAACAGAAAACAAGCAAACCAAATTTGAATCGCAAAAGAGGCAAACAACATACACCGACTCGGAACAAAGGAGATGCAAGGTATCTGTGAAATCAGTCACGGTCACCATTTTCTAGCCATACAGAGTGCATGCGGACTGGTATTATTAATATTACCACACGGACTTCTGCCTGGTTTTTCCCTTCTTTTACCATGTGAAAATAGGGAGAACAGTTGCAATTCTAAGAGGTGTCAACTTTACCTGAGGAAACTACGAAAAGAGTTTTAAAAGAAAAAAAACTATTTTAGCCGAACGAAAAAGGCAAACAAGTTACAAGCCAAAACACGACGTGTGCTTCCACCTCTTTGCTCTTCTTCGACCAAGACAAACAACATTCAAGACAATGAACGCGAAGCACGAACAATCACGTGTCGCTTCAGACTGGACGCAAGATTCCACATTCAGATGGCGCCCAGTTTGAGGAGATCTGTGATTGTTCGTTAGTAGGTGCGTCTCTGATCATGTTGCTCACATTTCCTGACCAACCGTGCAGGTGTCCGTATGTCTCGGACCTGGTTGATGCCTGGATACATTATGCACGGAATCTAATCGTAGGCTGCAGCGCTGTCAGGTGGTATCTGAGCAGAATGGAAGTCGACAGCATCATCTTCATTATCCTCCGCTGTCTGTATGGGCATGGAGGGTGAGACATAGAAAAGAAGTTTTATATTCCACGAGATTTTTTGTTCATCCTTTCCTGAAAGTGAATAGTTACGTAAGTTTGTCAAGGACTGTTTCCATGGTGCAGTTACTCATCTTTTCTTTTCATTGGTAATACAAAAAGATCGTGAACCTGTCTCGCAACGGCCACGTTTCAAATAAGCGTGTTTGTAACAGAAACCTTACAATGATCTACCTCCTCACTGGCAAAAGGAAAAAAAAGATTAAAACAGTTTGGGCGTCTCAAAAATAGCCGACCAGAGAAAAAACTCGTTCTGAATGGCACAATGCCAGGAGGGTGAAGACGACACATACAGAGAAGATATGGGAGGATAACGTCAGAGAGGGCACAGGCATATTCTTCACCAAGTCTCAGAGGACCACGACTGATGGAGAAACATTGCCATGTACGTCATCAGTACTGCTCCTCAATTGCCCCTTACTCGAGGCTGACGAGATGAGATAGTAGCAGACTATTTCCTTTCACGATGTGATCGAAAGGGTAACAACATGTCTGACCTCACAATACATAACAACTATTGCTTTATCGTGATCTTACACGCAAAACCGTCCACGTGAATTCGTGACTGTATATCACTCGAAGGAAGTCTCTCTGCTGCTTTCCAGTCTGCAAGGACTGTTATTGAACATAGGAAGACTTCGCACAGTATTCCATTTTCTGAATGTTAACAATGATTTTAAAGGTTTTTGTTTTGTTATCTTGATGAGATTTTAAAATCGAGGAAGCTATACAGAGCAGGCAGATGCTTCCAAGCCTTGATAATAAAGCAAGTGTTGAATTGCTAACCAGTCAACCATGGCGAAGTGGTAAGCTCGCGGACTCCCGGCTGGGAGGTCGTGGGTTCGATTCCCACCAAAGCTATGTGGGATGTTTCTGCCCCGACCGGCTGCTACCCAGAGTTGCGTTTGCTACGGGCTCAGTTGGGTAGACTAGGTCCACACAGTCGAGTTTCATCCACTAAATGAATGCGTCTCTGAGAGTATTGCTCAAATTTCCTGACCAACACGGCAAGTGTCTGTATCTCTTGGGCCTGGTTGAAGCCGGGATATGGTATGAAAGTAAGTGTGGAGCACACCCTGTCATGGAGTCTCAGACCGGTATGGAAATATGTAGATCATCTTTATCATCCTCACCCTCATCGATCAGCATTCAACAACAAAAAAAGAAAGTCTCAAGTTCCGTGGCCCTAATCCCTGCTCTCATGGTGACCTCGGTTTTGATGTTCTCTCTAGCGTCTATGGCCTTGTTTGATTCCGTCGAGGTACCGGAATTGCAACTACCAGGGGCTGTCGCTGAACAGACGTGGTGGCGCCCTCCGGAAGGAGAGCTCACTCACGCCGGCTCCCGGAACTAAGAAATTATTGTCGTCAGTGGGGGGGGGGGGGGGGGGGGGGGGGGGGGGGGGGTTAGTAGGGGGTGCCCTGCGTATGTTGGATCAGAACAGGCACCTCTAAATAACACTGAAGTGACTCGGCAGCAGTGCCATGTCTCCTCCAGGGGTTTTGCCTCCTGACGACTTGACATTGGCTGCTCCCTGTGGGTTGTCGGTGCACGGGTTGCAGCGGGACAGGTCGGCTGTGGCTGTGGACGGGGTTCGGAATGACCGACGTGGTGCAATGCCACTAAGATGACACAAATGATGGGACGCAAGAAAAGGTTTGGATTGCCTGCCCTGTATAACTTCATCATGCACCTCTCCCAACTGCCTACAATGTGGAAAATCAGGACGGGACAATTCAGCTGTGAGGGGTTCTCTGTCTCTCAACAACTCACCACCCTAACGTTACATTTCCGCGTGCTGATAAGGGGTGGGGGATCCAGCTGAAATATTTTTTTTATGGGAAATCTGAATCTGAACACACTGGGAGGGGGTGGGGGTGGGGGGGTAAAGTATTCAGAGTCAGACAACTCCCAACCTGGATTTTCTGGTGTTGAAGAAAAAAACTATTTCAATTAGAAACTGACACATATGTGCAAGGAAACTAACGTTGCATTGAAAGAATAGATGTATTGAATATGATCAAGGAAGCTTCGTAGTAAATCATAGGATGATATCATGGACATGGTCAGTTAGGGAATCTTTCACTTAATTTTTTTTTGTTTCACACGACTTGGCGAAAGAAAATTGTTTGTGTCAGATTTGTGCCATGTGGGAATCACAGTAAAATGTAATTTGACCTTTCGCATCAATTCAACGTTGTGTTACAAAATTTGCTAGGTAAACAACACTAGTATCGATCCCAATCAGCATAAATCCTCATGTTGTATTTGCTTTATTGACAACTCTTTCACACAAATATAGCACACAAAGTGCATTCTTTAAAGATAATAAAACAGAACTGAGAAATCATTGAAGTTTGATGCTTTTATTCTGAAAAGGTTACAATTCAAAACTAACATAAACATAATCATGACAATACGACTTTAGACGTTACAGCGTGTCACTGTCCATACATTATGCTATATCGCCCAAATCTGGGTCTAACGTAAATTGCATATAACCTTTATGAACAGCTAGGTGAATTGCAGCTTGTATTTAACACGATATTAAAGATCATGTGCTTCTCTCCCCTCTCTCTCTCTCTCTCTCTCTCTCTCTCTCTCTCTCTCTCTCTCTCTCTCTCTCTCTCTCCTCTCCTGTCTGTTTTCTTCTGTCTTCTGTCGTCTTTCTCCTTCTCTCTCTCTCAGTCTGTCTGTCTGCCTGCCTGTCTGTCTGTCTGTCTTCTTTGTCTGCCTCTGTCTGTCTGTCTGTCTGTCCTCTCTCTCTCTCTCTCTCTCTCTCCCCTCTCTCTCTGTGCCTTCTGTCTGTCTCTTCGTCCTCTCTCTCTCCCCTCTCTCTCTCTCTCTCTTCTCTCTCTCTCTCTCCCTCTCTCTCCTCCTCTCTTTTCTCTGTGTGGTGTGTGTGTGTGTGTGTGTGTGTGTGTCGTGCGTGCGTGCGTGCGTGCGTGCGTGCGTGCGTGCTGGTGCGTGCTTGGTGCGTGCGTGCGTGCGTGTGCCTGTGCTGTCTGTCTGTCGTCTGCTGTCTGACTGACTGATGTCTGTCTGTCTGTCTGTCTTCTGTCTGTCTGTCTGTCTCTCTCTCTCTCTCTCTCTCTCTCTCTCTCTCTCTCTCTCTCTCTCTCTCTCTCTCTCTCTCTCCTCTGCCAGATTCGTGTTTTATAGAAAATTAACTCGGATAGAAGCCGAAAGAAAGGCTTGCAGGCTAATGGTTAGAGCATTTTCCTGCAGAGCTGACGATCTTGACTTCAAACCGAACGTGAGATCGGAGTTTTTCGGCTTGAAAACTCTCTCTGTCTACCCAGCAGTGGAAAACAGATACATGATTCATTTCAGGTAAGGCTAAAGGCGGCAGAAGGAGAGGGGTGCTCTCCGCTTGCATCATGCCCTCACGGACCCGGTAAGCTCTTACAGTTCACTGCCTCTTCGGCCAATAGCCTATTGGAACTTTAAAAAAAAAACCACCGTATGGTGTGTTGACCCAAAAAGCAGTAAACTATCGATCGAGTGGATGCGTGCAGCTTGTATGTAGGCTATATCTGTTCGTTGCCTGTTGGTTTATGTATGTCTAACCATAGTATCCCTTCTTCTGTTGTACGAAAACTCATCATTCAAAGTCAAGAAAAGTCGGTGGTGCGGTTGGGATGGAGGAAGGGTGGGGAATAAATTGTGGTAGAATGGGGGATGAAGAGATCGACCGCATGGAAACGCTGAAGGTTTGTCCATAACGCTATGTCTTTCCTAATCCGATCTCTGGCAGTCGACTTAGGAGAGAATAGCCTCCAAGATGATCTTGATGAACCTCTCCATCTCCTAGCTAATCCAGGCAGCAGCCACACACATCATTATAGCGGAGTCTGGAACGGCGGCTAACGAGGGAACTCGGCGGGGATTGGCTTACCTTCCTCATACTCACAGAGTCCGCGCGGACCAGACGGCTGTCTGGTTTGGCCTTTTTCTTTAGAGGTGGTGGCCCGTCGTAAATATG
>CM031595.1:73819486-73844486 GCA_018398815.1 Conus ventricosus | reverse complement strand
TTCAAAATTTCACAGATATTTAATCCTAAGACATCACGTACGACAAATTTATGTCAGCGTTGTTGATAACGTTTTAAATACTCTCTAAATACTTGATATAATTCATGTGACTCGTCATCAATGCTTCCTTTCTTCCTTTGAAGGACGAGCATATTACACGTTTCGATAATGCATCCCTTTTACATATTAGTTTTTGCGCCAGCAAAGGAGGAATGGCAAATTTACACTTCACTAATGCTTCTCTATTACATCGCAGCATTTTGTAATCCGATTAATTGTCTGTTCGCAACGATTTCTTAAAGCTAGAGTGCAGGTCAAAACGTTCTGCCCATTCCTGCTGATTATGCCAAGTTTGTGCGTGCGTCCTGATTGCACAGAGAGAGAGAGAGAGAGAGAGAGAGAGAGAGAGAGAGAGAGAGAGAGAGAGAGAGAGAGAGAGAGAGAGAGAGAGAGAGAGAGAGAGAGAGGAGAGAGAGTCCTAGGGAAAGAAAAGTGCCAGGTGGCTTCTCTTCCCCCTGGCTCTCGTGTTTTACATTCACACAAACAATACAAAATACATGCGTGGGATTGTGCAATATCGGGAAACGATTTTGAAACTAAAGCGAATTTCAGGGGATAAAAAACGAAAGAAAAACAACGTGATGAGAAACATTGAACATAGACATCACAGAGAGAGAGAGAGAGAGAGAGAGAGAGAGAGAGAGAAGAGAGAGAGAGAGAGACACACACACACACACACACACACACACACACACACACACACACACCACACACACACACACACACACACACAGAATGAGAGAGTAGATTAAGAAAATGTAAGAAGGAAAAAATAAATGATGAAGTAAAGGGAGACAGGATAATCACAGGGAAATCACATTTCGTTGTAATGTACAGACATGAATATCATCACAGAAAACAAGGTAGACTGATCTATATAAACAGAATTCGATCTGAAGCATTGCATCCGAATAACATCACACACAGAGAGAGAGAGAGAGAGAGAGAGAGAGAGAGAGAGAGAGAGAAGAGAGAGAGAGAGAGAGAGAGAGGAGAGAGAGAGAGAGAGAGAGAGAGAGGAGAGAGACAGAGAGAGACAGAGAGAGAGATCAGGAAATAACGTCTGAATAAAAACATATTGCAAAAGTTACTTTGTTCTATCATGCAAAAGAAAATACAAAGAAAGACTGAGATTGAGATTAAACAACAACAACAACAGCAACAAACAAACAAACAAGAAAGTCCGATGTTACAAAAGAGACAGCCAACCAGCCAGCCAAATAGACACAAAGACGAAATATGAAGCAGGAATGATTAGAAGACCGACCATCAGACAGAAGAAGTCAAGAGCTTGGCCTATGACATTTCGCACAGAGAAGGGCACGAACAAAAGTTATTTGAGCATGCGACTCGCAGCCAGAAAGACATCCAGCTCAAAGCACACACGTCAATCCAATCAGATTAGCAGATCCAATCCCACGTGATATTTACGTCATCGCTGTCACCAGAAAGTCCAGATCGGAAAGGAGGAGAGGAACTGGAACTGTCAAAAGTGATTGCATCATGGCTTAGCTGGGCGCAAAAAGTTATTTGTCGCTGAGCTGAAGGCGATTGGGAGGGTTGTGTAATTCGGAGATGTGACTTCATCATGGTTTTAGGGGGGTAGTTTTTTTTTTGCTTTTCTTACTGGAAGGTTTTTTTTATTGTTTTGTTTTGTTTTCAATAGTTTTTTCCCCCTTTTCATGATAGATGGAGATCGTAATGTAATGTCTGTGACGTGTGATGGAGAGAGAGGAGAGAGAGAGAGGAGAGAGAGAGAGAGAGAGAGAGAGAGAGGAGAGAGAGAAGAGGAGAGAGAGAGAGAGAGAGGAGAGAGAGGAGAGAGAGGGGGGAGGAGGGAGAGAGAGAGAGAGGGGGAGAGAGAGAATGGGGTACACGAGAGAGAGAGAGAGAGGAGAGAGAGAGAGAGTAAGAGAGAGAGAGAGAGAGAGAGAGACGAGAGAGAGAGAGAGAGAGAGAAGAGAGAGGGGAGAGAGAGGAGCAGACAGGAACAGGACAGACAGACAGACGACAGAAGAGGTGGAGAAGGGAACAACAGGAGACTTTTTAAAAGAAAAGAAGGATAGAAGTTGAAGGAAAGAACAGATGACGACAGGAACTCCAAGTTAGAAAGAAGAAGAAAGAACCATGAACCATAGATGAGACAGACAGGACAGACAGACAGACGAGCAGACACAGACCAAAGAAAGAGACAAGAGAGAGAAGAGGAGAGAGAGAGAGAGAGAGGATAGATGAGAGAAGAAAGAAGAGAGAACAGACAGAGAGCAGACACAGACAGACAGACAGACAGACAGAGAACAGACGGACAGAAGAGAGAGAGAGAGAGACAGAGAAGAGACAGACGACAGACAGACAGACAGACAGACAGACAGACAATCAAAGTAAAAAAGTAAACAAATAAACAAGACAACAGAGACGACAGAAAGAGCAGAAAAAAGAGAAAAAAACGACAGAAAGACATATAAAGTAAAAAGAGACAGAAAGAAGAAAGGAAAAGACAAAGAAAGAAAGAGGGAGACCATAATTATGTTTAAATATAAGACAGACACAAAGACAGAAAGGGTAAATGCCCTTTTCTGTTTTTTTTTTTTTTTTTAAATTAGACGAGGAAAAGATGCGAAACAGCAGAATTTATGTCATTAGAAAGTCTGAGTTTTCCATGAAAATGAATGAATTGCTAGGTACTTGTGCATTTGTAAACAGTAACTTCATGAGGTTCAAGTTCAGAGGAAAATTGGTGATTATCTTGCTGAACAGACTCGTGGAGTTTTCGTTTGATCCAGATCTCTAAGGTCGTGCGTTTCACTGTAAACTCCGTTCTATCTTTCCAGTAACGTTTGCCCTGTATCGGTTCCGCGGTGTTTTTTTTACAAAAAAAATAATTAATTAATAATCATGCTGCCACTGAATCAAGCAAACAAACTAACTGATGTAGGCTGTAAATGTGACCTTTGGCTGAAGTAATTAATGATTAAAGCAGACAATCAAGACAAAATGTTACATGCCAGACCACTCCGGTGAGGTGAAGAAAGAAGTGTCCGCGGAAATTTTGGTGATTATCTTGCTGAACAGATCCGTGGATTCGTCACTTGATCTGGATCTACATCACATATCCACACCAAAATGTCATGCGTTCCTATTTAAGCCTCGTTCCATCTTTCCATTAATGTTGGTATTTGTAGTCGTTGTTTTTTTTTTTTTTAATGATCATGCTGCCACTGAATCAAGCAAACAAGCCAACTGATGGTGGGTTTTTAACTCTAACGTGACCTTTCCGCTATAGCAATTAATGCGTGAAGACAGACAAGCAGGACAAAATGCCACACGCCGGACCACTCCAGGGAGGCGAGGACACAAGTGCCAGGGGTGAAGTGACAGTTTTACTCCATTAGTGGAGGAGGCTAAGTGGCAGGTCAGCCGGCACGGCAGCGTCTATTTCTCTCCTCGCCACCACACGCAGCGGTGGTCTGACTGACTCATGGGTCAACGCTGAGCTCCTGGCGGGCCGGGAGGTGGGAATGAGGAAGGTTGTGGCGGTTAAGGAGGACTACTCTGTGCTTGACTTGCCTCAAGCGCTACTTCGCGCCTGGAAACGCCTAAAAGCGCGAGGCTGACTGTCGGAAAGTGCGAACGACCGATGTCAAACATCATGTGTGTTAAGAGTCAAAAGGTGGGAGCATGTCTTTCAAGAGCAAGACATACATTTCACGTGAAAGCAAACCAAAACGTTGAGAGCGTTTTGGGTGAATTCTTATGTAGGCTGTAAATGATGGGACCAACTTTGGGCTCAGAACTGAAACTCTGAACTGGAGGGGGGGGGGGGGGGGGGGGTACTCGATTCAGCCGAATTGAATATTGATCTAGAATTTCATATGGGCAAGACCAATACAGGACAGAATAATTTATAATACTTCTACAGATTCTTTCACCGTATTTATACTGTTCACTCATTTTCAAACACAGTGTATCAATTTCAATAGTTTACGACATATGTTTATTACTTACGTGAAAAGAGAGAAATGAAAGAAAGATATCAATGAAACGGCCATGCTGCAGAAAAAAAGTAAACAGTCATACATTTCAAAACTTTGAAATACCGATGATAAACTTCACACTTTTGGAAGATTCCAGACTCGCTCTTTTCGGCATACTCAATCACCGAAATCCACGGATGCAACCGTCTCGCCACCACCCTCCCTCTCTCCTTCCTCCCCCCCCCCCCCTTTTTCTGCCCTCCTCACCTCTCCCTTTTCTCCACACCCTCGCCCATTCTCCCACTCTCTAGTGCCAGCCAGGCTGCCTTCTCGCCCTGTGTGGGCGGAATGCCAGGGGGTGAAGGACGGGTGAAAGCTGTCCTGCCATGCCACTTCTAACGGTCGCCTGTCAGGTCAGGGGCCTGTGGGAGGACGGTCGGAGGTCCAGGCAGCAAGACCAGAAGCCTCCCACTGACCTGGAAGATGGTTTGGGGAAATAAGCCTGCAACTGGCTGCTAACATGAGACTTTGACCCAGAGAGAGCGGTGGCGTTGGAAGATAATTTGGGGGGAAGCCAAGAAGGTGGTGGGGGTGGAAGGGGAGTAGGGGGGGGGCACCTGCACAGCCAGATCATCACAGCAGTCTTCCATTTTCTTTAATAATAAAAACGGAGATGTGGAGTTGGGGGGGTAGGAGACTCATCTTCCAAACGTTTATCTATCTGTGCGGACAGAGGGATGGAAAGGGAAGGGGGGGGGCAAATTCTTGTAAAAGCGGGGAAGACAGGAGAGGGGGGGGGGGGAGAAGATAGAAAACACTTCTTTTTTATTTTTAGGATGTGGTGTTCCCTCATATTTTGAATTCTCAGAAAAGTGGGCACAGGGAGTTGATGAAAATGGAAGATACGCTCGTAACATGTCATCCCTACTTGTTGGCCTCAAATATTGGAAAGGAGTGGGGGGGGGGGGAAGGAGGTTATATCCCTCTCGCGCCACAAATTGTCATTTTAGGGCCTGGTGCCCCCCTGCTTTCCCCCAACCCCTCCTCCATTCTGGTGCCGCTGCATAGGTCCCCTCGTTGCATCACCGTGGCTGCGACAAGACAAGAGATGCGACGCAAAATGTAACAATGCACCAATGCCCAGGAAAATTAACACAACAAGCAGTCCGGACAAAAAACAATATATATAACAATCGATTCTTTTTTTTCCAATCGAGTCGGCTACACTAATAAGCAGTCGGGACGAAAAATGTAGCAAGTGATACTTCTCTTTCGTCAAGACGGCTGCACTGTTACATCTTAGTTGTTGCATATAGAGAGACACGAACAACGTCACATGTGTGAAAGTTTTCGTCGGGATTATGTTTCTTTCTTCAGGTAACTACTGAAGCCAGCTGTATATTGAGATTGATTTTTCTTTTTACTATTGATAGATGTGACGGGTCTCCGACGCTCCCCTCGTTATTAAAATATGATTTTCATATTCAGGGATGCAGGGGGTTATAGACAGAAGTATTTACGCTTTCACAACCAAAATGCGCTCTCGCATAGGCACACGCACTCTGTCACTCACATCGGGCCCGCACAAAGGTGACGGGAAACCAATAACATTTCATAGAAAATAATCAACTTTATTTAACTTGACTCCGAGCCCCCACCCGTCACTACACAACACAACTATCTGTATCATACAACAATGTAAACATCATACAGACAATCTCATAAATCGCATCCCCTTTCCTTCAAGTACTCTTCATTAACCAGGAAAGACAATATTCCACAATTCTGTTTGCACACTTATAAACTTAAGAACAAATAAAACGTCCGTAACTTGCCAGCATTCCTCGGTTGACCATCAGTTTCTCTCATCCCACTGTGCGACCACGAGCTGAAGCTGCCACACCGTTGTGTCCTCCCGATTGGCCAAATCCCAGTTGGGGGACACTGGCAACGTAGCTTGAGTTGCACCCTCGCACCGAGTCTCCCGGACTCCACTGCACTTCGCCCTCTCCACAGAAAGGGCTCCTGTCGGCCTCTCCCACAGGTCTTCTCTGGCTGCAAACACCCCACCGTTGTCTGGCAGCTCCCTGTCTAGGCTCCAAAAGGCTGACACGTCTTGCTGTCGACCGTCCCCACACGGGAGACAATTCTTCTCGTCGTCGGCTCCGAGGCTACAGCAACCTCCACTGTCTTACGTCCCCACCCAGGAGACAACGAGGCGACAGCTAACCTCTGCTTCACGCTGTATTTTCTTGAGCCCTCAGCAAGACGGGCGAGTTCACTTTCCCTAAAGTGAGTCACACACTTCCTGGTTTTCCAAGCACCTTATATTCGTTCTCAAAGAAAGAGAGAACCCGAGTTTAACTGGCTCAACCAATGGAATCACTGGCACACACACATCACACGATTTGTACCAATAAATTCCCAAGTTATTTTTATTCCACCAATGGAATCACTAGTCACCTACACATACACACACACAACAGCTGCTAGCGCTAACCAAGACTTGGGTACCAAGTGGTTAATGCATAACCTCCCATTCAAACTCATGTTCGATTCCCGAAGCTACCCATTGTACTAACAGCCTGGACTCCTCTACCAGCCAGGACTGATGCTTCGAGTAGTTACTACCTCTATAGACAACAAGGTGCAAATCACTCAATAGGCCGAAGCCTTCCATTCATTCCTCAGAACAGGGACGACTGGATGGTCGCTGTACTCTGCCTGCAGGCTGACGGTCACCTACCCGTGACGGTCACCTGACACGATCGCCTTCCTTCAGGCCCACTGGAGAACCCAGTGAATAGCCAGCCAGTGGTCGGACTGGACACTCCTCTACCCAGGACCGGCAGGTCGGCAACTCCTTGTCACTATCCCTCGGACATGCGAAAAAACTTCCCAGTAACTCTCCCTCCTTCAGTATGCGACTCGGGGTATTCCCCTCTGGTGATGCCTGAATTCGCACACTTGAAGAACCCAAGGACTTGCTCTCAACAACAGCAAAACTACCCTTAATTTGCCTAAATGCTCGAGAACATTCGGCCGACTCATGACAATAGATAATGATGTATATGTTGCTGTATGTAAACTCGTTAGCAGCACTTAAACGTACAGTTAACAAGTCTCTTTTAGTTTCAACCAACGTAACAGAAACCTTATCTTCAGATATGGTAAATGTATGATAGTTAACAAGTCTCTTTTACACTTTAGTTTCCCATAATAGTTAACAAGTCTCTTTTACACTTTAGTTTCCACGAACGTAACAGAAACCTTATCCCCAGATATGGTAAATGTATGATTCCGTAGGCATTATGATCAAAGATTTAGTTTTTGTTCGGTTTTGCTTTCCCACAAGGTTGTTGATACCCATAGTACTTTCGCGTAGGTGGCTGTCCACCCCGCTTACTTCACCACTCCTACCCCACCCCCTTGTTTTTACTCTTCACGTCTGTGAAACAGAATGAATAGATAATGTTATTGAACACGCTGGGGCTGAAATGTGCTTGTGATACGAGTTCCAAGATCCAGTTGTTATCGATTTATAACATCTGAAGAAAGCAGCAGTCTCGACGAAAAATGTAACAGCTGTAAATTTTCGTATGCAGAGCGTAAAAATGTAAGAACGCAGTTATATCTACGAGAAATGAAATAATGCAGCTGTGTTGTCGAAGAACGTCATGTCGGAAAATGTAACAATTGTTACACATTTCGTCCAGACACCAGCATTCTTATTTGTGCGTGTGTGTGTGTGTGTGTGTGTGTGTGTGTGCGTGCGTGCGTGCGTGCGTGCGTGCGTGCGTGCGTGCGTGCGTGCATGGTGCGCGCGCGCGCGCGCGAGTATGTGTGTGTGTGTGTGTGTGTGTGTGTGCGTGTGTGTGTGTGTGTGTGTGTGTGTGTGTGTGTGTGTGTGTGTGTGTGTGTGTGTGAGAGAGAGAGAGAGAGAGAGAGAGAGAGAGACAGAGAGAGAGAGACAGACAGAGAGAGAGAATGTACTTGTCAGCATTGGCTTACTAGTATCAATAACTGTCATCTCCTAAATGAAGCTGAACAATGGACTCACAAAACAGACGCTTGTCTTTTTCTTCATTTACATTTTAACCTTAACCTTTTTACTTTTTCTTTCCAGACCCTGGCTGTGCAGTCTCCCAGGCTGTCGGTGATGGTCCAGTAGCTGCCGATGGTGGACTGTGGTCGTGATCTGTATCCTTCGTGATGACCTTCACTTGTGATCATCTGAACTGTCCATGCATCTGCATAGTTCTGCCTGCTCACTGCTCACTGCAGTGTAAACGCCCACAATGTGGACAACTATGGCTATGGCATACGAACTTTCCTGAGCCGATTTGATCGTCTCCGGAAACTGACCAGAACCTGAATTACTCAATTTACTTTCGGTTTATGTGATGTGGAATTCAAAGCAGTTGAAAGTTTATTGTACAATTTTTGCCTGGTAGCAACATTAGTCCACAGTGATCATGATCATTGTGCCTCAAGCTACGAGAAAGATCGATTCAGACTGATTCTGTATAACACAGAAGACGTAAAAAAAAAAATTTAAAAAAAAAAAAAAACACCAAAAAACTACCAAACAACAGGCATAGAAGTTGGGAAAAGTCCATGAACTTTTTTTTTCTCTCCCAACGTTGATGGAAGCATTGTGTGGTAGGGAGGGTTTGTTTGGTTTGTGATTCAGTTCGTGGACAGAGAGAAGGAGCCAGATATAGCAGGTGCTCCATCAGCGTCCTACTACTCACGGCCCTGGAACGGGAGAGCTGGAAGCACTCTGCCTGTCGGCGTGGGCGAGGGATATGCAGGGTGATGGATCGCCTCTGATCGTCCTCAAACCCTCATCACTCGTTCATGGCTGCAGTCCCCACATCTCTCCCACAGTTCCTGTATTTTTTTTTTCACTTGCTTGGGCATCGATTGTCCATTTTGAGGATTGCTGGCCAGAAACTTCTTTTTATCAAAAAGTCCATGACAGTGTGACGATACATTAATCTCACATGACCGGTGGTTTTTGTCAACTTTCTGTCGCATTCTGTGTTCTAGACAGTTGGTCACATAAAGTGTCGGGAATAAACAGTTTGGAAACTTCTCACAATGCCAAGTGATCAAACAGTTGGGGAAAAACCTGCTTGGAAAAGCGTGTTGCATTTGACATGTCCAAAAACAGGCTTTTCTTAAACGAAAGCGGGGAAGAAAACACAGACTTAGAACGAAAGATAGGTCAGGTGTGTTGAACATGATGGTTATAATTTTTCATCATTTGATGGTAGGAAGCAGAGCATATTCGTGTGTGAATAGGGCTTTATGATACGCTTTGCACAAACTCTTCAACTGTCAGCTTCCAAGAAAGGAAACGTGTGCATATGTTTTGGTCAAAATACATTGTTTTAAGAAAATCAATTAATGTGTTCCATGACTCCAGATATGACGAATGAAGTTAATGGCCACCCTGTATTGCATTGTGTACATTCAGTGTAATTTCTTTCGGCAATATCTGTAAGTCTTCGTTTAGGATAAAAGAAAAATCCGAGTGCACATACCTGAATTGTCGTGATTTTTTCAATGTTCCAGATCATGAAATTTTTCTTTAAGATTTCTTTCTGTAATTGACGCAAAAAACAAAAAAGACAGACAAAACTCATTTTCCAGCTTTCTGGATTTGTGATAATGGACCTTTCACCACTTTTCGGAATTCGTAACAGGGATTCTCTGCCTGGATGTAACTATGTTCGTCATTTGAGTGTTTGCAAGGAGCCATCTCAATGACTGGAATGATCGGACGTGTTCGTTCAACGATCTTGATCGCCCTTTAGTCCATCGTGACTGGTTTTAACGCACACTGAAGAAGCCACATTGAAGGAACCAGAACTGCTGCCCGCAAAGTCTGCTGATCATTGCTATGAATCCAACCTTTCGACACCTCTTGGTTGCCCTCCCAGTTCCCCCTGACACGTAGTCAACCTTCTGTACAGTGCTCTAGGAAGTTGAGAGCAGTCCCTGGCTGCGGCTTCCTGTCCAGCTGTACCATTGGGCCCAAGAGCCTGACGGGGCACACCCGCCCCCACTTCACCTGGAGATCGCCCACCCTGCCGCCTTCCAACGTGGACGAGAAACCGCCTCAATGGTTCCTCCACCCAGCCTCTGGCTCATCTGACCCCCCTGCCCACCGACCGTCCCAAGAGGAGGGTGGGGAGGAGGAGGAGGACAGCGAGGAAGAGGAGGGGGAGGAGGAGGAGGAGGAGGGAGACGACGTGTGGGCCGGCCTAGTATGTCTTGTCCCTCAGGGGAGGCGTGTTCCATGGGCGAGAGACGAGTCAGCGTCAACAGGCGCACCCTGAGAAGAGCGGTCTGCCTCCCGCGTGGAGGACGACATCACCGTCATCGACGACACCCGTGCTGGTCGTGCCCGTCATCCAGGAACCCGAGCCCAAGCCAAGCTTCAGCTGCCCAGCGTCAAGCCCAAAGGAGGCGGCGCTTCCAAGAGGTGAGCTGGGGATGCTGGCTTTTCTTCTAGTGTCCTCGTGTCCTCTGTTTGTGTCTGAACTGTCGTCGTTCGTTCGTTCTCTCTCTCTCTCTCTCGGCTTGCCCTCCCTAACACTACACACACACACACACACCACACCCACAAGCAACCCACACCACATACACACCCCACACACATACACCCACACACACACACACACACACACACACACACACACACCCACACACACACAGCACACACACACACACACACACACACACACACACACTCCTCACACACACACACAACCCCTCAACAACACACAACACACAACACACGACACTCACCACACAATCACAACACACCACACACACACACTCACACACACACACACACACGACACACCACACACTTGCGCAACGGCGTACCAACGAAGCACACAAGCACACGTGCGCGTTCGGATGCCTTACGCAACCTACAACTCATTGTAATGTCAGAAAAAAATCATTCTTAGAACGTTTTACCCCTTAAACAGAGAGGTATTTTGGAACTTGCGGAGGTGAAAACTGATTATTGAGTGGAAAGCAGGGACGCTGAGGGGACGGGGTGGGTGTCTCTTGCCCATTGGCATTTTGGATTTATTGTTTCTGGGTTTGCTCGATCGATGCCTCAACCCTTTGTCCTTCTTCTTTCTTTTAAAGTGTGAAGGACATCGCTGCCTTCAGCGTTAAAAAAGAGAGAGTGAGGGAGAGAGAGGGTGCGAAGAAATACTGAGAGCAGACAGAGACAAGAGAGTGAAGGAAAGAGACAGAGGAGTAGTGAGATAGAGATGAAGAGAAGAGAGAATTGGAGAGAGAGAGAGAGAGAGAGAGAGAGAGAGAAGAGAGGAGAGAGAGAGAGAGAGAGAGAGAGAGAGAGAGGAGCCGAATTACACACAAAATACCTGCGCGCGAGCACACATAACCACACACACACACACACACGCACGCACGCGACGCACACACACAGACACACACAGGCACCCACACACACACACACAGCACACATCCCCCCCCGCCCACACACACACACACACTTACACCCAAACCCACCCACACACACACACACATGCACACAACCCAATTCTCCATGCAACGTACGCTCGCCATACAGACACACACATAAGCACACAGGCAATACACCACGCGCATGCTTACACACGACAGACATAGACACACACAGCACACAGACAGACATAGAGCACACAACAGACCACACAGAACACACACCACGCGCGCGCGCCGCGCGCGCGCCCACGCACGCAGCCGCACGTCACAAACACACAGCACTTATAATTTTCTTCTCACGTATGCTAAGAACTCCTCGTTTTCCCGTTGAAACGGGCGCAAGAGAGAGAGAGAAAGAGAGAGGAGAGAGGAGAGAGAGAAGTGAGAGAGCGAGAGAGAGAGAGAGAGAGAGAGAGAGCGAGAGAGCGCGAATGGGGAGAGGGGGGTGTGGGTACATGGAGGAAAAAAAAACAAGAAATGGAGGAAGAAGGGGATTAGCCTTCCCAATCATGCAGAAAAAATAGCGTGTTTCCGTGTCCATAGTGTCATGGCGTTTCGAATGTATGTATGTTGGGTGTCAGTTGTGTGTGTTTGTGTGTGTGCGTGTGTGTGTGTGTGTGTGTGTGAGAGTGTGGTGTGTGTTGTGTGTGGTAGTGTGTGTGTGTAACGCGCGGTGTGTATATTTAATGTCGAAAGTGGTGTTTGTATGTGGTGTGAATATTATATGCGAATGTGTGTTTGTATGTGTGTGTGTGTGTGTGTGATTGTGGTGTGTGTGTGTGTGTTTGGGTGGTGTGTGCGTGCGTGAGTGCGTGCGTGCGTGCGTGCGTGCGTGCGTGCGTGCGTGCTGCGTGCGTGCGGTGTGTGTGTAGTGTGTGTAGTGGTGTGTTTGTTGTGTGTGTGTGTGTGTGTGTGTGTGTGTGTGTGTGTGAATTTGAAAAATATATAATAAATCTGAATAGTGTGCAACAGATCTCCTTGAAGAAAATGAAGGCCCATCAAACGAAATAAAAAAAAAAACAGATGAACCGATAGCGACAAGGAAAACGATTAATTGGCATACCGGAAAGGGGAAAGAAAGAGGGAAGAAAAGAGCAAACACACAAATTATAAACAAAACCAAGGCTGAGCGGCACTCCCTAACACGCCTACACCCACCCACACACAAACACACACACACACACACACCCACACACACACACACACCACACACCCACCACACACACAAACTAAAAACACACACACGCCCACACAAGCAACACCACACACACACACACACACACACACACACACACACACACACATCAACACACACACACACACGGCACAACACCCACACACACAGGTACACACACACACACACCCACACACACCCACAGCACACACACACAACACACACACACACACACACACTGCGCACACGCGCACTACACACACACACACCACACACCACACACACACACATGGGACGCGGACCGTGCACGCCACGTCACGCTCGCACGCACGCACGCACGCACACACATCACACACGACACACACACACAAACTCACACACACGTGCACATGAAAGGAGAGCCAAGACACACAGACTATACATAAGAAAGGCAAAATTATGATATAAAACTTGTGACCTTTGCATCCCGTTCCAAAAAAGAGTAATGAGCAGGCAAAATGACGTAAAGCAAATGTCCTTTTTTTTTCTCTAATTATCTTTTCCCTTTTTCTTCACTTGGAAACCTAAAATAAAATAATAAAAGGACAGTAATGATCAAGCGATGTGTGTGTGTGAGCGTGCTGCGTGCGTGCGTGCGTGCGGCTTGCGTGCGTGCGTGCGTGCGTGCGTGCGTGCGTGCTTGCGTGCGTGCGTGCGTGCGTGCGCGCGCGCGCGGCGCGCGCGCGTGTGTGTGATGTGTGTGTTTGTGTGTGTGTGTTGTGTGTGTGTGGAGTGAGTGAGAGTGAGTGTGCGTGCCGCGTACGTGTGTATATGTTTTGTGTGTGTATTGTGTGTGTGTGTGTGTTTTGTGTGTGTGTGTGCGTGCGCTGTGTGCGTGCGTACGTGCGTTCATGCGTGCCGTAACTGCGCCGCACGCAAGGTGTGTGTGTGCGTGTGTGTGTACGTGTGCGTGCGTGTAGTGTGGGTGTGTGTGCGTGAGTGTGTGTGTGTGGTGTGTGGTGTGGTGTGTGTTTGTGCTGTGTGTAGTGTATGTGTGTGTGTCTGCGTGTGAGGGTGTGTGTGTGCGTGCGTGCGTGCGTGCGTGCCGCGCGTGTGTGGTGTGTGTGTGTGTATGTGTGATGGTGTGTGTGGTGTGTGTGTGTGTGTGTGTGTGGAACGTACGCTACGTATCGTGACCACGAGAAATGATGCAGCTGCCTGGTAATTGTGGTACCGGTTTGCTCATCCACGATTGTCTGAAAGTTTTCCTTTGCAACAACTCATTTCCCCCCTACCTCTCCTACCCCACCCTCACCCCCGCCCACCCTCTACCCAACACAACTTCCCCCTGCCTCTCCCCTCCCCTCCCCCTTTCCCCCTCCCCCTCCTCTCCTTTCATTCCCACACACGTGCACCACACAACCACGTAATCGGAACCAAGCGTAAGTTTGACCCCATTTCCCACCCTTCCCTCTCCTCCTTTACACCCCACCCCCTTAACCCCCACCTTGCCTCCTCACCCCTGTTTTCCTCCAGCCGCCCGCGCTCCTCCTTCCCTCCCCTCCCCCCCCACCACCACTACATTTCCATCCACGACCCCGCCGTCTCTTCCCGTAGAGCTCCTGATCTACCACCTACGTCTCTGTTCCGCCCCCTGAATACTAGACTTGGCTTGTCTACAGTACGGACCGGCCACGCTAATCAGGGAGCAGATGCTCCGGTAGCGCATCAAAATGTCTCTTTCTAATGTCATCAACCACCACCCTGAACTTAGCGCTTCCTTTGATTCGGCCCAACACCCTGGCGAATTTAGGAGGAGGAGAGAAGAAGAAGACTGAAGAAGAAGAAGAAGGGGCCAGGGGAGGAGGAGGAGGGATAGAAGGAGAGGGGAGGAGGAGGAGGGGAGGAGGAGGAAGGAGGAGCCTACAGAAAAACAGAAGAAGAAGTAAGAAGAGATGAAGAAGAAAAAGAAGAAGAAGAAGAAGACGAAGAAGAAGTTAGCAGAAGAAGAAGAGGAGGAGGAGGAGGAGGAGGAGGAGGAGAGAAAGAGGAGGAGGAGCAGGAGGGAATACTCGGTCGGAAGGAGAAGGAGGGACGGAAGAAGGGAGAAGAAAGAAGAAGGAAGGAAAATCGATAGGAAAGACAGAAACGGGATAAGGAAGGACGGAACGGAAGAAGGCGAAACGGAATAAATCGTAAAAGAAGATAAGAAATTGAACGAAAGAAAACGGGCGGATAGGGAAAAAAATTATACCGAAAGGAAGAAAGAAAGAAGAAAAGGAGGCAGGAACGGAAGAACGAAGAAGACATAAGATGGGAAAAAAGGGCGGGGGGGGGAGATAGGAGTAAAGAAAAAGGAAGACAGAACATGAGAGAACGAAGGTAGAACGGGCAGAAAGGAAGGAAAAGGGAGAACACCAGAAAGGGAGGAAAGATTTTAAAACACAAACAAAAAGAAAAAGTGGAAGGAGTCCGAGTGTTAATGTACAAAAGTGAGAAGGGCGACAAGGTGGATGGCAAGAAGCCAAAAGAGAAAGGGGGTGGAGAGAGAGAGAGAGAGTGAGAGCCGAGAGAGAGAAAGAAGAGAGAGAGAGAGAGAAGAGAAGAGGAGAGAGAGAGAGAGAGGGAATGAGAAGAGAGAGACGTAGAGAAGAGAGACAGCGAACAGACAGTCAACAGAAAGTATCCTCCAGCCAGTAGAAGTTCGCCTGTGGGGGGGGGGGGGGGGGGGGGGGGGGGCACGGGACCTTAACTACCTAAAAACTAAGACCAACGGTCCCGACAGCGGCAAAATCCCTTCATACCCTTGGGTTTAAAGAGCCAACACTTCGGAAGCCCTCACAGACTTGTTCGATCCGTAACCCCGCTAAGCAGACAGTCCGCCCGCTATATGAAATGTGTGCTGGATTGGCTTTCATGCGGATAAGTGCCGAAAGGTAAAGAGACCCACCCCGATCATCATTGAGGACACACAGACACATTTTCAAGTCGTTGCCACCAAAAAGCAACTTATGAGGCGATGGGCTTAGTTAGGACGGATAAATCGGTCGGTGTACATGTCCATGTTGTCTGTAAGTGTTAAATACGTTTTGGCTTATATTTTATCGACCACGGTTTCATCGGTGGATCTAGAGGATGTTCACTCTCTCTCACCTCTCTCCACCGCCTCCCTCTACTCTCTCTCCTCTCTCTCTCTCTCGCTCTCTGCTCACACACAGCACACACACACACACACACCCACACACACACGACAACACATCCACTCAACACACACACACACACACACTCACACACAACACACGACAAGTCCCCGCCGCGCTCTCCTCGCGCGTGCAACGCGCGCACAGACGCACGAGCATCCCAACACACACACCCGAACACACCACAACCACACCACCATCAAAACACAACCCAACACGACACACACACACACACACACACATTCACACAACACAACACTCTACACACATGGGTCGCTCGAATCAGGAGAGAGAGAGAGATAGAGAGAGAGAGAGCGTGTGAGTGAGAGTAGTGCGTGTGTGTGTGTGTGTGTGGTGTGTTGTTGTGTGTGTGTGGTGTGTGTGTGTGTGGTTGTGTGTGTGTGTGTGTGTGTGTTGTGCGAATGAACTTGTAGGGCAATTATTGAAGGCACTTGTCCAAATATATACGGAGATAGAGTAGGGTAGTCACATGGGAGAGGTGAAGGAAGGTGATGATAAACAAACTGCCCAAAGAGAGAGAGAGCGACAAAAAGGAAGGGGGAGAGAGAGAGCGAGAGAGAAGGAATAGAGCAGAGAGAGAGAGAGACCAGAGGGGGGAGGGGGAAGAGAGGGGGACAGAGAGACAGAGAAGACACCACCAACAGACAAACAGTCCGATAGACAAACAGAGAGACAGACAGACAGACAACCGAGTCACACACCCACACACACACACACACCCACACACACACACACACCCACACCCACACCACAGGATATATAGACAGACAGAGACACAGATAGATAGACAGGATAAAAGACACAGATAGATAGCATGACAGACAGGACACAGATAGATAGACAGACCGACAGACAGGAAAAACGACAAGCAGGTGGACAGAACGAAATTTCAACAAAAGACAAAAACAAAGACAACCAGATGGCCAAGAATAACGGACAGAGATAAGCACATTGCAAAGGCAACCCGCATCTTATTGGTCCGCCGCCACCGTTTCATACCCAACAGCAAAATAGCCCGCTGGGGAAACAGAAAATAAAGACGAAAAATAGAAATGGATGTTGTTGGGAACAGTGCGGAAGGTGGGGAGGAGGAGGAAGAAGGAGGGGAGCCGGAAAGATTATAGGGAGCTTATGGGTACTGGGAAGGCGGAATACGGGGTGGGGGGGGGAGTGGGCACGAAAATAGCATCGAAGATGAAGCAAGGTCCAGGAACGAATGCAATCATTGTAAGGAACGAACAAACAAACAAACATACAAAATCAAAAGATAGGCATGGAATTACAAGAGCAGGTGGCACAAAACAAACTGGAATATTTCTGGTCTGACTGCTAGTCCTTATAAACAACGAGTAATCCTGTTCACACACACACACACACACGCACACACACAACAACACACACACACACACACACACACACACACCACACACTCACAACACACACACCCACACACACACACACAACTACACACACCACACACACACCACACAACACAGCACGACACACAACAAAGTGGAATGAAAAAAAAAAGAAAGAGTGGAATCGAATGTTGGTCGATGTTTCTTCATTTCTTTTTTCGATCTATCCCTTATCTTTCTTCCTTATCTGTTCTTTGTTTTATGCTTTGATCTTCTCTGCTTCGGTTATTTCTCAGTTATAAAACAAATCCGAGGGGTTGGGGTGAGGGGGGGGGGGTGGGCTGTACTTTTTTCTTTCGACACAGGTTCGACACACGGGATTGTTCGCTTATTGCGAAAATTGTGAAAGAGCTTCCATTCCCAACTCAGCCAGAAATTGAGACAGGGCTCGAAACTTCGATTTCTTTTCTCCTTGCAATATAGATATGTTCTGTCTGTCCCTCTCTGTCTCTGTCTGTCTCTGCCTCTCTCTCTCTCTCTCTCTCTCTCCTCTCCCCACACTCTCTCTTCTCTCCCTCCACTCTCTCACTCTCTCTCTATCTCTCTCTCTCTCTTTGTTCCGTCCATCTCTCTGTTTGTATGTCTGTTCGTCTGTCTGTCCTGTCTGTCTGTCCTTCCTCCTCTCGTCTCTCCTCTCTCTCTCTCTCATCTCTCTCTCGTTCTCTATCTTGCATGTCTGTCTGCCTGTAATATCCATCTTTCTGTGTTTCCTGTAACGTCCAGCTGTCCCTCTGTCAGTTTGTCTCTCCCCCCACCCCCCCTTTCTTTCTCTCCGTCTCTGTCTGTCTGTCTGTCTGACTGTCTCTGCCTCTCCCTGTCTATGTCTCTCTGCGTCTGTCTCTCTGTCAATGTCCACTCACTCCTCTGTCCTCTCTCTGCGTGTGTGTGTGTGTGTGTGTGTGTGTGTGTGCGTGCGTGGCGTGCTGTGCGTGCGTGCGTGCTGCGTGCGTGCGTGTGTGTGGTGTGTGTGTGTGTGTGGTGTGTGTGTGTGTGTGTGTTTTGTGTGTGTGTGTGTGTGTGTGTGTCTCACTGCCTGTCCGTCCATCTGTCTCTCCTGTCACGTCCTGTTCTCCCTCTCTCCCCCTTCTCTCTCTGTCTCTGTGTCAGTCTGTCTGTCTGTCTGTCTGTCTGTATCTAGTCTGTCTGTCTTCTGCTCTCTCTCTCTCTCTCCTCTCTCTCTCTCTTCCTCTCTCTCTCATCTCCTCTCTCGGTTCCCTCCTCTCACTCTCTCGGTCTTCTCCTCTGGCATGAAAAATGTCCTCCAGTAACTATTTCTCCCACGCTGTTGACCCTAATTTTTCAAAGGGTCTACTTTGGTCCGACAGGAAATGGAGACTGGCCAAATTGTCTTGTTCCTCTCCCCATCTTACGTCGTCTTTTACGAAGATGATAAATCCGTGTGTGTGGTGTGTGTTGTGTGTGTGTGTGTGTGGTGTGTGTGGTGTGTGTGTGTGTTGTGTGTGTGTGATGGTGGGTGGTGTTCAAGCGCGTGTGTTCAAGGGTGTGTGTGTGTGTGTGTGTGTGTGTGTGTGAGTGTTGTGTGTGTGTGGTGGGAGTGTGTGGGTGTGTGTGTGTGTCTGTGTGTGGTGTGTGCGTGCCGCGCGCGTGTGTGTATGTGTGTGTGTGTGTGTGTGTAGTGTGTTTGTGTGTGTGTGTGTGTGTGTGTGTGTGGTGTGTGTGGTGTGTGTCCGTGTGAGTGTGTGTTGTGTGTGTGTCGTGCGCGCGTGTGACGCACATTGTTTCTAGCCCCCCAATCGTGCACGCCGCCAATACCTTCACATTGTACACCTTCACATGTACGTAAAGCTGCCTAATTTTTCCTCACTCCCAAAAGAATGCAGACTGATCCTCTAAAGAAACCATTTTTTTTCTTTTATGTTTTTTTTGATTGACTCTTTCCACTAATGGTTTTGAAGTTGATACAGTTCATAAACTTAAACATAATCATGTTGTTTTTGTTTGCTATGCCTAAAATACAGGACACCCTTGTTTTGCGTTTGTTCAATCAACAAACAACAGGAAAAAACATAAATAAGAAATGGTTTCTGGGATTCTGGAGTCGACATTAGAAAAGTAGTTACCAGACTCAGAATCAAAAACATGAGCTGAAGAAGACAGGGCGAAACCCTGTCGACATATTCTCCAAGTACGTTTCGGATCTAGTCTGTAACTACTTTTCTAACAGGACAAACATTACAAAATTTGATGGTATTTCGAGTTTTCGTATTATCCTCTAATTTTTAAAGTACATTGCATTCACATGCTGAATACGTAACACTAGTTGTAATCTCCTTAGAGGCGGACTAACTGTCAATAGTTACTGTAAACTTCTGGTTTATATTACAGGACCCCCACCCGCCACTCTTCCCCCCAACACACCACACACACAGCACACTCACACACACACACACACACACTCAAGCACACACACACACACACACATGCATGCACGCCGCGCGCGGCGCGCACCACACACACACACACAACACACAGAATAACACACACACAACACACACACACACACACACACACACACAACACATTTCCTCAGTCTTCACTCATTCATCTTGATTTACCTCCTTCATTCCATCTCAAACCGGACCAAATAATAATCCGCCATTTACACAGCCACCTGTTAGAATGGTTAACTTCGCGGACTAACCTGTCCTGGGAGGTTCGTGAGGGTTCGATCCCATCAGAGCAACTGGGATTTTCTGTCCCGAACCTTCTTCTAAACCCAGAGCAGTTTGCTATTGGCTCAGTTGGGGAAGATTGGGATCACACAGTCGAGTTTTTATAATGCCACGTAATTTATGCGTCTCTGTGAGAGTTGCTCAAATTTCCCGACAAGCACTGTAGTGTCTGTATCACTCGGGGCCTGGGCGACGCAGGGATACAGTATGAAAGTGGACGCGTAGAATATAGCCCTGCCATGCATGTCCTCCTGACCTGAAATTGAAATTAGTAAACATCATCTGTCATCATCCTCATTCTCATCGATCAGCATTTAAAAAAAGCGTGTCCAACTTCTTGGCCTTTCAAACCCATCCTCAAATGGTACCCAGATTCGATGTCCCTCTCCATGTGGGACATATTGCCTCAATTTGATTCCGTCGGGGTCACCGGTATCGGAAGTTCAATTGGGCTGTGTCGTTGAACTGACCGTGGTAAGCGCGCCCTCTGGAGGGAGAGTGTCACGCACTCCGTTCGCACGTCTAAGCAATCAATGTCGTCAGTTAAAGGGGTTATAAGGTGGTGTCCCGCATAATGTTGAATCAAGCAGCCGCCACAGAACACCACCGAAAGTGACCGGCAGCAGTGCAGTGTCTCCTCCGGTGGGTTGCCTCTTGAAGACTTGAACATTGATTGCTCTCCTCCCTTGCAATTGCCGTGCGGGGTTTTTTTTTTTTAGTTGTCTGCGGACAGGCAGGCCGTGCTTTAGTTGTGGACGACGGGGAGGGGGGGGGGGTCAGAATGAGCGGTTGAGGATGCGGCGTGCACCGAAGTGGCCCAGAGGATGGAGACAGTCAAAACAAAAACAAACCAACACAAAAAAAGAAAATCAAGACGACTTAAACAGCTGGCCCTTCCGTGATCTGGTGGTTATCGAGGATCTGGTGGATAGGACCGACACGGGTGTGGCTATGTATCTGAAGCCGGAATGAGTGCGTTGGAGTAATGCCCCTTGGGGTGGTGGGGATTAGGATAGGAAAAGGGTAGCAGGGGGTGGGGGGGGGGTGCGGAGGCCGGGGAGTGGGGAACGGAAGAATGAGACGGTAGAACGTAAGAAAAGATATATAGCAGTCAATCAACGATCACCAATCCATCATCAATCAATCAATCAATCAATCATTCCATCAACAATCAGTCAGATCAGTCAGTCATCAATCAATCAGATAAACGGAATGATCGACTCGATCAATCAATTAATCCGTCATCACCCAGTTAGTCAATTATTCAATCAGGTCAAGCAATCATTCATCAATTAATGTATTATCAATCGATCGATTCTCTGAGACAGAGGCATCATCGACCCCTCCCCCCTCTCCCCTGTCGCCTCAGTAATTCATCATCCCCCTCATCCCATGTTCTATAGAGTTCAGCCCAAACACGAGAGCCACATTGCTGCACCTAATAAGCCCTCATCCGCCTAAGCCTCCATGCCCTCCATTCCCGCCTTGGTCTCCCCCCCCGCCCCCCCCCCCCGATCGCCCCCCGCACACACAACACATACCTCCAAGTAAAAAAAAGTTTAGGCGCTTATTTGCGATGACTACTACCGCCTAAATTGCAGAGTACTTCATCACTAGGGGGAGTCCAGTAGACCGCCCCTCCTCCGCCTATCTTCCATCCCGCCTTGCTCCCCCCCCCCCCCCCCCCCCGCCCCCCCACACAACACACACAACATTACCCTTACAACACACACCTCCCACCTCAATTTAAAGAGAAAAGTGTATTTGATATTTGCTTTCGACTACTACCCATTCCCGTCCTAAATTGCAAAGTCTTCATCTCCGAAGGGGATTCGGGGGGGGGGGGGGGGGGGTGGGGGGGGGGGCCAGTAACGAAATGTTGTTACTAATTCGCTGATCAGAGGGTTACATACATCCTGAAAAAGAAATCCGTTGTTGTTTTTTTTTCGTTCTTTTCCGAACCAATGCAGTGAACATTATGCTTTATATTCCGGTTCAGAGTAACAACAACTATGTAAAGCACGTTCTATGTATCGTTCGAACCGTCCCGTCTGTCTGACGGCCTTTCCGTGTGTAAATTTGTGTCCGTCCCCGCTCAACTGCTTCATATACAGATCGAAACAGTTTTCGTTCGCCTCGAAATTTGCCATGGTGGCTAATTGGCATCCGGAGGCACAACCAAGAACAAATAGCTTTTGTGCAACAATCGCATTAGACGCATTGTAATGCGACTTAAGCGAAGCCAAGTCAGAATCCAAGCGTCCCTAAGGGACCGGGGGTAGGGAGGAGGTCGAATGGTGAGTGGGGAGGGGGGGGGAGAGGGAGGCTGGAGGAGGGAGGGGAGATGGTGAAGGAGAAAGGTGCGGGAGTGCAGTCCCTTTGCGGCGATGGGTGGGTGGGATGGGGTTGGAGGGGGCAATATCAATGAGCCAACATGGTAAACCATGAATGAGTAATCAATCAAACAGTTAATCAAACAGTCAATCTACCTACCTACCTTTCTACTAAATATATATATATATATATATATATATATATCTATATATATATATATATATAAATATATATATAATATATTCAATTAGAAACAAAGCTTAGCTCTTATGTCTTAGATTGAAGAAATAGGGGGAGATAAGCATTCTATCTGCATGTGGCAGATAATTCTGCCTAAGCTAACAGTATGTGATTGAGAGGGTGTAATGGATTAATCAATGTCTCAAAAGCGGCCTTCAGCAAGCTTATAGTCTCCTAGAGTGAGACCATCTCACCGATGGGAGGAAGCTCACTAACATATAACACCTGGTCAGATACCGTAATTTGCAACCTGAATGTTTCTCCTCAGTGACCGCAGGAAAAGTGGTATTGACTCCTCTGCCTAAATAAATATTTCTTGCAGTTCATTGCAACACCAAGCTACCCTCTGGTTGATGTTGCTTGGAATGTGGGGCTTCGGTACTTATCCTTGAATTTATTAGTTTAATGTATGTATATATCTATATATAAGATATATATATCTATATATATCATATAATAATATATATAAATATAAATATATTATATACAAATATATATATCCCTGACTACCATAAAAAACCGCGAAAATTTGAAAGGCTATATTTTTTCGGGTGAAAAGGGGTGAATATACAATAGTAAGCGTGGGCGACGGGGGGACCTCCCGGGGGGGGGGGGGGGCCCGGGGCGCGGGTGGGGGGTGTGAGGGGTCAATTGTGGCAAGTTGTTTTGGTTCAAGACTCACGTGCCAGTGAAAAAATTGTGGGAGCAACACAATCATTTCCCGCATTGGAGGTCAACAAAAATGGCAAACGGGTTGCTGCATGTGAAGGCACGCACACCATGCAAGAGCAAAGTTAACCAGCGTCAAGTACGCAGGCATGCAGCCTTAGAAAGGCGCGCTACAAGGTTCAGGTAACCGACTTGCCGTCTGAGCGCTATACAGAGATGCCAAGACTACGAGCAGAGGAACGCAATCGTGCCCTAGGCCGACTGGAGGCTGGTGTGGAATGCCGAGCAGGTCGCCAACATCTTTAACGTCCACATCCTCAACCATCTATCCGTCTGCAGCTCCGCAGTGCGAGTCACGGTACCACTGATATCATCCCCGCAGGCCGTCCTTGGGTCACCACACAAAGAGAGGCTCGCCATCTTGTTCGAACCCATCAGCGTGACAGCTGCAAACAGAGCCGGCTAAACTAACAGTTGACAGGTGCCTGGGAATCTCCAGCAACAAATCTGCCTCAACACTATGCGGCGGCATCTCAGGAGAAATGGCTGGCATTAGCTCCTCACAGAGGTCCGGTACTGACACCAAGACACCGGCAAGGACAGGCTGCCGTGGGCACAAGCCTGAATCAACTGCGCAGGCCAGCGATAGGGACGAGCATACTGTTTCTCAGATTAGAGCCGTATTTTTGTATTGAACATGGCTGACGGTCGTGTCAGAATATGCGTCAACCGTATGAACGCTATCCTGACCTCCTGTGTGGTAGAGCGGAACCCTGGGAGGCCCGACGATATGAAATGGGGTGCAATTGGGCATTAACCACTCACGCCATAGTACCAGTCATCTTTCAGAACATTGGTCCTGTGTGCGCGACAGGGTGTCAATGCACAGCGCACATCAACCAGTGCTTAGAACCCCATGTCGATGAGCCTTTTTTGCGCAACCAAACCCAAACTGGACATTCCAACAGGACAATGCAAGACCACCCAGCAGCCGCCAGGGCCACCAGCAATTTCTTCAGCATAACAACGTCATGGTGCTGCCCGTCCAGCCCTCATTCCTCGATTTTAACAACCAATTAGAACAGATTTATTTTGGGATGAACTTGGCAGACGGTTGACCTCCTGCGTCCATCGACCATGCAAACAGCGGCACAACTGTCGACCAGGCCCTCGTCCCATGTGTGGGCTTGGTTTGCCAAGGGGACGCATCAACGCCCTGGTCCACTCAATGAGCCGCAGTGCAAACAGTTGTCAACGCAAAATGGTGGCCACAAAACGGTATGTAGGACTTCAAGAGCTGGTTTGTCAAGAGACCTTGAATTTTTCACACAAAAGACATAAGCTGAGACATTTTCACACATTACCGGGTGTAATGAATCAAATCACGTTTGAATTCTCGCTTCCACTCTGTACAATTCGTAGACCAATAAAATTCACCCCCAACGCTTCAGCATGCTTTGGGGGGGGGGTGGTGCGGGGGGGGGGGGGGGGGGGGTTTTTTATGGAAGTCCAGTATATATATATATATAATATATATTTTGTTGTTGTTGTGTTGTTGTTGTTTTTGGTGTTTGTTTGTTTGTTTAAATATTCCAAAGTGCAGCGCCAAACTCGACAAGCTTGTTTCGAGCATCTTGCCTCTTGCTCCTCACTTCAGGATAACCTTTTGGGGCAAAACGCTGTCGATCTTTTATAGGCGTGCGGGACCAGATTCCGTTTC
>CM031595.1:73799486-73816986 GCA_018398815.1 Conus ventricosus | reverse complement strand
CTGTCAGACTGTCTGTCCCTCTGGTCAGTCACTCTGTCCCTCTGTCAGTCTCTCTGTCCCTCTGTCTGTCTGTCTGTCCCTCTGTCAGTCCTCTCTGTCCCTCATCAGTCTCTTCTCTGTCCCTCTGTCAGTCGCTCTGCCCGGCGGTCAGTCGTTCGGTCCCCTGGCTCTCACTCTGTCAGTCTCTGTGTGAGATCTTCTCTCTCTCTCGTCTCTCTCATCTCGTGCTCTCCTCATCTCTCTCTCTCCTCCTCCTGTCTCGCTCTCTTTCTCTCTCTCTCTCGTCTCTCTTCTGTCATCTCTCGTTTCTCCGTCTCTCTCTCCAGTCACTCTCTCTCTCTCTCACTTTCCTCTCGTCTCACTCTCACTCTCTGTCTCTCTCGTCGCACTCTCCCTCTCTCTACTCTCTCTGTCTCTGTCTCCCCCCCCCCCCCTTCTCTCTCTCTCTCTCTGTCCAACAAATATAGCACCAAGAGTCTAATAATTTTCCAAAAAGTTTAATAACGCGTTAAATTCACAGTTTCGAACGAAAGACGCCTCAAGAGCGAGAAAGGCGAATGTGAATGCCAAGCGTATTCCGTATAGGCCGAGGCCCCTCACAGAAGGGTGGCACATGCAGAAAACACTCAGCAAGCTTAATGCGGATGGAGACACTGAGTACTATTCACACTGGAAATAAGAATACAATACAGAAACAGCTGGGGGGACAGGAAAATGTATATATATATCACATGCTAGAACGATTATGCAGTACTCGAATTTATGTGTGCATTGGATAAACACATTGTAGTAGATTGGTATAGTATTTTCATTCTTAATGACAAAAGCAAAGTCACTTTAAATGACATGGATCATTGTAGAGTTCAGCTTGAAAACAAGGTTGTGCTTTTTTCAGATATCACCGTAGACATGTAAAGACAGAATACGAATGAATTACTTGACACAGGTTAGCAAACCAACTCATTTTCGCTCTTGAGACTATGTCTAAAACCGGGTGACAAGCCATGCTAAGAAACGCCAATTCATAGCCTGAACATCAAGAGAGAAAAGGGAGGGAAGGGAGAGAGAGAGAGAGAGAGAGAGAGAGAGAGAGAGAGAGAGAGAGAGAGAGAGAGAGAGCGAGAGAGTAGAGAGAACAGAGAGAGCGAGAGAGAGACTGACAGACAGACAGACAGACAGACAGGAGAGTCAGAGCTACAGACTGAACGGACAGATAGACGCGACAGACAGGGTGATGTTAGTGGTAGGAATTCCCAAAAACAGGAACAAAAAGCTAAAAAATAGGAGACAGAGAGCCCGGGGGGGGGGGTTTGAAAGGGGGTGGGGGGGGGGGGGTGAGCGGCGCCCTACGCTCGGGAGACATAACACAGCCCGCCAGAACCACCCCCCCGCCCTGCCCGCCGACTGCCAGTACAGCGCGGAAGCTGGTGGATCACGTCAAGCTCATATACGCAACGACAGGGATTACTCCGCATCAGATATGTCGCCAACTGGAACCTTCATGATGTTCATGTCACGAACCACTCTGATGCCAGCCATTGACGCTGAGAAAACAATCGAGCGTACCACCAACTGACTGCCGTCCAAAAAGTGTAGAATATAAAGCAGGCACAGCTGTGACGACATTTCTCACTCATTCTCTCTCACTGCTCTTCTCCGTACCTTCGTGCTCGTCGATCGTCTCCGTCTCGTCCAGGAATCTCTCGGTGCTCGTCGTCTCTCCTCTCTCTCTCAGAATTAATTAGACAATATATAGATTGTCTGCGCTCAAGAAGTTATTTTAATTGCAGTTGAAGAGACACAAAAACCGAGAGGGAGGCGGAGAGGGTGCGGGGCGGGGGGGGGCGGAAGTATGGCAGAATAGAAGAGACAGCGAAAGGAAGAGAGAGAGTGAAAGCGAGCGGCACGAGACCTGAGAGAGAGAGATAGACAGAGCGATATAGAGAGGAGCGGCAGAGAGAGAGAGGAGAGCGAGAGCGGAGAGAGAGAGAGAGAGCGCGAGAGAGATTATGTATTTAGAAGTAGTATATAAAACTGGTGCGAAACATAGAGAGAATAGACAGACATCCAGTACAACAGACAGCCAGACAGACAGACAGACAGACAGATATACAGGCAGACAGACATACAGAGATGAACGGAGGGACGAAGCTGGACAGAGAAACGAACAGACAGAGACGCACCCACACACACACACACAGGCACCAACACACACCCGACACCGGGCACTCACACACACACACACACACACACACACGGAACACACTGGCTGACACACCAGCTGTGAGACAGTCGGCGATAATGATGGAACACGCACCAACCAACAAAGCATGTCCAGAATTCTCCCCACCAACCGCCCCCCCCACCCCCACCCCCTCTCTTTGGAAGAGTGTGAACAAAAGCTTATGTCTGACCTCCCGTCTCTGGGGAAAAGTCAAAGGTTTTGTTCACACATCAGACAGGAATTCGGCAAAGCAAAGATTTCTGGCGAGTGGCGGAGGACGCGGTAGATGTGACCACAGGAGAATCGATAGCTGTGTTTACCAGAGAACTGTCAGTCAGCTAGCTGCCGACCTTGCCTGTCCATACGACGGGGGCTCAGAGACTTGCAGGAACAAAGAAATGTAATTAATTCAAAAGGACAAAAAAGGTTTGTTTTGTGGTTTGTGTGTGTGTGTGAGTGTGGTGTGTTAGTGGTGTTTGTGTGGTGTTGGTGTAGGTGTGGTGTGGTGTGGTTGTGGTGAGGTGTGTGTGTGTGTGTGTTTATCTCATTGTTTCTGAGTGTGGGGGGTTGTTGTCTGGGCATTGGTTCTTTCTTGTTTTCCCCATCGGGTTTCACTGATTACTTTGGTTATGGTTGGTTGCATGCTTGTTTTTTTTTTTCAACCAAATGATGAATGATCAAATTAAGAGAGCACCTCTCTCTCTCTCTTCTCTCTCTCCTCTCTCTCTCTCCTCTCGCTCCTCCCTCTCCATACTATTTATATCCCTTTTTTTGTCGAGAGTTATAAAGTTTGGGATTAGTGTTTTCGTTCGTGAGATAAAAACATATCGTCGGCTCGGGATTTTTATAAATCTGAAAATCCCATCCGTCCACACAGCACCATGAGGTACCTATGACTCATTCCACAGAAGCTAAAGCGAATGGAAATAGAAGGCTGGGCTCTGACCTTGCCATAATGCCGTGGCCCTAGACAAGGTGACCATGCGGAAGTTCGCTGCCCCCGCGACCATGTAGCATATGAGACTTCGATCGGTCACCGGTATTTGTCTTTCATCATGCGTCGTTCAAACGAAGACATTCATGAATATTCATAGCCCTCGTGGTGCAGCTGCTGTGAGATAACAGGTTTGGGTCTCAGTAGCGGCAGTAAATTATGGAACTGTCGATCCACGCCGATCCGTACTAAACTGACTGTGAGCTCAAGCAGAGACAAGGAACCACACAGCAGCGCCGTGTGCGGGATGAAACATCCCGGACCAGCGCGTGCACGTGTCTGTGATCTCTCAGGCCTGGTTGACGTTTCGGGTATATGACTAAAAGAAGCGTAGATCAAGTATTGTTCGGATGAGAATCAAAGCGGTAAAGATAACCCCATGAACATGTTAAAAACAAAAAGTTTCACATTCTGTAGACTGCGTCGGTGCCCTGTTCTCCCTGTTATATCCGGTGTTTAACTTTCTCTCCGTGTCGTACGCCGGTGCGACTTTGTTGTCAATATTGGTCGATGCTGGTAATTCTTAACAGGCTGTCGTTTGGATCGAACGCGGTGGCAACCTCCCGCAGGGGGGGGGGGGGGGGGAGGGGAGGGTGCGCTCACTCATGCTAGCTCCACGCCAAAGCAATTTTTGTCGTCTGCAGGAAGGGATTGTATGATAAATAATTTTGGTGGCATTGGAGGTACAATGTACTGAGCCTCCTCATATCTATCTATACGATCAGATTTCTCATTACCGAATTTTGCCACCGATGGCAGTTGAAATTGTTCCCCAAGTGGTGCGTGTATTTCTTTTTTTTTTTTTTTTATTTTTGCGTGATCTGAAAAGTTCATCCGTCCATTCACCCAAGAGGTACCTTGACTCATTCCAGAGAAGGGCAAAATGTCGGTATGAAGAAGATGGGGGCTGGGCTCACCTTCCCTAATGACAGACAGACAGAAGACCAGACAGACAGACAGACATACAGACTAGACATTGCCAGAAGAAGAAGGCTGGCTCACTTCGCATAATGGTCCTCCTGCCTCCCATTTTTTCCTTATACGATTTTCTTCTTTCTTTTTTTAATCAGTGGGAACACCCATCCTTCCTAGTGTGTCCCCACTTTTTTCTTTTTGTTTGTTTTGTTTCCAGTATCGCTCAAGCTCACACCTGCAATGCAATATCTTATGTTTCATGTAGTAGATGGACATTTGTTTGCAGAGCTTAATGTTTTAGAGTTAGATACAAAGAGTACAATGATGGTTATAATCCAGTTTCGATTTTTCTCTCTCCCCAGAAGTTGCGACCTTTAGAACGTTTTCAGAATTTCCCCCCTAAAAGAACAATAGCTTCTTTTTCAAGATCAAACATATTGGGCTTAGTAGTGGTTGGGATATTACAAACTAATTAGTCACAACTATCGTCAATCAGTATTACACTGACCTGTTTTGGCCGCATATATATGACGGCATTAATATAATCCCCCAACCCTCACCTCCATCCAATGACGCACTGGGGGATGCTTTCAGGTATGCTTAGTTTTCTCCACGTGGGGGGGGGGGGGGGGGGGGTTGTTGATATTCGGGGGATTGGATAGTAGGGATAGGGAGGGATAGTTGACAGCGTTTAAAATCCCTTCGACCCTCATTTCCCCTAATCGTACGTGAATGTGTAAGACCTTTACATGCGAATCTCTGAGGCTGTGCCTTCGACTTGATTCTTCCTGTAATATATTATGCGGCAGCTAAAGTATCGTCAGTCTAGCACGTTTGATATGTTGTTCCAGCGCCAGGTCTCACGTCCACATAGAGGAATGATTTCCACTAGCGCCTCTCTAAAGTATTCTCCTTACTGAAATGTTGACGGAGCTTTTTTATCCCCCGCCAGATGGCGTCCCCAGTCTTGTCCAGGCAATGCAGATCGACCTTCGTATTTTCGTCCCCCTTCGTTGTGAGTTTCGCTGGCCATTGATCAGTGAACTCAGTCAAGTGAAATGTACCAGAAGACGCAGCCATGGGATAGTTTAAAAGAGAATAGGGAGACCATTTCCAATGCCAGCGTTACTGGTTTCTGGTACGTCATGGTTATTGTTCTCGTCTCTCCTCTCTCTCTCTCATCTCTCTCTCTCTCTCCTCTCCTCGCTCTCATCTACTCACGTCTCTCTCTCTCTCTCTCTCTCTCGTGTGTGTGTGGTGTGTGTGGTGGGTGTGTGTGTGTGTTGTGAGTGTGTGTTGTGTGTGTTGTGTTTTGTGGTTCGTGGTTTATTGTGTTAGTTTGTTTTGTTGTATAGTTAGTTATATGTTTTCTTTGTGTATGGCTTTTTTTGTGATTTATTACATTTTCTTCTCTTGGGGGGTAGGAGGTGGGGGAAAGTGGGGTAGAGGACAACAGTGTTTGGAGGGGTCGCCGTGAAACCAGCCATTAAATGCGCGTGCGCAAACACACACACACACACACACACACACACACACAACGCACGCACGCACGCACACGCACGCACCACGCACGCACGCACGCACGCACGGCACGCACTAACACAAACCCACACACACACACACACACACACACACAACCCCCCTATACTCTAGCACGCCGTGAGTAGAAAGCTGTCAATTGTGGAATGCAATTTCCGCATCCGGTAAACCCTGTCAGTCTAGTGGCGCATTGCGAATGACTCAATGTAACCCTGTTTTATGAGTCAACAGTACATTTTCTTTCCCCCCATGATGGAGTTCTTTACCCCGCTCTGTGAGAACGAAAAGGGAAAGAAACCGTAATGTGTAGGTAAATCACAAATACATTGTCTCTTTCTTCCAAGAAAACGCTGGTCCTTCAGAGAGAAAGCAGTTATTGAATTTTAAAAGAGCAGCTGCCAATCCTCCAAGCCACCACAGGGTTTGAGGCCTTTCATTTCTTATCTCCAGATATACATTTTCTATTCAAGTCGACTCACGTCTTGTGGGGCTACCAGTACGTGCACATTTACGACGATGTTCCGAAATCAACTTTGCCATAAGGAAAACCTGCATCGATAAACCGGGGGGCCCCATTTCCTGTGCGTGGGTTGTCAAGCCGTGATGCAGCGGCCCGCCCAGATTTCGATGCACACATGGCATAATATCTGCGGCAAAATACTACCGGCTTTGAAATCAATATCCGGAGTTATTCTGAGCAGGCAGGAAGAGCTATTTTGTCTACCCAAACAAAAAACCCCACCCCTACCCCATCAGTCCCTTTCTGTCTGTCTGCCTGTCTTCTGCCTGTCTGTTTCTCTCCCCCTCTGCTCTGGTCCGTCTGACAGTCCTATCTGTCGCCTCTGTGGGTTAGGTATTTCAATGAATCGCCGCTCTGCGCGATTCGAGCTGTTTTTATATTTATTGTATTCTCTCTCTCTCTCCTCTCTCTCTCTCCGGCTCTCTCTCCCTGTCCGGCTCACTCTCTTCCTCTCTCACTCTCTCTCGTCTCTCTCACACTCTCTCTCTCCTAGCCACTTGTCACCTTTCACACATTCGACTTCAGGAGTTGATAATATTGGAGTCGGTCCCAAAAGACAGCATTTGAAAAGAATTACCACATCAGAAAAGCCACGAATAAAAGTCCCACGTGTGTGTGTGTGTGTGTGTGTGTGTGTGTGTGTGTTTGTGTTTGTGGTGGGTGTGTGGTGTGTGTGTGTGTGTGTGCGTGTGTGTGTGGGTGGGAGAGAGAGAGAGAGAGAGAGAGAGAGAGAGAGAGAGAGAGAGAGAGCGAGAGAGAGAGAGAGAGAGACAGACGGAAGTTGGAAGTGGGTCGTGTGTCCCAATAGGTGGAGGCTTGAATGTCTCCCAGTAAGGTTAAAATTTTCACCTCCATCCCCTCTGATAACCGGTTAAGGAAGGACCAACTTTTCCCAGTACTAGTCATTCGAAAGAAATTTGTATTTTTCTCGGACTGTTAAAACTACTCAAGAATGGCCCATGGAAAATTTTCTTCCTTAAGATTATGCTCTTAAAAAGTACTTGTAAGGCTCTGGGGGGTGCCGGGGAAAAAAAAAAAAAAAAAAGAAACAGAAGTAGAGAGAAGTTCAAACATTCAACACTGGATTGAACAACAAAGAACTGACATAAGGTAAGTGTCATTTTCAGGCACATACTACTTGTGAACAAGGGGAAATATTCAAATCCATTTCATCAAGTCAATTCCGGCCGATTTTTTGGTTCCTACTGTTTCATCATTAAGAGAAGGAAAGTTCTGATGAGTTGAGTTGGATGCCACAAGAATGTCAGAACTTATCTGAATGTCGGAGAGGAATAGTAGATCTTTCTCTTGTTGCTGGTGACTGATCCACTTCTATGTAGACCTGCTGATCAGTGCTGGGCAGCGGTGTGTGTTCACTACCAGGCAAGCCCAGGGAGCCGGAATAGCTGCAGTTGGAAGAGCGCCTGACCCGTAATCTTGGTGATCCTGGGGTTGCGCGGGTTCGAACCTCCGCCGGGGCGTTTTCGGTACAGGGGGATTTTTCCTCGAGTTAACATTGGTTCTGACTCCATTTCCCATACAGTCCATCCGAATGAACTATAAAAACCGAGGTACCGTGTGCGAACGCATGCATAACATCTGGCACACACCACGTAAAATCCCATCATCACCCAACTTTATCGGCAGAGTAGGCCAGTTTGGCCGTTGGTAGGAGTGACACGGTACACCATAGCATGCACCCTGCGTGAGAAATGGAAAGAATGAAGGACAAAAGGAAAATGAGTGATCCCACTATTGAACGATACTGAATGGATGACACTGAAAGCGACGGAATGAAGCGCCAGCTGGACAGCTCCTTCAGTCGGGCACTACCCAGGTAGGCGCCCGTTGTGTAAACGAGTGTTGATTTGTAAAGCGCTTGAGCCTTGGCCTCAGCCGAGAATTGCGCATATATAAGTATTGCATTCATATTATATTATTATTAGATAGGAACCCAGGTTCTGAAACAAACAGAGCCGCTCTGTATTTCAGTGGCTGAGAGTTTGGCTTGTCAAGTTCTTCCACTTGCCCTCTGGCTTTCAGTATAAGTGTGAATCTCAGCCAACAAAGCATACATAAACTCCATAGTTATCAGTCTCCGAGTTTCATTCGGGTTGAGTGAAACAAGGGGGTAATAGACAGGAAATATATAATGTGTAAACAATTTTAGTCAGATAACTCTTCAAGATTTCCTATGAATTAAATTGCAGTAACTTGGAATACACTTAGTCCAATTAACTATGTGCTGTAGACTTAGAGTCACTCTACCAAGCATTTTCAACAATCAACAGTATTCATAAATCAACAGTTTTCACCCTTACAGGCACCCTGCATTTCCTGATCAGAAAGTTATAATTAATTCAATTATTATCTTTAACTGATAGTAATTGACGATGACTGGCAAAAGTCGATTGTCACAAAGAATGTGGTGAGATTGTTATCAAAGAATTTTAACCAAGCATGGTAATAGCTTTATACCAAGTTGTGGCAAACAAAACTATTACAACAGAAAACTCCCTCATCATCTAGAAAGATGTCACCAAGTATTGGCATAAAGATGTATACTGTTAAACCACATGGTATGCATAGCATGACGACATAGTCTCAACATATAGAAACAAGTTCACTTACATTTCCTGGGATATCGTGTTCCTCTGACCAGACAGAGTAGGTGAATAAACGTTTCACTCTCTTCTGGTTTATCTTGTTGTCCATTTCTTGATTCACGTACCGCTGAATCAGTGTTATGGCATGTAGGACGAACGAAATGGGACGGATCTGAGTTGACCCCTTTTTATATAAGCTGAACTATCTGGTTCAGTTTCCTGTTCCAGTCGGCTTTGAGAGTCCTGCAGAAAAAGAGAAATGGGAGGGGGGGGGGAGGTTTTGCTCCTCCCACCACGTCTTACAGTGGGAGATAACAGTTGAGAACATTCGAAAATTGTGCTGCTCCTCAACAGTTGGGGTTGTATTAATGCGCCCTCAAGCTGAAGTGACAAAGCCCTAATTGTCACATAATTGTGTCCACGGCAACTATCCAGTCGGCCATGGCACCTATAAGGTGAGTGGGGTGGGGCGGCGCACAGCCCTTTTATCTATTAAACCCCGAGAGGACTAAAATCTCTGAGCATGAGATAAGGCGAGAGGGAAGGAAAGGGGGAAGGGAGAGCGTGAAAGGGAGTGGTGTCCAGCGACACACTACGAAAGTGACGTAATCTTATTCATAACAATTGTTGCTCAAAGCAGGGAGAGAGAGAGAGAGAGAGAGAGAGGGGGAGTTTGGGGAGAGTTTAGAGATGGGAGAGTGTCATAGATTAGAAATCTAAACTGCGGTTTGTGAGCCAAAGGGAGAGAGAAAGGGGGGGGGGGGGGGGGGGGGATGTTGTTTATACAGTCTGTACACGAATGGTGGGTGAAGGAGAGGATGGTAGGAGACCTGGTTGAATGAATCATATCACACACACACACAACACACACACACACACCCATAACACACACACACACAACACAGAGAGAGAGAGCGAGAGAAAGAGAGAGAGAGGAGAGAGAAAAAAGAGAGAGAGAGAGTAGAGCGAGAAGAAGAGAGAGAGAAACTCACTGAATACAAAAATAGCTCCGACTCACTGCGGAGACCGTTGTTCATGAACTTCTTAGCCCACAGTAGACAGATACTGTCAGCACAGACCCCGAGAACGTATGTGATAGGTCACCTTGATTCTCTGATCAAAAGAGACCAAAGGTGTGAATGAGACGGTGAGAGGAACGTTCAGTTAACTCCGAATCCCTAAGGTTCGGGAAACACGCAGACTCTCCGCCATCAATCAGACATTCCTCCTTAAACACAATGCTTTGATCCACTTCTACAATCAAACATTAGACGAGGTCGTCCTTAATCAGTCTTGCACTAGCTTTCTACAAGTTTTCATTAAAATCGGTTATCGTCGTTTTTACGAATAGTGTAAGACAGAATACAGACAGACAGACCGGCAGGCAGACAAATAAACAGGCGTGACTGAAAACATAACTATGGCAACAGAGATTCCGAGGTCCCCTTACCCCGTTTGAGACCAACGGAACGGATGACCGGATGGATGCAAATAACAATAAATCAAATGTATGACACAAAGTTAATTCAAGTGTCACAGAAGACATCTGTTTGAAATGATAACACTACTGCTTTCCTTTTGGAGTCTGGTTTGCTTGTTTCTTCTTGTTTCCGTGCCTTTGTGTTTTGTGTATTGGTTTTTTGTTTTCATAAAACTCCAACACGCTAAGCAGAGTCATTAGAAGCAGCTGCATCCTGTCTTCTGACGTCTGTCCTGTCTGTCTGTGTCTGTCAGTCTGTCTGTTCTGTTCTGTCTGTCTCTCCTCTTTCTCTCTGCCTCTCCCTCTCTCTCTGTCTCTGCTGACGTCTGTCTGTCTCTCTCTCTCTCGTCCTCGCATCGCAATCTCTACCTCTCGGCCCCGTCACTCTCTCGTCTCTCTCTCTCTCTCTCTCTCACTCTCTGTGTGTGTGTGTGTGATGGTGCCGTGTTGTGTGTGGTGTGTGTGTGGTGGTGTGTGTGTGTGTCCTGTGGGGGTGTGGTGTGTGTGTGTGTGTGGGTTGTATGTGTGTGTACTGTGGTATGTGTGTGTGTGTGTGTGTTGTGAGTGTGTGAGTGTGTGTGTGTGTGTTTGTGTGTGTACAAGTAACGTGTGCGCCGGCTAAAGCGTGTAACCCTCGCGTTTGGCACAAACAAAAGCCCGAGAGCGGATCTAATTTTACCCTTCTCTCCCACAGAACCCACCCCCTCCCGCATCGAACCTTTACTCCATCTTCCATATTCCCCCTACCACCCCCCCCTCCCCCCACCATCGCTCGACCTCCCGCCTCGCACCCACCCCCCACCGACCACCAGCATCTCCCTGCCCCCTCCCCATCCCCCACCCCCCCCCCCCCCCCCACCCCCCTGCCCCTTTTTGGCCAGCAGACGCACTCACTTTCCACTTAATTCTCTCTCGTCTTCGCGAGAGACGTAATTTCCAAGCTTCGTTCCCCTTTCTGAGTCGTGTGCCAAATTTTAGTAACAAACCGCGCTCCCCGGGGAGAACCAGAAATCGCGATGGTGGCTAGCTGGAGGAGAGGACGAGTAGAGAAGGTGGGGTGGGGGTGGGGGAGGTGGGGTAGAAGACAGGAGGTGCTTGGCTGGAGTGTGAAAAAACCCGAGAGAGGGGGGGGGGGGGGGCGGAGAAAGGATACAGACTGAACTGACAGACTGAGAGAGAGAGAGAGAAGAGGAGAGAAGAGAGAGGAGAGAGAGAGAAGAGAGAGAGAAGAGAGAGAGAGAAGAACGCTGCTTCTGTCTAACACAGAGCATACTACATTACCGAGATACGACACTGCCTCTATACAGCCTAACAAGTCCGTTCAGTCGATAATCTCCCTTAGTCGGCGCGGGGCAGCGGCTTCGCGGCTGCTATGTGAAAACGTCCGTGATGAAAACAACGACGCCCGTCGGGCCGCATTTGTTGTCATAGACTTTACCTTGAACTGCTTCAGCAGTTTGTGACGACAGATTCAAATGCCTCTACACATTTTTTGGCCCCCTTGTGATTGTGTGCGTGTGCAATGGAGGTGCGTGTGTGGCACTGCATGTGTGCATGCATACGCAGTATTTTTATGTAGTAAAGGTTGATGTGTGTGTGTTGGAGGTGTGTGAGTGTGTGTGTGTGTGTGTGTGTGTGTGTGCATGACTGATGGTAAGATGGGTGAAGGGGGGTGGGAGAGAGAGAGAGGAGAGTTTGTGGCTTGTTCTAAAATAATAAAAAAAGACCATTTAAATGTCTCCAAATCAACCTTTATTGTGGTTGTGTCAGATTTGTAACAACGTCCGCAACCATGGCATACATGAAAGGGTGGAGTGGGGGGTGGGGTGGGTAATGCATTCCGTCTCATCCCACAAAACATAGAACAAAGTACAGCCATCAATACAAATGGATGAAACAAACTGGTTGCATTATTCCAAACAGCGGCAAAAATTGCAAAAAGAAGCTTCATTTAAAGATACGAGCAAAGAAGAAGCTACACATTTCCAAATACACACATCAACCTCCAAATATACATAGGCGACGAGATAGGATCCTATAACAAGCAAACGGTCATTGATACATGTAGTTAAACACACACGAGATGCTGGGGGTGGAGGGGGGTTTAGTAATGGTTTTCTCTCTCACCTCTCTCTCTCTCTCTCTCACTACATTCTCTCTCTCGTCCTCATCTCACACACACCACACACACACACCAACACACCACACACACTGACTGAAACCAATTTATTGTCAGATTAACTCAAAGGTTGTACCCAACACAAGCCAGCAACTGCATCGCAGAAGAGAGAGAGAGAGATACAGAGAAGAGAGAGAGACAGAAGAGAGAACAGAGAGAGAGACCGAGAGAGATTCGGTGATGAAACGACGTGTGTCGGCACTTGTCATTATCAACATAAACTTCACTGGCCATGAGAGGGCAGACGGTAAGCGTGGTCTGGTTTTCCCCGCAGCCTAGTTGTTATAGGCTAACGGACTGGTAAAATAAGCCAGTAGGCTAATGATTTCTAGAAGAAACAAGGTAGCGCATGCTCATTCCCTTAATATAAATATAGCAAACTGTTAAAAATCTGCCCATGGGCTCATAGTCATACAATAAACTTGATCTAGACTAGAGCCTCAAGTAGCACCAGATGCATAGTGCCCACAACCGTCCAAACGGTATTGCTTACGTGGAATACTCTGGGCCAATAATAAATAAAATGCAATACAGTTTGTACATGCCTTTCTTCCATTCCTATTGGAAAACGAAAAAATGCAGCCCCTTCACAATCGATTTTGTTGGCGGACGATTGAACAACCGATAGCGCTGCAGGCTTCGCCACTGCTTTTGCGCGTCCGCTATGTTGGAGCCTGAGTTATTACACGTGCTTGACTAAGGGCCGTACCTAGTCCGCGGTCTACGAAAAGCCCCCAAGTGGTCGTATCTCGGTAATGAAGTAATGCACTGGGTAACACGGACAGAAAACAGATGTTCTGGAGGATTAAATATGTTTCAGGTCTGGCGTTCTGAATTTATTAACTGTGGCTTGCTGGCTGCTGTTACTGCTTCTGCGGCCTGTTGGTGTGTGTGTGTGTGTGGGTGTGTGTGTGGGGTGTTGTTAGTGTATTTGTGGTTTGGGTGTGTGTGTGTGTGTGTGTGTGTAGTGTGTGTGTGTGTGTGTGTGCAAGCGCGCCCGCGTTGTCATAACTGTTGCGGACTGTGATAAACATGTGCCCCATCTTGTGGCAGAATTAACACCTGACTGAAACAAGGCCTAGTAATCCATGACATAAAATTATGAATGACGATGCGCGACGACGACAACGACGACGAACGACGACGTGCACGATGATGATGATGATGATGATGATGATGATGATGAAGATGAAGATGCGTGATGATGATGATGAAAACAGTTATCATCATCAATTACACAATCACCATCAGTACGCAACATCGGAATCAAACAAACACCGAGAGAGAGAAGAAGAGAGAGAGAGAGAGAGAGAGCGAGAGAGCGAGAGAGAGAGAGAGAGAGATACGGAAACGTCTACGGATACGGAAAGTTTACATCATGTATTAGGCCATTGCCCCTCATGACTGGGATACTAAAACAAACAATTCTCAGAACTGACAATTGTGAACATTGAAATCCTTCAAAACGCACTTGGTAATAAGATTAAGAATTAAGAATGGAACGCAGCTTAAAGGCTTTGATAAACAATAGATTGACAGATACCTGACTGTTTTTATATCGTGCGTACTCCCATAATCAATGTAAAATCTAAACTGACTTGGCACTTTGTAATATTTCAAAACGGAAGTGTACTGTCTCTTAGTAAGTACAGAACTGGACAACATAAAATAAGTTGTACATCCTTGAACGCCTTGGCTAAGCTGTGTCAGACTCAATTTTGGACATAGCCAAACAACCAGCTACAACCAAATGTTGTATGCTCTGCATAGTTATGTGGGTATGGGCTTCATTCTTGACAAGCTCCTAGGCATCCATTATCAGACTCCCAAATCCCCCGACAGTCGGAGTGTGCGGCCCTTGTGGCGGGGTAATCAAAAACGGTCACACACGTAATGTTCTCATCCCAGTCTGATGCATTTGTGCCATAAGTGTACAATGCATCGCTGTTCGGATGATCCCTGGAGTCTTTTAGCCAGGGTACTGACAACAACAACAACAACAACAACAAGTGAACCTTGAGAGAGAGAGAGAGAGAGAGGAAGAGAGAGAGAGGAGAGGTAGAGGAGAGAGAGAGAGAGAGAAGAGAGAGGATAGAGGAGAGGGGGGGCACGCCGCAAGCAGGAAACAGCAGATTGAAGCAAAGGAACGGACAGAAATGAAGCTTTCCATAACATTACTCCTCAAGCCTGAAGGCATAAGCACAATCACAGGGAACCGACAGACCAGTCAGACAGACAGACAGACAACATACAGACAGACAGACAGACAGACAGACAGACAGACCAGAGAGCAGAGAGTGACAGAGACAGAGACCGAGACAACAGAGACAGAGAGCGACATAGCGAGCCAGAGGAGACAGACAGCCAGACAGACAGAGAGAAGTCCAGCCATAACAGAAGAGTACCGCGCACAGCCAATGAAGTCGAGGCATGCCCCACCACGGACCTACGAACCCGCAACAGTTCCAAGACGCGTGCAAACGTTCACGTGAAATTGCCGGTGTCACAACTGTGACGGAGGACTTCTCAGGCTGAGGCTCACAAGCATGGCGGGACAAAGGGACGGCATGGGAAGGCGCGGGTGTCAAATCGTAATAATTGCTTGTCTTTGAAATCCTTCCTCTGTAAAAGAAAAGAAAAGAAAAAGAAAGAAGGAAAGGAGGAGAAAGGAAGAAAGAAAGAATAAAAGAAAGAAGGAAAGAAGAAGAAAGAAAGAGAGAATGAAAGAGAGAAGAAATGAAACAACGGGAAACGACTGAATGAGCGCCAGTAGGCTGCTCTTCGTCCGGCTCTACCTGGGTAGGCAGCCCGTTGAGTGAGTAAGGTAGTGTGTTTATTGTAAAACGCTTAGAGCTTGATCTGTGACCGAGCATAGGCGCTATATAAATACCCAATATAATAATAATAATAATAATAATAATAATAATAATAATAATAATAATAATAATAACAAGGATAATCTTGTGCGTAAAAACAACAGTTATCATCGATGATGTCTTTGCTCCAAAGTTATTCGGTTTTTGTTTTTGTTTGTTTGTTTTGTTGTTGTTTTTTGGTGCATGATTTGGCGGTCAAACATGATCACTATGAAAGCAGTGATTATGACATAGAAATAGGACTGACGACAACATAAGTTTGAAGTAAGTGCACGTACATACCATCATGGGGCGGATCGTATTTTGCGAAGACGCGAAGGTCAGAAACAAGAAGCTAACATTGCCCAGATGAATAACCTTCACTGTTCATGGCTTACTAGGGTAACAGTGTTTTTCTTTTCATCACATGTCTTAATAGCGTCAAAACCTTCAAAAAATTGTTTTGTTTTGTTTCTCTTAAAAAGAAATATTTTCATGTGCAAACACACTTCACGTCATTACAGTATTTTTAGTGATAAGTGTCAGTATTCTTGATAATAACAACTTATTTTTTCACTTTTTGAGGCTAACAAGATCCCATATTTGCCTGCTTTTCTGACATCCTTTCTTACTCTGCAGCTGAAAGAAAACCACAGCTCTCCTGCTGGCAAGATGGCAAGATGGCCGACCTAAAAATCCAGTGACGTCACATCCAGACCAGTGAGGTTTACCGCAAAGCAGGGATGGCTGACAGATTGCAACTGGAGAGAGAGAGAGAGAGAGAAGAGAGAGAGAGAGAGGGTGTTAGATAAAAGAAAACAGTGTGGGGAGAGCCGATAAATCATGTGCCACCGATCGAAACCGAATCACATTCAGGCGTTTCCTTTATAAATTGTACATGTATTTATTTTGTTCTCATGTGATCAAATCAAAATCTGCAATTACATATTGAAACACCCGTCCTATAGGTTCAGTTTTCAGACCTATTCAACTATTCTTGAACTCCTAGATATCGAAGCACCTGCATCTTGCAGAGTAACGCCCTTATATGTTCTTTTTTCAAAAGTGAAATTACAGCTTACTCACACTCACACACACACACACACACACACACACACACACACAACACACACACACACACACCCACACACACACACACACACACACACTTTCGTCTTCGTCTAACTAACCAGACCCTGTCCCAGGATATAACTTATTAAGTTCCTTCACGCCTGAAATCGATTTCAAAAGAAACCTACGCAGAGATTCTGGACATTTACCTGTTGTACCCAATGCTATTCAGAAGACGGCAGTCACTTACTAAAGTGTGCATCCTTACCAAGCTCCGATATACATCGTCTACCCCGGAACTCCTAAAGCCTTCCAGAAACAAGAAAGCCCTGTACATGAACACAGATCGTAGTCTTCTTTTTTTTTAAAGCCCTTCTGATATCTGGCAGATTTAGCATAGGATCTCTCATCTCTCTCCTCTCTCTCTCTCTCTCTCTCTCTCTCTCTCTCTCTCTCTCTCTCTCTCTCTCTCCTCTCTCTCTCATCCCTCCCCTCTCTCTCTCCGTCTTCCTCTCTCTCTCCTCTCTCTCTCCTCTCTCTCTCTCTCTGATGTGCTTATGTTTTATTACTTAAGTACTTATTTGCCTTCTTTTCTGTCGTTCATGAGTAACTTCCATTCTTTCTCCATGACGAATGTTGTTGTCACGCGTTAGCCCACCTCTCACCTTACCCATTTAGAGGCGGCCAGAAACGGCCCTATCATTGAACCATCCTCTCTCTCTCTCTCTCTCTCTCTCTCTCTCTCTCTCTCTCTCTCTCTCTCTCTCTCTCTCTCTCTCTGTTAAAGTCAGAAAATGAAAGGCGACGGTGGACTTCAACATGAAACTGTACGCAGTGTCCTAAGAACTAGGGAAGCCGTTTTGATGTTGCTCTTTTATGTCTGCTCTCATAATGAATAAAGTTTCAAAAAGAGTTGTCTGATTTTTAGAGAGTGAGTGGGGCTGGACGAGAGTCTAAGGAGAGAGACGGCGGAGGAGGCGGGGAGTGGGGAAGGGGTGGTGGTTGAGTAAAGGTGGAAAAGGGTGGAGACGAGAGGGGGGAGTGACCCCCCCCCCCCCAAAAAAAAAAAAAAAAAAGTGTGATCTCATTGTGGTACTACATTTAATATTTTGTGTTA
>CM031595.1:73785835-73798486 GCA_018398815.1 Conus ventricosus | reverse complement strand
GGCAAAGGGAGAGTGGCAACGCGGACACAATTCGAGAGAAAAAAAGGAGTACATGAACGACAGAAAGAAGGCAATAAGCTTAAGAAACATGTCAGAGAGAGAGGAGAGAGAGAGAGGAGGAGAGAGGAGAGAGAGATAGAGAGAGGAGAGAGACGGAGAGAGAGAGGGGGGAGGAGAGAGGAAGAGAGGAGAGAAGAGAGAGAGAGAGAGAAGAGAGAGAGAGAGAGAGAGAAGAGAGAGAGAGAGAGAGAGAGATCCTATGCTAAATCTGCCAGATATCAAAAGGGCTTTAAAAAAAAAGAAGACTACGATCTGTGTTCATTGTACAGGGCTTTCTTGTTTCTGGAAGGCTTTAGGAGTTCCCGGGGTAGACGATGTATATCGGAGCTTGGTAAGGATGCACACTTTAGTAAGTGACTGCCGTCTTCTGATAGCATTGGGTACAACAGGTAAATGTCCAGAAATCTCTGCGTAGGTTTCTTTTGAAATCGATTTCAGGCGTGAGAGAACTTAATAAAGTTGATATCCTGGGACAGGGTCTGGTTAGTTAGACGAAGACGAAAGTGTGTGTGTGTGTGTGTGTGTGTGTGTGTGTGTTGTGTGTGTGTGTGTGTGTGTGTGTGGGGTGTAGTGTGAGTAAGCTGTAATTTCATTTTTGAAAAAAGAAATATAAGGGCGTTACTCTGCAAGATGCAGGTGCGTCGATATCTAGGAGTTCAAGAATAGTTGAATAGGACTGAAAACTGAACCTATAGGACGGGTGTTTCAATATGTAATTGCAGATTTTGATTTGATCCCATGAGAACAAAATAAATACATGTACAATTTATAAAGGAAACGCTGAAAGTGATTCGGTTTCGACTCGGTGGCACATGATTTATCGGCTCTCCCCACACTGTTTTCTTTTATCTAACACCCCTCTCTCTCTCTCTCTCTCTCTCTCTCTCTCCCCTGGCCAGTTGCAATCTGTCAGCCATCCCTGCTTTGCGGTAAACCTCACTGGTCTAGATGTGACGTCACTGGATTTTTAGGTCGGCCATCTTGCCATCTTGCCAGCAGGGGAGCTGTGGTTTTCTTCAGCTGCAGAGTAAGAAAGGATGTCAGAAAAGCAGGCAAATATGGGATCTTGTTAGCCTCAAAAAGTGAAAAAATAAGTTGTTATCAAGAATACTGACACTTATCACTAAAAATACTGTAATGACGTGAAGTGTGTTTGCACATGAAAATATTTCTTTTTAAGAGAAACAAAACAAAACACTTTTTTGAAGGTTTTGACGCTATTAAGACATGTGATGAAAAGAAAAACACTGTTACCCTAGTAAGCCATGAACAGTGAAGGTTATTCATCTAGGCAATGTTAGCTTCTTGTTTCTGACCTTCGCGTCTTCGCAAAATACGATCCGCCCCATGATAGTATGTACGTGCACTTACTTCAAACTTATGTTGTCGTCAGTCCTATTTCTATGTCATAATCACTGCTTTCATAGTGATCATGTTTGACCGCCAAATCATGCACCAAAAAAAACCCAACAAAAAAAAACAAACAAAAAACAAAACCGAATAACTTTGGAGCAAAGACATCATCGATGATAACTGCTGTTTTTACGCAAAGATTATCCTTGTTGTTGTTATTATTATTATTATTATTATTATTATTATTATTATTATTATATTGGGTATTTATATAGCGCCTATCCTCGGCCACAGATCAAGTCTCTAAGCGCTTTACAATAAACACATACCTTACTCACTCAACGGCCTGCCTACCAGGTAGAGCCGGACGAAGAGCAGCCTACTGGCGCTCATTCAGTCGTTTCCCGTTGTTTTCCCTTTTTTCTCTCTTTCATTCTCTCTTTCTTTCTTTCTTTCTTTCCTTCTTTCTTTTATTCTTTCTTCCTTCCTTTCTCCTCCTTTCCTTCTTTCTTTTTCTTTTTCTTTTCTTTAAAGAGGAAATATTTTCAAAGACAAAAGCGATTATTACAGATTTTGACACCAGCGCCTTCCCATAGCCGTCCCTATGTCCGCCATGCTTGTGAGTTCTCAGCCTGAAGAAGTCCTCCGTCACCAGTTGTGACACGTCCAATTTCCATGTGAACGTTTGCACGCGTCTTGGAACTGTTTCCGGGTCTCGTAGTCCACCGTGGTGGGGCATGCCTCGACTTCATTGGCTGTACAGTACATCTTCTTTACTGGCTGGACTTTCTCTCTGTCTGTCTGTCTGTCTGTCTCTCCTGTCTCTCTATGTCGCTCTCTGTCTCTGTGTGTTCTGTCTCTTTCACTCTCTGCTCTTGTCTGTTGTCTGTTGTCTGACTGTCTGTCTTTCTCCCTGTGATTGTGCTTATTTCCTTCAGTTGTGAAGGTAATGTTCTGGAAAGTTCATTTCTGTCCGTTCCTTTGCTTCAATCTGCTGTTTCCCTGCTTGGCGGCGTGCCCCCCCCCCCCCCCCCCCCCCCCCCCCCCCCCCCCCCCCCCCCCCTTCCCCTCTCTCTCTCTCTCTCTCTCTCTCTTTTTTTTATGATACTGATGATGGTTACTGATGGTGATGTGAAAATTGATGATGATAACTGTTATCATTCATCATCATCACATCTCTTCATCATCATCATTCATCATCATCATCATCATCAATCATTATCGCCGTCGTCGTCGTCGTCGTTCGTCGTTGTCGTCGTCTTCGTCATCGTTCATCATAATTTTAGTCATGATTACTAGGCTTGTTTCTGTCAGGTGTAAATCTGACAAGATGGGCACATGTTAATCACAGTCGCAACAGTAATGACAACGCGCGCGCGCATGCACACACACACACACACACACAACACACACACAACACACACACACTCACACACACACACACACACACACACCACACCACACACACACACACACCACACAGAGCCGCAGAAGCAGTAACAGCATCCAGCAGCCACGTTAATAATTCAGAACGCCAGACCTGAAACATTAAACTCCAGAACATCTGTTTTCTTCCGTGTTAGACAGAAGCGCGTTTTTTCTCTCTCTCTCTCTCTCTCTCTCTCTCTCTCTCTCCTCTTCTCTCTCTCTCTCTCTCTCTCTCTCTCTGTCTGTCAGTCAGTCTGTCTGTCTCTCTCCTCTCCCCCCCCCCTCTCTCTCTCTCTCGATTTTTCACACCCCAAACCCACCTCCCGTCTTCTCCCCCCCCACCCCCCACCCACCCCCTTTTTTCTACTCTTCCTCTCCCTCCAGTAGCCACCCTCGATTTCTGGTTCCTCCCCGGGGAGCGCGGGTTTGTTTCTAAATTTGGCACACGACCAGAAAGGGAACGAAGCTTGAAATTATGTCTCACTCAGAGAGCGAGAGAATTAAGTGGGAGTGAGTGCGTCTGCTGGCCAAAAAGGGGCAGGGGGGTGGGGGGGGGGGGGGGGGGGATGGGGGGGGGGCGGGGAGATGGGGTGGGGGGGGGGGAGGGGAGGGCGGGGGGTGGGCGATGGGGGGGGGAGGGGGGGGGGGGGGGGGGGGGGGAATAGGGATGGAGCAAAGGTTCGATGGGGGGGGGTTGGGAGAGAAAAAAAATAGACCCGCTCTGGGGTTTTGTTTGGGCCAAAAGCGGGGGATAACGCTTGTAAACCGCGCACACATTGTACAACCACCACACACCACACATACCAGTCACACCCCCAACCCCACACCACAACCACACACCACACCACAACACAACCACCACACACACACACACACACACGAACAACAAACAACACAAGAGAAAAGAGGAGAAGGAGAGAGAGAAGGGAGGAGAGAGGAGAGAGGATGGGAGAGAGAGAGAAAAGGACAACAGACGACAGACAGACAGAGAGACGGAAGAGGGAGAGGAAAGGGGAAAAAGAGAGAGACAAAGACGACAGAAAAGACAGACAAGAAAGAAGAAGATGTCAGACAGAGGGATGCAGCGCTTTAATGACTCGCTTAGCTGTGTTGATTTTTAATAAAACAAAAAAACCCAAAAAACCAAACACAAAGGCAAAAAACAAGAAAGAAACAAGCAAACAGACCCCCAAAAAGGAAAGCATAGTTTTAAACATTTCAAAGATGTCTCTGTACATTTGATTAATCTGTTTTGTCATACATTTATTTATTTTGTTTTTGTCCATCCGGGATCCGTTCGTTGTTCTCAAAAGGGTAAGGGGCACAGAATCCTCTGTTGATAGTTAGTTTTCAGTCACGCCTTTATTTGTTGCCCGGGTCTGTTGTCTGTCTGTCTGTCTGTCTACACTTTACGTTTTAAAAATAAGAAAAGATTTTTAAAGAAATTGGTAGAAAGATATGCAGATGATTAAGGACGACCCTGTTAAGTTGATGAGAAGGGATAAAATTTTTTGTTTAAGGGAAGTCTGATGATGGGGAGGTCTGGGTTTTCCCCCAATTTTGGGTCGGTACTGAACGTCCCTCACCGTCACACACCTTTTGGTTTTTATTGATCAGAGAAAAAAGTGATTACCAACGTCTCGGTGTCTGTCTGACATATCTGTCTCTGTGGGTAAGAAATTTCTTTAACAAAAGTTCGAGTGATTTGGGCTATTTTTTATTCATTGAGTTCTTCTCTCTCTTTCTCTCTCTTCCCCTCTCTTCTTCTCCTCTCTCCCTCTCTCTTCTTTCCTTTCCCCTTTTCTCTCTCCCTCCTCTTCTCTTCTCTCTCTGGTGGTGTGTTTTGGGGTTTTGTGTGTGTGTGTGGTTGGTTGTTGTGTGTGGTGTGATATATTCTCAACAGCACACATCCCTCCCTTCCCCACCCTTTGTACAGACGTATAAACCCCTCCCCCCCCCCCCCTTTCTCTCCCTTTGTTCAAAAACCCCGTATAGATTTAAAACTTGACAATTTCCCCCCCTAAAACTTCCCCCAAAACTCCCCCCTCCTCTTCTCTCTCTCCTGCTTTAGCAACAATGTTACTGAAAAAGATTACGTCACTTTCGAAGTGTGTCGCTTGCCCCACTCCCTTTCCCTCTTCCCTTCCCCCTTTCCTTCCCTCTCGCCTATCTCATGCTCAGAGATCGTCTGGGGTTAAGATAAAGGGCTGTGCGCGCCCCCCCCCCCCCTTCACCTACTAGTGCCATGGCGACAGGATGGCGTGACACAATTATGTGAAATAGGGCTTTGTCACTCAGCTTGGAGGCGCACTTAATACAACCCCAACTGTTAGGGAGCAAGCAAATTTTCGAATGTTCTCAACTGTTCTCCCACTGTAAGTGGTGGGGAGGAGCAAACCTCCCCCCCCCCTCCCCATTTTCTTTATCTTCAGTGACACAAAGCCGACTGGAACAGGAACCGGACCAGATAGTTCAGCTTATAAAAAGGGGAAACTCAGTCCGTCCATTCGTTGCCTACAGCCATAACACTGATCAGCTGTACGTGAATCAAGAAAGACAAGCAGGGATAAACCAGAGAGAGTGAACGTTTATCTCACCTACTCCTGATCCTGGTCAAAGGTACACCGATCACTCCCAGAAATGTAAGTGAAACCATGTTTCTAAATGTTGAGATTATGCATTCACTGCATGTATGCCATGTGGTTAACAGTATAACTTTATGCCAATACTTGGTGACATCTATCAAGATGATGAGTGAGTATTCTGTTGTAATAGTTTGTTTGCCACAACTTGGTAAAAGCTATTACCATGCTTGGTTAAAATTCTTTGATAACAATCTCACCACCATTCTTTGTGAACAATCAGACTTTTGCCAGTAGTCAATACTATCAGTTAAGATAATAAATTGAATATAAATTCTGATCAGAAAAGCAGTATGCCTGTAATGGGTGAAAACTGTTGATTTATGAATACTGTTGATTGTTGAAATGCTTTGTAGTGTGACTCTAAGTCTACAGCACATGTCTAATTGGACTAAGTGTATTCCAAGTTACTGCAATTTAATTCATAAGGAAATTTGAAGAGTTATCTGACTAAAATTGTTTAACATTATATTCCTGTCTCTTACCCTTGTTTCACTCAACCCCCGAATGAAACTGGAGACTGATAACTATGGCAGATATATGTATGCTTTGTTGGCTGAGATCTCACACATATACTGAAAGCCAGAGGGCAAGTGGAAGAACTTGACAAGCCAAACTCTCAGCCACTGAAATACAGAGCGGGCTCTGTTTGTTTCAGAACCTGGGTTCCTATCTAATAATAATATAATAATTAATGAATACTTATATAGCGCCTATTCTCGGCTAGAGGCCAAGCTCTAAGCGCTTTACAATCAACACTCGTTTACACAACGGGCTGCCTACCTGGGTAGTGCCGACTGAAGAGCTGCCAGCTGGCGCTTCATTCAGTCGTTTCCCGTGTCATCCATTCAGTATCGTTCAATATGATCACTCATTTTCCTTTTTTCCTTCATTCTTTCCATTTCTCACGCAGGGTGCATGCTATGTGTAACGTGTCATCCATACCAACGGCCAAACTGGCCTACTCTTCCGAAAGTTGGTGATGGGATTTTACGTGTGTGCCAGATGTTATGCATGCGTTCACACACGGAACCTCGGTTTATAGTCTCATTCGAAGGACTGTATGGAAATGGAGTCAGAACCAATGTTAACTCCGAGGGAAAAATCCCCCCTGTACCGAAACGCCCCGCGGAGGTTCGAACCCGCAACCCCAGGATCACCAAGATTACGGGTCAGGCGCTCTACCAACTGAGCTATTCCGGCTCCCTGGGCATGCCTGGTAGTGAACACACACCGCAGCCCAGCACTTGATCAGCAGGTCTACATAGAAGTGGATCAGTCACCAGCAACAAGAGAAAGATCTACTATCCTCTCCGACATCAGATAAGTTCTGACATTCTAAGTGGACTCCAACTCAACTCATCCAGAACTTTCCTTCTCTTAATGATGAAACAGTAGGAACCAAAACTCGGCCTGAATTGACTTGATGAAATTGATTTGAATATTTCACCTTGTATCAACAAGTATTATGTGTGAAAATGCACTTAACTTATGTCAGTTCTTTGTTGTTCAATCAGTGTTGAATGTTTGAACTTCTCTCTAATTCTGTTCTCGGAGCTACAAGTACTTTTAAGAGCATAATCTTAAGGAAAATTTTCCCTGGGCCATTCTTGAGTAGTTTTAACAGTCCCGAGAAAAATACAAATTTCTTTCGATGACTAGTACTGGAAAGTTGGTCCTTCCTTAACCGGTATCAGAGAGGATGGAGGTGAAATTTTAACATTACTGGGAAGACATTCCAAGCCCTTCCCCTATGGGACACACCGACCCACTTCCAACTCTCGTCTCTCTCTCTCTCTCTCTCTCTCTCTCTCTCTCCTCTCTCTCTCTCTCTCTCTCTCTCTCTCTCTCTCTCCCTCCCACACACACACCACACACCACACACACACCACACACACACACACACACACACACACACACACACACACACACCACACACACGTGGACTTTCTATTCGTGGCTTTTCTGATGCTGGTAATTTCTTTTCAAATGCTTTCATTTGGACCGACTCCAAAATTATCAACTCGAAGTCGAATGTGTGAAGGTGACAAGTGGCTAGGAGAGAGAGAGAGAGAGAGAGAGAGAGAGAGAGGAGAGAGAGAGAGAGAAGAGAGAGAGAGAGAGAATACAATAAATATAAAAACAGCCTCGAATCGCGCAGAGCGGCGATTCATGAAATACCTAACCCACAGAGACAGATAGACTGTCAGACGGACAGAGTCAGAGGGAGAGAAACAGACAGGCAGACAGACAGGCAGACAGACAGAAAGGGCTGATGGGGTAGGGGTGGGGATTTTTTGTGTGGGTAGACAAAAATAGCTCTTCCTGCTCAGAATAACACGGATATTGATTTCAAAGCCGGTAGATTTTGCCGCAGATATTATGCCATGATGTGATCGATATATGGCGGCCCGCTGCATCACGCTTGACAACCCCACGCACAGGAAATGACCCCCGTTTATCGATGCAGGTTTTCCTTATGGCAACAGTTGTTACGGAACATCGTAAATGTGCACGTACTGGTAGCCCCACAAGACTGAGTCGACTTGAATAGAAAATGTATCTGGAGAAGAAATGAAAGGGCTCAAACCCTGTGGTGGCTGGAGATATGGCAGCTAGCTTTAAAATTCAATAACTGCTTTCTCTCTGAAGACCAGCAGTTTTCTTGAAGGAAAGAGACAATGTATTTGCTGATTTACCTACACATTTACTGGTTTCTTTCCCTTTTCGTTCTCACAGAGCGGTGTAATGAAATCATCATGGGGGGAAAAAATGATAATGTTGACTCATAAACACGGGTTACATTGAGTCATTCGCATGCGCACTAGACGACAGGAATACCGGAAGCGGAAATGCATTCCACAATTGACAGCTTTCATTACTCACGGCGTGCTAGAGTCATAGGGTGGTGTTGTGTGTGTGTGTGTGTGTGTGTGTGTGTGTGTGTGTGCGTGCGTGCGTGCGTGCGTGCGTGCGTGCGTGCGTGCGTGCGTGGTGCGTGGTGTGTGTGTGTGTGTGTGTGTGTGTGTGTGTGTGTGTTTGCGCACGCGCATAATGGCTGGTTTCACTGCGACCCCCATCCAAACACTCTTGTCCTCTACCCCACTTTCCCCACCGCTACCCCCCAAGAGAAAGAAAATGAAATAAATCACAAAAAAGCCAAACACAAAGAAACATATAAACTAACTAACAACAAAAACAAACTAACAAATAAACACAGAACACAAACACAACACACACACACACACACACACACACACACACACACACACACACACACACACACACGAGAGAGAGAGAGAGAGAGAGAGAGAGAGAGAGAGAGAGAGAGAGAGAGAGAGAGAGAGAGAGAGAGAACAATAACCATGACGTACAGAAACCAGTAAGCTGGCATATGAAATTGTCTCCCTTTTCTTTTTAACATCCCCTGGCTGCGTCTCTGGTACCATTTCACTTAGACTGAGTTCACACTGATCAATGGCAGCGAAACTCCAACGGAAGGGGACGAAAACGAAGGTCGATCTGCATTTGCCAGGACAAGACTGGACGCCATCTGGCGGGGGATAAAAAGCTCCGTCAACATTTCAGTAAGGAGAATACTTTAGAGGGCGCTAGTGGAATCCATTCCTCTATGTGGACGTGAGACCTGGACGCTGACACAACATATCAAACGTGCTAGACTGACGATACTTTAGCTGCCGCATAATATAATACAGGAAGAATCAAGTCGAAGGCACGCCTCAGATATTCGCTGTACAGGTCTTACACATACACGTACTGATTAGGGAAAAGAGGGTCGAGGGATTTTAAACGCTCACTATCCCTCCCTCATCCCCTACTATCCCATCCCCTCGAATCTCAACACCCCCCCCCCCCCCCCCCCCCCCCCCCCCCCCACCGTGGAGAAAAACAAATCATACCTGAAAGCATCCCCAAAGCGTCATTTGGAGGAGGTGAGGAGTTGGGATAATTAATGCCGTCATATAATAGCGGCAAAACAGGTCGTGTTAATACTGATTGATGATAGTTAGTGACTAAATAGTTTGTAACTCCCAAACCCACTACTAAGCCCCAATATGTTTGATCTTGAAAATAAGCTATTGTTCTTTTAGGGGAAATTTCTGAAAACGCCTTAAAGGTCGCATTCTGGGGAGAGAAAACGAACTGGATTATAACCATCATTGCTACTCTTTGTATCAAACGCTAAAACATTAAGCTCAGCAAACAAATGTCCATCTACAAATGAACACAAAGATATTGCATGCAGGGTGAGCATGAGACAGATACTTGCAAACAAACAAACAAAAAGAAAAAAGTGGGGACACATAGGAGGATGGGGTCCCACTGATTAAAAAAAAAGAAAGAAAGAAAAATCGTAAAGGAAAAATGGAGGTTGGAGGACCATTATGGAAGGTGAGCCCAGCCTTCTTCTTCAGGCCAATGTCTCTCTGTCTGTCTGTCTGTCTGTCTGTCTGTCTGTCTGTCTGTCTGTCATTATGGAAGGTGAGCCCAGCCTTCTTCTTCCACCGATTTAGCCTTCTCTGGAATGAGTCCAGGTACCTCATAGTGCTGAGTGGACGGATGGAATTTTCAGATCACGAAAAAAAAAAAAAAAAAAAGAAATAACACGCACACTAGGGGGAACAAAATCACTGCATGGTGGCAAAATCGGTAATGAAGAAAATCAGATCGTAGACTATGAGAGCCTCAGTACCTTGTACCTCCACTGCACCAAAATTCATCATACAATCCCCTCCTGCTGACGACAAAAATTGCTTTGTCGTGGAGCTAGCATAGATGAGCCCCCCCCCCCCCACCCCCCCCCCCCCCCCTGCGGAGGTTGCCACCGCGTTCGATCCAACGACAGCCTGTAAGAATTACAGCATCGACAATATTGACACAAAGTCGCAACGGGCGTAGACACGGAGAGAAAGTTAAACACGGAATAACAGGGAGAACAGGGCACGACAGTCTACAGAATGTGAAACTTTTTGTTTTAAACAACGTTCATTGAGGGTTTTCTTACCGCTTTTATTCTCATCCGAACAACTTGACTCTACGCTTCTTTTCGTCATATACCCCAACGTCAACTGGGCCTGAGAGATACAGACACGTGCAGCGCTGGTCAGGGAGTTTCAGCCCGCACACGGCTCAGCTGTGTGGTTCCAGTCTTCCTGCATGAGCTCACAGTGCAGTTTAGTCCGGATCGGCGAGGATCGACAGTTCCATAATTACATGCCTCTACTGAGACCCAAATCTGTTATCTCACAGCCGCTGCACCACGAGGGCTACTGAATATTCATGAATGTCTTCTTTTTGAACGACGCATGATGAAAGAAATACCGGTGACCGATCGAAGTCTCATATGCTAATGGTCGCGGGGGCAGCGAACTTCCGCAATGTCACCTTTTCTAGGGCACGGCATTATGGAAGGTGAGCCCAGCCTTCTACTTCCATCGCTTTAGCCTTCTGTGGAATGAGTCAGGTACCTCATGGTGCTGAGTGGACGGATGGGATTTTCAGATTCATAAAAATCCGAGCCAGGAATGTTTTTATCTCACGAACGAAAACTTACATCCAAACTTTCTAACTCTCTGACAAGAAAACCCGTTGAAAAAGCATATAAAGTAATGGAGAGAGAGAGAGAGAGAGAGAGAGAGAGAGAGAGAGAAGGAGAGAGAGAGAGAGAGAGAGGCTCTTAATATGATCAATCATTCATTGGTTGAAAAACAAACAACAAGCAAGCAACCAAACAAACCAAAGAATCAGGTGGAAAACCTGATGGGGAAACAAAGAAAGAACCAATGATAGAAACAAACTCAGAAACAATGGAGATACCCACCACACACACACACACACACACACACCACACACACACCCACACAACACACATACACACACACACACCACACACACACATACACACACACACACACACACACACACACCACACACCACACACACACCACACACACACACACCTTCGCACCGACTACACACTTACACTTCACCACACCCACACACACACATGACACAACTCACTACCAACAACCATCCACGGACACACACATCACACACTACCTTCAACCTACCAACCACACCACACACACACACACACACATCCACTACACGACACACCCCTGTCATCGACACAACACCTTACACTCACACACACACGGGAGTCACACACACACACCATCTCACACCACACACACACACACACACACAAACCTTTTTGGGTCCTTGTTGATTTATTACATTGTGTTGTGTTCTGCAATCTTGATCCCCGCTGTATGACAGCAAGCTGGCAGCTAGCTGCTGACAGTTCTCAGGAAACAGTCTATCGATTTCCTTTGTCAATACCGCGTCCTCCGCCACTCGCGATCTTTGTTTGCCGAATCCCTGTCTGTGGAACAACCCTTTGACATTTCCCCATAGACGGGAGGTCAGACATAAGCTTTTGTTCACATCTCTAAAACAGAGAGAGGAGAGAGAGGGTGGGGGGGGGGGGGTGGGGGTGGGGGGTGGGGGGGGGAATCTGGATTGGTTGGTTGGTGGTGTTCCATCATTATCGCCGACTTGGGTTTTACAGCCTGTGGGTGTGCGTGTGTGTCGTGTGGTGTGTGTGTGTGGTTTGTGTGTGTGGTGCGTGTGGGGGTGGTGTGTGTGTGTGTGTGTGTGTGTGTGTGTGGTGTGTGTGCGTCTCTGTCTGTACGTTTCTCTGTCCCAGCTTCTTCCCTCCGTTCATCTCTGTTGTCTGTCTGCCTGTCTATCTGTCTGTTGTCTGTCTGTCTGTCTGTCTGTCTGTCTGTCTGTCTCTTTCTCTCTAATGTATACGACCAGTTTTATATACTACTTCTAAAACAAATTTTCTCTCTTCCCCTCTCTCTCTCCTCTCTCTCTCTCTCTCTCTCTCTCTCTCTCTCTCTCTCTCTCTCTGTCTTCTCTCCCTCTCTCTCTCTCGTGCGCTCGCATTCACTCTCTTCTCTTCCTTTCTCTGCTCTTCTATTCTGCCAATTCCGCCCCCCCCCCCCCCCCTCCGCCTCCCTTCAGGTTTTGTGTCTCTTCTACTCGATTAAAAAACTTTCTTGAGCGCAGACAATCTATATAATGTATAATTAATTCAGAGAGAGAGAGAGAGAGAGAGAGAGAGAGAAGAGGGGAGAGA
>CM031595.1:73774348-73785735 GCA_018398815.1 Conus ventricosus | reverse complement strand
GGTATCAATAGTACTGTAAATTTTGCATTTATGTTTCCGTGTGGCGGCTTCATGGTGTTGCTCTTGGTTTTCAAGTGTGTGTGTGTGTGTGTGTTGTGTGTGTGTGTTGTGTGTGTGTGTGTGTTGTGTGTGTGTGCGTGGTGTGTCTGTGTGTGTATGTGTGGTGTGATTTGTGTGTATGTGCGTGCGTGTGTTAGTGTGTGTGTGTTGTGTGTGTGTGTGTGTGTGTGTGTGTGTGTGTGTGTGTGTGTGTGTGTGTGTGTGTGTGTGTGTGTGCTTACTAGAAGAATGCAAGATCGATGTGTTTTATAACTTATTTCAGTGGGGAAAAAATCAACTAAAACAAATAAATAAAACAGTATTTCATGGTAATTTGATTATGTCTACCCCGATTTTTTTTTTTTCTTTTTCTTCCTCTCATGTTCAGCGTTTTTGTTGTGTGGTCTGAACCAATTTCTCGGTCGACTTCCCTTCAGTCACCCATGTCCTCTCTCTCTCTCTTCTCTCTCCTCTCTCATCTCTCTCTCTCTCTCTCTCTCTTTTCTCTACCACACACACACACACACCACACACAACACGCACACAAGCATATACATATATAAAGAAAGAGAGATGAAAAAAGACTTTACACAATTTTACTTTCCAATTCAGCTTTTTTCTGTACAAAATCCACTTCATGGTCTATATAAAAAGGAAAAAAATTGTATCTGTTAAAGCGCTAATGAAAAAGAAATCGTTTCTTACTTACGTTCTAATTTTAAATATGTATTTCTTTAAATATCTATTTTATTTATTTATTTATTTGTTAATGATTTTATTTATTATTTGTTTACTTATTAATTCATTTATTCATTAATTTGTTGTTGTTGTTTTATTTATGTACAACATTCACCAGAATGTCATCTGATTGATGGTGAAGCGCTCGGTATTTCGCTTGTCTTACTTCTTACGTCTGGGTGTGAACTCTTTTACTTGGAGGCACACCAACCCGTCCCCCACACCAAGGCGTACAATAGGAACATTGCGGTCGCGGCCTCACACGGCAACTGTGAAGAATTGATCATAGGAGGTCCTTCCATTACTCTCCCTAGGACTGATGGCATTCGAAGAGGAGGGAAAGACCAGACTAGCTTGGGGGGGGGGGGGGGGGGGGGGGGGGGGGGTCCAGGTCTGTATATTTGGGTTGGGTAGGACTTCACTTCAGGAGAGCAGACTTCATAACAAGCATCTGCACGAATCCACTTTGGCTCAGTGGTAATGTGTTGCGCTACCTTAGGTCGGGGACTCGAACTCTATTGGGGTCATAGTTTGTGGGATTTTTTCAGGGCGGCTGCTCTTATCGAGGCTGCTGAATGCGACACGGGCTCCGAAGGGAATTTCTTCCCTTGTGTAGATATGATTCTGGGAGTGTTGCTCAAAATTGCATGTCAACACCGCAAGTTTCTGTATCTCTCAGTCCTTGTTGGCAAGGGTAATTTTGTGAAAAGAAACTCCGACTTTGCGCCTGAAATATGGGCTAAGACCCTTGAAACCCTGCTGTCGTGATGATCTCGATTCAACTCCCTACCCCTTCTCATCCCCCACTCACACCACACACACACACACACACACACAACACACACAGACACACACACACACACACACACAACACAAAACACACCACAACACTGACGGACATAAGTTCGTGCAAAAGTAGTTTCCGCTAGTTTCTCGAAGACTGTTGCCGGATTGACGTGGTGTTAATCTTCCTTTTCAGAAGTACACTTAGTTGCCCAGTTTATACGCTTCGGATTGACGTGGTGTTAATCTTCCTTTTCAGAAGTACACTTAGTTGCCCAGTTTATACGCTTCGGATTGACGTGGTGTTAATCTTCCTTTCAGAAGTACACTTAGTTGCCCAGTTTATTACGCTTCGGATTGACGTGGTGTTAATCTTCCTTTTCAGAAGTACACTTAGTTGCCCAGTTTATACGCTTCGGATTGACGTGGTGTTAATCTTCCTTTTCAGAAGTACACTTAGTTGCCCAGTTTATACGCTTCGGATTGACGTGGTGTTAATCTTCCTTGTCAGAAGTACACTTAGTTGCCCAGTTTATACGCTTCGGATTGACGTGGTGTTAATCTTCCTTTTCAGAAGTACACTTAGTTGCCCAGTTTATACGCTTCGGATTGACGTGGTGTTAATCTTCCTTTTCAGAAGTACACTTAGTTGCCCAGTTTATACGCTTCGGATTGACGTGGTGTTAATCTTCCTTTTCAGAAGTACACTTAGTTGCCCAGTTTATACGCTTCGGATTGACGTGGTGTTAATCTTCCTTTTCAGAAGTACCACTTAGTTGCCCAGTTTATACGCTTCGGATTGACGAGGTGTAATCTTCCTTTTCAGAAGTACACTTAGTTGCCCAGTTTATACGCTTCGGATTGACGTGGTGTTAATCTTCCTTTTCAGAGGTACACTTAGTTGCCCAGTTTTAACGCTTCGGATTGACGTGGTGTAACTTCCTTTTCAGAGTACACTTAGTTGCCCAGTTTATACGCTTCGGTTGACGTGGTGTTAATCTTCCTTTTCAGAAGTACACTTAGTTGCCCAGTTTATACGCTCGGATTGACGTGGTGTTAATCTTCCTTTTCAGAAGTACACTTAGTTGCCCAGTTTATACGCATCGGATTGACGTGGTGTTAATCTTCCTTTTCAGAAGTACACTTAGTTGCCAGTTTATACGCTTCGGATTGACGTGGTGTTAATCTTCCTTTTCAGAAGTACACTTAGTTGCCCAGTTTATACGCTTCGGATTGACGTGGTGTTAATCTTCCTTTTCAGAAGTACACTTAGTTGCCCAGTTTATACGCTTCGGATTGACGTGGTGTTAATCTTCCTTGTCAGAAGTACACTTAGTTGCCCAGTTTATACGCTTCGGATTGACGTGGTGTTAATCTTCCTTGTCAGAAGTACACTTAGTTGCCCAGTTTATACGCTTCGGATTGACGTGGTGTTAATCTTCCTTTTCAGAAGTACACTTAGTTGCCCAGTTTATACGCTTTGGATTGACGTGGTGTTAATCTTCCTTTTCAGAAGTACACTTAGTTGCCCAGTTTATACGCTTCGGATTGACGTGGTGTTAATCTTCCTTTTCAGAAGTACACTTAGTTGCCCACGTTTATAACGATCGGATTGACTGGATTAATCTTCTCTTTTCTAGAAGTACACTTAGTTGCCTGTTATTATCGGCTCGGATAGACGTGGTGTTAATCTTCAAGATTACACTTAGTTGCCCATTTATACGCTTCGGTTGACGTGGTGTTACATTTCCTTTTCAGAAGTACACTAGTTGCTCAGTTTTACGCTTCGGATTGACGTGTGTGTTAATCATCCTTTTCAGAAGTACCCTTAGTTGCCCAGTGTTATACGCTTCGGATGACGTGGTGTAATCTTTTCAGAAGTACACTTAGTTGCCAGTTTACGCTTCGATTGGACGTGGTGTTAATACATCCTTTCAGAAGTACCTTGTTGCCAGTTATATCGCTTCGATTGACGTTGTGTTGAATATCCTTTTTCAGAAGTACACTTGTGTTCCCGTGTTATACGCTTCGGATTGACGTGTTAGTTTCTTCCTTTCAGAAGTACACTATTCCCAGTTTAACGCTTCGGATTGACGTGGTAGTTATCTCCTTTTGCAATCACTCAGTTGCCATTTATACGCTTCGGATTGACGTGGTGTTATCTTCCATGTCGAAGTACACCTAGTGCCCAGTTATACGCTTCGATTGACGTGTTTATCTTCCTTGTCAGAGTACACTATTGCCATTTATACGCTTCGGATTGACGTGGTGTAAAAAAATTTCTTTCAGATGTACACTTAGTTGCCCATTAATATACGCTTCGGATTGCTGGTGTTATCTTCCTTTTCAGAAGTACACTTAGTTGCCCTTTTACCTTCGATCGTGTGTTAGATCTTCCTTTCAAGTACACTTAGTTGCCCATTTATCCTTCGGATTGACGTGTGTTAATCTCATTTCAGAAGTACACTAGTGCCCTTATACGTCGGATTGACGTGGTGTAATCTTCCTTTTCAGAAGTACACTTAGTTACCCAGTTTTATGGCTTCGGTTGACCGGGTGTTAACTCCTTTTCAGAGTACACTTAGTTGCCAGTTTAGGCTTCGCATTGAACGGGTGTTATCTCCTATCAGAAGTAACACTTAGTTGCCCAGTTTAACGCTTCGGATTGACGTGTGTTAATCTTCCTTTTCAGAAGCATCACTTAGTTCCCAGTTATAGCTTCGGATTGACGTGGTGTAATCTTCCTTTTCAGAAGTACACTAGTGCCCAGTTTACGCTTCTGAATGACGTGGTGTTAATCTTCCTTTTAGAAGTACACTAGTTCCCAGTTATACGCTCGGATGACGTGGTGTTAACACTTTCAGAAGTCACTTAGTTGCCCAGTTTATACGCTTCGGATTGACGTGGGTGTTAATCTTTTCCTTTTCAGAAAGTACACTTAGTGCCCAGTTTATACGCTCGGATTGACGTGTTGTTAATCTTCCTTTTCAGAATACACTTGTTGCCCAGTTTACGCTTCGGATTGCTGCTGTTTAATCTTCCTTTTCGCAGTACACTTAGTGCCCAGTTTATACGCTTCGGTTGCGTGGTGTTAATCTTCTTTCAGCAGTACACTTATTGCATTTTTACGCTCGTTGACGTGGTGTTAACTTCCTTTCAAGTAACTAGTTGCCCAGTTATACGCTTCGGATTGACGGGTGTAATCTTCCTTTTCACAGAATCACTTAGTTGCCCAGTTTATACGCTCGGATTACGTGGTGTTAATCTTCCTTTTCAGAAGTACACTTAGTTCCCAGTTTCTACGTTCTTGGATTGGACGTGTGTTAATCTTCCTTTCAGAAGTACACTTAGTGCCAGGTTTATACGCTTCGGATGACGGGTGTTAATCTTCCTTTCAGAAGTACACTTAGTTGCCATTTATACGCTCGGATTGACGTGTTTTTTAATCTCCTTTTTTAAAGAAAACTTTTTTGCCCCCTTTTTTAAAGGCTTCGGGTTGACGTGGGGTTAATCTTCCCTTTTTAAAGTAACTTAGTTGCCCTTTTACGCTTCGGATTGACGGGTGTTTTAAATTTTTTTTCAGAAGTCCTTAGTTTGCCCAGTTTTTCGCTTCGGATTGACGTGGGGTTTTTAAACTTCCTTTTTAGAATACACTTAGTTGCCCAGTTTTACCTTCGGATTTACTGGTTTTCTTTTCCCTTTTTAGAAGTAAATTAGTTCCCTTTTTTTACGCTTCGGATTGGGGTTTTTAATCTTCCCTTTTCAGAAATACACTTTTGCCCAGTTTATACGTTCGGAATGGGTTAACTTCCCTTTTTAAAATACACTTAGTTGCCCCGTTTATACGCTTGGTTTACGTGGTGTTAAACTTCCTTTTCAAAGTACACTTAGTTGCCCAGTTTTTTTACCTTCGGATTGACGTGGGTTAATCTTCCTTGTAGAAGTACACTTAGTGCCCCATTTAACCTTCGGGTTTAGGGGTTTTCCCTTCCCTTTTCAGAAGTACACTTTGTTGCCCATTTTTTTTCGCTTCGGTTGACGGGGTTTTAATCTTTCCCTTTTCAGAATACACTTAGTTTTCCCCGTTTTAATAGCTTTGGATTTACGTGGTGTTAATCTTCCTTTTTGAAGTACACTAGTTTTCCCCGTTTATACGCTTTGGATTGACGGGGGTTAAACTTCCTTTTTAGAAGTACCTTAGTTGCCCATTTATACGTTCGGATTGACGGGTGTTAATCTTCCTTTTTAGAAGTACATTATTGCCCATTTATAGCTTCGGGTTGACGGGGTGTTAATCTTCCCTTTTTTGAAGTCACTGTTTACCCAGTTTTTACCTTTGATTGACGTGGTGTTAAACTTTCCTTTTTGAAGTACATTAGTTGCCCCCGTTTATACGCTTTGGATTTCGTGGGTTAATCTTCTTTTTAGAAGTACACTTAGTTTCCCCGTTTTTTACGCTTTTGGATTGACGTGGTGTTAAACTTCCTTTTTTAGAAGACCTTAGTTTCCCCGTTTATCCTTCGGATTGATGGTGTTAATCTTCCTTTTCAGAAGTACACTTAGTTTTCCCAGTTTATACGCTCGGTTGACGTGGGTTAATCTTTCCTTTTCAGAAGTACACTTAGTTGCCCAGTTTTAGTTTTTTTTGGATTGGGCGTGGTGTTAAACTTCCTTTTTTAGAAGTACACTTTTTGCAAAGTTTTACGCTTCGATTTTACGTGGTTTTAATTTCCTTTTTTAGAAGTCACTTAGTTGCCCAGTTTTTACGCTTCGGGTTGCGGGTGTTAATCTCCTTTTCGAAATAAATTAGTCCCCTTTTTACCTTCGGGTTTACGTGGGGTTAATCTTCCTTTTCAGAAGTAACTTAGTTGCCCAGTTTATACGTTCGGATTGACGGGGGGTTTAATTTCCTTTTCAGAATACACTTGGTTTCCCCTTTATACGCTTCGGATTGACGGGTGTTAATCTCCTTTTCAAAGTACACTTAGTTGCCCAGTTTTCGCCCGGATTACGTGGTTTTAATCTTCCCTTTTTAGAAGTACATTAGTTTGCCCCGTTTATACGCTTCGGATTGACGTGGGTTAATCTTCCTTTTAAAATACACTTATTGCCCCTTTATACGCTTTTTGGATTGCGTGGTGTTAAACTTCCTTTTTAGAAGTACACTTAGTTGCCCAGTTTATTACCTTCGTTGACGTGGGGTTAATCTTTCCTTTTTTGAAGACACTTAGTTTCCCCGTTTAAAACCCGGATTTACTTTGGTGTTAATCTTCCTTTTTAGAAGTACACTTAGTTTTTCCCCGTTTTACGCTTCGGATTGACGTGGTTTAAACTTCCTTTTCAGAATAACACTTTGTTGCCCGTTTATACGCTTTGGATGACGTGGTGTTAATTCCCTTTTCAGAAGTAATTAGTTGCCCTTTATACGCTTCGATTGACGTGGTGTTTTCTTCCTTTTTAGAAGTACACTTAGTTGCCCCCGTTTATACGCTTCGGATTGACTGGTGGGAATCTTCCTTTTCAGAAGACACTTATTGCCCCGTTTAACGCTTGGGTTGAGGGTGTTAATCTTCCCTTTTTAAGTACACTTAGTTGCCCTTTTTTACCTTCGGGTTGAGTGGTGTTTTAAACTTCCTTTTTAGAAGACACTTTTCCCCGTTTATCCTTCGGATTGAGTGGTGTTAAACTTCCTTTTCGCAGTACACTTTGTTGCCCAGTTTTACCTTCGGATTGACGTGGTGTTAATCTTCCCTTTTTTAGAATACACTTTTGCCCAGTTTAACCTCGGATTGACGTGGTGTTAATCTTTCCCTTTTTAGAATACATTTGTTTCCCAGTTTTAGCTTTGGATTGACGTGGTGTTAATCTTTCCTTTTCAGAAGTACCTTTGTTGCCCGTTTTACGCTTCGGGTTGACGTGGTTAATCTTCCCTTTTTAGAAGTACACTTTGTTGCCCAGTTTATACGCTTTGGGTTGACGTGGGGGAACCCCTTTTTAGAAGTCATTTTTGCCCAGTTTATTTCGTTCGGATTGACGGGTTTAATCTTCCTTTCAGGTACACTTAGTTTCCCCGTTTTTACGCTTCGGTTGACGGGTGTTTAAACTTCCCTTTTTAGAAATACACTTTTGCCCAGTTTTACGTTCGGTGAGTGGGTTAATCACCTTTTTAGAATACACTTTGTTTCCCAGTTTTTTACGCTTCGGATTGACGTGGTGTTAAACTCCTTTCAAAGAACTTAGTTGCCCAGTTTATACGTTTTCGGGTTGACGTGGTGTTTAAACTTCCCCTTTTAGAAGTACATTTGTTGCCCATTTATACGCTTCGGATTGACTGGGGTTTTAACTTCCCTTTTTAGAAGTACATTAGTTGCCCCGTTTTACGCTTCGGATTGGGGGTTTTCTTCCTTTTTGAAGACACTTAGTTGCCCAGTTTTTCGCTTCGGATTGACGTGGGGTTTAAATCTTCCTTTTTCAAAGTACACTTAGTTTTCCCCGTTTAACGCTTCGGATTTTCGGGTTTAACTTCCTTTTCAGAAGTACCTTAGTTGCCCCTTTATACCTTCGGATTGCGTGGTGTTAACTTCTTTTTAGAAATACCATTTGTTGCCCCTTTTTACCTTGGATTGAGTGGTTTAAACTTCCTTTTCAGAATACCTTTTGTTTCCCTTTTTTTCCTTCGGATTGAGTGGTTTAATCTTTCCTTTTTCAGAAGTACACTTAGTTCCCCAAAAAAAAAGAAGGTCGCTACCGAGAAGCTGCTGTGATTCCCATCAGAAACATTCAGTTTTGTGTGTACCTTTCCCTTTAGAAACATTCAGTTGTGTTGGGACCTTTCCCACAAAACATCGTTGTGGTGTACTTTCCCTTTGAAACATTCGTTTGTGGTACCTTTCCCCTTCAAAAAAATTCAGTTGTGTGGTACCTTCCTTCAGAAACATTCGTTGTGTGTGTACCTTTCCCTTTAGAAAAATTCAGTGTGTGTGTCCTTTTTCGGCCTGGATAGCTGCGTGTTTAAAGGTTCAAAAAGGGAGGTCTGACGGACACATTCGGTTTTCGTCTCCCTTTAGGGTGGGTACATCCTGGAGCTTTGCTCAGTTAAATTACCTACAAAAAACTGCAATCACCCCCTGTGATTTTCGCAGTGGTTTTAAACCGGGGTATCTTTAAAGGGAAGGTAGGAACACCTGCCCCCCAGTCTCCGACCACAGTAGTCTTTATAGCATCATCTTATTATGCCAGATGTCGTTTATATGAAAAAAATTCAATGTCGTGGCCCTTAAGTTTGCTCCATGGGGACTTCAGTTTTTTGAGTTTTTCCCGCCCTGGTCTCCGTCAGAGCAACTTTTTTAGCAGCGCAATTTACCCATCGTCGTTTATGATAAAAGAAAATCTCTGTGGCCTGCTACATGGGGACCTCACCTTTTAAAAGGGCTTTCACAATGCCCGTGTGGGGTTCGTCCAAGGCGATGGTTTTAACTGTTGCTGAAAAAAATGGTGAGGACCCCCGAAGGGGAACGATTACTCCCTAAAACCAAGCAAATTTTTGCGCCAGTAGGTGGCTATGTCGGGGAATTTCCGGGGAAAACAGAACAGCCTCACTGAACACCATGGAAGCGGTCGCGTGGTCAGAGTTTTTTGCTGGGCGGCTGCCCCTGGTGGTGCCTAAAACTGTGTCTCCTCTCTGGGGTTTGTGCTGGGCTGGAAGAAAAGAGCTTAAAATGACTATGATATTTATTTTGGGGGGAGCTTAAAGAGGGGTGGGATAAAAAATATTTATTATTTTTAAAGCATAATCACAAATTTTAAAGTGCACGCAGAAATCTTCGGTTTTTTTCGTTCGTTCTTGTTTTTCTTTTTTCGTTTTGTTTTTTCCGTTCTTGTTCTTGTTGTTCTTTTTTTCTTTTTTCTTCTTTTTCTTGTTCTCGTTTATGTTTTCTCGTTCTTGTTTTGTTTTTTCTTTCTCTTCCGTTCTTGTTCGTCTTGTTCGTCTTGCTGTTGTTGTTGTTGTTGTTGTTGCTGTTGTTGTTATTGTTGTTGTTGTTGTTTTGTTGTTCTTTTCTCTTCTTTCTTCTTCTTCTTCTTCTTCTTCTTCTTCTTCTTCTTCTTCTTTTCTACTTTCTTCATTCCTTCCTTTCTTTCTTTCTTCCTTCCTTCCTTCCCAGTTATGCTAAATGGTCAGTTCAACTGTTTGGGCGACGTCCTCTGTCAGTCTCAGAGACATTGCCGGTCCTAACAGCTTCTTCCCAAGGTTTACTGCGATGGGCCACGACCCCTGTCACAGTGTGTCAAAGATGGGATAGGACTGAAGAATGTTGGCAGGCTTCTACGGACCAGTGCCGCATGGTTTTAGATTTGACAGGAGCTGTTCTGTTCTCAGTCTGAAGATGGTGACCTGCTGCGCCCTTTCCTGTGCCATGCTGCCCAGGACTTATTTGCAGATGCTTATAATGAGGGTCTCAACTTCTCCGTATAACATCTGGTGGGCAGTTTTCCCCTGTTTGCGTTCTAGCCTCCCTTGCGAGCTCAGCGTCCTCTCATCCATTACACAATAGTGGGAAGCAGTCAACTCTAACTCTAGGTTTGATGTAGAGCCTGTATTTGAAGCTCTCTTCCGGTATCCTGGAGGATCTGGTTCGTCTGGTTGGGAGCTTCTTTTACAATATATCAACCAGGATTGTGAGATACAGAGACTTGCAGTGGAAAAGGGCTTAGTATTCAGGTGACAGGCCCCTTTTTGCAGAAGAGGTCCACAGCATGACGCTATGCACGGGATTCAGCTTTGCAGTTGTGAAGAACCGAACAGTGAAGACAGACTTTGTGTTGGAACTGCCATCAGGAAACCATACGTAGACACCAATTCATCTGTTTCGTACAGCATCTTCTGCAGAACCCATCTGTGTAGAACTCGCAGAGAAGAAACGAAACAGCACATGTAAGACTTATTACAGCGATAGTATCGGACCAGAAGCAGACCTAATTTAATGTAGACACATTTGTTGTTATTAAAGGAATTTTAGTGACAGACAGACAGACAGACGGCGAGACAGACGGACAGACAGACGGATACAAAGAGAGACAGAGACAACAGAGAGAGAGAGAGCGAGGAGAGAGAGAGAGAGAGGAGAAGAGAGAGAGAAGAGAGAACGAGAGAGAGAGAGAGAGGAGAGAGAGAGAGATAGAGGAGAGAGAGAGAGAGAGAGAAGGGGTAAGCGAGGGAGCGAGACGACTGCATAAAGAAAACTTCGACATACTTCATAGACTGTATGACGGAATAAAAACATCAGACACAGACGCCGTTCTTGTCGCAAAAGAACACTAAAGCAGATTTAATGCACACAAATAGGTTTAGACATGCCCAACACGGTGCGAGACCCGGAAACGGTTCCAAGCCGCATGTGAAAGGTCACCGGAAATTGGATGTGTCAGATCTGATGACGTCGATCTCCTTCCAGGGAAGAAGGTTCAAAGGCATGGCGGACAAAGGGGCGCCTTTTCCCCTACATCTCTTTACGCTGCAGCTGACAGGGGAGGCAAGAAACGGTCTCTGAAATCCAGTGACGTCACACCCTGCCCACTGAGTTTTATCTAGGAGAGCTGTCATGGCTGACGGTTGGAGGTCAGCCAATACAAAACGAAGGGAGGAAAAAAATAAAAGGGGAGGGGGAGAGCGCGGACCTGACAGACAGCCAGAATATAATGGGGAGACAGCTTCAATAGAAGTGTGGCTGGGTGTGAGTTTGTGTCTATGTCTGGGTGTGTATGCGGTGATGGAATGAATGACGCAGGGGTGAGATGAGGGCAGGAGGGACGGGGAGCGGTTGTGGAGG
>CM031595.1:73756848-73764348 GCA_018398815.1 Conus ventricosus | reverse complement strand
ATGCATGCATGCATGCATACGTACGTACGTACGTACGTACGTACGTACATATTCGAAGGTACACAAAGTCGTCATAGATTCTCTTGCGAGATTTTAGTCAGCCCAATCTCAGTATCTTTAAAAACACATCTTATCTCATCTCATCTCCTCCCCCTCCTCCTCCTCCTCCTCCTCCTCCTTCTCCACCCCCGCTTCTTCCTTCTCCCCCCCCGCCTCCTCCTCCTCCTCCTCCTCCTCCTCCTCCTCTCTTTCTGATTGAGATCTAGTTTCACCACCCCCTATCGCCCACCCCCTCGCCCACAGCATTTTTCTTTTTGTTTAGTTATTTGCTTATTTATTTTTTTTCTTTTTGTTTGCCCTTCTTCTTTTTGTTTTTTTCCAACAATAGGTGGAGGGGAAAAAAGAGTCTTGATGGGGTCCTTTCTTTTTGTTTTTGTTTTTTTTTTGGGGCCCCTCAGGTAAACCCAACGCCCCCCATCCGCCCTTTCTTTTTTCCGAGGCTCGTTTCCAATTCTTTTTTTTCGCGGTATTTTTTGGGGCGGGCGGGATTTTTTGGAGAAAAGCAGTGGCTTTGAGTGGGGAAATAAAAAAAAAAAAAAATAATAAAATAAAAAATAAAAATGAACGAGGACCCGCACTGCCCAAAATTTCACCCGAAAGGTGCGTAAACACTCACCAGAAACGGGGATGTTTTTAGAGGTTTTGCATGGGGGGGAGGGGGGGGGGGGGGGGGGGGGGAAGGGGGGGAGGGGGCGGAGGGAATCCAAAGAAAGAGAAAAGGAGAAAACTTAAAAAGGGAAGGAGTTGGGGTAGTGGTGGGGTTTTTTTAAAATTGGATAGGGTTGTGAGGGGAAAGGGGTTTTAAAGGTTTTGGGAGAGATGAGGAGAGAAAAGAGGGGAGGGGGAGAGAAAATTCGGAATTCAAAAACCCCCGTTATTTTCATTTGTGTGGGGTGGTTGTGTTTTTTGTGTGTTTTGTGTGTGTGTGTGGTGGAGTGTGTGTGTGCGCGCGCCCGTGCGCGCGCGCGCGTGCGTGTTATTTGCGGGTTTTTGGGTTGTTGGGGGGTTTTTTTTGTTTTTCTTTCTTTTTTTTTGGGGGGATGATTTTGGGCGGGGGGGATAGGGTAGGGGGGTGGGGGCGGGGTGCCGTTTAAGGGTTTAGAAAGGGTTGATTACATTTCAGGGCCCCTTTTTTTCCTAACACACCCCACGCGGCGCCCCATGAAAAAAACCCAACCCTTTTTTCCCCATGAGATTTCCCAGAAGATGGTCGGGCGTCACCCTTTTGGATGAGAAAACACTGGGGCATGGGGTGCAACATGCGTGCAGTGAAATAAAAAAAAAAATTTCCAGGGGAAAACAAAATTGTTTTCTCTGGCAACAATCACCCCCCATCAGAATTTTTATTTTTTTTTGGGGGGGGTTTTTTTGTTTTTTGTTTGTTTGGTTTTTTTTTAAGGTGAAAAAGGGGTAAAGAGAAAGGAAAAAAAAGGGGGGGGAGGGGTTGTTAAAGGGAAACCCAAAGGGAAAGGGAGATAATACTGGGGGCAAAAACGGTCCCCGGGGAAGCACAACCAAAAATCAAACAGAAAAAAACAATATGGTGATAAAGTTAAACATTCCCAAACCACCGCCGGGGGGGAGGGCTTAGCGTGGGGGAGTCCCGGCTGTGGGGTTTTGGGGTTCGATACCCGTCGACCCAAGAAATTCTGAGGGACAATTCTGTCCCCGGCCAGCCCCTACCCAAAGAGGGTTTGCAACGGGCCTCAAAAGGGAAGTTTGGGGACCACACGTCAAATTTAAATCCATTTAAGGGGTGCCTGCCTGAGAACTTGCCAAGGGTTCCAGACCAACACGCGGGTCTGTATCCCCCGGGCCGGGTTGACCCGGAAAAATATCAGGAGAGAAAACATGGAGAAAAGGCTACAGCCGTGTCATGTCTCTCATAGCAGAAGGGCCCCCTTTTTTGCTTCATCCCCCATTCCCATTTTTTGGGCAAAAAAGGAAAAAGTTCAGGTTCTGTGTCTTCATCCCGGGCCTCATGGTGACATAAATTTTTCTTTTTCCCGGTCCAAATCATAATTTTTGGTGATTTTTCCTGTCCGGGTTACCGTTTTGGGCTTTCATGGGGGGACAAAACCGTTGGAGGGGATATGTAGCTGGGCCCCCCCGGAGGGAGAGCCACTCCGCCGGCTCCGTGAAAAACCAAAAAATTGTCGTCAATGGGGGTCTTAGAAGGGGGGAATCTTCAAAAAGCCCCGTGCCCCAGGGAACCCGAAACCGAAGTACTCGACAAAAACCCCGGGGCCCTTTTTTTGGTTTTGTGGGCCTCAGGGCCCACTTGACCTTTTGTGGATTGCCGGGGGGGGGCCGGGCTGGGACAGGGACCCGGGAAGAACGGGCGGGGGTGAGGGGGAGGCACTCCCAAACTGGGGGGTGGAAAAAAAAAATATGGGGACCCACACAGAGAGAGAGAAAGAGAGGGGAGAGAGAGAGAGGGGAGGAGAGAGAGAGAGAGAGAGAGAGAGAGAGAAAGACAAGACAAGACAAGACAAGACAAAATTTTTTAAAATTTACGGGGATAATAGATAAGAAATGGTGTGCTTTTTTAAAACCCCGGCCTGGGCCCTGTGTAGGGTCAACAAAAATAAAATAAAAGGCAAAAAAAAGGAAGCTTTCAAAAGGGACTAGAACTACAATACAAAAAAGGGGATTAAAATTTAAAAAGGGAAGGAAAAAAAAAAAAAATTTAAAAAAAATAAAAAAAAAAAAGAGAGAAGATGAGAGAGAGAGAGAGAGAGAGGAGAAAAGAAAAGGAGAGAGAGACCAGGAGCAAAGGGGGAGGGGGGGGGGTAACCCCTGCAGAGTGAGAGAGAGAGAGAAAAGAGAGGGGAGAGAGAGAGAGAGAGAGAGAGGGGGGGGGGGAGGGAGGGAGGAGAGAGGGGAAGAGAGAGGTGGGGGGGGAAGGGGCTAGAGGGGTTGCGATAAAAGCATGTTTAGAACAATCTGAAAAACAAAAAATTCCAAAGAGATAAAAAACAATAAATTTTTAAAAACAGGGGGGGGGGGGGGGGGGGGGGGGGGGGGGGGGGGGGGAAGAAATAAAGCACAAATGGAGGGGAAAAATGCAAAAATAATACCCCAGCCGCCACGGGAAAGGAAAAGGGATATCAAAGGGAAAAAAAAAAATAAAGGGAAAATTTCCAGCAGAAACCGTGAGAGAGAGAGAGAAAAGAGAGGGGAAGAAGGAAAAGAGAGGAAGAGGAGAGAGAGAAGGAGAGAGAGAGGGGGGAAAAGGGGATGGAAAAGAGAGAGAGGAGAGGGGAGAGAGAGAGAGAGAAAAAGAGAGAAGAGAGAGAGAGAAAGACACATAAAAACCAAGCTTTTCGACAGAATGCCCAGAGGGCAGGGGTATGGAAAAACACACACGCACGCACACACAACACACACACCACCCCAAACACACCCACACCCCCCCAACACACCCACTTAAATAAAAAACAAACTTACAAAACAAAAAAACATACATAATAGGGCCATTTCAAGTAAAAACCCCCCTTTTTTTAAATAGTCAGGTACATCCAAAAGGCAAAGAGGGTGTGGGAAAATGGTGGGGGATTTTAGGGGGAAGTAATGTAAGTACTTGCACAAAAGAGGGTTGAAAAAAAAGGGTTTTGAATTTTTGATTATGCTTTGGGCGCGGGTTTTTGGTTGATTCGGGGACCCATTTCCATTGACAGGAACCTGAATAGGTTAAACGGGGTTTGAATAAGCCCAATTCTAGGAACAGGGACATGAAGTTTGGGTAGAGCCTTGAGGAAATTTTTTTAAATCTGTGAACAAAAGTTTTAGGGGGCCTTCCCAGACACAATCTTTGGCATTAAGATCCCTTTGTTGGGATTCAAATTTTCAGACTTAATGGGAAACTTGAATCTTTTTTTGTCCAGTTTCCCGAAAGCCCACTTCTTTTAGAAAGGGAAAAATTTGAGTGCTCCCGCTTGTGCAAAGGGTTTAAAAATGGTTTTGAGAGTGTTACGCTAGCACAGTCCCAAGAGTAGATCCATAGTCAAAGGGATGAAAAATATGAGACTGGAAAAAGGGGCTTTCGTGAATGCATTTGAGAAAGGGGGGGTTTTGGGTTTTGGGAAATTTAAAAACTTTCTGTGAAAGTTTTTTGCATAGTGAGGTTTTGTGACTTGCCCGCTCATATTGTTATCAATGGTTTTTTCCCACCCCATTGAGGCATGTAACCTGTTACAAAAACCCGGGGGATTTTTAAGAAGTACCGGGGAAACTTAAAAAGTGAGATTTTGGGCTTTTTTTCCCGTTGTGAAAAAAGCATGGGTTTTTTTTTTGAGGGTGGGAACGACCTGTGATTTATTCAGTCCCCTTTCAAAGAATCATTTGGGACTTTTTTGTAAAAATTTTTTGCAAAACAGTAAAAATCAGAATGATTTTTTGTTAAAATTTTTGTTTAACAGGGAAAAAATTCACCCGGGGGAATTTATATTAGAGGGGGAAACAAGATGTAAAAGTTTAAAAAAAGGGACCCAAGATAAGCCTTTTGGGACGCCATAAAGGGAAAATGTTTTAAAAAGAGAGAAGTTGTATTTAAATTTTTACACATTTTTGCCAAAATTTTGAGAAAGATTTAAAAAAGGGGTAAGAGTTCCCGTGGATAACCCCTAAAAATTTTAATTTTCTAAGAAAAAAAGGGTTGGGGGCAAACACATCAAATCTTTTTTGAAATCAATAAATGGGCACCACAAATTTGTGTTTTTTGGGTGCTGTTTTGCCGTCCCCAACCCCGGTTGTTTTGTTTCTTTTGGCCCTAATGGGTTTTGCGGAACCCGGCCGGGCTTTGGGTAAGCAAGTGGTAAGTATTAAAGGGGGTTTTAAAAGGGGTTTGTTTAAAGTGTTTTTTCCCCAAAAGGTTTTGGAAAAGGGAAAGATCGAGATTGGTCCCCGAAAATTTTCAGGAAACGAGGGTTCCCCCTGCTTTGTAGATAGGAATGACATTTGCTTTTTTTAAAAAAATTGGGGGAAAAGAATTTTTTTTCGAAACAAAAGAAAGAAGGAAAGTAAAAACAACCCTTTTCTGTAATTGCTGGAGCTGATGTTTTTAGAATTTTTTCCGTCTGGGCCCCAAACCCCCCGCAAAAGGTTTTCCTTTTTACTGTTTTAGGGGGTGTTTAGGGAGTTTATTGGGCTTCCAAACGTATTGGGGAATAAAAAGTTTAGACGTGATGTTTTTAAACATGGCAAATGGTTTTTTATTTTGAAGGTCGTTGGGTCTTGAAGAAAAAAACCGTGACAACTTTTTTTGGGTATAGTGCCAAAAATGGGTGTTTTAAATTTTTTCGACAGAGATTCTTTTTTATTTTAATTATTTTGAAGAAGATTTTATTTTTTGTAAGCCGTTTTAAAAGCTTTTCCCCTTAAAACCCTTTTTTTGGGTTTTGTTTTTATGAAATTAAATTTTCGATTTGTAATTTTCGTTTTTTTTTTCCCGGGGCTTCTGTGAATTTTAAAAAATTTTTCCCCAAAATTCTAGATTCCCTTTATAGCCAAAATTTTTTAAGCAATCCTAAGATAACCTGCCTCCTGAAAATCTTTAAATGTACCAAGCCGGTTTTGGGGTTAGAAAGAGAAGAGAGAGAGAGAGAGAGAGAGAAGAGAGAGAGAGAGGGAGAAGAGAGAGAGGAGAGAGAAGAAGAGAGAGAGAGAAAAGTGACAAAGGGCGGAAAGCAGACGCCAAACCACGGGGGGAACAAGCTTGCGAGCTGGGAACCAAACCCCTTAAAGAGAAAATTCCCGACGAGGGCCTTTACCTCCCCCCCCCCCCCCCCCCCCTCTTTCACCTTTTCCCCTCTTTTTCCTCTCTCTCACTCAAATTTCTCTCTTTCTCTCCCTCTCTCTCTCTTCTCTTCTCTCTCTCCTCTCCCACTCACTCACTCTCTCTTTCTCCCCCTCCCCACTCTCTCTCTCTCTTCTATTTTCCTCCCCTCCCTCTCCCTCCTCTCCTTCTCTCTCTCTCCTCCTCTCAAATGAAATGGAACTTCCTGCCCCGGGCTGCCCCCTCGACAAAAGTGACGGGAAAGTACCTGCTGCCCCCCCAATTTGGGCCCCCCAGAAGACACACCCACCCCCCCCCCTACCCCCGTCCCCCCGCCCTTCCCTCCTCCCTTCCAACCCCCCCCCCCCCCTCTCTCTCCCCCTCTCTCTTCCCCTTCTCTCTCCCCTCTCCCCCCTCTCCCCCTCCCCTCTCTCTCTCTACCCCCTCCATCTCCCCTTGCTCTTTTCAACACCCAGACCATTGTCGGGCATCTTAGTTCTTATCAGCGCTGGAGGAATGACAGAGCCGTTCAGACCCCCCCCCCCCCCCCCCCCCTCCTCCCTTCCATCCCTCGTTATTCCATCCCTTGTCACGGCAGCATTGTCGGCTCGCAGCAGGGCAGCAACAACAGCAGTACCTGTCTTGCCACGATGGTTTCTGCGATCTACTACGCTATAAAACGATGCCGTTGTGGCTGTGCTGAGGTACCTTTTCCACCAGTGAAATCAGAATCAGAATCAGAATCGGAGTCAGAGCAGGATTATCTCCTTTATTAAAGTCATAGTCTAATCTGAACTAGCATTTGACAACAGGTATTATAAGTATAGCAAATAGCTACGTGAAAAATCTGTAGTAAAGAAACATGTTCACTTTTAAAAAAAAATTTTTTAAATAAATCAAAACAGTGGCGTTTCCTTTCCTGCTACACTGCGGTATATAAATTAGGTTGTTTCCAGATACAAGTGTGGGGGGGTGTGGGGGTGTGGTGTGTGTGGTGGTGGTGGTGGTGGTGGTTGTGTGTGTGTGTGTGTGTGTGTTGTGGTGTGTGTGTGTGTGTGTGTGTGTAAGAATTTTCTAATCTTATTGTGTGTACTCACTGCTCTAAAGATAATTCACTTACACTCACACCAACAAACAGTCACATGGAGGTACACAAGTTTCGTAACGACTCCACAACATGCATGAAATACGCAACTGAGTAATGATAAAAGTGAATTAATGCAAAAACAAGGTTTCAGTTTTCGTTCTCGATCCATGACCAATCTATACGCTCTCCCCACCCCACCCCACCCCCCCCCCCCCCCCCCCCCCCCCCCCCCACCACCTCTCCGTCCCGACTCAACCCCACCGTTTGTCAATATTTTGTTTAGAACAAATATCACGCATAAATGTGAGGCCCACAATCTAATACTCATTTGTCAAATCATCTTTCCATACAAAGATGACGCTAATAGATGTGCATAAGATTCGCAGCTCTTGCTGCTTTGTGGTTTAGTCAGGTTTTCTGCCGGTTTGTCATACTCAGAATCAACGTTCTCAAGTTTATCATAAGATTACACACACCACACACACACACACACACACACACACACACACACACAACACACGCACGCACGCATCACGCAACGCACAACGCACGCACGCACGCACGCACGTCACGCACG
>CM031595.1:73751848-73754348 GCA_018398815.1 Conus ventricosus | reverse complement strand
TACGTTCACACACCAGTAGCACTAAGGCACCCAGTAAACAACCAGTAGTACACGCACGAATCCAACTGCGAAGGAAGGAAAAAGTAAGAAATGAAGGTAGGCCAGGCCGTACACAGGGATCACAGATTAAAACGAACTCAAGAGAACAATGAACAGACACCAGAATACGACATAAAACGTGGGAACGAGAGAGGGCGAGAGGGGGAATGAAAGAAGGAAGGAAGACAAAGAGTGGAAAAAGAACCTACCTTTGTATGTTGGAATGGGGGGGGATTATTAGAAAATTAACGGAACCGGACTTTTTAGAATTTATCACATCTTTTGATCTGTGTGTTTAACAGAAACATATACTTCTAAATTTTTCGATTTCGAATTAAAATTCCAGGATTTTTTTGCAATTACATTGTTCAGCCGTCAAATTTTTTACTAGAATGGAAGACCCCAGGGGGAATAATCCGGCTGATAAAAAGAAGAGTTATCTGAATATGCCAACTGATAAATACGATATGGAAAATGTACTCTGTGTGAAGTTAATAAAAAAGCCTATTGCATTGTGAAAAGACATTTTGTTTTTTAGGTACATATGTACATCCAGTAGATAGTCGATATTATTCTGACAAAGATTACTCATGCACACTAGAACTAATTAAACAATACATATTTGCACAAACAGAACAAGGAATAATTTCCATTACATTTGGAGGAGATCTCAATGCTCGTATTGGGGAAATGGAGTTTGAGCATCGATGATGAAAATGAGATTACAGGAAGAGAGCAGGACGTGTATGCACGTAGGTCTAAAGATCCCCACAACAAATGGTTTTGGCAAGAAACAATAGAATTTTGTTTAACTTTTAAATTTGTTACTCCACTAAATGGTCTTTGTGTGGGAAAGTTCGACGATGCATACACGTTTTATTCCGAAAGGGGTAACAGTATTATAGATTACTATATATGTTCTGTTGAACTGTTAGAAAATGTGAACAAGTGTCAGAAGTAGAGAGAGTTGAAGCTCAGCATATGCCTATTATGATGGAATTACAAAGCACACTGTCTAACGCACAAGAGAACGAGGGCAAGAAATCTTACGTGAAGAAAATTAAAGTGGGATCCCACAAAACAACAAGAGTATGTCCAGTTCATAGAATCGGAAGAGACAAAACAAACAATGGCGCAAATAAACAGAAAAATAGAAAGAGATGTAGACACGAGCATAGATAGATTTAATAAGCTATTAAAAGAGGCAGGGAAAGACATGTACAGAACAATTAGGTATAGGAGGAAAATACAAGATACAAGCAGCGGGTATGATAAAAAATGCCAAATTAAAAAGAAAGAAGCAAAACAAGCACAACAGACTGACATATACGAAAAAGGAAATGAAACCCAACCATTTATGAAGGAAGGAGAGGCTTACAAAAAACAAAGAGCAGTATACAAGAAACAATTGAGAAAAGAAAAAAACAGATTAAAAAGCAAACATCGACAAACTAGTACAAAATCGCAGGACAGCCGAAGTTTGGAGACACCATAAAAAGTGTTAAAAGGGAAAAGAAACACATTCCCATCTATTAATATTGCACATGAAAGCGCATTTCGAAAGCATCTTGAATCCACAAGACACAGAATTACTAAACGATAGAGAGAAAGGACCACAAGGAAGAAGTTTTAAACGAAATTCATGTACAGGAATTAGACGAAGAGATAACCGAAAACGAAGTGAGATCAGCTACAGAAAAAAATTTAAAAAAGGCCAAATCACCAGGCATTGATGAAATCCTCCTGAATTTCTCAAAACTATAGAACAAATATTGTGCCATTCTTAACGAAATTATTCAATAAGTTATATCAAGATAGTTATTTCCCCCATAAATGGTCAAAGCGGTGTTTATACCCTACACAAGAAGGAAGATAGACAGGATCCAGGAAACTATAGGAATATCCTATTATGCATCATAAGCAAGATTTACACAGCTATATTAACAGAAGACTATATGATTGGGCAGAAGCAGAAAATAAAATTAGCAAAGAACAGGCAGGCTTTAGGAAAGGGTTCGCAACAGTAGACCATTTTTTTCACACTAACATCTATGATAAGTAACTGCCTATATGGCAGACGAAAAAGTAAATGTATGTAGCCTTCATTTTTATCAGAAAACGTTAAATACAGTAAATGAGAAAAACGTTGGGAAATCCACAGAAACACAAAATATCTACGCAGATGTTTAAAACATGCTAAAAGCTATCTATAAACAGTACAAGCATGCGTAAGACATGGAACGAACTAACAGAATTCTTTGAATGTCACACAGGAGTGAAACAAGGGTGCTTACTGTCCCTAACTTTTCATTACTAATTACAGAAGTTGCAGACAATGTCACAGCTAAAGGAAGACACGGTTAAACAATTCTTACCCGGAAAGGCAGAAATATTTTCATTCTATTCGCTGATGACATAGCGTTAATAGCCAAGAACTCCAGTAGGTTTGCAAAACCAAATT
>CM031595.1:73726820-73739248 GCA_018398815.1 Conus ventricosus | reverse complement strand
CTCCAGTACGTAAAGTCACCCAGTCAGCAGCAGCCAATCTGCACCCCCCAATTAGTCAATGAGTTTATCATGCATAAGTCGGTTAATCAATTAGTTTGATGCATTTTATGTGGCTAAATGCTTAACGTTTATCATTCTATCAATTATTCCTTCGGGTGGTTTTTGTTAATCCATTCATTCATACATCCATTTTTGCGCGTTGTGTTAGCGCTCTACAAGCACTGCAGCATACACTTCACGATATTTTGTCCATATTCTTTGAACTTAACATGCAAAGTTTCATGTTGTAAGAGTAACACGGCCTGTATGGTTATATATGTAGACTATATAGTATGTGTGCATGTATGTATGTATGTATGTATGTATGTATGTATGTATGTATGTATGTATGTATGTATGTATGCATGTATATATGTATGTGTGTATGTATGTTTGTATGTATGTATGTTGGTATGTATGTACGTAGGTAGGTAGATAGGTAGGCAGGTAGGTGCGTAGGTATTTATGTAGATATGTAAAAATGCATGTGTGCATGTATGTATGTGTGTATGTATGTATGTATGTATGTGTGTGTGTTTCCGTCTAGCTAGCTAGCTAGCTAGCTAGCTAGCTATGCGTGCATATATATATATATATATATATATATATATATATATTATATTTTATATATATATATATATTTGTTAAAACAAGTATTAAAAAGGAATATTCTCTACAAATTTGTTTCGAGCGCGTATATATATATTATATATATATATATATATATATATATATATTATATATATATATTATATATTATATATATATATATATATATCAGTATATTTAAAATGCCTCCTCCGGGGGTTGCAACCTTGCCGTGGTCGGAGGGCTTGCGTGGTCCTGTGATCCCTTAGGCTTTGCTGGCGGGGGCATCAATACTTAGAGATAGGCTGGTTTTTTTCCAATTGCTTCTAGGCCTGAGAAGTCAAGATGCTGTCTGGCCTAAGCGTCACGTGGTAAGGAGTTGATGCCCCTGGTAAGGCTTCCCATGTCAGATAGGCTAAGGGTGAGGATCCTGACTAAGAGTAACCCGCCTTTCTCATTTTCTTGTTTTCTGCCTTTATTTGGCCCTTTTCTATCTTCGTCTCCCCTTCAAGTCTTCTTTTTCACACTCCTTTTCTCTCTGTGGTCTCCTTAAGATCCGCCGTGTTTGCCGTGCGGTGCGACCTGTGTCGGAGGGGAATGAGGTCCTGGTGATTGAGGGGCCAGTGCTTGAGGAGGCCTGTGCTCTCAACACATCACTTTGGCTCGGACCTCTCCTAGACAGGGAGTACACTTTGGCCCGGGTGTACTAATCGGCTCCCCTTCTTGGGGCTGGGTCAAGACAAGCAGTTCCCCTGCTGGCCATGTGAACCCCTGCAGTGCTCAGCTCTCTGTCCCGGGAGTTGAGCATGATCAGGGGGGATAGGGTTAGTTGCTTCTGTTTGTCGTATGTCTCTCCCGAAGCCTGGAAGGGGTCAAGACATTAGTTTCTTGGCCCTGGCCCCTTAGTTGGACTCCAAGGTGGGTGGGTAAGGGAGGGATGAAACTCAATGAACTTAATATGGACTTTTCAAAAATATCCCCCCCAAAAGGAAGAGGAAGGCAGCATCCCCTATTTCAGGGGAACGTTATTCTGACAGCGATTCTGACACGGAGGTACGACAGAGAACAGGTTTCTGGGCTTCCTGGCTCGTGGTGGAAGGGACGGAGCGGAAAGACCCCTTTCAGCTCTGAGCCCTTTTGCTATTCAAAAGGGCTTTCAAGGCTTAGCAGGTGACCCTCAGTCCGTCAAAAGGTTGAGGAATGGATCGTTTCTAGTTCAATGTCGATCAAGAAAACAATCTGAACAGCTGTTGAGGGCAACAAAATTAGTGGATAGGGAGATCAGGGTGACTCCCCATAAACAGTTAAATTCATCAAAAGGTGTGATTCGCTGCAGAGATCTAACGGGTGTCTCAGAGGCAGAAATAAAAACGGAACTGGCGTCCCAGGGTGTGACGGAGGTGCGCAGGGTGACAGTCAAGAAAGGTGCGGAGAGAGTGGCCACCAACACCCTCTTTCTGACCTTCTGCAACCCTGTGCTGCCTCCGGTAATCAAAGTTGGCTACCTGAACGTCCGTGTTCTGCTGTATGTCCCGTCCCGTTGAGATGCTTCAGGTGCCAGAGGTTTGGACATGTCAGAGACCGCTGTTCTGGGCAGGAGGTGTGCGGTGTTTGCTGCAAGGCAATCCATGATGGGCCGTGCAAAGATCCGGCACATTGTGCTAACTGCGGTGGCGATCATCCCTCCTCTTCAAGAAACTGTCCTCTTTGGATTCAGGAATCCACCATTCAACGGATAAAAACAGAAAAGAAGATCTCCTTTTTTGAAGCCCGCAAGCAGGTTGTGGGCAGTCAGACTCCAACAGCTTCATATGCTTCGGCCGTAAAGACGGTTCCCACAGTTCCCACTCGCTCAGTCTGCTGTCAGACTGATGACTTTACGTTTTCAAAGACACTGCAAGTCAGAACTGTCAACTCTGGTGGAAGCAGGTCCACCACCTTCCAACCCAAGGTGACTGCCCCTGGTGGAGGCAAAAAATCCGCCACCCTCAGACTGCCCAGCAGTCTACAACATCTGCTGCTGGGCAGATTAAAAAACCAGCAATTCCGCCTCGAACTCTCCTATCCAGTGCCCGTGCGGGCAAGGGAGTTCCTCCCACTGTGGAGATGGTGGAGATGAGGAAAAAACCTCCACCATCTCCCAAATCCAGACCTCCACCATCTCCAAACTCCAGGCCTTTGTCACCTGCGGGCAAGTCTGCCAGCAGGTCCAAAGACCAACACAGTCCAGTGAATCTAACCAATAAATTCGCTCCATTAGAAGCGGACGTTGAGGAGGAGATGACCTGATTTCTCTCCTTTTCACCTCTGCACCATGGATAGTACCATATTCCATTGGAATATCCGTGGATTAAATTCCAACTTTGAGGAGCTTCAGCTTCTGTGTCAGTCTATAAAACCTTCCGTCGTGGCTCTTCAAGAAACTCAAATTCAAAGCCAGAAGACCTTTACTCTTTCTGGCTTTAATATTCTTTCAAAACCTGCACAACCATCCATGTTGGGACTGTCGGGCGGTGTTGCCCTTCTCCTACACAAAACTTGCTGTATAGTCCTGTCGCTCTGTCTACCTCGCTTCAGGCTGTAGCTGCGAGAGTCACTCTCCACAAGACTGTGACAATCTGTTCTCTTTATCTACCTCCTTCTGTCCCGGTTTGTCGTCAGGACCTTGTCAGTCTGATAGGAGAACTTCCTCGACCTTTTTTGCTGTTGGGTGACTTTAACGGTCACAATCCTCTTTGGGGTAGTGTCAGTACGTCATCCAGAGGTCTGCTAATTGAGGATGTCCTTTCAGATTTGGATTTGTGTTGTCTGAACGACGGATCTGCAACTTACCTCCACTCTTCCACAGGTTCACTTTCGTGTTTAGATTTGTCGGTTTGTGACCCCTCGCTGGTTGGACTATGAGTGGTCTGTCCATGACGATCTGCACGGAAGTGACCATTTCCCTGTCCTTCTACAACCCGTAATAACTGAACACGTCTCTGTCTCTCAACATCTAAATTATAAGAAAGCAAACTGGGATCTATTTGCAGTCACTATTTCTAAGGAATTCCTGGACACTGATTTTCTTCAGAGTCCGGACCAGCAGAATCACTGACTAACACTGTGATCAAGTGTGCTAAAGCTTGTATTCCAGTGTCTTCGATAAACTTCAAATGCCCAAAACCCTGGTTTGATTCAGACTGCCAACAAATTTTCAAAGTTCGGAAACGGGCTCAGCGTCAGGTGTACCATCGACCTTCGGGTCCCAACGCTCGAGCCCATCAGAAACTCGAGCTAAATCGAGACACACTTTTAAAATCAGTAAACGTCGGTCCTGGAGAAGTTTCTGCTCCAGGCTGACGTCGAAAACTTCCAAGAAAAAAGTGTGGAACATCATTAAAAATAATCAAAGGGAAGAACACCGTTCCCACTGTGAACCATCTCAAGTTTGCTGACTCTTTAATAACAGAGAAAAAAAGCAGTTGCTAATCTGCTGGCTTCAACCATAGAAAAGAATTCCTCCTCTTCTAACAAATCAACCACTTTTGTCAAAAATAAAACCCTTAAAGAAAAATCACCCTGCAAACTTTCGTCAGACAACATGGAAGACTACAATCTTCCTTTCACTTTAAATGAACTGAAATCTGCCTTACTGTCCTGCAACGATTCTTCTCCAGGTATAGATGAAATCCATTATCAACTGTTGAAACATCTTCCGCAAGACGGTCTGAATATACTGTTACAGGTATACAACCATGTGTGGACTACAGGTTTCTTTCCACCTTCTTGGCGGAGAGCCCTCATTATTCCAATTCCCAAACCTGGAAAAGATCTTTCTAACCCATCAAACTACCGTCCCATAGCTTTGACCAGCTGTGTTTGTAAATTGATGGAAAAAATGGTCAATGCTAGGCTCATGTGGAAACTCGAAACCGATGGCCTTTTGGCGAAAGAACAGTGTGGTTTCCGCAAACATCGGTCTACAGTTGACCATTTGATTCGTCTGGAATCTACACTTCGGAACGCTTTTTTGAACAGACAGCATGCAGTGGCATTTTTTTTTTCGACTTAGAGAAGGCCTACGATACCACCTGGAAGTCGGGGATACTTCATGATCTCCACGATCTGGGTTTTCGAGGTCATTCTTCCGCTTTTTATTCAAAATTTTTTGGCAGAACGACAGTTTCAGGTCCGGGTTGGCACCACTCTCTCTGATGTCCACGAGCAGGAGTTGGGTGTTCCACAGGGGAGCATACTGTCTCCTGCCCTCTTTAGTATTAAAATCAACAACATTGTGAAATCAGTTCAGCAGGGTTCAGACTGCTCATTGTTTGTGGATGATTTTGCTGTCTACGCAACTGGAAGCCTGTACCCGAGTGTCCAGCGCAGGCTCCAGCTTTGCGTAGATAAAATCCATCGGTGGGCAGATGAAAACGGTTTCACCTTTTCTCCAACAAAGACGCAGTGTATTCACTTCCATAATTTCCGTCAGTTTTTTCCAGATCCTGAACTTCAAGTAGGGAAATCTCCCATTCCAGCTGTTAAAGAGGCCAAATTTCTGGGAGTCATTTTTGACCAGAAACTTAACTTTCTCAGCCACATCAAACACCTCAAAACTGCTTGCCAGAAAGCATGATATTCTGCGGGTCGTAGCGCACACCGACTGGGCGCTGATAAGAAAACTTTGCTGCACCTCTACAGAGCCTTGGTCCGTTCCAAACTGGACTACGGTTGTGCTGTCTACGGCTCCGCAAGATCGTCTTACCTCAAACTCTTGGACCTATCCACCATCAAGGGCTTCGTCTCTGTCTTGGAGCGTTCCGCACCACCCCTGTGTACAGCCTGTACGCAGAGGCAGGTGAACCTTCACTGTCCAACCGCAGGTTGAAACTATCTTTGAATTATTATATCCGACTGTTCTCAGAACAGAAAACCCTACCTATGACTGTGTCTTTGACCCTCCGTTCCAAAGTAAGTTTGAAACAACCCTAAATGTATTCCCCCGTTTGGTCTTCGTATGCAGCCTCACGTGCGGAATGCAGGTTTAGACCTGGGTGTAGTTTCCGATTTTTCCAAGTTTCCGGATCAACCTCCGTGGACCTTTTTCACACCAGAGATTTGTTTCGACCTCGCAGCTTTTCGCAAAGAGTCTACCAGCTCTCTGGCATACAAGGCATTGTATGCTGAGCTCTGTTCCAAATTCCATCTGTCAAAAAGTTTTCACTGACGGTTCCAAGTCTGAAGATGGAGTGCCTGTGCAGCCTACTGCCCTGGGCTCCTTCTCAGATACTGTTGGAACATATCCATTCCGATGCTTCTGTCTATTCTGCTGAACTTACCGCTCTGGGTTTGGCTTTGAAGATAATCTCCCATTCTTCGAAGAGGGACTTTCTGGTTCTGTCGGATTCGCTGTCAGCTTTGGAGGCCATAGCTGGCCGCAACCTTCAGCATCCAGAACTTTTACTTTTTTAAAAACTTTTTAGCAAGTTGAAGGCGGACGGTTACAACATTACTCTTGCTTGGGTTCCTGGTCATGTTGGCATCGGCGGGAACGAAATGGTTGATCGTTTCGCCAAGAACGCCACAAGAGAGAAACTGTCCAACACTTATATCCCCTGCTCAGATGTGAAACCCAAAATTAACGATTATGTGAGAGACCTCTGGCAGGAGGATTGGAACACACGACAAATAACAAACTCTTTCAGATCCGTCCAAACCTTAAGAGTTCCTCCATCTACGTCGGGAGGTCGTAAAGAGGAAACGGTTCTGTACCGGCTGCACACCGGCATTCGTATTTTACCCTGCTTACCTTTTAAAGAGTGAAGAAGCTCCGTGGTGCATTCCATGTCATGCGCCACTCACAATGAAACATGTTCTTTTAGAGTGTTGGACTTGCACGATGTGAGACACAAACATTTTACAGCGGAGTCCATGAAGATCCTGTTCAGGGATGTCCCGCCTGACGTGATCCTTGAGTTTTTGAGAGAGATTAACATTTTTCATCTGATTTAAGATTTTACGGCAGAAAGTTTTTAACAAAGTTTCTGGTGCGTTTGTAGACGAGGTCATTTAACGAGATGTGGAATGTTGGTTTTTTTTTTTTTTTTTTGACTGGTGAGTTGATTTTAACGTGGTGACAGCCCTGATGTGGCCCTTTGCGGTCGGCTGGGCTATAAGCAACATTATCTTATCTTATCTTATTTAAAATGCCTAAAACAATTTTTAAGTGCTCAACCCCTTGGGGAGCAACATTAGTTAAAACAAGTTAAAATTAAGATTCCTCTTTTAACTTGTATATATATGTGTGTGTGTATATATATATATATAGATATAGATATGTGTGTGTGTGTGTGTGTGTGTGTGTGTGTGTGTGTGTATGTATGCATATATATATATATATATATATATATATAATATATATATATATATATATATATATATATTATATATATATATATATATGCACGTATGTATGTATGAATGCACGTACGTATGTTTGTGTGCATGCATGCATGTATATGTACGTCCGTCCGTTCGTCCGTCCGTCCGTCCGTCCGTCCGTCTCTCTCCCGCTCAACCCTTGTTTAGGAAGAGTGACGTTAACGAACCAAACAACTACAGAGGCATTTCACGGTGTGATACGAGCAGTAAAATGTACGCACAATTATTAATAGCAGACTGCAGGAATGGATAAAAGAACATAATCTGACTGGTGAACATCAATCAGGATTTGAAAAAGGTTATTCCACAGTTGATCACGTGTTTACATCATTGGCACTGGTTCAAAAACAGTTTGTTTAAATCGTAAATTGTATGTAGCCTTCATCGATTTTAAAAAGGCTTTCGATTCTGTTGAAAGGAACTTATTATGGCCCATAATATTGAAAAATGGCATCAAAGGAAAGATATTTAGGTGTATTCGTAGTTTGTATGACAATGTCAAAGCCTTAAAGGTCTACTTTAGAGGTTTTCGATAATTGGTCAGCTTATGCAGAAATATGAAATGTTTGATAAATTGGTAAAACAAACATCCGATTCTCTCCCGATCACACGAAATCGATCCGCGAAAGTGGACATTTTCACCTGTAATCAGGAAAACGGGAGGTAATCAACTAAATCTTGGCATGGCTTAACTACTCTTGTATGTGACGTCACATGATGGACTGGCCGTCAGCCACGACCTACACAACAAGCCAACGGCGACAGAAAGCGATTCTGATGGTTCTTGCACATCCCGATCGGTATTTAATTTATCATGTAAAAGCAGTGACTATGATTGCGACAGCCAATGTAACTCTGGGGATGTTTCTGCAAGGCCTTTACCTTATCAGTTTGAACGCTAAGTTCTTTTTACCACGTCAGTTCCAGCTGGACCACGAAACGAGCTATTCAGTTCCAGCTGGACGCCCGAACACATCATTCCGAAGGCGTACGGACTTTACCGAAGTCTCGAGGGAGGCTACCGACTGACTTCTTGATGCGATCACGCGTGGACGGCGAGCGGAGATTCTCCTTCCTCAAACCTTAACGTGTTCATTCAATTTAACAAGTGTGATCTGTCCATAGATAAGAACAGAATAAACGTGCGACTATCGTACGAGCTTACCACTCCGCCTTCAAAGTATACGCGCACAATGCAGACGAAGTTTTTGATCCACTCGAACGGGCTCGGCAATTGTCGGAACAGCTCGTTTCCGTGGTCCAGCTGGAACTGACGTGGTAAAAATAACTTAGTGGCCCGGCATGGTTGCACCAACCGAATCCACTTATTTCGAGTATCTGGATCAGATGGAAATGTGTGCAAAAAATATCCGTCTCCTGCTGAGCTGCTGCACACGCCTACAGCACAATATCTGCCACCCCTCGTGACCTTTTAGGCTGTGGGGATCGCAACTCGTGTTGATTTCACTTGGCGTTGGCTTGTTGTGTAGGTCGCGGCTGACGGCCAGTCCATCAAGTGACGTCACGGTTTTCGGTCTACCGCGCGGGGTTTGAACAGGTGTGCAAAACTCGTTTTTTATCTATTAAATTCTTCCGGCGACTTTTTTTGAAAAATGAATACCATACTGTAGTTATGACATGTAGACCTGTTTTTAACAAATTATCGAAAATCTCTAAAGTAGACCTTTAATTCAATGCAGAAGTAGTGTGACAGATGACATCACCTGCACCCGTGGAGTAAAGCAAGCAGACGCCTGCAGCTTTATTCATTAATGAACTAGTATTAGAGGTGATAAGGGGAGGGAGACAGTGCAATGTTTACGTCTGGCTATTTTCAATTATTCATATTACTTCTGGCTGATGATGTGGCCTTACTTTCAGAGACTGTAACTGGCTTACAAACGCAGATTAACAGTGTCCAACGTGCAACTGCTGCTTTGCAGCTAAAGGTCAATACGGATAAAAGCAACATAGCAGTATTCAGAAAAGGGGGGTATTTAGCTGCCAGAGAAAGGTGGACCTATAACGGGATTGTTATGCCTGTTGTGAATGTTTACAAATATCTAGGAATTTATTTTTCAACAAAGTTAAGTTTTGTTGCTGCATGTTGTGATCTCAGTAGCAGAGCAAAAAAAAAAAACCGCATTATCGTGTATTTTACAAGTTATTTAAGCTAAAGTGTTCTTCTCACTCTTCCTTTTTTAAGTTATTTGATTCACAAGTTCCATCTGTTGTTCAGTATGGTGCAGAGTTATGGCGTCTCGACAATGCAGCACCCCATTGCGAAAATGTGCATTCATTTGCTATTAAGAGATTCTTAGGCGTAGAAATGAGAACACCTAATGACGTGGCGTATAGAGAAACAAATCGATATCCTATTTACACAAATTCAGCTGTTAAGTCTGTCAGGTATTGGCTAAAGCTAACAAGGATAGACAAATGTAGACTACCGTTTAAGGCCTATAGAATTTTTTTTAATTTAGATTTGCGTGACAAGAAAAACTGGGCCTCAAATATTCGCTGCAAACTGTATATGTTTGGATTCGGATATGTATGGCGTAATCAAGGAGTAGTAGGGATAAGCGAATTTCTGGAAACGCTTAGGGAAAGGCCAATTTTGTGCAGATGGCAAGATTGAAATTACCATATCAATAACAGAGGTAGGTTTAACGTTTACAGAACCTTCTGTACTATCCCTGATGTTGAAACATATTTATTACTCAATTTAGACAGATATTTAAGGCATGTAGTGATAAGATTTAGGCTTGGTATTTCTGAAATCGCAGTACATAACAATCGTCATAAACAACACAGTGAAGGTGACTTACTATGTCCACTTTGTCAAAGAGAGAAACAAAATGAAGTACATTTTGTTCTATGTTGTCCTATTCTATGAGACTTAAGAGCACAATACATACCGTTGAAATATTATAAGGCACCAAATCAGTTTAAATCAGCGTTGCTTATGGCATGTACATATGGAAAAAAAAACGGTCAGAAAATGGTCAATCATATCTTTTCAAGGCTTTTTAATTGCGTTCCATTCTCATTTTAAAAAATCATTGCAAAGTGTTTTACGAAGGATGTCATTGATTATAAATGCCAGATTGGACAATTGTATATTCACCCCTTCATGAATGGCAATGGCCTAAAACATGATTAAACTTTCCGTATCTCTCTCTCTCTCTCTCTCTCTCTCTCTCTCTCTCTCTGTCCTCTTAAAAAGCAGTAGTCTTCTGGACTCGGACTGTCACGTGTGAGTACACCTGACAGGGGGGGTTCTTTTACAGGTAATGTGCAGTGGCAGAAACGGAGCGATCACTCAATCCCTCACACCACCAGACCACAAGAGGAAGAGGCTTAGACAATATTTTTATTCACAATACAATCATTCGCTCACACTAGCACTCCAGATGGGGTATGGGTCATAACAAAGAAGAGAAAAGATAGCCGAGAGATGAAAAGAAATAAAAGGAAAAAAATAGGGCATAGAAGAGAAAGGCACTATTCAGCACTAACTGACTTAGGGGACAAAGTAAATTGAATAGACCACAAAAACCATCCAATATCCCGGGATCCCGCTACTGTCCCAACCAAACCCGCTAAACCACTACAAGAATATTCAGCACAATGACAGAAGAAAGACAGTATTAGAAACAAAGCTATATCCAACAGGACCTACTCAGCCAGAGTTAAACAAACTAAGACCAAAAATAAACAAACAAAAAAAAACAATAACAAAACGAATCAGTGACCGGCCTTAGACCCACGCACACGCACACCAGACCCACACCCACACCACACACGACACGACACTTAACTCAGTCCATGCTCCGAGGAGGTTCACTGAGGGAGGTGGATCCTGGAGAGGGGTGACGCTCGTAGTATGCTGGTCTTCCAGTCCGAGGTGAAACAAGTGTCCCACCAGTCCACCGGTTTGGGAAGCGACTGGTGCCTGGACACAAGATGACTGCAGGGTCCGATGAAGCTGGTCGTCCAGCCAGCCGTGAAGTAAGTGTCCCACCAGACCACAGGTTTGGGGAAACGACTGGTGCCTGGACTCAAGATGACTGCAGGGTCCGATGATGCTGGTCGTCCAGCCAGCCCAAGACCGGAGCTGCAGCTTAAGAAAAAGGGCACAAAATACCGCCCTACGGCGGAGATCAGTTTCCAGATGATAAGTCATCATCCTATAGTCCTTGTCAGTGTGTGGCAACATAGTGGGTCAGGCAGTGCGTCAGTGCGAAGGGTCACAATGCCGTAATAAGGTCAACAATGTCTTTGTCACTTATAAAAGGGCAAATAAACTATAATAACTTTTCCCTTTTCTTTTGCTTTTATTTGACCTGTAATAAGGATAACTTCCTTAGTCAAAATCTCCAATGAATAAAAACAATTAGAAGCCATCCACACGTCTGTCACACAAACATATAAGACAAGGACACAACGAGAACGGAACCACATGTGGGGCGATACGGCAGGGATTCCACACTCCGCGGTCTAAATGTTTAGCCGTTCGCACGCTCATTCGTTCCCCGATACGTCTCGTGTCTTAAGCAACAAGGAAAATGAAACTAAAAATTTCGGATATCCTTCCGGCCCAAATCACATAGTGAGCGAAATAAGCATTGACTCAACCTGTGTAATCAGAAAACAACAAACACAGCTTCCATTGACCGGAATGAAGGGATATCATATAGTAAGCAATTTTCAACTTAGTCCAAAGTAACAGAATCCCTAGCCGCTAAGGACCAAAAACACAATTAAAGATAATGCATTTCTACAATTCTACAACAAGACGCATATCTCGATACCATTTCCATACCTGCCCCCCTTCTTTGGAGCAGTTACACACAGAAAAGGTGTGTCCGAGCCAACAGCACATGAAGGCAGAAGAAAAACCTCTCAACGGCTGAAAGGTTAGAAAACCCAAATAAAACAAAACTGTCCAAAACAGACCATATAGTTACCAAAATGGCGGGTGGGCGTGGTGAGAAACGGTTCGCTCCCCAGTCCGACGAAGGATGGCAGCCGTAACCGTGCCGGTCCACACCGAAGGGACTCCAGGTCAGGGACGACCCAAGGTGGTTCTTCCAGCTGGCAGGGATAGGGATCCCAGGTGTTCAGTGGAATACTTTCCGACCCGATGAAGGGTGAAAGACTCTTCCACACCATCCACGCCGAAGTGGATACAGAAAGATGGGCTCAGCTAGCAGAGATAGAGATCTCTCCGACTCGACGGTCCGTCAATGAGTCTCACACCACTCGCCTAACTAAGATGGCAACAGGTAACAAAACAGCTCACCTGTGTCACCTGACATCAGCTGATGAATCACGTGAAAAACGATAAAAGAACAGAAAAAGAAAGCTTTAAAAAA
>CM031595.1:73709320-73711820 GCA_018398815.1 Conus ventricosus | reverse complement strand
CCAGTTTATCTCTGATTTTTACAAATTTACTTAATACGTGCGAGCTTAATCATTTTCTTAAGCATTCATCTGCTCGGTCATATACTTGTGACTCCTGCTGTTTGGATTTGGGATGTGGTGAAGCGTATGTAGACATGTTCACACGCTGTGACATTTCCTACGTACAACGGAAGCTGAGGTATATACTACCTTCCATTCAGTGATTAATTTGTTTGCTTGCTTGTTTTCCTGCTTACTCACATAATGCTTTCTTTCCCCATTTGGAGAGTAAGCAAATCAACGAACAAATACATAAAAAAAAAATTAAAAAAAATAAAAACCACAAATTTACTGCAAATACAGAACCAGGTTTGCTTGACTTTATAATTCATTTTTCAGTTCTGACATTTTGGCATCAACCAGTAGGGATCAGGGCGGTCTTGTAGAAAGTTGCCTTATTTTTCTCACGGAGAAAATTAATATTTGTGCCATTTGCCCTATGGAAAAAAAATTCGGCTCATCAGCTGTTTAATATGTTCAAGTGTCGTCCAAGTTAAACCACTCATTTTGATATATCAAGATTGTTTAATACGTGCGTAAACTAAAAAAAAAACACTTCGACTCGCGGGTTGTTTACTACTTCAAGTGTCGTCCACGTTAAACCACTCACTTTGATATATCAAGATTGTTCAATACGTGCATAAACTATCTGCGCTTGTACTACTTCAGGGAAATCTCACAATTCCTCTCTTTACCAATATACTCCTTGCTTTGGAAAACAGAGGCAGCGGCAACGTCCTTTTCCCAGAGGCGAGGTGGGCTGGGCGCAGCAAACTCTTCCCTCCAGGCTATTGTTCACACAACCTAACGACCACTGGCTCCTCCAAGCGTACCCGCAGTTCTCCCTTGGAGGGAGGAGGCACGGGCGTAAATCAGTCTCGTAGTCGGGACAACCTCGTCTTAATGCACGAAACGAGACAAACTGTCTTGCTATCCTTGTGACTGGAAGAAATGACACGGTCAGTATCGCCCTCCTGGAAATGGCTGGTGGCTTTCAAGAGTGAAAACTCCTAGCGCTTCAGCTACCAATCAGGGAACACGACCATTTGTGGTGTGTGGGGGGAAATATTGTCTGAACATACTTAGACACACTGACCTCTTTTTGACCTCGAGCCTTTAAAGACAGCATTTATCTTTTTGTTTTTGTATTGAAGTTTAGGTGGATAGTTATCTCTATCTTTATAAGTTTATCTATCTATCTATCTATCTATCTATCTATCTATCTATCTATCTATCTATCTATCTATCTATCTATCTATAGATGCACAGACACACACACACACACACACACACACACACACACACACACACACACACACACACACACACACACACACACATCAGCATGACTTACATTTTTTGTTTTTTGTTTTTTGTTGGTTCTCTTTTCTTTCTTTCTTTCTTTCTTTCTTTCTTTCTTTCTTTCTTTCTTTCTTTCTTTCATCCTTCCTTCCTTCCTTATTTTCTTCCCTTTTTTTCTCTACTTCTAATGCTGAAAGTTATATGCGACTGGTTGGAGAATTTCATGGAATTCATTTGTTTTCGTGGAACTGAGTGACGAGAATCAGTTCTGAGGTTTCCCTTCTTTCCTTTGTAAGAATAGAAAAACAAAACAAAGCAAAACAATAGGAGAGCTGTGTTTTCTTGAACGTGTTTTTCCCTCTGTCTTTCTGATGACAACGATTCCTCGATAATTGCTAAACTGGCTTCACTGTGGGTTGATTATTTGAGCATCAATCACAAAGAGTAAAACATTCATGACTCTAACATTGATTCAAGGTCAAATAAGTGATATTATAGTCTTCTGTGTGTATCTGAAAGAAAAAAAATGATTTAATGAGCATTGACAGAAGAATACACCATCAGCATCATTGGCAGAGACGAGGCATGTCCATTTTGGCATCAATAGGCGTGATCAAACAGCAGGTTCTGGCATAGCCCTGCATCCCAGCTATCAGATAACCACAGGAAATCCATTTGTCTGTACCGGAATCCCCATTTTATCGTCTCCGTATAATTTCCTTGACGCATAATGCCCCTTCTGTCCCCTTCCTTCTCTCTCTCTCTCTCTCTCTTCTCTCTCTCTCTCTCTCTCTCTCTCTCTCTCTCTCTGTGTGTCTCTCTCTCTCTCTCTCTCTCTCTCTCTCTCTCTCTCTCTCTCTCTCTCTCTCTCTCTCTCTCCCCTCACGCTCCCTAACCCCCCACCCACACCATTCTCCATCCCCTGCCCCTCCCTCCCCTCCGTCCCCCTCCTTACTCACCGTGCCCCTCACCTGCACTATCTGCCTACCACCCAGGATGCAGGCGAGTGTTTCATTACTTATCTTCAGCTTGATTCTGGTGGAGGATGGACAGAAGGGTAGAAATACAAAACTGTATGATTGTCTGCCGAGGCGTTTTACGTGGTTGTACATTTACCATCGTTCTGCTTACTTTCTTATTACTTGCTTACTCACTCTTG
>CM031595.1:73694320-73699320 GCA_018398815.1 Conus ventricosus | reverse complement strand
GAGAGAGAGAGAGAGAGAGAGAGGAGAGAGAGAGAGAGAGAGAGAGAGAGAGAGAGAGATAATTCAGTCCTGATGGACATTTACCACAGACGGAAATAAGCAGAAGAGGAATATGCATGTCAGAATCGGCAGGAAATGAATATAGTAACGGACATATCCTCAGACGTGGACATATCTTCAGATTCGTCTTACTCCTCTGGAGGGATTTGCTGTAGCGCTGCTGTATCTACTGTCTTCGTTTGTTTTGTTTTTGTTTTGTTTTGTTTTGTTTGTTTGTTTGTTTTTTTAAACCAAATAGCTCAACTGTACAAGAAATCTGTTTCGTGGAGTTTGTTTTAGTGCTCCCCCAAACTAAACTAGAATGATGCTGGTGCCTCTGCTGTGAATGTTGGACTGTTGGGGTGGTTTATACCGTCTCCCAGTGATGTGGGCGTTGTTCGTCTCTGTCACATAAATGTGCTGTAAGGTATTGCCTGACATTTGTCGCACATGAAATGCATTTCAAAACGAAAATCGTACCGTTGTCTCCAAGGAAACGGAGCAATACCTTTCATTTTTAAGCTGCCTTCTTCTTGGTGGCTGCTTAGTAACATCGAAGCCTCTGATGCGCTATTTGAATCTGCTCTTTCTGTGGCTTTCTTTGGCGTAATCTATTTACAAATTGCAACAGGAGCGAACCTAAGGGAAACATGAATAAATATATATTATACGGGTCCATTGACTTTTCTCCGGCCTGGTTTCTCTGCTCCGTGTGTTTCTTGCCCTTCCCTGAGACAAACTCAGAGTTCTTTGTCGATACTTGGCGTTACCTCCCTTCCGCAGTCATGAGGCCCGACCTTTGAGGGTTTGCTAGAGCGGTGGGAGAGAAGGAGAAATGGGAGGGTGGTGTGTGAAGAGAGAGAGAGAGAGAGAGACAGAGACAGAGAGAGAGAGAGAGAGAGACAGACAGACAGACAGACACAGAAACAGACAGACAAAGACAGACAGACAGATAGACAGACAGACAGACAGACCAGACAGACAGATAGACAGAGAGGGGGGGAAAAAGATACACAACAAAGGGAAGCAACCTCAGAAACACTCCAGTCGCAAGGGACGTCTACTGGGGCAGGAATAAGAAGCAGAGAACAGTGCATGTCTGATTCCCCAGGAATGAATACGATAACTGACATATCTTCAGACCCATCTTCCTCCTTCCTCGGGAGTCCTGCCGAATTCCTAGAGCGGTCAAGCTTATCTATTCTGGTTTCTGGATGTGGGAAATTGTACTCTTGCTAATTCGTTCCAGGAACCAGTTTCCACGGAGTCTGGTCCCGTGTCTTCGTAAACTGAGGTTATCTTGGTGCCTGTGCTCTCAATGTTGGACTCGCAGGAATAATTTTGTTTTCTCTAATTCCCTGTGATTTGAATATTGTGTGTTGCCGCCAACGCGGAGGTATCGCGAGGTATTTCCGTCCAAGGCCTGACTTGCGCGTGAGGCATGCATCCATGAAATTTTGTCCCTCTTTTCAAATGTTTCTTTTTCTTTTACTTCCTTCTCTCTTCATCTTCTGAAAACATGATTTGTTCATTTGTCGATGTGTTTATTCATTTCCTTATCTATTTATTCATTCACTTATTTATTTATTTGTTTATCTATTTATTCGTTATTTATGAATTCATCTACATGTTACCTATCTATTATTTATGTCTTTATTGATTCATTCATGTCTTCATTTATTTCTCTATTTATTCCTTCATTCATTTATCTAGCTGTAAACCGTGCACGCCGTTGTCTCATAACTGAGCGGATGTGGCGTTAGCATATAATGGATTAGTCCGCACGCAGTGGCGCATTCATAATGACGCTGAAATTGAGGTGTGTCCCAACGTTTGTTGTGGGCAGTTTGTTAGAGTCGCTGTCTCTGACTAAAACAAACATTCAGTGGATCTGTACCTGCCATGCCTGATTTCTGTTTGTATCCCTGTTAGAATATGAGAAAGTGGATTTTTTTAAAACAACTAAGCCAATGGCAACTTCTTTGCTAAATTGTATATTTGAAATTTGGCTAAATGTTTCTACCTGAATGCCTAAGGCTGTTTTACTCTACCGCCAGACTATGAAAAAAGTAGTGGAGCACGGAAAAGAAAAATCCCTGTACCACTCAAGGTCTGACCCTCGGATCGCTTGCTTCATTGGATAGGTGTGTGCGTGCGGTGACGGAAGTGGCGGGGGGGGGGGGGGGGGGGGGGGGAGGGGAAGGGGGGGGGAATACACAGAGTGCTTATCATTCAAGGAGATCCTTGTACATTTGACCCTGGTTTGGGATACGAAGAGAAACAAAGTGTTTAAACGTGTTTTAACAGACTGTTTTGCATAGGCCACAAGAATGATGGCATAACACCATTTTTGTGTGTGTGTGTGGGGGGGGGGGGGGGGGGGGGGGGGGGTCTGCATAAGTTGAGCTTGTACTGCGCTGAGATTAAGAAAATAAAGTGTACTGACAACGAATGTTATGTCATTGTTGTTGTTCTTCTCCCAAAAACTCATGACGAGTCCAAAATTAAATGTACCGAGAACGAGTTTTACGCCATTGTTATTGTTCCCCTTAAATTCCATGAAGAGTCCAACATTAAATGTACTGAGAACGAGTTTTACGCCATTGTTGTTGTTCCCTCAAATTCCATGAAGAGTCCCTGTGTGAGGCACTGTCCCTGTCTGTTCTGCAGGTTCGGCAATGTCCAGCAATTCCTAGGACTTTCCGTTTATAGTCTTTGAATAGACTCAGGGAACAGATGACACATCTCAAAATCAGTTTACCCCCTTCTCTCTCTCTCTCCGGCTCCCTCCCTCTCTCTCTCTCTCTCTCCCTCTCTCTCTCTCTCTCTCTCTCTCTCTCTCTCTCTCTCTCTCTCGGTCTCTGTCTGTCTCTCTCTCTCTCTGTCTCCCTCTCTCTCTTTATCTCCCTTTCTCTCTCTCTCTCTCTCTCTCTCTCTCTCTCTTTATCTCTCTCTCTCTCTCTCTCTCTCTCTCTCTCTCTCTCTCTTCTCTCTCTGTTTTATTAATTTTTTTCCTTTTTAGATTTCAGAAAGCATCGCAATCCTCCCATTTCAAACTCAGCAAAATGGTTCTCCAGTTACACGTAAACCATTACCAGAGGCTTGGCTTATTAATAACCAAGATATCCTCACTAAAAACTATTTTGGGGGATCAGCTTTTCAGATGTCATCAAAGAAGAAGAGGTTCTTTTGGTTAAAGTAACAGGAAGCGGTTTTTTTTGTTTGTTTGTTTGTTGTTTTTTCAAATTCGCGTCTTTCAACCGTATTACCCAAGTAACTATCAACGTATCTCCAAAATCTAGCACATTTCAAATTGTGTCATTTACATCGTTACCTTGTTCAACAAACAATTTTGTTTATTTGTTTGTTGCTTCAGTACGCAGTGACCTTTTTGTGGCTACTGGTTTGTGAAAGGAAATTTAAAAGAGTTTCAAAATTGGATATTTACCGCGTCTGCCCTTACAAGAAATGTAATTTTTTTTTAAAAAAAACGTTTCTTTTTTGCTCCAGTCCGCAGTGATCCTGTGTGATTACTAATTCATAAAGCCAAAACCTAAAAATGAAAACAAAATCATATTTGATCACTACGAGTGTCTGCCCCTATGTGTGTGTGTGTGTGTGTGTGTGTGTGTGTGTGTGTGTGTGTGTGTGTGTGTGTGTGTGTGTGTGTGGTTTGTTCTCTTAATACGTTAGTGATCCTATATGTACTACTGATTCATTTCAGATAGTGATGGCAAATGGGAAAGACCTAGTAATTGAAGCTCTTAAGCACGAGTTTGAGGATTCCCATCCCCACCCACCGCCACACCACACACGTCGACCGCTCTTTTTGCCTCTCCTTCCCAGTCGGTAATTTTAGAGTCGACGGTTATTTCTGGGTAGTCGGTCCCGTTTTATATCCGTGATTATGCGTGTGGCAAACCATCTGAGTCTATTTTGGGGGTTTTAAGGTGATGCCACGTCTGCACAGAAATGAAAATGACGTCAATACACAGACTACGCAAGACATTGTGTAGGTGAATGACCACTAAATTTAATGTGAAATTTCGATTTTCGAAAAAAAAAAAGACAGAAGTATGGAAAAAGGTAAAATAAAATAATTTAAAAAAAAATCATCGCGGAAATGTGTTGGCGTTACTGTTTTAAGTAAATAAAATCAAATGTCACAGGGCATTTCACCGCAGACATTGGAAGTCCGGCATGATCTGAGAGTCGGATGACGTCATCACTTGTTTTGGGGAAGACCAAGGCGCGAGGATGTTGTGGATCACGTTGGTCACGTATCTTAATCGAACATGTCTTAACACAGTGCTCCTGAGTCAAAACAAGGTGTAAAAACCAACCTGTCCTGGAACAAAAAGGAACAGATCAGTAATGGTTCATGAACAGCACCGTACCATACCATACCATACCATACCATACCATACCATACCATACCATACCCTACCATACCATACCATACCATACAATAAAAGTATACCATACCATATCATACCATACCGTACTATACCATACCATATCATCACTATGCAATTATCATACAATACCATGCCATACAATAAAAGCATCATACCATACCATTCCATACCATACATTACCATATCATATCATACCATACAATGCCATACCAGACAAAAAAGTGCCACATATTACCATACCATACAATACCATGCCATCAGTAAATCATCCCATACAATACCATACCATACCATACAACAAAGTAACATACCATACCACACCATATCATACTATACAGCACATCACCATATCACACCATACCATACAACAATGTACCATACCATACCACACCATACCATATCATACCACACCATATCATTTCATACCATTACCATACCTTACCATATCATACAACAATGTACCATGCCACACCACACCATACCATACCATACCATACCATACCACACCATGCCATGCCAGACCATACCATACCATACCATACC
>CM031595.1:73684320-73686820 GCA_018398815.1 Conus ventricosus | reverse complement strand
CAGGCACGCACACACACACACACACACACACACACACACACAACACACACACACACACACACACACACACACACACACACACACACACACACACACACATACATACATACATACATACATACATACATACATACATACATACATACAGAGAGAGAGAGTCTTTCCTTTTTTTCCAGTTAAATTGCATACTATATACAGGGAAAACACCTCCACAGAGAGAGAGACAGAGACAGACAGACAGGCAGAGAGAGAGAGAGAGAGAGAGAGAGAGAGAGAGATACTTTTTTTCCTGCTAAATGATGTACTATGTAGGCCCACAGGGATACACCTCCGCGTTTCTGTCGTTGTATCGACCCTGTATCTTGAAACTGACATCATGCTGGCTACACGTTTCCTACTACACAATTAGTGTCACTAAAGCTACAACAGGCTGCTGCATCCATGCCACACATGCGGCGTGTGTTCTTTTGTAATATGACAGTAAATTTTGCCACCGTAACATTTTTTTCTCTGTCTTAGAAACAACAACATAACCAAAAAAACAAAAACAAAAATAGATTGAATTCTGAGTTGTGCTCTCTATTTTCTTTTCTGAATGATTCTTAATTTTGCTCTCCTCTTTCATCTCAGTCTCAACTTATTGCCAATAAGAATATACAGTTTTCGTTTAGTTTCTTTCCGTATGACGAGCATACTCCCAGTTCTGTCATTAACTTTGGTATATACCATGTGACGTATTGTACGATTTATTGAACCGTCTGGCATTTATGGTGCCGACGATGAAGGCTGGAAACGGTTTCTTCTGCCTCAGACGTCTGCCTGGGTCTTTGCTGCCAGTAGTTGATGTGGAAATACTTCACCACACTGGTGGTTGCATGCATGGGGACACGTGTTTCTCCCATGAACATGATGCAATGCTGTTTTCAAATCCTTGGTGGATTTTTCAACGATCGATTTGCGAAAGAAGATTGTACAAGACAGGTGTCTGAGCTTTGTCCAATGCGCCTGTCTGATACAATGCTTTCAGAGTCGTCAACGCTCGGCGGCATGCTGTGGAACATTTCACATCTGTGTTTGTTTACTATCTGATGGCGATGACGCAATCGTGTGCTGGCTTCAGATGTGCTTGGGGAAAAAAATGATAACAATTCTACTTTTTGTGAAACAAATTTGTTCTCTGACTCTCGCAGCAACCATTATAGATACAGTAAAAAACGATATGACTGATATTGTTTGACAGAGGAGATATCGACCAGCCTGTATATGTCGATGGACACAGATACTACAGTGAAACTGGAGAAACGCTCTTAGAACTGATTCACGTTCGTCTCTGCATGCAGATTCAGCTCAGGAGATCCGCACAGCAAATTCCTGGAACAGATCGCAAATGAAAAAACAACAACAACAACAACAAAACCAGTATACGTCACTGCAGATATAATCTCATCATCGGAACCGAGGACCAGAAATCCTGGCCTACGTCAACGTCTCTGAAACGTTTTTCTTTGTGTGAAGAGGTTTGACAGCTCAACCTAAAGAAGCAGAAGACACTTCGACAGTTCCAAGGGGGAAGCAGTTTAGTAGTAGTAATAGCAATTCAGGAAGAAGAAGTCCAAAGAGAGCGACCCACTCGTTCAACATCTGACCATGACTAGAGAGCGGCACCGGGCACGCCACGCGGCCTCCACGGCTCACCATGCTCACCACGGGCATGGGCACGGACATGGGCACGGAGGAGGGCACTTTGGCAGTCTGTGGTGAGTAGTAGCACTTGAGTTGTGTCACTTTCCGTTTGACATTAGTAGAAGAAGGGAGAGGTGTGTGTGTGTGTGTGTGTGTGTGTGTGTGGTGTGTGTGTGTGTGTGTGTGTGTGTGTGTGTGTGTGTTGTGTGTGTGTGTGTGTGTGTGTGGTGTTGTCGGGGGTGGGGTTGGGGGTGGAGGAGGAGGGGGAGATGCCATTCACTTTGCTTATCTTCTGATTTCCCCACGCCCATCGTTATGTGTCTATGTTCGTTTTCTTGTTTTGTTTTATTTGTTTGTTTTTTCTTCATTGTATACATGTCCTTCGTTGCGCTCCTGTTCTTTCTTTTTTTTTTCTTCCTACTTTTCTCCTTTCTTTCCTTCGTGTCTTTCTTTCTTTCATCTTTGCTGTTTTATTATTTCAAGGACGTCTCTTCCTTGTTGTTACTGTTCTGGTTCCTGTTGTTGTTGTTGTTGTTGTTGTTGTTGTTGTTGTTGTTGTTGTTCTTCTTCTTCTTCTTCTTCTTCTTCTTCTTCTTCTTCTTCTTCTTCTTCTTCTTCTTCTTCTTCTTCTTCTCCTTCTTCTTCTTCTTCTTCTTTCTTTCTTTTCTTTCTTTCTTTCATTTTTTTTCTGTCTGTCTCCGTCTGCCTACCTACCTGTCTATCTCATCATCATCATCATTGACATCATCATCATCATCACCGCCACCACCACCTTCTTCTTCTTCTTCTTCTACTTCTTCTTCTTCTTCTTCTTCTT
>CM031595.1:73674320-73679320 GCA_018398815.1 Conus ventricosus | reverse complement strand
GTGTGTGTGTGTGTGTGTGTGTGTGTGTGTGTGTGTGTGTGTGTGTGTGTGTTTATTGTTTGGTTTGGGGTGGGGGGGGGGGGGGGTGTGTGGTCCGTTTCAGTAAAAAGGCGTTCTGCGTCTCTCTGCCTCTCTATCTCTGTCTCTGTCTCTCACACACACACACACACACACACACACACACACACACACATACACACACACACACACACACACACACACACACACACACACACACACACACACACACACACACACACACACACACACACATGAAGGAATACTTGTACCCACATACGTACAAACATACTCACACACAAAGACACACGCGCGCTCAGACACACACACCAGAGAGAGAGAGACGGGAGAGAGACAGAGAGAGACAGAGACAGAGAGATAGAGACAGAGAGAGACAGAGAGTTACATTCATATCTCTAAAAAATACTAATACGTTGCTTTGGCAGCTGGAACTACCGATAGTGAAGAACGTGACGTCACCATGATAAAGGGGGAATAATTATGATGATTTTAATGATAAGACACAACACCACCAACAGCAGCAGCAGCAGCAGCACCACCACCACCACCACCACTGATCATGTGAACTCAGCAAGACGCTCTCCTTTTCTAACATATTTGATTACCAGTCGCTGTCGCGCCCCGCAAAGCTAGCAAGAGAATCCATTCATCATTCTGGATGGTGGGTGCCATTTAAAGTTACACACCCCTCCCCTATCAAATCCTTCCTAGTTTCATTTTATTTTTTAGTGCAGAGACATGTTTTAGAACCTACCATTCTTTTTTTTCCAAATTCCTAATTTCCTCCCCATTTCTTTATCCCCTCCCCTTTTTCATGCGGTGCAGTTCAGATTAAGTTTGCAACGATTTGTTTTCTAGCTTTGTTGTTTATACAGTTTCAAACGCCTGTCCTAATGAAGAAAAGTGTAGGAAATTCGTCACTTGAATTGGAAATAGTTTTACAGAAAGGGGATTTTGTGCCTGTTTCAAAAAAAAAAAAAAATGCGAATTTTGCTTCTGACTTTCATGAATGGTGAGGGTCTGTTTGTCTGCGCGCGCGCGCGTGCATGCTTGTGTTCATGCGTGTAAGTGTGTATGTTTATGTGTGCGTGGATGTTTTTGTGTGTGGCTGTTGGTATCCGTGTGTGTGTGTGTGTGTGTGTGTGTGTGTGTGTGTGTGTGTGTGTGTGTGTGTGTGTGTGTGTGTGTGTGAGAGAGAGAGAGAGAGACAGACAGACAGACAGACAGACAGACAGACAGACAGACAGACAGAAAGGGAGAGGGGGTTCCAGACTGTTTTGATTTCAGTATAAATGGCATTTTATTTCATGTGGTCACAATGGCATCATAAATAACGAATGCGACAGGCCAGCGAAATATTATGTTGATCCTAACTTAACAGTATGTATGTATGCTTACAAAAAAAACTGCCGACTGATGTCGATACAGTGATGTACAGTTTTGGCACAAATTACAACAAATGAAATATTGAATGGTAAAAATCACGACCAAAGATGGAGGGAGGAGTGGGGTGGGGGCGTTTTTTGTTGTTGTTTTTTTTCTCTTGTGAGCAAGATTTACCCTACTTTGTTTTATTGACAATTTACTGTTCCCTGCCTTATATACGATGTCCTTTCAGTTCAATCAAATCGAGATTATCTGTATTTGTTACTGTTCGTGTATGTACTTGTCTGATTATATTCAAGATTGTGTTTGTTTCATCGTGGGAGCAAGAGTTACGCTATTTGTTTGTTATTTACTGTTTACTGGTCCTTGCTTCATTTAAGATTCCCTTTCTTTCTCTCGAAGTTCCCCACGACTGTTTTGAGAACTGAAAAAGCAGCTTATAATTTGATCAGTAGATCGTGGGGTGTCTCGCCAACGCAGTGAGCGATCTCCTCAGCCTCTTACCTTCAAACACGCACAACATGTCACAGAAACAGTATCAGGTCCAATTCTGTATTTTGTCCATTCAAGTTGGGTTTATTTTCCAGTCCAATAGGTGGTTTAGTAGTGTGTTGGCTCAAAACTGATACCACTGAACACCACGAAAATGACTCGGCAGCAGTGCTGTGTCTCCTGAGGTGGATCGCCTCTTGACGACTTGACATTGACTGCTCCCTGTGGATTGCTGGTGCCAGGGCTGTGGCGAGCCGGGCCGGGCCGGGCCGGGCCGGGCTGTGGCTGTGGATGGGGGGGGGGGGGGGGGGGGGGGGGGGGGGAAGGGGGGTTGGAAAGGGCGGCGTGGGTGCAGTGCCACTGAGGTGGCACAGAAGATGGGACAGCAGAAAAACATACAAAAAAACCATGTTTTTCAGTCTACCTCTTGTACATCCACCTTCCAGACTGGTCTCGGACAGGAGTGATTGTCCGGTACATGTCCGAGTCACCTACATGTTTAAGACGCTAAATGGACTGCGAGGAGGAGGAGGAGAAGGAGGAGGAGGAGGTTTTCAGCTTTGGTGACCATCTGCCTGTCAGTCTGTCGTGCTTTATAGGGGATGCCAGCTGTCCCTCACGTGGAGAGGATACCTTGGAATAAGTGTGTGTCTTGGACTGGATGCTGAAAATCCATCTGAAGTAGTTCTTGTGGACGAGGAGATGATACGTAGAAGTATGCTTTAGCGACGCCTGGAATTTATTGGATTTTACTTCTTCTTTTTTTTCCCATTCACTTACTTACTTACTTACATACTCCTTTTTTTTGTTTATTTATTTGTTTATCTATGTATTTTTTGTTCCTTTGTTTCTTCCGGGAGAGAAAGGTGACAAGAGAGGGGCTAACTTACGCCAAAACACCGTCGTTCTGCTCCTCTGTATTATTGGGAGTCTGAGTAGAGGAGGGTGAAGGATGGATTGGTCTGTACACGTGATCTTCCCATTCTTCAAGTCTCCGTGACAGCCGCCCTCTCTATTTGGCACTGCATGGAGATGGTCCCCACAGACTTTTTTTTCCAGCTTTCGTTTGTTTCTTTCCTATTCTGGATTCAGCGATCGATACATTGGTTCACTTGGCTATGTATTAGCTGGCTGTGATTTTTTTCTTTTGTGATTAACTGGCCATGAATGTATGGAACGGATTCGCCATGGACTTCCTGTTTCACGTGCTTACTGGTATATAAAATTGGTTGGTTGTCTATATGTTAAACAGTGTGTTTGTTCGGCTGTATGTTTGTCATGCTTATTTTGTATGTTTTGTGTCTCTGACCGTTCATTCATTCAGTCAGTCGGTCAGTTTCCGTTTTTCTTTATAGTCCATCCGAAAGCAAAGAAGCCATTTCTGTGCTATATTCATCATACAGAACAGAAAACAATAACAACAACACACACACAACAAACAAGATCAACATTAAAAGCTCTCCACTGCTATTTATGAATAAATATTGACATTTTAAGACGAATAAAAAGCAAGCAATCCCAGGAACGTCAGCCATTCCACTCGAATTATTTCATCCCTGAGATGAAACAAAAGACGAAACATTATGAGAAAACATAAGGGAGTCACACAAAGGACATTCAAAGGTAATATTGACAAGTAAACTCTGCAGTGGAAACAGTCTGTGTTAACTGTGCGCAGAACTCGCAGCTTTGCCAGACTATGGCACAATAGCTGGCATGTTATGCAATATATCAAAACATGAACAAAAAAAGTGTGATGACATTCTAGAACCAAAAAAAACTGAATGGGTTCAAAAGACAGAAAAACAGTCAAGGTTAAAGCGAAGGTCAAAGGCCCATAGTCTAATGACTGTAGGGACAATGATTATTCAGAGATGCACCGTGTCTTGGACATAGCACAAGGAGAGACGGAGCCCATCCCACCTCTTGTGCTGCCTTTAACCTTTCCTGGCGCAGATCATTCATTAATATATTGATGGGTCGAGAAAGAGGATTGTCAAGCTGACAACTCAAATCTAACTACACACGTAGATGGGCAGACTGGGGACCGGAGGAAGGGGGGGGGGGGGTAGGAGAAGAATAATGAAGAAATACAATTATTGAATTGGCTACTCAGTTTTTAAAAAAAACGATTATTAGTTTCACAATGACAAAGAAGGAATAAAGAAAGAGAAGGAAATAAGAAAGAAAGCAAGAAAGAAAAAGGAACGAAGTGAATTAACAGGAAGTAAGTCAATAAACACAACACACACACACACACACACACACACACACACACACACACACACACACACACACACACACACCACACACACACACACACACACACACACACACACACACACACACAATGAAGAGTTACCTGCTTGGTTGTTGAACACTGCTTGGTTGTTGAACACTGAACCGTCGATGTCAGCCTTTGAAGACGTCATCTCCAACGAATCAAACATTTTTGAAGTTGTTCATGGACTGATTAAGAGCCCAGTTAGACATTTACTTTAACGTCTATGTTATTTTCCCCATCCTGGTGTTAGTTGCTTATTTAGTGTTTCTTTCAAAGTTTTGGATTCAGTAATGTTGTTGTTGTTTTCTTTGTTTGTTTTTTTTAAATATTATTTATTTTATCTAGGCCTAAATGCATTATACATACCTATGTACGCCCAAAATCAACACCAACCGTTCGCATGCATACACCCAAAAACACCACATGCACACACACATAACACTTACATTCTGTCTAAGATCACTGTTAGGTGGATAGACGTTAAATTAAAGAACGACCGAACACACACCACACACACACACACACACACACACACACACACACACACACACACACACACACACACACACACACACACACACACACACACCACACACACACACACACACACACACACGCGCGCGCGCGCGCACACACAGAGAGAGAGAGAGAGAGAGAGAGAGAGAGAGAGAGAGAGAGAGAGAGAGAGAGAGAGAGAGAAAAGAAAGAAGAAAGAAAGAAAGAAAGAGAGAGAGAGAGAGAGAGAGAGAGAGAGAGAGAGAGAGAGAGAGAGCGAGAAAGAGGAGAGAGAGAGAGGGAG
>CM031595.1:73659320-73669320 GCA_018398815.1 Conus ventricosus | reverse complement strand
ATACATTTCTGAATACCTTGACACCTTCCTGTAACTCCTTTCTTTCAAAACTTACCTACTTTCGTCGAAGACACCTCCCACACTCTCAGTCTGATTGATGGCCTGAATCGAAATTCCAGCTTTCAGCCAAGATTCTATTTGGTCTTCAAGCAACATCTTCGTACACCAGCATTTTCCATGCAGATAGGTTGGAGACCCTCAGGGTTTTGTTGTTGTTGTTGTTGTTGTTGTTGTTGTTGTTGTTGTGTTGTTGTTGTCGTTGTTTTTTGTTACGAAAGCAAAGACCCATTCCTGTCTGATTGTGCATCGTCAACCTGGTCCCCTCAACTGACGTTCTCCTTTCTTTGGTGACACGTTCAAACATATACCAACACATGTGTGAGATCGCAATGGGCATCAAATGGGCCCACGTCGTTGTGCGGGTCGTTGGCGTTGCTGTGGGAAATTAATTTCGGTTTAAAATATTAAGAAAAAGCCCTTCCTGCTGCAATATCACGATCCTTCCTGAATATGCTACATACCAATACATCCATAAAAAGCCTTGATGCCTCCTCCATGGTCACTGCGTCATCTCGCACGACTTTTTTTTCTTTCCCGCCACCAACCCGCCTTTACTATTTTTTGTTTGGGTATTTTGTTTGGGTTTTTTGTTTTTTGTTTCTTCCTTTTTCTTTTACTTTTCTTTTTCTTTTTTTCTTTTTTGGTTTGTTTTGTGTAGGTGGGATTTTTTTTCCTTTTTTTCTTCTTTTTTTTCTTTTTTTTTTTTTTCTCCAACTATCACGCACCATGCATGTCTGTATGTTTGTATTGCAACAATTGACATTTGTCTCTTGCTGATTTTATATTGTTTTTGCGGCGTACAGTTTTGAAACAGAGCCTACAGGGTTTTTTTTTGGATCTTGTGTTTGGGGTGGTCGTGTTAGTGACATCTTTCACACCGTTTTAGCAAAAACATCAACGAAAATATATGGGAAAAAGAGGCTGAAAGGGCCTGGACATCTCCCGGGAATCCATCCTTGAAACGAAGACGAAAAATAGTATGCAAGGGATGGTACCAGAAGTGCGTGAAGAATCTGCACGAACTAATCAGTCTGCTATAATGTGCGGTATACCACACCAACACACACACACACACACACACAACACACACACACACACACACACACACACACACACACACACAACACACTCATATTCATCTCGCCCACACACACACACACAACACACACCACACACACACACCACACACACACACACACTAACACACACGCACGCCACGCACGCACGCCTCGCAACGTAAAGCACGGCCACGCACTGGCACTCCTCGTTCCACGCTCCTGTGCTGTGGATCTGTTTACAAATGGCAATTGTGTCTCTGGTTAGAAAAAAAAAGAAGATAAATGATCAAGGTTGGCTCCTTCCGGTGATTCTTTGCTTCTCCTCCTCATCCTCCTCCCTCTCCCTCCTCCTCCTCACCTCCGCCTCCAACAACCCTTCCCCTTCCTCCTCACTTCTGCCCTCCCTTCCTACTTCCTTCCTGAATTCCCCTAGCTTTTGTGTGGTTCTTGGTCATATTATTCATTTGTGTGCTGGTTTTTTCTGTTTTTCTGTTTGTCTGTGGGTTTAGATTTGGTTAGTTTTTCGCGGTTTTTTTGTTTGTTTTGTTTTGTTGTTGTTGTTTGTTTTTTAGTGTGGGGTGGAATCCTTTGCTGTCTATGTGTCGTTTCTCTAACCTCCATTGTCAGCACGTTTAATTGCACCACACTGTTATTAAAGCATCGCTGGAACCTTAGGGGGGGGGAGGTAGAGGGTGGGGGTGGGGGGTCGTTTCGTGGTCTATTTTGTGATATACTTGAGGAAAGAAAAAAAAAAAAAATAGACGTTGTCGATCTAGACTTGCTAATTAGGGATGTTTCAAAACATTGAGGACGTAAGTGAATGTCACCGTTCTTCGTTCTTGTTCATTGTACTGAATGTTATTTTGGTTTTGCTTCAAGAAAACCCCAAAGAGGTCGAAATGCATTGTGTCTGGTCCTGTGCTACTATGTTGTTGGTCGGTGACTTTGGCGGGGATAATCCCTTTCTTTCGAAATTTTGATGATAGGGGTTTAAGCACGAGGCTTTTGCATCGATGGTGTAGCTTCTCTCTCTCTCACTCTCCTTCTTCTCCTCTTCTCACCTCTCTCTCTCTCTCTCTCTCTATCTCTCCCCTCTCTCTCTTCTTCCTCTCTCTCTCTCTCTCTCTCTCTCTCTCTGTGTCTGCATTTCTGCTCTGTCTCTGTCTCTCTCAGTCTCTTTATGTCTTTGTCTGTTCTCTCTCTATCCTCTCTCTCTCTCCCTCTCTACTCTCTCTCTCTCTCTCCTCTCTCTCTCTCTCTCTCTCTCTTAGCTTGGGCGTGTGTATCTCTCTTCTTCTCCCCTCTCATTCTTTTCTTCGTCATTATACTGTCTGTTTGTCTTGTACATCTCTGATTTTCATCTTCTCTCTGTCTTTCTCTTTATCTCTCTTTCTTTTCCACCTCTTTCTCTGTCTTCTTGTCTTTTCATCTGCTTTATTTGTCTGCCTTCCCGCCTGTAACTTCTCTTCTCTCTTCTTCTCTCCTCTTCTCTCTCTCTCTCTCTCTCTCTCTTCTCTCTTCTCTCTTCTTCTCTCTCTCTCTCTCTCTCTCTCTCTCTCTGTATCTCTCTCTCTCTCTATTATCTTTCTATCGGTCTCGCCTCTCTCTCTCTCTCTCTCTCTCTCTCTCTCTCTTTCTCTCTCTCTCTCTCTCCTCGCTCTCTCCTCTCTCTCTCTATCTCGTGTCTTGCCTATCTGTCTGTCTCTGTCTCTCTCTCTGTCTCTTTATGTCTTTGTTGTATCTCTCTTCTCCCTCTCTATCTCCTCGCTCTCTCTCTCTATCTCCTCCTCTCTACTCTCTTTGTGCGTGTGGATCTGCTCTCTCTTCTCTTACCTCTCATTCTTTTACTTTGTCATTATACTGTCTGTGTCTGTTACAATCTCTGATTTTCTCTCTCTCTGTCTTTCTCTTTTATCTCTCTTTCTTTTCACTTCTTTTACTCTGTCTTCTTGTCTTTTCATCTGCTTTTTTGTCTGCCTTCCCGCACTGTCAATCTTCTCTCGCTCATCTCTCTCTCTCTTCTCTCGCTCGCTCTCGACGCTCTTCGCTCTCTCTCTCTGTTACTGCTCTATCTCGCTTTTCTATCTATCTATTGTCTATCTCTCTCTCTGCTCGCTCCTCTCTCTCTCTCTTCAGCTCACTTCTCATCTCTCTCTCCGCTCTCTCTATCTCTCTCTCTCTCTCTCCCTCTGTGCCACCTCCTCAGGCAGTGACATAAGAACTCGTTTTTTATCTAAATGTGTCCTATGGGTGGAACTAACAATATCATTCTGCGCTTCGATACGTCTTTACAAGGTTTGTGTTGTTCCTTTCTTTATTGTTCCTTTCATTTTGGCGGCCGGAAGTGCCGTGGGAATTGTCTGTGCTGCTCTTCTTACTTTCATTTTTTTTAGCTTGTGCCTTTCTCCCCCTCTGTGTCCCACCCCCCCCTATCCCTAGCTCTCTCGCTTTCTATCTCTATCATTCTAATCTGTCTCTCGGTCGCTGGCTCTCGCTCTCTACTCCTGCACACCCTCTCTCGCTCTCTATCTCTCTCTCGGCCTTTCTGTTTGTCTGTTTGTTAAGTCTGTTTGCCTGTCTGCCTCTCTGTGAGTGTGTGTGTGTGTGTGTGTGTGTTGTGTGGGGGTGTGTGAGTGTGTGTGTGTGTGTGTGTGTGTGTGTGTGTGTATGTGAGTGTGGTGTGTGTGTGTGTTTCTGTGTGTGTGTGTGTGTGCGTGCGTGCAGTGCGTGCGTGCGTGCGTGCGCTGTTGTGTGTGAGTGTGTGTGTGTGTGTGTGTGTGTGTGTGTGTGTGTGTGTGTGTGTGTGTGTGTGTGTGTGTGTGTGTGTGTGCTGTTTTATGTGAGTGAGAGAGATACAGAGACAGACCAGGTCAGGGCAGAAGACAGACTCTCTCTTTCACACACACACACATACACAACACACACACTCACTACACACACAACACAGAACACCCACTCACACCACACCACACACCACTCACACAACACACACCCAACACACACACACCACATGCATCACACATGCGCGCGCGCGACACACACACCACACACACAACACACACACACACCACACACACAATCACAAACACACACCACACATACACACACATACACACGCACACACACACACACACACACATACACAGAGAGAGAGAGAGGAGATGAGAGAGAGAGTGAGGAGAAGATGAGAGCTTGAGGAGGACGGAACTGAGAGACTGTGAACGAGAGAGATAGGGTGAAGAGAAGGAGGAGAGGGAGAGGGAGAGAGCTGAGAGAAGGAGTGAGAGAGAGGAGGAGTAGAGAGGAGAGAGAGAGGAGAGAGAGAGCAGGAGAGAGAGGAGCGGAATCGGGTGTAATGGGAGATCGGGAGACTCGTCGAGAGAGAGAGAGAATGGTCCACTCTTAATATACTAGACCTTTTTTAATCATTTTTTTTAAAAACTCTGTCTGGGGCATCCCTTTAATTTTTAAATGCCATGAATTATCGAATTTCTTATTTTTTGAAATAAAAGTGTGCTTCATTACTGAAGGACTAATTTAAAATTCTAAAACAAAAGAGAAAAAAGTAAGAAAGAGAAAAAAGAATTAATGGGCAGCTCCGGTTTTTTCTGATACTCAAATGCATTTTAATGTGTTGCTTTAGTTAAATACCCTGTTTCCAAAATCTGTCATAGTGCTAAAATCAATAAGACAGAGATATAATTCGCACCGACCAATACTATTCTTTTAAATGACACAGACTGATCTGTAGATATGCTCTCTACTTTATCAAATCCTTAGGATTCCTTTAAAACAACATGTACGTAAAATCCTCAGACATTTTGTCCAAAGCTTGCTTTGTTTAGCTTATTCGAGCCTAGGTATGGGGAATACAATTTTGCCCTCCATGCACAGAACAAACCTGATAAAAATAAACAGATGTTTCTCTGGACACAAATGTCGAGAAGGTTCTCTTGAACAGACTTTGCTAACGTTTTCAATGCTCCTGCAAAACTTTGATGTATATGATCTGGAATACATTCATCTTAAACAAAAACAGATTATCACTCCAAATTTGGAGTGGGTTCTTTCATTTGGAGACATTTTTTACGGGTGCTTTCGGACTCAGGGTCAATGAAAATTTAGACTTTGAAACTATTTCGGCCGGATCTCTTGTGATGAAGTGGAAAGTGCTGGGTATATTACAAAAACTGGTTAAGATCACCACAATTAAATCGTCATGTCCCATTGTTGCATGCAGTAGAGTGCTTGTGCATGATGCAGAATAGGTTGTTCAGGAGCAGGATTAAAGTCTTACAGCATGAAAGTCTGTCTAGTGCCAAGCATCTCTGTTGAGCTTGAGGGGGTTACACTTGATTTGGTTATAGCTTCTTTGATTTTGCGCTTGAATTCATGTTCGGTTAAAGAAGATGACTGACTGTTTCACCGACAAAATGGCACAGAAGCCAAACTGTTAGTTTGGGGCGAGTGTGTTCTGTTTTGTTTGTGCCCTGAGGGGCGAGCAAATCGGCTTTTGTAGGCCTCGGTGCACTATTTGCATGTTGTAGCTCATAAGTCATTGCCACGTTTATTTATCTCTGCAAAACATTGCACGGGAGGAACCACATAGGGGAAGGGCCTGTTTTGAGGAGACCACATAGGGGAGGAGCCTGTTTTGAGGGGACCCACATAGGGGTAGGAGCTGTTTTGAGGGGACCCCATAGGGGAAGGAGCCTGGTTTGAGGGGTCCCACATAGGGGGAGCGAGCCTGTTTTGGAGGGGACCCACATAGGGGAGGAGCCTGTTTTGAGGGGAACCCACATTGGGGAGGGAGCCTTGTTTTGAGGGGGACGCGAAATGGGGAGATGGGAAGGGAAGTTCACTTTTTCCATTTTTTTCTCCCTTAATTAGGTCGTGTTCACCGTCAGTCAATGAGTTTCAGAAGCTGATGGGGACCGTAAGCAGTACATGGTGGTCAAGAAACAACGGGTTTTGTGCACAGTATAAGAACTTCTTTGATGTGTTATGGATTGTCGTGCAAGCCCGTGTCACACAAATATCTTTTACTTAGCTTTAATGTAGCAAACCCCAAATCATGCGTATATTTGTGTGTTAAAATCATTGGTGGTCACAAATATTTTTTCAAGATTTCAGTTAAGCGGGGGGGGGGGGGGGGGGGGGGGGGGGGGGGGGGGGGGGGGGAGTGGGGGGGGGGGGGGGGGGGGGGGGTTAGGGTTACTGATGGTCAAGGGACATGTCTCCACACGACTGGTCAATATTTTGCCGGTGTTATACTTGACATCAACACTAAACATGATTTCATCTTCAACCTCCTACTCTACCTACAGCTGTTGTGTCGTGCTTGTGCTCTCTGTGTGTGTGGTGTGTGTGCTGTGTGTGTGTGTGTGTGTGTGTGTGTGTGTGTGTGTGTGTGTTGTGTGAGTTGTGTGGTGTGTGTGTGATGTGTGTGTGTGTATGTGTGTGTGTGTGTGTGTGTGTGTGTGGTTGTGTGTGTGTGTGTGTTGTGGTGTGTTTGTGTTGTGTGTGTGTCATATTATGTGTTTGATTAGAGTGGAGGACAAGTCGGAAGCTTGAAGGATCTACAGAAACATTGTATGCTTCTTACTACTCGCTAAATTCGCCCATAAAAAGGGTGATGAGGCCAGGAACAGAAACGACATTCACTCAATGATGTTTGCTTGGTCATCTTATCACACGCAGAGGAGAGAGAGTGAAGAGTGAGAGAGAGAGATCGAGGGAGAAGAGAGAGCGAGGGAGAAGGAGGTTGAACGCGAGAGGAGAAGAGGGAAGAGAGATAGATTGTGAGAGTGCGACAGGACTGACAGAGAGCCAGACAGACAGCAGACGAACAGACAGACAGAGAGAGACAAAGACAGAGGACAGACGACAGACAGATAATCAGACAGACAGGACAAAGTAGACAGAGAGACGGAGAGGGAAAGAAAAGAAGACAGTGGAGACAGCAGACGGACGACAGGCAGGGCAGTTATACGAACAGAGAATAGAAAACAGACAGTAGAAATTTAGACAAACGGACGGGACAGTCACAGTGGAATGTGAGACGGAACAAGCTCATTCGACAGAAGAAAAAGAGTTGGAACAGACAGTGACAGACAGAGGGGCGGGGGGGGGGGGGGGGGCGATGTGGGGGGTAGAAGTAAATACGGAAACAGGAGAGAGAGGGAGGAGAGAGAGTGAGGGGAAATGAGAGGAGAGAGAGGGAGAGAGCACGAAGAGAGAGAGATGAGAAGGAGAGAGTGTGACGTGAAGCGGAGGAGACGGTGAGTGATGAGAGAGATGACGGTGGAGATGATGGTAGTGTGAGCGGAGTGGCGGAGACGCGAGGGAGAGAGAGAGAGAGCGAGAGAACCTTCGCGCGCGAGTATCGGTTTGAGTGTGTATTCCACTAATTTTCTTTTTTTTTCATGCTATAGTCATGCATTCTTATACTTTACTCGTACTTTCTAGTTCATAGGTCTTTTATTAATTCATCCCTTTTACCCACTATCATATAAACTACTCATTCTGTTTATTAAACTTTCGGACGTCGCACTAATTATCCATTCTCCTTGGGTCAGTCAGTTAGTCCATGGTTGTTGTGGGGGTCTCTTCGGGAAAGCCAGGGAGGGTAGGGTTGAGTGGGGGGGGGGGGAGGGGGGGGGGAGGAGGGGGAAAAGGAGGCAGGAAGTGTAGGCAGCAAAGAAAAAAAAAATGGCTGTTGCTGTGCGACCGGCAATATTTACGGGGGGGGAGGGGAGGAGGGGAGGGAAAGAAAAGGAAACGGCAGGAAAGTGTAGGCAGGACAGAAAGAAAAAAAGCTGTGCTGTGGAGGCAAAATTTCAGGGTTAATGGCCCGCTGTTTGGAAGAGCTGTGATGGGCACGTTAGAGGGCCGCTGGTTTTTTGGAGGGATAACCAGGACAAAATTAGGTCTGCGAGCGTCGCTAAGTTTGAAGGGGTGGGGTTGGGGTTTATTTTCTTTGGTGCACGGTTGAAGGAAGGGACGGACCCTGTTCTGCCTTGATACCTTATCAATCGCTTAGTGAGGATCTAGGCACAACTTACAACAGCAGCAACAACTACAACAAACGGACAAGACAACAAAACAACAACAACAACAACAACAAACAACAACAACAACAACAACAAACAACACACCACAACACACACACACACACACACACAACACACCACCCACACACTCACACAACACACACACACACACACACACCATTTCAGAAAAATAAATAAACATACAGCGAGCGAAGGTACCTCATGATACATTTACGGGTACATACTCACGTGATTCATGCACTCTAAATGAAATTTGTCACACTCAAACACACACACACCATACACACACACACTCACACACCACACACACACACACACACACACACCCCCCACACACACACCACACACACACACAGTGCACGCAGCCCTTTCCACCCCCCCCCCCCACACACACACACACAAACAAAAACACGTGCACGCAACAAACACACACACACAACACACACATGCAGCACGCAGCACGCCACGCACGCACGCACTGCGGCGCGCGCACAAACACACACACACACACCACCACACCACACACACACTCACTCACACTCACACACACTACACACACACACACACACACACACACCACAAGCGGAGTTCATGTACTGACCGGATTATCTTCTTAAATGCTTGTTTGAATATTAAGGATAACTGGTTGCAATTATGCTCCCTTTAATCTTGTTTTTTTTTAGATCTTTTGACTTCTTCCTTATCCACCGTTTACGCCTGCACCCTCTAAACCCCCACCAACTCAAATTGTAAAGACATAAGTCAAGAAAAATTGAGAAGCATGAAAGAAGAAGAAAGGTGGGGGGGGGGGGAGATTTAAAAAGGAAAACAGAAGGTAGACTGAGGAGGACAGAGACTGTGAGAACAAAGAAAGAAAAAGAGGAAAGAAAACAATGGGCGGAAAAAAAGAGATTTAACACACATGGTCTCCGAGAACAAAAATGAGATTGCCAACCTCCGAAATGGAAATTGTAATATCTGTAAGCAGTCACTGCCATTTCAACAACGGTTGGCCAATCTATCACAGGGACCAATACATGCATTTGGTCACTGTCCTACAATCCACACAACAGTCAGCTTCTACCAGTTCAAAGAAAGCATATAGAAAGTTATATATGGTGTGTATAGAGACATGTTCATGTCGACTCACTTGTTATATTCAAAGCAAAAGTTCTCAGATTTAACAGTTCGCGGTAACAAAAAACATACCACAACTTTTAACCTCTAAAGATTAGATTGTATACATTTCAACAATCTGGACACTATAATTTATCATTTCCTTCGTTTGATGTATGTTACTTACCCCCTCCCCCTTCCCCCCCCCCCCCCCCCCCCCCCCCCCCCCCCCCCCCCCCCACCCCTCCCCACCCAACGACACCCCCCCCTCCTACCCCCCCCCTGCCCGTTCCACAACCCTCCATCCCCCCAAACACCGCCCTCTCCCCGCCATCTCCCATACCCGCTAGCTCCCACCCCCCCCACCCTCCCCCCCCCCCCCCCCCCCCCCCCAATTTTGCTCTAGGTATTATTTGCAACTTGAAAGAGAAGTGAGAGTTACGGTCTGTTTTGGTAAGACGTCTGTGATTGGACTGAACAGAATCATTCTTTTAAAGAGGAATGAAGGTCATATAGTCCACAGGTTCTCATTGTGCACTTGATTTTGACTTCATTGTATTACAGTTATGAACAGAGGCATTAATGTGTTGTGTTCGCTTCTTTAAGTGGCGTTGTAAACACTCAGAGTTCGTGAGTACAGTTTGTTTTTCATCGATGTCCTTAACAACTTTGGGACTTGGGCCGTTAACAGAA
>CM031595.1:73654320-73656820 GCA_018398815.1 Conus ventricosus | reverse complement strand
GTGTGTGTGTTGTGTGTGGGTGTGTGGGTGTGTTGTGTGTGTGTGTGTGTGTGTGTGTGTGTGAGTGTGTGTGTGTGTGTCGTGTGTCCTGTTGTGTGTGTGCAATGAGTGTGTTGCGTTTGCTGCATGTGTGTGTGTGTGTGTGGTGCGTGTGGTTGTGTGCGTGTGTTCGTGTGTGTGTGTGGGTGTGTGTTGTGTGTGTGTGTGTGAGATTGTGTGTGTGTTGTGTGTGTGGTGTGTGTGTAGGTCGTGTGTGTTGTGTGTGGGTGTGTGTGTGTGTTGTAAGTTTTGAATGGAGTGTTGTTGTTTGTTCTTGTCACTCACTATTCTTTCTCTCTCTCTCTCTTCGTTCTTCACGGACATATTCAAAATAGATATCTGAGTTATGGGGAGGAAAAAACATCCCGTGGATGGAGGGTTTAAGACTATGCATGCTCACGGCCTTGAATTTAACTGCAACTTTGAGAGAGAGAGGTTGGGGAGTGGGAGAGAGGATGAGAGTGACGAGAGAGAGGAGAGAGGAGAGTTTAAAGGGGGAGAGAGAAGAGAGAAGATGAGAGAGAGGAGAGAGAGAGAGAAGAGTGTTTTTTTCACTAGGGACAGAACAGAGACGTTGACGCAAAGAAAGGATGGTAGTAGTAGTAGTCAGTAGTAGTAGTAGTAGTAAGTAGTAGTAGTAGAGAGTAGTGTAGTAGCAGCAGCAGTAAGTAGTATAGTAGTAGTAGTCATAAACTGCGCAGTCAGAGTTAGTAGTAGTATGTAGTAGCTGCAGCAGCAGACAGTAGTTATAGTAGTAGTAGCAGCAGCAGCAGTGCAGTAGTAGTTGTTGCAGCAGCAGCAGCATGTAGTAGTAGATAAATTGGCAGCAGCAGCCAGAAGTAAAGTAGTATTAGTAGTAGCCGCAGCAGCAGCAGTAGTCGTAGCAGACAAACAAGAGAGAAAAGGAGTATTGGGTATAAGACGGTATAAATTACTTCGCATTGCTCTTTCTCTCTTTTCTCTCTCTCTCTCTCTCTCCTCTTCTCTCTCTCTCTCCCTTCTCTCTTGTCCCCCCCTCTCTCTCTCTCTCTCTCCCTCTCTCTCTCTCTCCCTTCCTTTTATTTTCTTTTCTTTTTGTGTCTTTTACTGATGATGAATACAGCTTCCCGCTTGCATCTGGACTGGACACTTTGGATATAACTCCTCCCCCACCCTCTTCCCCCTCCCGACCCCAGTAGTGTTGATCCATTTTTGGTGAGGATTGAGTCTGTGGAACAGAATATCGGGCTGTTAAAAAACCTGTAGAATGGCATGGTTGGGGGCGGGGGGGGGGGGGGGGGGGGGACGAGGAAGGGCTGGTGAAGGGGGTACTAGATGTTATTTTGAATCATACGGAATGTTGAGGGAGCGGCTTTTACATGGCGCTAGGGGTTGACAAAATAAACGCTGGGTAACAAAAACTGTTAAAGAGGGAATGGGAACGGAGAGTGAGTGAGTGAGGGAGTGTAGGGGAGCGTGTGTGGGTGTGAGTGTGTGTGGTAGTGTGTGTGTGTGCTGGTGCGTGCGTGGCGTTGCGTCGTGGTGCGTGCGTTGGGGGCGTTGCGTGGCGTGAGTGGTGGTGCGTGCGTGCGCGTGTGGGCGGTGCGTGCGTGCCGTGCGTGTGTGTGTGTGTGTGTTTGGTGTGTGTGTGTGTTGAGTGTGCACGTGTTGCACGCGCCGTGTGTGTTTTGCTTGTGTGCGTTGAGTGTGTATGAGTGAGCGCGGCGTGCGGCGCGAGCTCCGCGTGTGTGTTATGTGTGAAAGAGAGTGAAAGAGAGAGAGGGACAGAGGGAAACCCAGAGACAGACAGACAGAACCATAGAGATAGAGAGACAGGGTGACAAGCGACAGGAGATAGACAGAGTCCAGAGAAGGAGATCGAAATGAGGCAAAGAGAGTGAGAATGATAGTGAGAGCGAAAGAAGAAGATGGAAGAAGAAGAAGAAGAAAGAAGAAAAGAAGAGAAGAACCACCCACCCGGGAAGAAGAAAGAAAGGAAGGTAGACGAAGAAGAATGAAGGGGATAAGATGATAATCAGATAATAGGGAGAAAGAGAATAGGAAGGAAGGAAACAACTAAGACAGGATGGTGGAGAGAAAGAGTGGAAAGAGAGGAGGGAGAAGGGGAGGGGCGAGAGAGGTGAGAGAATGGAGTCGATGCTGAGCAAGAATACGGGAGAGAGCATGAGATGAGCGAGAGAGGAGGAGGAGAGAGAGATGAGAGACAGCCAGACAGTCAACAGACAGACAGGAAGACAGACAGACAGACAGACAGAGATGGAGAGTGAGGTGACGGAGAGGTGACGGAGGGGGATGGCGGAAGGGGTGGGAGGGGGGAGGGGAGGGGAGGGAGGGGGAGGGGGTTCGGACAAAGGGGGAGGGGAGGGCGGAACGGAGCCGGAACGGAAGGGGGAGGGGGAGGGGAGGTTGGTATGGAGGTAGGTAGGTTAGGTTATGGAAAAAAGCTTACAGTCCTATGTAC
>CM031595.1:73643781-73646281 GCA_018398815.1 Conus ventricosus | reverse complement strand
CCCAAGGGGGAAAGCCGGGGGGGGGGCCCCATGGGGGGAAAAACCGGGGACCCAATAGGGGGGAAAAAAAGGGAGAAATGGGGAGGGGGGAAAGGGAAAGACACCATTTTTTCCCAATTGGCCCCGTTTTTTCAAGGGGTTTCCGGCAAGGGGCCCTTCCCCGACAGGTTAAAAAAAAGGGTTTTTTTCCCAAAGAATTTTTTGGGGGGGGGGGTTGGGAACCCGGAACAAATTTTTAAAGAAAAGAGCAAAAACAAAAGGGGAAAACAGGGGAAAAATTTTTCTGAAAGGGGGGGGGGGGGGGGGGGGGGGGGGGGGGGCGGGGGGGGGGGGGGGTGGGTAAGTCCCCCCCCGGGGGGGTTTTGGGGGGGGGTTTTGGGAAAACCCAAAGTTTCCCCTTCCCCATTTCCCCCGGGTGCGGGGCCCCGGGTGTTTTGGGGGGGGGGGTGGGTGGGGGTGTGTGGGGGGTGGGGGGGGGGGGGTTTTGGGGGGTTGGGGGGGGGTGTGGGGGGGGGGGGGGGTGGGGGGGGGTGGGGGGAAGGGGAGGGGGGGGAAAAAAAAAAAATTTTTTTAAAGAAACCCCCCCCAAAAAGGGTGGGGGCAAAAAATTTACCCGAGGGGTTTTTTAAAAAAGCAGGGGGGAGGGAAAGAGGGAAAAGGGGGGGAGGGAGGAGGAGGGAGAGGAAAAAAAAGGGAGAGAAGGACGGGGGGGAAAAACCCAAAAGGGACAAACGGGGGGGGGAAAAGAAGGGGGAGAAGAAAAAAAAGGAAAAAAAGAGGGGGAGGCGGGGAAGAGCCCAGGGGGGGAGGAAGAAAAGGGGGGAGAAGGGAACGAGAGAAAAACGGATTACCCCGGGGGGAAGCCGGGAAAGTGGGGCCCAAGTAAGGGAAAAAAAGGGAGGAACGGGAAGACAGAGGGGGGGGGGGGGGGGGGTTTTGGGGGGGAAAGGGGAGAGGAGGGGAGGAGAGAAAAAAAGGAGAGAAAAAAAGGGGGGGAGAGGGGGGGGGGAAAAGGGGGGGGGGGGAAAAAAGGGAAAAAACTTCCCCTAGGGTCTTTATTTTTCTTTTTTTTTTTTTACATTCATTATAACTTTCCTTTTTTTTCTAGGTCTTTTTTTTTCCATCCTTACCACATTTTATCATTTTTTAAAAACTTCAAACCCGCCTTTTTTTTGGGGGCGGGGGGCCATGGGGGGGGGGGGGGGAGGGGGGGGGGGGGGGGGGGGGGGGGGGGGGGAGGAGGGGGAAAAAAAGGGTTGGGCGAAAAAAAAAAAATTGGGGTTGCGGGCTTTTGGGGTTTGGGGGAAAAGAGCTGTGAGGGGCCCCCGATAGGGGCGCTGGTTTTTTTGGGGGGAACAGGAAAATTAAGGTCTGGCGTCCCGGGGGGGGGGGGGTGGGGTTTATTTTCTTTGGTGCCGGTGAAGAAAGGGGCGGACCCGTTTTGCCTTTATACCTTATCAATTCGTTAGGAGGAAATAGGCACAACAACAAAAGGCAACAACCAAAAAACAACGACAAACCCAAACAACAACAACAACAAAACAAAAACAACAACAACAACAACAACAACACACCCACACACACACACCACACACACCACCACACACACAACACACAACACACACACACAACACCACACACTTTGAAAAAAAAATAACATACAAACGAGCGAATGTCACCTGTACATTTACGCTACATACTCACGTGATTGGGACTTAAATGAAATTTTCACACCAACACCACCCCACACTCAACACCACACACACACAAACACACACACACACACCCAACACCCCAACACACAAAAACACCCCCGTGCACGCAGCCCCCCTTCCCCCCCCCCCCCCCCACACACACCCACACAACAAAAACCGTGCAGCACAAACCCCCACAACACACCAAAATGCACGCACGCACGCCGCCGCACGCACGAGCGCGCGCGCGCCAAAAACAACACACACACACACACCACCCCACACACCAAAACACACACCCACACCCACACCCACACACACACACACACCCCACACACAAGCGGCGTTCCTGATGACCCCAATTTTCTTAAAAACTTGTTTTAAAATTAGATACCTGGTGCATTAGCTCTCTTTATCTTTTTTTTTTTTAGATCTTTAGACTTTTTTCCTTTCACCGTACGCCTGCACCCTTACCCCCCAACTCAAATTGTAAAGCTCAAATCAAGAAAAAGAGGGCAGAAAAAAGAAGAAAGGGGGGGGGGGGGGGGGAAAAAAGGAAACAGAAGGGGAAGGGACGAGACAGAGGAACAAAGAAAAGAAAAACGAGGGGAAAGAAAAACAATGGGGGAAAAAAAGAGATTAAAAAACCCCTGTCTCGGAAACAAAAAAGAGATTGCCAACCCCCGAAATGAATTGAAATTTAGTAAGCGTCACTGCCCTTAAACAAAATGATGGCCAATCCTCCAGGGACCCAAAAATGCTTTTGTCTGTCCCCCAATCTCACAACAGTCAGCTTCTACCGTTCA
>CM031595.1:73626281-73633781 GCA_018398815.1 Conus ventricosus | reverse complement strand
ATGGAAGAGGAAGATCGGTTAGCTGGCCTGTTATACATAAATGACAGTAGGCACTGCAGAGAAGTTAGTGTTTTACTTGTCTATGACTGCAGAAAAAATGTAGCGGAAAATGGCACTACATGCTACATGGGACCTGAGCATATTGCACGAAATTATTTTAAGAAATAGAATTCTTCGAGGGGACGGGATACGGGGAGAGGTGCTAGAGGGAAACAGTAACAAATTTTGTGCGTTTACGTGTATCATAAGGTTTGTGGATCACATGATTCCAAACAACCAAACCTCGACAATCTGTAATTTATTGGAGAAAAAAAAACTATCAAATTTCGAAAATCATGATTTGGCACAGCCACTGGAAATGAAGGAAAAAATTCGGGAAGCAATGCCTGCAAATTTTTTTTAAATTTCCCTGCCCCTTTTTTTCCAAAAGCTTCGGGAAACCCCTTTTCCCAGAACTTTCCGAAAATTACGTGGACGCATGCCCAAGGGGTAAAATAATGTCGGGGGGAAACCCAAAAATTTAAAAAACAGCTAAATAAAAAAACTAAAAAACTACGATCTGAAAAAAATTCGTTATGTTTTTTTTAGTTTAAATGGGGTAAAAAATGTGTTCTGGGCCGGGCAAAATGTTTGGCACTTTCCCCTTGTTGTATCTTTCCAAAAAATTTTTTTTTTTAAAAAATGAAAAAAAAGTGGGTTTTTTTTTAAAATTAAACCGGTTTTAATTTTCTTTTTCCCTTTAAAAGGGTTTTTTTCCTTGGTTTTAAAAAAAATTTTTTTTTTTCCCTTTTTCCAAAAAAAAATTCCCTTTGTTTTTTCCCCCTTAAAACTTCCCCTTGTTTTCTCTTTTTTTCTACAGGGTTTAACCCCTTTTTTCCCCCCTTGATTTCCCCCTTTCATTTTTTTTGGGCCCCTTGTTTTTTTTGGTTTTTTCCCTTCCCCCTCCTTTTCCCCCTCTTCCTCTCTTCTCCCCTTCCCCCTCTCTCTTCTCTTTTCTCTCTCTCCCCTTTCCCCCTTTTCTCTCCCCCTCCCCCTTCCCCCCCCCTTTCTCCCCCTTTTCCCCCCTTCCCCCTCTTTTCTTCTCTCTTTTCCCCTCTCCCCTCTTCTCCCCAAGTGCAAAAAAATGAGCTGCTGGGTGGGGAAAAGGCCTTTCACTTTTCTTTCCCAGTTTAAATTTTTGGTCGCCAGTTCGTTTAAAAAAAGGATGGGGTTTTATTTGGCATCGGATATAAAAAAAAAATTTTATTACCTTTTTTTTGAATAATTTTCCCCGCGTTTGAAAACAAAAATTGTTTGGGGCAATTTTATCACTCACTCCAAAGAAAAAAATTAAAAAACCCAATTAGAAATATTTTTTTTTGTATCTGGCCCGAAAAAAAGGAATGTTTTAGAAGTATACATTGCCCAAAAACAAAAAAAGTGTGGGGTTTAAAGGTTTTTTGCAAATTTCCCGTCAAAAAATTTTTCAGTACGTACTTATTTGAAACCCCTTTTTTTTTAAATGTCAAAAATGTGATTTCTTCCCTTTTTTTTTTCTTTTTGTTTCTTTTTTTTTGTTGTTTTTTTTTGGTGGTGGTGTTTTTTTCCCGCGACAAAACATTAAATGAGGTCTTCCTTTTTAAAAAACAACGGGGGTATTACCCAAAACCCAAAACCATTATAAAGATATAGTTTTAAAAAAATGTAAAAAACAACAAATTTTTTCGAAAGGATGTTCTATATTTTCAGCAGAGTTAATTTTCCCTTTTGAAAGCATAGATTTTTTTTATTGACATGCCTGTTTTTAAAAATAGACCAAAAACTTTCCCATGGACTAAAAAAATTCCCGCGTTTAAAAGGGTTTACTTGTCCCAAAAAAAACTAGTCGTTAGACTTTGGGGTGTGGGTTTATTTTATTCATCAGTAATAACCCCGGGGGAAAAATTGTAACTTTTTTTATGGGGCCCCGGACATCCAGTTTTTCCCTGGCAAAAGATTTAGCTGCTTTTAAAGCAAAGGAAGCTGCAAAAATAAATCTTTTTTTTGAATTGTGTATCCTCTTTCTTCATTGAAGCTTATCCACATTTGACCCGTTCCCAAATTGGGGCATAAGACGAATCAGTACCTTAAGATCAGCTCGGAAGGGACAGATGGGTGGGACTAAAACCCAAAAAGAAAAGTTGGGAAACCTCCAGGGCCCAAACCCAAATCGAACCTTGTTAGGTGCGGGTTAATTTTGGTTATGTAGGTTTTTTTAAAAACCGGCACCCCGTTGTGCATGTGGGCCGGAAAAATCTCGATATTCCCCATTTTTTAAATTTTACTGGTTTCTAGAAAAAAAAATCCAAATTTAGCCTCTTCAAAGATAAAATGAAGGGCCTTCAAGCCCCTTTCCCCTGGACTATGTCCCTTTTGTTTTCCTCCCCGGTTTTTGAAACGGTTGGAGTCTGGCAATGTTGGGTTTAACTTTTTAAATTCATCCACTTGGGAAAATATTTTTAAACCCCTTTAACCCCCCCGCCCCCCCCCCCCTCGTTTCACTGCCTTCCCTTCCCCCCAACAGGTGTGTGTGTGTGTGTTTTGTGTGTGTGTGTGGGTGGGTGTGTGGTGTGGGGGTGTGTTTTTGGGTGTGTGTGTGGGGTGTGTGTGTGTGTGTGTGTTGTTGGGGGGGTGTGTGTGTGGTGTTGTGTGGGGCGTTTCTTTTTCCAATTTGGGAAAATTTTTTAAATGTTAAAATCTTATTTAGGGGAAAAAAAATTTCATATGGTTCCCGGGGTTAAATTTTCACGTAGGAGCAAGGTTTTTTATTTTTCCCCCCCCACCCCTTCCCTTCCCCTCCCTTTTTCTTTCCCCTTTCCCCTTCCCCCTACCCACTCCTTTAACCCGTTCGACTCTTACGAGAAAAAAGTCCCGCCAGTTCCAACTTTAAAGTTCCCTTTATTACCATTTTATTTTTATATACATGGGAATCCCACACAGAATTGGGTTTTGAAAACCTATTATGGGGTCTTTGTGGGGTGGGGTGGCGCCGCGCGGCCGCGGCCGGTGTGTGTGTGGGGTGTGTGTGTGTGTTTGTTATGTTTTTTGTATGTTTGAAATTATTCGTCTATATTATTGGTTTGATGTTTTTTGGACGAAAGAACGAACGAACCAAGTTAATGGTTGGGTGTAATACCCCTTTAAACCCAAAAAAAGCGTGGACAAAAACAAAAAGGGGGAACCCCCCAAAAATTTGATTTCTTAACATGGAAAAAAAAAAAAGCAATGTCCCATTTTTTTCACTTTACATGATCATTTTAGAACGAGGGAAAATGTCCCCTGGTAACACTGTCCGTTCTGCAAGAGCCGGGCCCCCCCAGGGAAAATGGGGCCTCGTGGCCCGGTGGGGGCAGGGCCAAAAGAGCACAAGCTTGGGTCTTGGATGCTTCGTGTTGCCCCTGCGTTCCCTTTTTTTCCCCAAAGGGAGGCCCAAATTTAAAACTTCCTCCTTGAACATTTCTTTTTTCCTGTTGTTCCCCAAAAAAAATAACAGTTGTCCCCCGAACACGATCGAGGAAAATTCTAGAACCCGGGGTTGTTCCCCAGCAGCCCACCCCGTTAATTTCCCTTTGATTGGGGAAAAGCCGACCTTCCGAAAAACTTGATTTGGGGCCCGGTTCGGAAAACGTCCCCTGAAACCCGTCGCTCTGTAAGGGAAAAAGGGAAAAACCCTTAACCCCTTTTCCCTGTCAAAAAACCCAAACGATTTAAATTTTTTTAAAAGCTTTCCGACTTGTTTTCGAAGCCGACGGGGGGGATTTTTGGGCCCCCGCTTTTTCATCCTTTCAGACGGAAAAGCAAACAAAACCCCAAGCGTTTTCCTGAAAATGCGACGTGTATCCAAATCTGAATCGGGTTTTGAAGTGTTCCTTCCGGGGTTGTGTATATGGGTTTATCCCAATTTGGTGTTAGGTACGGAGTTAAATTGCGACAAAAATGGTACCGGGGCCCCCCCCCCAACCCGTTTTACGGTCGGGCCCTTTGGGCTCCCAACTCTCTTGATCCCCTCGCTCCTGGCTGCGGGGGGGGGGGGGGGGGGGGGGGGTGCAAAGGGGGTTTCGGGATTGATAAATTGGCAGAATTTTTTTTTCTTTTTGTGGTGCGGGGGTTTCGGGGGGCGTGCTGCGTGCGTTGCGTGCGGCGCGCGCGCGCGCCGGTTGGGGTGTGTGGTGTGTGTTTGTGTTTGTGTGTGTGTGTGTTGTGGTGTGTGTGGTGAGGGGTGGGTGTGTATGTGCGTGCGCGGGGGGTAGTGTGCGTGAAAAATTTTGTTTGTGAGAGTGGGTGCATGTGTGCACGATTTCTGAGTATGAATGTGTGGTGTGGGGTTCGGTGTGTGTGTGTTTTGTGGGGTTCGTGGGTGTTTTGTGTGTGTGTGTGTGTGGGTGTTGTGTGTTGGGGTGTGTGGGTTTTGGGGGTGTGTGTGTGTGTGTGTGTGTGTTGTGTGTGGTGCGTGGTGTGTGTGGGGGCCCCGGGTGTGTTGGTGTGTGGGGGTGTGTATGGTTTTTTTGTTGGGGGTGCGAGTGTGTAAATTTTTTAAATATATGGAGTTTGGGGGTGTTTGTTTTTGAGATGGTGTTTTGTGTATTTATGTAAATGCGTGTTTTATGTGCGGGGTGTGTGGTGTGTGTGTGGTATGTGTATAAATTTTGGTTTTTGTGTGTGTGTGTGGTGTGGGTGTTGTGTGTGTGTGTGTGTGTGTGTGTGTGTGTGTGTTTTGTGTGTGTGTGTGTTGGTGTGGTGTGTGTGGTGTTGTGTGGCGCGGTTTTTTTTTTGTGTGTTTAATTTAAAGCTTTTTGTTTGAATGAAAAAAGTTTATTTTTCTGTTCATAATTTTTTCTTTAAAATTTTGTAAAAACCTTTAGTTAATCTCAAAAAATTGGTTTCAGCAGTCAGTGTGTTGTGTGTGTGTGTGTGTGTGTGTGGGGTTTGGGGGTGGTGTAGGTGTGTGTGTGTGTGTGTGTGTGTGTGTTTTGTTTGTGGTGTGTGTGGTGTGTGGGGGTGTGTTTGTTTGGTGTCGACACCCCACCAGCGCGGTATGTGCTCCTGCACCTAGACTTGCGCTTTTTTTGAGGAATATCCTCGCCCTCCTTTCGCGCCACTGTCTGTTCCTCGTCAAACGAGGCAAAGCAAGGATCTAGCACTCAGGAGCCGACCTTAGAGATGCCACGTTCTGTTCCTCGTCAAACGAGGCAAAGCAAGGATCTAGCATTCAGGAACCGACCGTAGAGATGCCACTTTCTGTTCCTCGTCAAACGAGGCAAAGCAAGGATCTAGCACTCAGGAACCGACCGTAGAGATGCCACGTTCTGCTTCCACGTCAAACGAGGCAAAGCAAGGATCTAGCACTCAGGAACCGACCGTAGAGATGCCACTTTCTGTTCCTCGTCAAACGAGGCAAAGCAAGGATCTAGCACTCAGAACCGACCGTAGAGATGCCACTTTCTGTTCCTCGTCAAACGAGGCAAAGCAATGATCTAGCACTCAGGAACCGACCGTAGAGTATGCCACTTTCTGTTCCTCGTCTAAACGAGGCAAAGCAAGGATCTAGCACTCAGGCACCGACCATAGCGATGCCACTTTCTGTTCCTCGTCAAACGAGGCAAAGCAAGGATCTAGCACTCAGGAGCCGACCTTAGAGATGCCACGTTCTGTTCCACGTCAAACGAGGCAAAGCAAGGATCTAGCACTCAGGCACCGACCATAGCGATGCCACTTTCTGTTCCTCGTCAAACGAGGCAAAGCAAGGATCTAGCACTCAGAGCCGACCTTAGAGATGCCACGTTCTGTTCCACGTCAAATGAGGCAAGCAAGGATCTAGCACTCAGGCACCGACCATAGCGATGCCACTTTCTGTTCCTCGTCAAACGAGGCAAAGCAAGGATCTAGCACTCAGGAACCGACCGTAGAGATGCACTTTCTGTTCCTCGTCAAACGAGGCAAAGCAAGGATCTAGCACTCAGAACCGACCATAGCGATGCCACTTTCTGTTCCTCGTCAAACGAGGCAAAGCAAGGATCTAGCAATCAGGAACCGACCATAGCGATGCCACTTTCTGTTCCTCGTCAAACGAGCAAAGCAAGGATCAAGCAATCAGGAGCCGACCACGGAGAAAGGCGGTTCAAACTGTTACCTGGAGATCCATGTGTGATAAACAAAAAACCAAACCTGCTAAAAGAGGAGGATTGGATGGAGAGAAGAGGAGAGTAGAGAAGTAGAGAAGAGAGTGACCTGGGGAGGGAGAGACGGGAGAGGCGAGGGGAGGGGTGACAGGGAGAAAGAGGGAGAGAGGGGTGGTTGGTGTCATTAACGTGCACGGACTGTCCCCAGACGATTGATAAGAATTATCACGTCGGTTTGTGTTTAAAAGCCATTTACCTCGCTTACTCTCTCTCTCTCTCTCTCTCTCTCTCTCTCTCTCTCTCTCTCTCTCTCTCTCTCTCTTCTCTCTCTCTCTCTCTCTCTGTTCTTGATTTTGTTGTTATGTAATGCTGTTGATGTTGTTATTAATGTTTGTCAGTACTGTTGTTGTTGCTGCTGCTGTTGTGTTTGTTCTCCTTCTCCTCCTCCACCTTCTCCTTCTCCTCCCCTCCACTTCCTCCCTATCCCCTTCTCCTTCCTCCTCCTCCTCTTCTGCTCTGCTCCTCCCCCTCCCCTCTTCTTCTTCTTCTTCTTCTCTCTTTCTTCTTCTTCTTCTTTTTTCTTCTTCTTTCTCTTCTTCTCTTCTTCTTCTTCTTGCTTTCTTCTCTTCTTCTTTCTTCTTCTTCTTCTTCTTCTTCTTCTTCTTCTCCTCCTCCCTCCTCCTCCTCCTCCTCCTTCCTCCTCCTCCTCCCTCCTTCTTTCTTCTTCTTCTTCTTTCTTCTTCTTCTCTCTTCTTCTTCTTCTTCTTCTTCTTCTTCTTCTTCTTTCTTCTTCTCCTCACAATCCCTGACTCTGTCATCGGAATCACCACTATTACCTTTATTTCGTGTTTAATATTTCATCTAACCCTTTCATCTTGAAAACCTTTTTTTAAACATTCCTTGTCATCGTTGTATTATGTACCACCATCTTCATCGCCAATGTCACCAGTATCGTCATCACTACCACCTTCATCACTATCTATATCACCTTTACACATCATCATTAACATTATCATCACCGTCACCACCATCACTATTCCAGAACCACTATGACGCCAATAATCTCAATGTCTGTCGTTTAGTGTGTGTGTGTGTGTGTGTGTGTGTGTGTGTGGTGTGTGTGTTGTGTTGTGTGTGTGTGTGTGTGTGTGTGTGTGTGTGGTGTGTGTGTGTGTGTGTTTGTGCGAGCGCGCGCGCGGGGGGGCGTGCGTGCGTATGTATGTATGTATGTATGTATGTATGTATGTATGTATGTATGTATGTATGTATGTATGTATGTATGTATGTATGTATGTGTGTGTGTGTTGTGTGCGTGTGCGTGTGCGTGTGTGTGCGTGTGCGTGTGCGTGTGCGCATGTGTTGT
>CM031595.1:73566281-73571281 GCA_018398815.1 Conus ventricosus | reverse complement strand
ACCTTTCTGGAAACCAGCTTGATTGATTGGTATGATGTTATATTTTTCGCAGTAATGTACAAGTCTATTCAAAACAATTCTTTCTGAAAGTTTACATACATGTGAAGTTAATGCAATGGGTCTATAATTCTTAGGATCCTTTGTAGATTTTCCTTGCTTATGAATTGGAACAATAATCGACTGTTTCCATATTTTTGGCATAACACCATTGCTCCAACACGTACTAAATAATTTATGAAGAAACTCTACAAAATGTTCAGGCAAATTTCTAACATTTGATTAGATATTGCATCTAAACCAATAGATGACTTTCTTAATGGTATGGATCTAATGGCTTCTTTCACTTCTTGGATAGTTATAGGAGCATTGATATTGTTACTATTGTCTGCTGTACATTTATCATGTGCTTTACTACCTTCTTCTTTCTCTCTGTATATTTGGTGAGTACTTGTTAGACCTTTAGAGCGGCTTACCTTAACAAATATGTTTACAAAGGCTTCTGCTTTCTCATCAGCACTAGGAAGACTGTTGTTATCTATTGTTATAGGGTACTGTGTCGATGTTAATCCATTTTTCATAGCTTTCAGTTACTCCCACACTTTACCAATATCTTTATGATTTTTAACTTCAGAGTTACAAAATTCATTCCAATGCTGCAGCTTTGCGTCATCTATGACATCTTTACTTTCTTTATCTGCCTTTTTCATTTCTTTATGACTACTTGCTGTTCTCTTTTTACAATAAATCTTGAATCTTTCTTTTTTCTTTTCATTGGCAGTTTCACATTTTGTGTTCCACCATACATTTCCATTATGTTTTTTTGACTTTGTGTTTTTTATCTTCGGGATCGACTTGTCAGCTGCTGCTAAAATATATTTACAAAATGCAGTGTATTGGTCATCTACGTTTTCATTAGCTGAGAACACTATGTCTATGTTGTTAAGCTTGGTTTGAAAAAAAAGACCAATCTGCTTTTTTGTAAATATATTTTGAATAATATCTTCTGAGATTTCCTGTTCTAATATGTCATTCAACGATATTATTATTGGAATATGATCTGATCCAGTGGATTATCTCCTGTTTCCCACATTGAGTTTACTACAAGTGATGGAGATGTAAAGGTTAAATCAATGGCTGAGGGTTACGGGTGGCTATATCTGGAATGCGAGTAATGCGTGTGTGTGGTGTGTGTGTGTGTGTGTGTGTGTGTGTGTGGGTGTGTGTGTGTGTGTGTGTGTGTGTTGTGTGTGTGTGTGTGTGTGTGTGTGTGTGTGTGTGTGTGTGTGTGTGTGTGTGTTCGTGTGTTTGCGTGAGTGTGTGTGAGTGTCAGTGTTTGTGTGTATGTGTGTGTGCAAGCATGCACGCACGAGTGTGTGTGTGTGTGTGTGTGTGTGTGTGTGTGTGTGTGTGTGTGTGTGTGTGTGTGTGTGTGTGTGTGTGTGTGTGTGTGTGTGTGTTGTGTGTTCGTGTGTTTGCGTGAGTGTGTGTGAGTGTCAGTGTTTGTGTGTATGTGTTGTGCAAGCATGCACGCACGAGTGTGTGTGTGTGTGTGTGTGTGTGTGTGTGTGTGTGTGTGTGTGTGTGTGTGTGTGTGTGTGTGTGTGTGGTGTGTGTGTGTGTGTGTGGTGCATGTGTGTGTTGTGTGTGTGTGTGTGTGTGTGTGTGTGTGTGTGTGTGTGTTGTGTGTGTGTGTGTGTGTGGGTAGAGAGAGAGGAGTGTGTGTGTGCCTGTCTTTCTATGGGTTTACAAAGTTTGATGCGAGATCTGAAGGATGATGTCTTGCAGCAAGCCACTTTTTTTCCCTTCATTTCTTTTCTTTCTTTCTTTGTTTTCTTTTTCATTTTTTTTTTTTTATTTTTCCTCTTTTTATCTCTTCTTCCTTGTCATCTAATGGCGTCAGTCTCACTCACGTCTCCTTCCTCCTTTTTCCTATCTTCTTATAGACAGCCACATCCCAATTCGACCTATCTTCCAAAAAAAGTCTTTAAAAGGTTCATAAAAGGACACTTACAAGAAAAGACACTGCAGCGTTTCGTAGAGTCATTTCACTGGTGATCACTGCTGTTCGTTCTTATCGTAATGTCTTCAGATAAAGAAAACTCCGGTAACAACCTATACCGATGACCGTCAATTACTTGGTAGTGGTACCCACCTTTAAAAAAAAAGGTCTTCATACAGATCAATGAAGATGATGAAGAAATGTTGTGGAAATCCGTTCTGGACTGGAACTACATGAGAGGATTGTAGCCTGTATGTCCTCTCCTGGCGTCAACCTGGCCTGAGAGATAGGTGGAAGTCTCAGGGCAGACTGGAACTCCAGACCATCATCTTCATCACCCCAATCCTCTTTGATCTTCATTGATCTTCAGGTGTCAAAGAGAGAGAGAGAGAGAGAGAGAGAGGAGAGAGAGAGAGAGAGAGAGAGAGAGAGAGAGAGATTTTAGAAGCAGCAGCAGCAGCAACAGCAGCAACAGCTGCAGCAGCAGTAGCAATATAATCAACTTCATCATCTTCAGCATCAGCATCATCTATTTATTTTAAAAAAACAAAAACAATTGTTATCGACATCAGTTAAATCTATCCCACTCGAGATACAAAGACGGTTCTTTCCCAGACCATAAACTGTATGATGAATGATGCTGTTGTGAAAGGTGAACTGAGAGAGAGAGAGAGAGAGAGAGAGAGGAGAGAGAGAGAGAGAGAGAGAGAGAGGGAGAGCAAGAGAGAGAGAGAGAGGGAGGGAGGGAGGGAGGGAGGGAGGGAGGGAGAGGGAGATTTAGAAGCAGCAGCAACAGCAGCAACAGCCGCAGCAGCAGCAATATAATCAACTTCATAATCTTCAGCATCAGCATCATCTATTTATTAAAAAAAAAAAAAAAAGGTTATTGACATCAGTCAAATCTATCTCACTCAAGATACAAACAAAGACGGTTCTTTCCCAGACCATAAACTGTATGATGAATGGTGCTCTTGTGAAAGGTGAACTGAGAGGAGAGAGAGAGAGAGAGAGAGAGAGAGAGAGAGAGAGAGAGAGAGAGAGAGAGAGAGAGAGAGAGAGAGAGACGGCCAGTCCACTGGTCGAGTTGCCAGTGAATGTAGGATGATTCCGCACACCACGATGGCTGTATACATGCTATTATTTTCCGCCTCAGTGACCTTGCTGCAGCCACAGCTTGCATTAGGATTAGGGTCGGCCACAGTGCAGGCCATGCGAGACACGTACATAATTGAGCTACCACGGCGCTGGGGAATTGCAATCTAGGAATAGTGTTACAACCATTGCTTCAGCACTCTCTCTGTGTCTCTGTCTTTCTGTCTGTCTGTCTGTCTGTCTGTCTCTGTATCTGTCTCTCTCTCTCTCTCTCCCTCACTCCCTTTCTCTTGTTTGTTCCTCTTTGTCTGCCTCTCAGTCTCTCTCTCTCTCTCTCTCTCTCTCTCTCTCTCTCTCTCTCTCTCTCTCTCTCTCTCTGACTGTCAGTCTGTCTGTCTGTCTGTCTGTCTGTCTGTCTCCCTTTCTGTTTGTCTGCTTCTCTCTCTCTCTCTCTCTCTCTCTCTCTCTCTCTCTCTCTCTCTCTCTCTCTCTCTCTCTCCCTTCCTCTCTCTCTCCCTCTCCCCCTCTCTCTCTGTGTCCATCTCTTTGTCTGTCTGTCTATCTGTCTGTCTGTCTGTCTGTCGGTCGGTCGGTCTGTATGTCTGTCTGTCTGTCTGTCTGTCTGTCTCTCTGTCTCTCTCTCTCTCTCTCTCTCTCTCTCTCTCTCTCTCTCTCTCTCTCTCTCTCTTGCTCGCTCGCTCGCTCTCTCTCTCTCTCTCATGAAAAAAATTACATTATCCTCGCTGACACATTATTCACGATATAGACCTAATCACGGTGGGGACGGCAAGTTAAAAAGAATAAAATGCTTCTCTGTTATCTCGGTAAATAAAGAAATTTGCCTCGCTTGTCTTGTCTTGTTCATTCCCTCTTACTTCCTATTTTCTGCTCTTAAGTTTGTATCACGCATTCTTGGTAGTTTTTCTTCTTATATTTCTTTTTCTTCTGTAGTTGTTGCCATTGTTGTTGCAGTGGTGGTGGTGGTGACGGTTGTGACGATGGTTGTTTACTGTTTTTGTTAAAACGGCGGATGCGTAAGTGGGCCAAGGTGCCAGAAGATCGTTTGAAAATAAGCATTCATAAACTCTCTCTCTCTCTCTCTCTCTCTCTTCTCTCTCTCTCTCTCTCTCTCTCTCTCTCTCTCTCTCTCTCTCTCTCTCTCTCTCTCTCTCTCTGAGTGGGACCAAGGTGAAGGAGAGGATCATTATTTAAATCGTCCAGTTTCTGAAGAAAAGTAATATTTGCGTTAGGAAAAATTAAAAACCGTAAAGCTGCTTGGTCAGATGGTATAATTGGTGAGGTGCTGATATATACATGTAAAACAGACGTCATTTTGAATTTCTTTGAACCTTTTTTCTTTTATAAAGGACTTTATCCTGAATATTGAACTGAATGTATTGTTCTACTTCTGTACAAAAAGACGACTTGAATAATCCTTACAACTGTAGAGGGATTTCTTTTAGTGACAGCAGCAGTAAATTAATCACAGGCTGCAGGTATGGGTAGAAGATAGTAATATAACTGGCGAATATCCGGCAGGATGTAATCACAATTATTCAATTGTTCATCATATGTTTACTTTGTGCAAAAACAGTTTTCTTTACATCGTAAGTTGCATGCTGCTTTTATAGACTTGGAAAAGGCATTTGATACTGTGAATAGAACTATTCTCTGGCATATTCTTTTAAAAGCTTGCATTCATGGTGAGCTGCTCAGATGTATGATAAGCATGTATTCCTGTGTAAAGCTGATGTTCGGTGTGAGGGTAACGTGACTAACTACATTCAATCAATGTACCTCTCGTGTAAAACAAGGGGATGTGTGTAGTCCTATTTTGTTCTCTCTTTCTATCAACGAGTTGACTTTAGAAGTTATTAAAACTGAAAAATATGGTGCACAGTTTACTTGT
>CM031595.1:73528781-73543781 GCA_018398815.1 Conus ventricosus | reverse complement strand
GACGAGTTCGTTGCAAGACTTTCACCACACAACTCTCCCTCACGTCAGTAAGAAAATGGCCGTCCCTTATAGCAGCATCAGCAGCAAACAGCAGCAGCTGCATAACAAAGAGATGGACGAGGCAAGGATGCTAATCTTGCTATTAATAACCGGGGCCGACTGCCAGAGCCATCCTCAGGGGGGATCTGAAGTGCGGGCCGTCGTCCGAAGCTAAGAGGGAGGTGATAATCAGCTCATCAATATTCCCTGACACCTGAGATGCTACCTGTGTGCTCGTGTGATTAGCAAGACGCAATCGTGTCTCTTTACCTAGTGCTCTTGGGACGGGCGAGGGGGAAGAGCGCGAGGCGATAGAGTGGGCCGTATGTCAACTCGCTTAGCACTGTTGCATTCTGCCCTGTCAACAGGGGAACTTTTAGTGGGTGGGAGGAGGTGGGGGAGAGAGGTTGAGCTAATTCCTCTTCAGACCTCTCCGAATCTGGCTTCAGTTTGTTCTGGCTTTCTCTGGGAGGAGGAGGATAGAAGACTGAGTCACGTGGATTTCCCTGCTCGAAGTCCCAGATTGTCTGTCTGTCTGCCTGTCTGTCTGTATGTCTGTCTGTCTGTGTCTTTCCTCCCATTTCCCTTCTGTCTTTCTTTTTCGCTTTTCTTTTTTTTTTTTTTTCTTCTTCTTCTTTTTTTCTCTTTGCTTCTATCTTTCTGTTTTTACCTTTTCTTTTTTCAATCGTAGCTTTTAATAATCACTTCATTTTCATTGTTGTTCTCCTTCTTTCTTCTTTTTTCATCTTTGATGTTTCCTGTAATCAATGTATATTAATGTGCTCAGTTCAGTTCCTTTTTTTTTCTCAAATAGCATACAAGTGATTGAAAACTACCCATTGTAAGCAGTTGGGACAAACACACACACACACACACACACACCACACACACACACACCACACACACACCACACACACACACAACACACACCACGCACGCACGCACGCACACTCACGCACGCACTCACGCACGCACGCATCGCACACACACACACACACACACACACACACAACACACACACACACACACACACACACACACTCACATATTCATTTTTTTCCTGAATTTTGCTCGCTCTCTCTCTCTCTCTCTCTCTCTCCTCTCTCTCTCTCTTCTCTCTCACTCTCTCTCTCTCTTCTCTCTCTCTCTCTCTCCTGATATACAACCTCCTCTTTTCTTAACCTACAAAGATTATATCAGTGGGTCTAAGTCACGGACTCAGAAGTTGTGGAAACGAAATTAAAAAGATATCTTGCTTTCACTCAGTGTACCATTTGCGTTTCTGAAATGTGTCGCATGAAAAACGACTGTTGCCTTGTGCTGGTGTGACATACGTAACCGTGACATTTTTTAAAAATTTAATTTCATTTGTAGTCAACATCAGAGCCACAGCCATGTATCTGCATACATAAATTAGCTCAGAGATGCATGGTTCTGGCTCTGATGTACATTGAAATTATTGATAGATATTGGTTTACAGCCGCGGACCTCGATGCGACCGTGATGCACCAGAGACAGTGTTAGACTGTCAATGTACCTGCTGTCGTTTTGTGATCTAAAAGGAAATTTCGTTGCAGCCTCTCAACACTGGAACCCAGAACTACTTTCCTACAGCTACACAATGCTTGTGACTTACATTGTGTGTCATCACTTTTCCTTCTCAATCTATATACTGTTCAGATGTGCTTTTAGGTGAGTCATATTCAAAGCACCTTCCACATTTGTACTGCCACATGCAGTGGCGGTGTATTTGTGTTTCGCGCGTTTTAAGCATGATAACTTGTGTATCCTTCTTTCTGTGTGTTGTCATCATTGTGCTCCATCTCACTACTCTTACTTGTTGTTGCGTGCTTTACTGGTTTCTTTACTTTTTCTAAAGCATCATTCTGTTGTCTGTGTCTTTTTTTTTAATGAGAATTCTGTTTTGTTTTGTTAGGGTTTTTTTTTACATCAATTTTATCTCACAATTTATTACCACCCACGCCTTTTTACACTCCCGGACATCCAGCTCCTAGTGTTGGACATTTCTATGTTTATCAGTTTCTGTCTCTCTCTCTCTCTCTCTCTCCTCTTCCTCTCTCTCTCTCTCTCTCTCTCCTCTCTCTCTCTCCTCTCTCTCTCTCTCTCTCCTTCTCTCTCTCAATAATTGAAAAGATGGCCTTATTTTCTCTCTCTCTCATTCATCTCTCTCTCCTCTCTCTCTCTCTCTCTCTCTCTCTCTCTCTCTCTCTTCTGCTCTCTCCTCTGTCTCTCTCTCTCTCTCTCTCTCTCTCTCTCTCTCTCCTCTCTCTCTCTTTCTTTCTTCAAATTGTTTTCTTCATATCCTCCTTCCCGCTCTTCCTTCCTCTCTTTCATTCTTTGTATTCGATCAGCGTACCATGCTCAGTGCTGAAATGTGAGCCCCGTCAGTGGCATCTTTGACAGAAGACTGTGTGTGGTAACACAGAAAGGGACGCCCAACGAAGTTAAGTCTCCTCGACAGACGATTCCCAGCGTAGCATCCCTGCTCTATTTATCTCCCTGTTGCTGCCCCCACGCCCAGCCCCCCATCTTCTCACCCGCTTCTCCTCCTTCATCCTTGTACCGAATCTCCGGTTTTCTATGGCACAAAGTTGTAGTCAACGTAGTAACTCTTCTGAGTTCCTGGGTTATAAACACACTTGTTGCAGTGAATTGTTATCTAGTTTGTGGTGATGGTGGTGTTAGTGTTTTTTTCCCCCAACATGTTTAGGTTTCAGAACTGAGTGTTAGACAAGGAAATATGCGAAAATGTTTTCGAAAGACCGAAGCACTCAGAGACAATCAACAGATCGGAAGATTTTAACTTCACACAAAAATTCCACACAATACCTTGTCCGTCTCTTGCAAAATAAACAAAGTTTGTGAGAAACGTCATAATCAGTTTCTCTCATTTTCCACGTCCACTTTTCACTGTAAACTCTTCGTCACTTCACCCAGTTATTTTAGTGATTGCTTCAATACATCAATATGAATCTAGTCTTTTCCATTCAAGCAGACTCGCTCAGTCCTTTTCTTTTCCTCTAGTTCGAACAGGCCATTCTCTGTGGCGCCTGTGACCATAGTTCACAAGGTATAGACAGGTCCAGGGTTTACACAGGTACCTGCAAACTGCTGACAACTTCCAGATGATAGTCCTCACTGCTAACGTCTTCAAACAGCAGTTCCATTTGCCAACATATTCCAGCTGCAGTTCTGTCTCCTGACATCTTGGAGCTTCAGTCCCCACTGCTAACATCTTCAAACAGCAGTCCTCACTGTTAGCATCTTCCAACAGCTGTCATAATTTGTAATATCTTCCAATCGTAGTCCATACTGCTAACATTTTCCAACAGCACTCCTCAATGCTAACATTTTCCGACTAGTTCTCTCTGAAATCATCTTTCAACAGCAGTCGTCGCTGGTGACATATACCTGCAGTAGTCCTCACTGCTATCATCGTCCAGCGGCAGTCCTCAGAGTCAACATCTTCAAACAGGAGTCCTCTCTGCTAACATCTTCCTAGTGCAGTCCTCTCTGCTGACATCTTCCTAGTGCAGTCCTCTCTGCTGACATCTTCCTAGTGCAGTCCCTCTGCTAACATCTTCCTAGTGCAGTCCTCTCTGCTGACATCTTCCTAGTGCAGTCCTCTCTGCTGACATCTTCCTAGTGCAGTCCTCTCTGCTGACATCTTCCTAGTGCAGTCCTCTCTGCTGACATCTTCCTAGTGCAGTCCCTCTCTGCTGACATCTTCCTAGTGCAGTCTTCGCCGCTAACATTTCCAGCTGTCCTAATTGTTATGTCTTCTAACTACAGTCCTGTCTGCTAACATCTTCCAAGTGCAGTCCTCGCTGCTAACATTTTCCAGCTGCAGTCCTAATTGTTAGTGTCTTCAAACAACAGTCCTCTCTGCTAACATCTTCCAAGTGCAGCTCTCGCTTCTAACATCTTCCAAGTGCAGTTCTCGCTGCTAACATTTCCAACTGTCCTAATTGTTAGTGTCTTCAAACAACAGTCCTCTCTGCTAACATCTTCCAAGTGTGGTCCTCGCCGCTAACATTTTTCAGATGCAGTCCTAATTGTTAGTGTCTTCTAATCGCAGTCCTCACGGCTGACATTTTCCTAAATGTGGTTTTCATTAATAACATTTACCAGCTACAGTCGTCATTGGTTAACATCTTCCGACAGCAAACTTCAAGGGCTAAAACCTTCCAACAGCAGATCTCACTGGCTAAGGTCTTCCAAGAGCAAGCTGCTCTGGCTAACACCTTCCGGCAGCAAACTTCCCTGGCTAAAATCTTCCAGCAGCAAACATCACTGGCTAACATCTTCTAGTACCACAAACTTCTCTAACAACATCTTCCAGCAACAATCCACTGGCTAATATCTTCCACTACAAACTTCACTGGCTAACATCTTCCAACAGTAAACTTCACTAACATCTTCTTATGGCAAACTTCACTGGCTAACACCATCTAACAGCAGACGTGAATGGGTGACATCTTCAATCCGCAATCTTCACGGGCTATGAAAGGGGCAGGGATGTGAAGACATGTTCTTGACATCTCCATAATACACGATCATGTTCTTTGATCAGTTTTGTCTTCATGCGATTTATAGCACCACTTTCAGTTTCTTGTTGAAAGCGTTACGACATACTGCCCATTCTTTATTCGTCGTACAATATTTGTTGTTTTATTAATGTAATTCTCATGGATTTCAGTAAGTCTAATTATATAACAATGTCTTTTCGTGATTCCGTTTATGATAATAAATACTGATGACTTACTGGTGTCAAAGGTTTAAATTTCCCAGTAACATTGACAATATCTGTTTGATTTGTTTTTATCTTTAGAATCCTGCAATTTACAGTGCTACTCTCTCGCTTGTTTGTAGTGATGCAAAAGTCGAATTGTGTCAAGATGGTTTGAATGATCTGGAAAGACACAAACGACAAAAGAGAACACTTTTTAGACCATCAATAAACATTTGTATTGTGTGCATCAGTGCATGTTTTGGTTATCAATCTTTAGACTCTTGTAGCAAGCCGTACTACTCATCTCCCATCTCCGGTGGCGTCGATGTTGGGCGACAATAACAGAGACACAAATCGACTTAGGAGTGACTAGGGCAGCAGCAAGCTCCTCTTCTCCCCCCCTTGCCCCCCCCCCCCCCCCCCCCCCCCCCCCCCCCCTGCCCACCTCCCATCCACACCATCCCAACTCCCAACTCCCACCCACTCCCTACGCCCCCATCCGTCTATTTGGGACCCAGAGGACGTTCAGGTGATTCTTCCCTCCAACCCAGTTATCTGTGTACACAGAGCGGGGGTTTGGCAGTCAACTATTCTGGCAGCAGATGGGACAAATCTTGTGCATGGGCTGCATTTCACAAGGAACCTCTGTGAACGGAGATGCCGTTAGCAGTGGACTGTAGAGCAGCAGCTCGATTTCAGTGTCATTGAGAATCGATCTGCCTGCGGCTTGTTGATGGTATCTGGGTGCATTTGACAGAGTAGGGTCTGTGACTCACGTCGAATTATCGCCCTTTCCGTTCAGCGGCAAGCTTAAAGATTGTGTGTCCGGTTTTCTGTGATTGAGATGCGATGTAACCTGTTTGATTTCCCATGGCAACAATGTTACTTTAACTTGAAAATATAAAGGTAAAGGGGAAAAGGTACAGCAGTCAACATTTCTTCATAATGTTACTTTAGTTAGTTTTACAAATGCATATTGTCTGTTTGATTTTTTTTTTAATTTACAGAACATACATTTAGCCGTGTCTTTTTTTTTATAATTTTACTGTGAGATGGTGGTGACTTGTTTTTTTCTTACCAGTGATCCATTCAGTGATATTTCTCGGGAAGAAAAAAAAAGCCAAAGAAAATAAATAAACAAACAAACACCTTTGATTTTCAATTACATCGAATAAACTTTTTTTTTTTTTTTTTTTCTTTTTTTTCTTCTTCGTTTTTTTTCTCTTCTGATTTACATTTATATGATACGTACTTCAGGTTCTGCTTTCCAACAAAATGAAACATGCAGTTCGCTTTAACTCTTTTTGTACGAAACGTTATTGACGTTCTCTGCCTCTATAATAACAAAAAAAAGAGTTCTAGATGCGCACTAGTATCGTGACACCTAATGGGAATTCGTATCCTTCTTGAAGGAAAATAACAGAACATCGAGCTCGTGTCTTGGTCATTAGTCTGCGGCGTGACTCAGACTAGAAATCAAATTCACCCATACCCGTTTGGTTTCTTCTGTCACTTTCATCAGGTCTAATTATACTTCACACGCTGGTTTACAGAGAGACAACGGTCCTTCTTTGTTGTAGGTTGGTCATAACTCATATGTGTTGTATTTGCTGGTCTTATTTCCATGGCGCGCAGTTGACGTGCCCTTTAACCCTTTTCCACGCATCCGCTTTCCAGCAGTCCCAGCGCTTCCCAGCACCGGCTGAATTAACAGCCATTGTCTTCAGCTGCTTTGTATGTTCCTTGTTGGCTAAACGTGTAAGGCGTCGGGCTCTTGATCCAAAGTGCGGGGTTCGATTCTCGGCGCTGAAGACAGCAAGGCTGAAAGATATTTTTCTCCTTAGGGTCAAAACCTATGCAGACTTCAATCCCCTCCAAGGTTTTGGTGTGAGACTGTAATCCAATTTTCTGTGCCTGAGCGCATGCATGAACAAATCTTGGACACATGTTAAATTCTCTTCCACCTTTCGGAGGAGAGCTGGTCATCGTGTGCCGGCAGGATGGATACCACGAAAATAAAAGACATGCACGCGGGCATTTCGTTTAAGCTATCATCCCTGAAGACAAAATATGGCTACCTTAATAGTGGGATAAAAAAAAAGATAAGATCGCTTACGCGAAAATCTCACCAATGGTAAACCTCGGAGTTTTAGTCGAGGAACGAAGAAAGAAAGGACACAATGCTTTTAATCTGGTTATTTCTGACGATTTTGTTTTCCAAACTTTGAGTAAAATAAAGCGAAATGTCTCATGTGTTTTCTCTTCATCGCCCAAGAAAGAGACGTGAATGTTCTTTTTCTTTACACGTGTTTTATCTTTGCACCACCCCAATATCATCATTCCCACGCCACTTATTCCAGCTCCACTCTCCACAGCCACACCCTGACTTGCACTGTCGCTGCCCCGGCGATCCACAGGGAGCATTCAATATCAAGTTGACATGAGGCAACCGACCACCAGAAGCACACACTGAATTATTGCCGTCAAGTCATTTCGGTAGTGTTCAGTGGTGTCTGTTCTGTCCAACATACAAAGGACACCACCCATTTGGCTCCCTAAAGGACACCACCCATTTGGCTCCCTAAAGGACACCACCCATTTGGCTCCCTAAAGGACACCACCCATTTGGCTCCCTAGCGACCTCAATAGTTTGCTTAGTCGCGCCGCCAGCGTGAGTGACCGCCCCCCTCCGAGGGACGCCACCACGTCCATCCCACGACAGTTCCTGTGAACATGCCGAAAACGACGACCTCGACACGAAACTCACCAAGGGGCATAAATGTGGAGAGGAATTCAGAATTGTCACCAGAAGAACAGGGCAGGAAGGGCCACCAAGATCCTGAGAGTTGTTCGCGCTGATCGATGAGGCAAAGGACGATGAAGATGAAGCGCTGAATCGATGAGGCAAAGGATGATGAAGATGAAGCGCTGATCGATGAGGCAAAGGATGATGAAGATGAAGCGCTGATCGATGAGGCAAAGGATGATGAAGATGAAGCGCTGATCGATGAGGCAAAGGATGATGAAGATGAAGCGCTGATCGATGAGGCAAAGGATGATGAAGATGAAGCTGTGGTGTTGCATTCTGGTCAGAAATGACACTACAGGGCTGTACGCCACGCAGAAATGACACTACAGGGCTGTACGCCACGCAGAAATGACACTACAGGGCTGTACGCCACGCAGAAATGACACTACAGGGCTGTACGCCACGCAGAAATGACACTACAGGGCTGTACGCCACGCTTTCCTGCGTAGTATTTTCCAGCGTCAAGCAAGTCCTGAGTGGTACAGACACCTGCACAGATGCATCCACTAAGTTACTAAAAGTCGACTGCTTGGTTCCAGTCTTCCCATTTAAATCCCTTTGAAACTCAGCGCTGGGAAGGAACTGCTCGGGGCAAAACAAAATCTCACAAAACAACTGGCTCTGATGGGAATCGAACCTAAGATCCCCACGTCGCAATTCGCGACGCTAATCACTGCTCCGCAGCGGCTGGTAAATACGTTGTTTCAACAGCATCACGCGTGTTGGTGGAGAAAGGCAGCGTAAGCGTCAAGCCTTGCTGTGGAGTTATTGACACAGTAGAGCTGAAAGGGTTAAGCAGCGCCTGGCAGTCAGTCACATGAGATGCATTGCAGTTTGTTGCTGGAAAGACGCGTGATACCTCAGAGTAGTTTTCTTGTTTGTTTGGCTTTTAATAACACAGTGGGTTTTTTTCTGTTTCTTTGTTCCACGAGACTGCCATTTGTTTCTGTGCTTCCGTGATACGAAATTTTCTGTGTGCTTTTTTATGTGAATGGCCTAATGTATCTTTATAAGTGTTGCATTTCAAAGCACTTCTGCGCTCCTCTTTGGCGGCTTGTTTCGCATGACAAACAAACACTTGCAAGCTGCATCTTTCTCTGCTGTCAGGTTGTACGCGTATTGAATACACGTTCTAGGCTGCTCTGCAGTTCTGCTTTTAGCGACATAGTATGCTGCAGATATCTCGCGTACCGATGGCATTCAGGTGAGGCATATGACAGACTCAATGCGTTTGCTGGCTGTTTTTCTTTTTCCATGTAGTGCCAGCTAAAGTGATAAACGCAGTGACTGGTTCATGGCACCAATAAGTGTAAAGCGAACACTTCACTGACTGGATAATTACTTCTTTCCTTTACCCTAGTTCTAACTTCATTGATCTTGTCATGTAGCGCAAGGTCTAGTGATCTGGTGATTCCACCTGCATGTGCATCAGTCAAGTCACACTCCACAGAGTCCCAATCTATATGTTTCTGTAAAGGCTGTATGGTTACAGCGAAGACAAACGCTTTTTCGTGATGTGACATAACCTCTTTCAGGGAGCTGTGGAAACACAATCAGGTAACTGATCTGTCTGGAGCTCCATAGAAAACAGCTACAACCCCATGCCTTGCTCTGCGCTCAGTAACAGAAGGCACTGACATTTATTTCTCCTGACCTTTCCACGCCAGTACAACGCACTTTCATTTCGTTTTTTTTTTTTTTTTTTCCTCTACCGTGATACATCAGTGTTTCATTTGGGTGTCGAGATGCGGGCTGGAATGGAGGTTGCATACGCTTTGATTAAAGCAGATTGACAGCCACCGCCGACAGACGAGGCCCGGAGGGTGTCGACCTCCCCCAGGTCAAGGATTTGCCGAGGGAAGAGAGAGTGAGAGCAGAACAGAAATTCACAACGAAGGGAAAGGGGAGGGATCGACCAATCTCCAAGCTTCCAAACCCACCTCTTCCCGGCCAGATAATAACGCCGTTCACTGCAGTCTCCAGGGTGCCGAGTCCCGCTGCCCGTTTAATATCATTTGTCAAAGCCATGCCTACCATTAGCTGATTCAGGTCGCCCCTTCTTCGGACGCTCCGGGACCTGTGTTTCTAGGAGGCGGTCACAACGAGCTTGGCTGTGATGGATTCGCTGGGAGGGCGGTGAAGATCTGTTTGCACTTCCTTTCTGGAAGCACGCCGACCACAGCAGCACGGCAGGGAGGCGCGGGTGCCACCGTTTCTCCGTTCGTCTCCCCGTCTCCTTGCACGACCTCCGTGTTTGAGGAAGGACCAACTGCCGCAGTTGTGGATAATGGACCAGCTCCGCGGCTGTTTGATGACAAACTTGCTCCCTGTCTGCTGGACGATAAACTCGTCTGTGTCAACGAGAGCGGGCAGTCTGCGTTTCCCACGGGAGCGGCCGGCGGGGAGATGGGGCACTTTGTTGGCCATTACCCTCACCGGCTGATTGACATCGTTTACTTTGTTTGGCTTTTATCTCCGCCCCTTCTTCCTCGGCTGCTCGTGTCTGTCTGTCAGTGGTCCAGAGTGGAAACGTGTTTGCGATATGGAAATAAGAGCATCCTGCATGGCAAACAGGGACACGAGAGATCGTATGTGACGTAAGTGTCTGCGGTCACGATGGATATATGGAAAAACGGGACTTGGTCAGTCAATGCTGACGTCAACGTCTGATATCGCTTCGTGTTGATGAGGAAGATTGTCGCGGTTGTTTGTGGTACAAGTGCGTATATATGTGATACGATATGAACAGAATTGGACGTGAAGAGAATATCGGATGTCCGTAGTGACGACAATCTGTGCACTCAAACATGATAACAATGTTTGCAATCGTTCGTGACGCGAATGGCTGCAGTCGCACGTGACATCAATGTCCCTGCTCCCCTTGCACTCTTTTCTTGTCCAGCTCCCGCCCCCACCCCACCCCCCACCCCCACCCCCCATCACGACGAAGGACAGCGTCATTTACATCTCATTCTGGATTTCGCCTGGCTACCACGATTTTCATGACGTCATGGATACGGATACGCAGGGGTGACGTCACGCTCCTGTGGTGACCAGCTCTGCATGGCATCGGCAGCAGCGCCACCTAGGACGGCGTGGCGTGATGCCGAAGAGCGTGTGTGAAAATGTAAGTGATGGCTCGCTGTTTGTCGTCGTGATAAGATGGCGTTCATGATGACCGTCATTACGTATGTCTTGTTTAAAAGGCATTTTGTGTTCGTGTGCGTGGCGACATGAAAAGTCCTCTGTCGACACGAGCACGTGCACTCTTATGTTTTGAAACCGTCGTGATTATCAGATTGTGCGTTTATCCTCCTCTTTGCTCGTCCCTTCCAAGTCCGCTTCGACAGCTGCATCCATTCATGTCTGTGTCTGAATTTGTCTGTCTGTCTGTCTATGTGTCTGTCTGTCTATCTTTCTGTCTGACTCACTCGCTCTCTCTCCCTCTCTCTCTCTCTCTCTCTCTCTCTTCTCTCTCTCTCTCTATCTATATATCTCTCTCTCTCTTTCTCTTTCTCTCTGTTAGTCCGTCTGCACCCATCTCCAGTCCACTCTCTGTCTGTGTCACGCTGTCTGGCTCTCAGTCTCTGTCTCTGTCTGTCTGTCTTGTCTGTATGTCTGTCAGTCGATCTATCTGTCTGTCTGTCTCTCTGTCTGTCTGTCTCTCTCTCTGTCTGTCTGTTTGTATGTATGTATGTATGTATGTATGCTCTCTCTCTCTCTCTCTCTCTCTCTCTCTCCTCTCTCTCTCTCTCTCTCTCCTCTCTCTTATTCATGATCGATTTCTGAAGTCCCGTCTCCCCCAAGTGTGACACACATGCAGCAGTTGGGATGGGGTAAAGTTTGCAATGCCCCCATCCTCCCCCCTCCCCCGACTCCCACCCTCCACCCTCCACCCCCCACCCCTCCAACCCCCTCACCCCAACACCCCTTATCGCGGACTGGATGTGTCCCAGTCTCACAGCCGACTCTGAACAAGCAGGAAAGGGCCTGGAGCAAGCGTCAGCTGGTAGGGGGATATTGGGGGTGGGAGAGGGGGTGGAGGGGGGGGGAGGGAGGAAAGGGGGGGGGCGAGGAAGGGAAGGGAAGATGCTCCCCGTGGGAAGAAGATCAATGGAGCCTCTAGAAACGACCTCAAGAACTCCAGTAAAAGTGTGTCTCACAATTGTGTCTTGCCACCGACTGGAGGGCTTCTTAATTGAAGGGAAGGGGGCAAAAGGTAGGAGGAGAGGAGGAGGGATGAATCGAGAAAGAGAGAGGGGGGAGGGAGGGAAGGGGAGAGAGAGAGGGGGGAGGGATGGAGGGAGGGAGAGAGAGATTCTCGGGAAGGGAAAAACGTCACAAAGGAGAGATTTGAACTACAATGTACGTAGCAAACACTAGAAGAAACTTTCTTTTTGTTTGCAGGGGTGGGGACTGGATGGGGTCGAGGGTTAGTGGTTTAAAGATTTAAACTTATTGGGATTGGTCTCATAGACAAAGCATTCTTCTTTTCGTCCACGAATTCTTGTTCAACCCCCACTGAAGATATGAATGTAGATTCACCCCCCCCCCCCCCCTCCCTCCTCAACTCTCTCCCCACAATTACACTTTCAGTCTTAAAAAAGAGATGACTCTACTTGGTAGTTAGTCCAGAACTGGACAAGACAAAAATATTCCAGATGTAAAGAAGTCTTTAAATGGGAAGGACTCTCTTGGAGGTCAGTCAAGTAAAAACAAAACCAGTTTATTCAAGAAAAGGTACTCCTTGAAAATAATAACAATGATGATGATGATGATGATGATGAAGAAGAAGAAGAAGAAAGAAGAAGAAGAGGGAATTATATTAATATAGCAAAATTCTAGCTGTATAAGATGCTTTTCTGAAAAATATAGAGACTAGGGGTGTGTGTGTGTGTGTATGTGTGTGTTGTGTGTGTGTGTGTGTGTGTGTGTGTGTGTGTGTGTGTGTGTGTGTGTGGAGAGAGAGAGAGAGAGAGAGAAGAGGGAATGCCGTTTTTTTTTTTATCATACGCAAAGTTGACGTCTTCTTCCGTTGGACATCCGTCAGGCAACATGCGTAGACCTACCATCCTGTCGTGAGATCGGTTTTGGAGGGGTGGAGGTGTGTTTAGAGATGTACGTGTGGGGATAGAGGTTGTAATCGTGGAGGGGGGGGGGGGAGACAGAGGTGCGTTTGAAGGGTGGAAGAGCTAAAAATTACCTTCAGTGCAACCTAGAACGAACGACTGCACCAATGTTCATCAACGACCCTCTCAACGCGTCGGCTGTCTTTAATAGTCTATTTCACCACTCACAAACGTAAGAGATGGATAAACAGATAAGGAGATACACGTATAAATAAAACCAACACGAAAATCCGTCTTCCATGATGAAACGACTTCCTCATAAGTTTGCATGTAAGCGTGCGTATTGATTCAAATAGATCTGTTGTGTGTGTATATGTTTTTTTTGTGTGAGTGTGTTTTTTGTCCGGATGCTTGCGTCAACAGCAAAGGTTGTCATTGTTACTGTGCACGTGATACACATAGCGCGGTCAGCCAGGATCTATTGCCGAGTGCGTGCAGACGTTCCGAGAAGTAAGGAAGCTCTGTGCTGTTTGTTTGTTTATGTCGGTGAGACTGTAGAAATACGGTGTCAAATTTCGAACAATGCTGATGCTAATGGGGGAAAAAGTTGTTCCCCTATCGTCGTCGTCGTCGTCGTCATCAGCAGCAGCAGCAGCAACAGCAGCAACAGCATCTTCTTCTTCTTGCTTGTTTCTTCTTCTTGTTCTTGTTCTTCTTCTTCTTCTTCTTCTTCTTCTTCTTCTTCTTCTTCTCTTCTTCTTCTTCTTCTTCTTCTTCTCTCTGCTGCTGCTGCTGCTACTGCTGCTGCTTCTGTTGCTGTTGCTGCTACTGCTGCTGCTGCTTCTTCACTAGCAACATCATAATAACCATTTGTTCTTTGATTTCGTCGTCGTCATCATCATTATGCTCCTCATCCTCCTCACCATCACCAACATCATTGTCGTCGTCGTCGTTATTATCAGCAGCAGCAGCAGCAGAAGCAGCAGATCATCACATCATCATCATCAATCATCATCATCATCATCATCATCATCATCATCATCATCAACAGCATCATTATCATCGTCATCATTATTATCATTATATTATTATTATTATTATTGTTGTTGCTGTTGTTGCTATCATTCTTCTTATCATTATTAGGATGATCTTTATCATGAAAATGATGATGATGATAGGAGGAGAGAGGAAGAGGAGGAGGGAGGAGGAGGAGAGAGGATGACGACGACGACGACGACGACGATGATGATGTTAACGTACATCATCAGTTTCCACGACTTTTCTCTGTAATCTATGTACGTTGCGACCCTAAGCTGGATATTCTCACCCCTGTTTCATATCAGCAAATCTCACAAAGGGATTCACTAAGATTTGACGATATTGGCAAGATGACTAGTAATAGTGGTAGTCTGGCTGGAATGATTTCAAGGCTTGATAGATTTGAGGAGTGGAATCCCCCTCGACATATACACAGCTTAGGAACTGGGTGCTTGACTGGTTCTGTGTGGATGTAGACAATCTGAGGACCCCTCCCCTGTACATCTAGGTGTCCTTTACATTACTGTCACTCTATGTTTTGGTCTTGATCCCCACCCTCCAACCATACTCCCACATACTGTCATACCCCATCGCCCCTCCGACCCCTCCCACTGTCTGGCCTCAGAGTCCTGTTCATTGCTGTCCTCCACTACCCTCCGCCTCCCTGAGTGAGCAGAGATGGTGATTGGTTAGCTACAAGACGTAAGCCAAAACTGTCGAGAGCATTGCTGGGAAAGAATGATCAGCGTGGTTGATAAAAACAGCAAGTGGCTATCATTACCAATGTAGCAACGTCGTCAGTGATAATCACCAACAGAAGAACCATCATCGGCAATATAGAATCTACATCACCAGTGTAGCACCATCATCATTGATATACGACCATCATAGTCAGTATCCGATAGCATCAACATCACAACTATATCACCCTTATTACCAATAGAAGACGGTCATCAGTATAGTGCCTGTACTAAAACGAGACAGTCATATTCAGTGTGGGGCCATCACCATGATAGTACGATCATCTTCCATCATAAACAATTTAGGACTCGCATTATTTTCATCATAGAACGAAATAAATTGATATGGGAACATGATCACCAATAATCACCGATGAAGCATTATTATGATCACTGTGGGGCCTTATCGCCAATACAGGATTATCGTCCCCATATTGGCTATATAGCTACATTGTGATTCTTGGTGATTATGTCGCTGTGTTGGTGATGACGGTCTTCAACAATAAAGAATCATCTTCACAAATATGGCATGATCGTCATTGACATAGGACT
>CM031595.1:73523781-73526281 GCA_018398815.1 Conus ventricosus | reverse complement strand
CGCACCACACACACACACACACACACACACACACACACACACACACACACACACACACATCAACAACAACAACAACGACAACAAGAACGCGCCGGCCACATGCTGGCGTTGTCAACAAGACGAATATTCACCAAAAACCTAATTGTCTGAACCCAAATCAAGGCAAACCCGGCAGCGTCTTTTCTCCGGCGGTACAGCATGCGCCCTGGAAATTCATAGAAGCCGCTGCCAGATAACTAGCAGCCAGATATTCCCCCCTAGAGCCCCAGCCAGCAGGCTCCGGTACTGCCAACAATCCTAATCAGCTCCAGAGACTGAAACTTAAGCTCTCATGTTGACATCCCTCTCGCTTCATGTATAACGCACCATCGCCCCCCCTCCTCCCCCCCCCCCCCCCCCCCCTCCACCGTGCGCCAACTCTCTTTTCAGACAGAATGTCCGAAGCGGAGACTGAGTCGTTGGCGCAGAAGAAAAGTCTTCTTCTGCGCCAACGACTCAGTCTCTGCTCTCGGACATTCGGGCACAACTCGATTCCGTGAACACTTCTTTCATCCTTCTGTTCTCTAAAGTAGTTCATCTGCTTCCAGCCGATCTGCAGCCTGCTGCCACGAGCTTTGACTTAATTGCTTCGAGGTAATTAACCCCGAACATTCACGGATGAAATATGGATATTCATCTCTCATTTCCGATATTTGTTCACAGTGATGTAGCGGAGATCGTATTTATGATACGATTACAATCATATCACTCCCTCATTCTGCGTTTGTGTTTGTGGTGGTGGTGGGGGGGGGGGGTGGAAGTGGGAGGGATAAGAGGAGGGTGAAAAGGATCGTATCGTGTTCGTGACGTAATTATAATCCTTTGCTTTTGAGAGACTGTGGCGAGGGGAACGTTCGGAATTGCTGTTCCGGGTTGCCTTCTCTTGTCCTATAATCAGGAGCGGGATTGGGCGTTATGAAATGAGCGGTTTCCCGGGCAGGGTGTTTGTTTGGGGCCTGGTTTGCGGGTGACCTAAGCCCGTGATTCATCGTTGTAACGGAGCTGGCGGGGATTAGTGTTACATTGGTAACGTTACGCAAGGCTGATCATGTCAATATTGGACAGCCACCCACAGCTAGCCGATGCTTTGTGGATGCAGGTGGGCTCAGTGGAAAAGCGTCTTGTTCGCCACCAGATGCTCGAGGTTCGAGTTCCGAGGGCACTCAGCACAAAACTGTCTCTCTATCTTTGTGTGTGTTTTTTTACTGCCCATTCGTGTTGTCGTTCTGGAGGTGTGTGTGATGTTGGAAAGCACCCCAGTGCTTTGCCTTATTGTGTGGGTATCTCTGTCTGCCGTAGCATCTGAGATGGATATGGACGTAAACCTGAATTCAACTCAATTCACATGCGCTCGCGCGCACACACACACACACACACACACACACACACACACACACACACACACACACACACACACACACACCACTCTCTCCTCTCTCTCTCTCTCTCTCCTTCTCTCTCTCCTCTCTCTCTCTCTCTCTCACACACACACACACACACACACACACACACACACACACACACACACACACACACACACAACACAGCGAAAACCTCTGTATCTGTCTCTCTCTGTCTGTCTCTGTCTCTGTCTCTGTCTGTCTGTCTGTCTGTCTGTCTGTCTGTCTGTCTGTCTGTCTGTCTCTCTCTCTCTCTCTCTCTCTCTCTCTCTCTCTCTCTCCTCCTCTCTCTCTCTCTCTCTCTCTCTGTGTGTATCCGTGCGTGCGTGCGTACGTGTGTGTGTGTGTGTGTAAGTGTGCGTGTGTGTGTGCGTGTGGTGTGTGGTGTGGTGTGTGTGTGTGTGTGTGTGTGTGTGTGTGTGTGTGTGTGTGTGTTCTCATCTTCTGTCTTTTCATGCAAATTCAACTTTCTTGTCGTTTTAGAACTTTTTTTAATAGCAGCATTCGGAATACTATCCTCCTTTGTTACCATGACGTTCTGAAAGTGTGACAGAAACAGACAACATATGATCAGGACCCCTGGAACCCCATTGCTACATTAAAAAAAAATCCCAGTGCAGTGTCAGTGTGAATGAATATGGGTGCTACATTCCTCACCAAATTCGCTACAGGGTCCCAGAAATAATCTCCAATTGGGCGAACTGATTTTATAGCTCCCCTCTTCACCTCTCACTTCTCCCCAGAGGACGTGTGGATGGATGTCTATGATTTGTGTGGGATTCATAGTAGTATGGCAGGGACAACGTTTGTCGCCCAAACTGGCCGCACGACAGTCGGAATTCCTTTTGCTTCTTCACCCATCAATGGAAGCACCTTGCTGTTTGTGAGATGCATGTAGAGAAATAATGGCGGTACAACTTTTTTCTTATTTCTTTCTTTTTTTTTCTTTTTTTTTTTTTTTTCTTTTTTCTTTCTTTTTTTTTTGGGGGGGGGGGGTCCTTTCTGATTTCTAACCCTCTCGGATTATATTTGTCTAGCTTGCACCTAGAAGAGCTGGATTT
>CM031595.1:73496281-73518781 GCA_018398815.1 Conus ventricosus | reverse complement strand
ACACAAACACACTGTTGACCTTTTCTCAAACATCTTTATAAGATATATATTTTTTTACCAACTGATTTGTTTCCATATTTTTGTACTTGAAATAGATTCAATCTCAGTTAAGCATACACACAACACACACACACACACACACACACACACACACACACACATACACGCGCGCGCGCGCGCGGCTCGCATGCAAGCTTGAACACACACACACACACACACACACACACACACACACACACACACACACATACACAAACACACACAACACAACACAACACACACACACACACACACACACAACACACACAAAGATTCAAAGATTGAAAGATTTAATCCTGTGACCCCTTTTGGGGCATGGAGGACTTAAAACAAAATAAACAAATGTAAATGAAACACATCAAACATCCAAAACATTTTCCGATAATTAACACACTGGATATAATGTTACACAACTTTACTAAGTTTTAAAAACTTCGCTAATTTTAGCAACACTTTTTTATTACCACAGAGCAAACGACAATAGTTAAAATACGGACTTTATACATGTAAATTGTTTTGGTATAAACTTATTTCTAATATCATCATATTTGGTGTATTTCATTACAAAATGAAATTCGTCGCCAAGGTCATTCTGGTCGCAGTCCCGACAGAGTCGTTCGTCATGAGGTATTCCAAATCGTCTGCCAGTTTCGATCATGAGATTACCACACGCGGAACCGAATTAGTGGGTATATATAAAATCACACACACACACACACACCCGCGCGCGCGCGCGCGCGTGCGCGCGCACACACACGAGTGCTCGCGTACGCACGAATGCAATACAATAAGCACACGTATAGAAAGATAGATGGACAGACGATAGTTAGACGGACAGACAGATATAGACAGACAGACAAACGAGAAACAGATAGATAGATAGATAGATAGATAGATAGCATAGATAGATAGATCGAAGATAGATAGATAGATATTAGTCAGATAGGCAGACAGATGAGCATGTATTGACTTTCCAGCAGATAGGCAGATAGATGAGCATTGTATTGACTTTCCAACAATCAAAAAAAAGAAAATGTTAAATGGAATTTCCTGTTGATTAAGCATAGTTTTTTTGGCCGACTGGCTGCTATTAAAGGCCGTGATTGGGAGGAAGAGGGGAAAACCGTAACAGGGAACAGGGTTTGGGAAACCGGGAACCCCCTCCCGGTACCCAATCATATGAAACTGTTTTTGGGGCTTTGGGGTGAATCGTTTCCCGGCAGATGGGACCTTACGTTTTGACAGGGAAAATTTTCCTCTTCTCTCTTTCCTTTTTTCTCTCTTCTTCCTCTCTCCTCTTCTCTCTTTTTTCTCCCCTTCTCTTTCTTCTCTCTCTCTTTTCCTGGTAAAAAAAAGGGGATGGGGAGAGAGAAAAAAAATGTGCGTGTGTGTTCGGCGCGCCCCTGTGTGGGGTTTGTGTGTGTGTTTGTTGTGTGCGCGGCGAAACGCGCATTTTCATGTGCTCGGGGGGGTGTGTATGTTTTTGGTCTGTGCGTCCATGCGGGGTGTTTTATGCGTGTTGCTTGGTACGTGTTTTCGGCGTGTGTATGTGCTTTCGAACGTGCGAGAAAAAGAAGTTTTTTTTCAATTTATTAACTCGTGTTGCCCGTTTTGGGGTGTGGGGTTGTGGGGGTTTTTTTGTGGGGTGGGTGTGTGTGTGTGTGTGTGTGTGTGTGGTTTTGTGTGTGTGTGGGGAGAGAGAAAAGGAGAGAGAGAGGGAAAGGAGGAGAGGAGAGAGGGAGAGGGAGGAGAGGGAGAGAGAGGACAAGAAAAGGGACAAGACAAGTTTTTTATTTACAGGTTAATAGAAAATCAAAAGTGTTTTTTACACCCAGCCCTCCCCCTGAGTAGGGGACTACAACATGCAGTGAAAATCAAATTAAAGGGAAAGAAATAAAGAAGCAAGAAGCGGGTCATGAAAATTATAGGGGAAAAACACCCAAATGAAAAAAGATAAATGAAAACAAAAAAAAAAAAAAAGAATAATAAAAAAACCAAAACAAAAAAAAATTAATATAAAAAAAATTAAAAAATTTAAAAAAAAAATAAATAATAAAAAATAAAAAAATCAAAATGAAAATAACATTAGTGAAGGGGAAGGGGAGAGGGGGTAGGGAGTGGGTGGGTGGGGAAATATGAAAAGTGTACTAAAAATACAGTTTGGAATTTTATGAAAACGACATGAAGTGAATATAAACAAATGCTTAATTTTTTTGAAAAACAAAATAAAACGCACGTTCGCAGCATGGGAGAGGGGGGGGGGGAAAAAGGAGAGAGAGAGAGGAGAGAGAGGGAGAGGAGAGAGAGAGAGGAGAGGGGAAAGAGAGAGAGGGGGGAAAAAAGAAAAGAGAGAGAGAGCAAGGCCAACTGTATTCATTTTTCAAGGGCATGAAATACGTAGAAGGTTTTAAAAGCAAAGTGAGTAAAAATTGGGGGGGGGGGGGGGGGGGGGGGGGGGGGGAAAGCGGGGAAAAGTGAGAGGTGGAAGGGAGAGGGGGAACAGCATAAAAATGTAATGAATTGAAATGGAAAGTCAAAAAAACGTACAAAAATTTACTGAAAAAAAATCAGCATTTAAATTTGAAAAAATGAAAAAATATGTACGGAATTCGGAACTAAACAGCAGCATGACAGACAGAGAGAGAGTAGGAAGAGAGAGAGGGAGAGAGAAGACGAGAGAGAGGGGAAAAGCCCGGGGACAGAAAAAAAAGAGAGAGAAGAGAGACAGAAGGACAGGAGAAAATGAGGGGCATTATTATTTTTTACCGAAAAGTTTGGGTAAGGTAATTATTTTTGAAAGTTTTTTGGTACAGGGGATTTGTTTAAAGAATTCTGGAAGGGAGTTCCCCCAAAAGGGTTCCCGAGTACGTTGCCTTGTTTTAAAAAATAGGTAAATTTGGGGTGGGATATGGATTTTTGTGGGAGTTTCTCGCGAGACTTTTGAGAATTTTTCCTCATTAAAGTTGTTGGGGGCTTTCCCGGTAGATTTGTGCATCATTGGGGCCCCCTTTTGGTTTGTTTTTGGAGTCTTGGCTGAAGGGAAAAGAATGTGAAGAGTTAAATAATCGAGTTTTCGGGGGGCTAGTTTTCTTCAGAAGGATTATTTTAAAGCGCTCGTTTAGTGGGGCTGAACAATGGTTTTAGTGGGGTGTGCACTTGCAGAACCCCATATAGCCCGAGGAAAACCCCAACATGGATGAATTTGACCCGGGGAAAAAAAAAAGGATTTCGTGAATGAAGGCAAAAAAAGTGTTTGTTTTGGGTGAGCTGATGGACTTTCTGGGAGGCTTTTTGCATGGGAACTTTTATGTGGGGTTTCAGCTGAGCCCTATTGTCAATTATTAGCCCTAATACTTTTGTTTGAGTGACTTTTTCCCACAAGTCCTTTTATTGAGGTGTATAGGGGGAAAATTTTCATTGGTGGGGCTTTTGTTTTTTTCCCTAGTTGTAAGGGAATGGGTTTTTTTTTTTGGGGTGAAGGGGGACATATGATTTATTTTCGGCCCATTTTAAAAGGTCGTTGGTACTTCTTGAAAAATGTTTTGAAAACGGGGAAAGGGTTCATTATGGGGGTTTGTGAATTGTGGTTTTTATCTGAAAAGAGGTGATGTAGTTTCCCATGTGGGGGTTTGGTCTTAAAGGTGATTGGGGAGAGTAGGGGCCCTTTAAAAAGGGGCCTTGTGGAACGCCTACTTAAGAGTTGTTATGGGAAAAGGACAGCGCCCCCGAAAAGGGCCGCATTGTTGTGTTTTGGATGTATGATTTTAGAAGGATAAGGGGGTTTTTGAAAGCCGTTATCTGTAGTTTTCGAAAAAGGGGATTGTGGTCAATGACTCGAATGCTTTTTAAAATCAACAAATAAGACACCAAAAATTATTTTGGTTGTTTTTAATATTTTTAAAAAGGCAAAAACATCTACAAGTTTGTTTAAATTGCAGTTTAATTTTTTTTTGAAACCGGGGACTGCCCGGGATGGAGCAAATGTACTTGTTGAAGTGATAAAGGGATGTGTTTTTTTAAATGCTTTTCTAGGGGTTTGGGAAAACATAGGGAAGATTGATATTGGTTGTAGTTTTTAAGGATCAGTATTATACCCGATTTATGGAAGGGTATAACTTTTGCTTTTTTTTAAGCATTAGGAAAAATTAAATTTTATCTATGAAAAAATTAAGGATATACGTTAAGTGTCGGGTTTTAACGGAGCCGAGGGGTTTTGAATTTTTCCATCTAGCCCCTCTAGTTCCCCGTGTTCCGATTTTTGAGATTTAAAATAGGTTCTGAACCTCGTGCACGTTATTTTATTGGGAAAGTGTAGTTAGACGGGTTTTTTTGTGTGACAAAAATTTTTGGAGTTTTTAAACCCCCTTAGAGGGTTTGGAATTGGGGGAGGGGTTTTAAAACTGTATCGGGTTTGGGGGAGAAGTGAGAGTTTTTGTTGTTCAGCAGAAATACCTTTGATAACAGTTGATTTTGAAGAAAAAATTTTTATTGTTTAAATGGTTTTTGCTTGCCAAAAAACCCGTTTGGATTTTGTTTGGGGAAATTAATTTTAAATTTTGCGGATTGTATTTTGTTTTTTTTCCCTTTCGCTTCTGAGAGGGTTTTTGCATTTTTTGTTATCTTGATTCTTCTTCATGCCTTTTTCTTTAAAAAAGGGCTCTAAGGTTGGGATGGGCCCCGTAATTCTTTCGTGTACCCCGGTGGTTTTTGGGGTATGCCCTTTTTTCCCGATTGTTTTTTTAAAAGGGCTTTTCTTTTTTATGACTTCTGTAAAAATTTCGGTCCAAAAAATCAATCGTGAATCTGGATCAGAATATTTTAAAACTGGGATTAAATTAGAGTTTATTTAAAACAAGCAAAAAGTTTTGTTCGTTTAAAATTTTTAAAAAGCAAACCCATAGGTTTTGGTTTTGTGGCCCGGTTTTGGGATTTTCCTCCATGTTTAAAACCATGTAACACCCCATGGGTAATGGGTCACTAGAAAGTGGGCTGGTTTCACAAGGTTTTAGGGATGTTATTTTCAAATTTTAGACAAGATATGGCAATGATTGTCTTTTTTAAGTTGGTGTTTTCTTTGGTGGGTGTTTTGATAATCTGAGTAAAATTTAAAACACTTATCGTTTGGCTCCCCTTGGCTGTTTTTATTTCAAAAGATCTAATTTAAAAACACCGAGTTAAAAAAAACTCTTTCATTCTAAGGAAACTGCGTCCATCTTTGTAAACCCAAAAAATCAGTCCGTGGGCTCTTTCTGCCCGGGTTTTCCCTTTTTAAAAACCCCATTAAAAGGGCCCCCTGATTTGTTCAGTGTGTTTGTATCCCCCTTTTCTTCTTCGTCAGCTGTTTAGGTGGGGGAAAAACTCTTGAAAATTGAGAGATTCCTAATTTCATAGAAAACCCGTTTTTTTTGTTTTAGTAAAGGGCTTTTTGAACGGTATTATAACCCGGGGGCTGCTACATCTTTTTCATAATGTAGGTTTTTTTTAGTTTGATTGGAGAGGGCCCAAAAAAAATGGGTGGCTTTTGGGGGGGTTTGATTTTTAGGGTTTGAGATATCAGAGATTCCCTTTCTGACTGCATATTGATATTTTTAAAAGGCCCAAAATTTTAGTTTCCCTCTTTTTTTGAATTTGGGTGGGGTTTTGGTTTGTGGTCATTTTATGTCCTGAGTGCATAAGTAAAAGGGAAAAAAAAAAAAGAAAGGGAAAAAAAGGAAGGGACCAAAAAAAGAAAAATAAATAATGAAAAAAAAACTCAACAAAAAACAAACCAAAAAAACAGCAACAATAACAACAACAACAAAAAACAAGAAAAAAACAAAACAAAACCCAAAATGGTTTAAATTTGGTCCACAAACAGTGGTTTGGAAATAGGGACCCGAGGGAAAGACTTACCCCTTTAATGTGCACTAAAATAATTTCTGTAGGTTGTACAGGCGAAAAATACTGCAAAACTTAAAAAAACACAATTCCCGTATGTTTGCCCGCCAGGGAAACTCCAAAACATATGTTCTTTAACAACATAAAATATGTTGATAATCAGATTAAATTGTCTTTAGGTCCCAAACTGTTTGGCACAAAAGCGTTTGCCTTATTTGGGGCGCTCTCCAACAGTCACATCCCCCGAACGCAGGGGATAAAAGGGAAAAACAAAAAATTTGTTGCATTCAGTGAAAGGACAAATGGGTTCCGGGCCACACAGTTCAGTCATTTCTGAAAAAATGGGGCGAAATGGGCTTTTGTAAACGAGTGGTCTTGATAGTAAATGAGTAGAAAACAAAATGGGGGTTTTAGCAAGGCCCCGGTGATACTGTTTAATAATAGATTTCGATGTGAAAAGTGTTAGAGAGAGAGGAGAGGGGAGGAAAAGAAAAGGGGAGAGAAAAGAGAGAAGAGAGAGAAAAAGCGAGAGAGAGAGAGAGAGAGAGAGAGAGAGATGTTCAGTTTTTGGGTTTTACCACGAAAATGAAAAGATACACATCATAACACAAAAAAGAAGAATCCCAAAAGAAGAAACCAAAAGGGGAAAGGGAAACCTAGAAGACAAATTTGAGATTTGAGAATGAGCTCATTCAGCTAACGAGTCCAAGGGGAAAAAGGGGTCCCCGAGAATTTATTGGCAATAGCAGAAAACGCTCATAAGCTGAAGAATTTCCCAAAGGGGGAAAACTCCCCGTGAATGGGGCGATCCCGGGAAAAAGCAAAAAAGCTTTAAAAAGTCCCAAGGGAAAAAAAGGGCCCAGTTGGCAGTCCTTATCCCCCGCAGAATCGTTATTTGGAATGATGAAGGGGTCGGAAAAATTAGCCCCCTAGTGCTGACTTCCCCGGGGGTCGAACCCTGGGGGTCATTGCCCCGCCCTTTTCCAAAGGGGCCCGAATGAGAGGCTTGTGATGGGTTTTCCCTGCAAAAAGGTTGCTGTCTTCTGTCTGGTTCCCATTTTTCCGGCTCGCCTTGTTCGTTTCCCTAAAGTAAAATACATTTATATAGGGTCGAGGCCCCCCCTCCCTTCGATACACATTTTGCAAATTGCGGTTTAGAAAGGTAAGCAACCGGTTTGGGGGGGCACCATTGGGGTTTCTTGTGCGTTTGCTGCTCGGGCCCCTGTAAAATGTAGAGAGGAAACCCGGGCAAAAAAATTTACTTCCCTTACTCCAAAAAAATTTACTGGGCACAATGTTTAAAACAATTTACCTATTGGTTTTCCTGACCCCGTTGCCTGGAAAAGCTTTAGGGGGCGGTTTTCTGTCCATCTCATTAAACCCCCAAATATTTGGGGAAAAAGTCAAGTTTTTAAGGACACACGGGGTGCAGCATGCTTGCGTTGGGGAGGGGCGTAGGCCGACCTGCTAATAGAGGACAAGAGGAAGCTGGGCCCAAAAGGTTACCCAAAACACCGCACTCAGGGGAATGGGAAAAAAATTCTCTGGCCAGGGGTTTGGTTTTTTGGCCCCCCGCGGTTTAGGGCTCCCCCCAAAAGGGAAAGACAAAGGGGAAAGTGGGGATATGAATACCCGTCGCTATAATCTTTTACCATGGCAAGTTTTCGCCCCCAAAGGGTTTCAGATAAGAAAAAAGTGGCAGCAGCTTGAAGCCACCCAAGGATGTTTTTTGGGAAACCCCTATTTTTTTCGTGTTTAAATTTCGGGAAGTGCCTTGCAAAAGCATACTTTCACATTCACATACGTATCAGGGGCAACATGAAATGAGTCTCATAAAAGACCCCGGAAATTTCTGCAAAATTTCCTGATTTCACTGTTCATGGCACGCCTTTTTTGGTCTATGTTATTTACTTCTTTTTATTAGCTATCTTTGACTGGTTTTGATATGTTCAACACCCTTTAGAAAATAATGGATTGTGTGTAGTTTTTCCCTTTTATGCGAACCTTTTATTTTTTATCGGGAAAAAAGGGGTTTCCTTTAAAGGGGTAATTGCTGTTATCGCCTGAAAACAGTTTTAGCACCCCTTGTTGGGACCCCGAACATGGTTTTTTTTCCCAAAACCCCTGGTCAATTTTCTTTTGAAGCTCAGAGTTCCCTATCAAATTTTTGCTATTATTTTGACCCCGAAAAAGAGTTTTGGTCACAAAACACTCGTTAACTGCTTATAAATGACCATGGCGGGGAGAGATTTGGAAATGTAACTCGAACGCTGATTGGATGTGACACACCACTCGACATCCAATCAAATCAGAAATGTTCTTTCCGTGCGGACGGCCTGCATGGCTGCTGCCGATAACTCTTCCGCTCCGCCTCCCATCTTCACTACCCCCCTCCTCCTCCCCCTCCCCCTTCCCCCCACTAGTCACCGTGCATGGAAACCAGCAATGATGATTAGGGTTTCCCTTATGACCTATAGACTTTCCTAACCACATGTGTCTGTCTTCGAAATGAAGATGGTTTTAAACAGCATCACGCTGAAACAGAGGCTATGTTTTTTTTTAAATTTCTGTCTCTGTTATGAGATAGATGGTAAGGCAAATAAAGCGAAGAGACAGACACAGACAGACAGATGAAGTGATAGACAGACAGATAGATAGATGGATAGATAGAGAGAGAGATGAAAAGAGATATGTAAATGTATAGTTAGACAGACAGGCAGACAGATGGATAGATGGCTACATACATGGATAGATAGATAGATAGATAGATAGTCAGAAAGGCAGATACATAGATAGTCAGAAAGGCAGAGAGATAGATAAATAGATAGATTGATTGATAGATAGTACCGAAAGGTAGGTAGGTAGATAGATACACAGAGAGACAGAACACAGATACAGATAGAAAAAGCAGACAGAAGATAGATAGATAGATAGATGATAGATAGATAGATAGATAGATAGATAGATAGATAGATGGGCTACCACATCACTAAAATTAAGTTAACTCCCTTGGAACTTGCAACATGACTAGACTCTCTGTCTCATCTCTCTCCCTCTACTCCTCTCTCCTCTCCTCTCCCTCTCTCTCTCTGTGCAGAATTATATAACGTCCACCATCCACAGACTACAGTCACGAAGGAAAACTGTAAATCATGTAGCCATGCCTACAATCTGGTGATAAGACACACGCTTTTCATTACATAGGTTCATTATACAAGATCATATCGCATCGTTCATTATGCAAGATCATTATACAAGACCATATCGCATCGTTGCATCGTATGTGCCAGCATTGTGAATTTCATGGCTGACGATGACTAAAGAGTTCTTTTGATCTGATAATGGATCAATTTTTGTGATGGTCGTCGTCGTCATTATCATCATCATTATCATCATCGTCGTCGTCGTCGTCATCGTCGTGGTCGTCACAACCAAGACGATGGCGTGTCTAGTAGCGCAAGCCAGAACACTGCAATTCTTTCCACCTGACGGACGCCTGAACGACCACCGGGAATAAAACAAACGCGAAGAACTTGACAGAGTTTTCCGATTTGCGAAGCCATGTCGAGCAGTCTGTTAACATTGTAAGAGAGCCAGACATGCACAGAGGGAGAAAGTTACACAAATTGTCTCTTAGTTAGCATCTCCCTTATTATATCATGCCCGTTTTCGATACAACCAAGAGAAATGCTTTTTATGGGCTAAGGGTGAAAAACTTTTTTTTCTTCATAATTATCTATCCCCGTTACTCCCCCCCCCCCCCCCAGCCCCCACCCCCCGCATCGTAAACGGTATCACCCTCCTTGAATATTCATTTTGTGTGCAAATTAAACTCCGCTTGCGTCACCCTACCCATGTGAAAGTGTGTGTGTGTGTGTGTGTGTGTGTGTGTGTGTGTGTGTGTGTGTGTGTGTGTGTGTGTGTGTGTGTGTGTGTTGTGTGACATTGAAAAAGGAATGAAGAGAAATTCACTAGTCATCTCTCTCTCTCTCTCTCTCTCTCTCTCTCTCTCTCTCTCTCTCTCTCTCTCTCTCTCTCTCTCTCTCTTTGTGTGTGTGTGTGTGTGTGTGTGTGTGTGTGGTGTGTGTGTGTGTGTGTGTGTGTGGTGTGTGGTGTGTGGTGTGTGTGTGTGTGGTGTGTGTGTGGTGCGCGCGCGCGCGCGCGCGCCGATTCTTGTAACTCTCATCGCGCCATTCTAAGGCTTCAAACAGCCGCAGTAAATAACGATATTCAGCGCGGCGAATCTTCAATTGATTTTTCTACGCAAGCCCGTTTATTCCTAACGCGACAAACACGCCTTGAAGATTACAGGGAATTGAAATTGAGATTTTTGTTGCAGATTTCAATGAAATTTGTTTTCCAGAGCCAGGCGTCAGTATGTTCCTGAAAGTGCTTTATATAGCCTCGCTGATAGCAGTTTCCCATTTTCCCCAGAGGAAAACCGTTAACAGAAAGGTGATGATAAGGAAAACAGCTATTCCGCTCTTATCCTAAGGACGGCGCACCGTTCTCCGTTTCCGCATTTCCATTTCCGTTTCCGGTGCGTTCTTACCATGACAGTTGTGTTGATGTACATATTAGGGATGATTAGGAAATCAGAGAAATTTGTGTTTCCTCGTTATTTCTTGTAAAGAGGGAATATGCAAAGGGGATTATTTTAAAGCGAAATTTCCTTTTTTTTCCCCCTTTTTTTTTTTTTCCCCCCCCCACAAAAAAATTTTTTTTTTTTTTAAACCTTTTTTTCTTCTTTTTTAATTTTTTGGAAACACCCCCACCCCCCTAGGGAAGGGAAGGTTCTTGAATCAGGGAAAAAAGCTGCGCAACCTCCTGCCTTTGTGGGGTTTTGTGGGAGTGTGATGGGGGGTGGGTGTGGTTTGGGTTGGGTGTGTGGTTGGGCAAAAAAATAAAAATTCCAGTCAATTTTCTTTCTCTTCTCCTTTTCCTTTTTCCTTTCCTTGGCATGGGGTTTTCCCCTTTCCCCCTTTTGTTGTTGTTTTGTGTTGTTGGGTTGTGTTTGTTTTGTTTTGTTGTTTGGTTTTTTAAATTTGTGTTTTTGGTTTAAAATTCCCGGGCGTTTTCGCATTTTGGAATCCCCGTTCAAAACCCCTTCAAACATCCAGTTTAAAAAGAAAAAAAAATTTTAAAAATATTATTTAAATTTTTTAACACGACCAAACACGGCTGTTTTGGAAATGAAAAGAGATTTTTTGCATTTTCAAAATATTTTTCCCCAAAGCTAGGATGTTTTTTTAAGTTTTTTCCGCCGATTAATGGCATTTCGGAACGAAAAAAAAAATAAGGAAAAAACCTTTACCGCTTCATTTTAGCATTTCCCTTGTTTTATCTTCCCTTTCTTAAAAATAACAAGTGTTATTTTTAAAAATTGGGTTTTTTAGCTATGAAGAAGCGTCCCTTTACCCAACTAAAAAATTTCCCTAAAAGGGGGGAAGGTTATTTACCTTAACTGAAAAATTTACCATCTGAGAAAAGGGGAAAAGGGTTACTGGCTTGTTTCCTAAAGCCGGGGAAAAAAAATGACCGCATTTAAAACATTAATAACTAAACTCCTTTTTCCCCCAAAAGGGTTTGAAAGGAAAACAAGGGAAAAAATGTCATTTGGGGCTTTTTTTTTTCAATTTTTGTCAACTTCAAAAGCACTTAATAAGAAAATAAAGAATGCGCAACCTACATAAACAATACGTATTCCTAATTTTTTAAATTTCTAAGTGAATTAAAAAGCATGTTTTAAATTTTGCCCCTTTTTCCCCGGGGAATTCGTTTGTTTTTAAAACCAAATGACAACGGTATTTTAGCTTTTGGACAAAGCCTGGCGATAATATGCTAAATCCTTTTCTATATTCAGAGTGGACTTTGCCGTTCCTTTGCTATTTTCCCTTTGATCCCAAAAAAAATTTTTTTTATTTTTTCCTTTTTAATTTATTTTGAAAGTGATTTGACTGACTAGGGGAAAAAATTTGTCGCAAGGAGGGACAAACGGTGATTGACCTCCCCTGCCTAGCAATTTGGGAATATTAAACATTCAGGAGTAAAGGGGGTTTATAGATGCCCAAGGGGGATAAATCCCAAAAATTTTACGTATTTAAACTAATTTTCCATCAATTTCGGAAATTTTCTCGGAGTTAAACCAGATTTGCCGGGGAAACAGTGGTTTTTTCCCTTACCAATCTTGTTAATGCTTTTTGTTATTGCATTGGCGGTTGCTGTGTTGTTTTTCAACAGGATTTTTTTAAAAAAGCACCTCCATAATATTCCCCACGTCAACCATTTAAATTGACCAACACATCAATACAAAATTAAAAAAAACAAAAACCCTAAACCCAATAAATCTAAAATACAACCACTTTGGAAAAAAGAAATTTAAAAGATAAGCCCAACCATTGTTTTAAGCAGCTATTTGGAATGCAACTGCAAATTTTAAATCAAAGAAAGAGAATTGGAGAGAGGGAAATTTTTGGGGAAAAAGTTAGAAGAGGAAAATTGAGACGAGAGGAAACCTGTGATTTTTTGGAAAAAAAAAAGAAAAACCTTTCTTAAAAAATTTTTCCAAAATTACCAGATGTGCACCGTGTATTTTTGGCTTTGGAAGTGGGTTTTAAGGAGGAAAATAAAAAAAGAAGGTAAAAAATTTTGGGACAGTGAAAACCCATAAAAGGAAACAAAAACCAAACAAACCCAAAAAAAAAAACAACCAACAAACAAAAAACAGAAGAGAGAGAGAAGAAAAGGGAAGGGAGAGAGGAGAGAGAGAGGGAAGGAGGAGGAGACGACCTTTTCAAGAAGAAAAAAAAAAAATTTACAGATGGCTTTTTTCACCCGTCCCTTTCAGGGGGGGTTTTTAAGAAATTTTCGAAAGGTAATATAACAGGAAAATCGGTCCAAAAAATTTGTACAATATTGCATTAAAGGAGAGGGGAGGAGAGGGAAAAAGTGACAGAAGGAGGGGGAGGAGAAAGACGAAAAGGACAAGAAGCGGGGGGGAGGGGAAGAAGGAGAAGAGGAGAGGGGAAAAGGGAAACAGGCAAAACGAAATTTATTGAAAAAAAATAAAAGAAGTTTTTTGAAAGCTTCGGCCAAATTTTAAAAGAAAGTTTGTTTTTTTAAAGGGAGGAATTGAAAGAGAAAGGAAGAGCAGGAAAAGAGGAAGAGACGGGGAGAGAGAGAGAGAGAAGAGAGAGAGGAAAAGAGAGAGAAGAGGGGAAAAAGGAGAGAAAAGGGAAGGAAAATATAAAAACAAACGTTAAACCCTTTTAAGAAGTAAAAGATAAAGATTAAAAAAAATCAAATTGTTACATTAACAATATGGAAAAGTGCCTTATTTTCAACAGATACATAGTGCGCTTCCTTACATAAGAGCAAGTAAGAAATCAAAATGAAGAAGAGGAGATAAAGAAAGAGAAAAAAGGGTGGAGGGTGGAGGGATGGAGGATGAAGAGGGAAAGGGGAGGAGGAAAGGGGAAGAGGAGGAAGAGGAGAGAGAGAAGAGGAAGGAAAGGGGAGAGAGAGAGAAAGGGAGAGAGAGAGAGAGAGGGGAGAGGGGAGAGAGAAGAGAGAGAAGAAGAGAGAGAGAGAGAGAGAGAGATCACCAAACAAAATAGGTGTATTGGCGAACATAAAAAATAACTGATTAATTGTATGTAATAAATTTTTTTTTGAAAGTGCGCAGACTGAGAGAAAAGGAGCAAAAATGCTGCCACCCTTATGTGAGCGGCACGAAGGGAAAAAGAAGTAAATTTCTGTGGTTATATGATTTTTACTTCCATACGAACCCATGGAGTGGACAGACTGGATTAAAGAAAATATTCATTATGCGAAAATAAAGCACAACTTTATGACTGTATCGATTCTCATTAAATATGACTTTTTTCTGTAACTGAAGTGAAAAACACTGGGCGAGAGAATTTATATACAAAAGCTACTGCTTTGTTTTTTTTACTTTTGAAATTCACTTGTACAATCTCAAAGTTTTCATCGTCTGAATGATCTGTGCTGAATAGTTTTACCAAATCTAATTTATGGGAAAGTCTGTAAAGACCAAGCATGATTTTTTGAGCATGATTTTTTTGTCAAATCCGAAATTGGGGGACGCAAATATACATGGGAAATTTGGGTACAAAACATAAATATAATGGAAGTCAGAGGAAATGTTTTTTGTAATGTATTATAAATTGGGATTTTAGATAGTTTACATGAAGTCCGTATATGTTTCGGGCCCCGATAAATGTATATAAGATTTCTAAAACGTTATGGCAGATTTCTTCTTTAAAAATTATGCACGATAAAAAGGGGGGTTGGGTGGAGGTTTTCGACGCCCCTTTTGTCTGTTTTTTATGGTAATATATTAGGTTTTGAGAGGATGTTAGACTAATTGATTAAAATCAATCATTCAGTTAACGGCCAATACTTTCTTGTAAAAGCATAGATCCTTTTTTCTAACCTTTTTTTGGGGGAGGGGGAAATCGCAAACATAAAGTGTAATGTCACTGCAAAAGTAGGGCAAAGCGGTGTTAGAAATAGGTCTGATTAACCAAAGGGAGATTGATAAAAAGTGCTGGTCCTTGGACGGACCTTTAGATGCCGTTGTGCGAGACAAAAGAGGGAAAGGGCCTATGTACAATGAACTGAGACAAATTGTTTTACTGCTGGGTTTTAAAAAAAATGACATGAGTTTCATGCTTTTTTGATCAAAGACCAAAGCTTAGCGGTTTAAGAAGCAATGTGTGGTCAAAAACATCAAATGCTTTAGTTAGGTCGACGGAAAGAACATCATAATTTGTTACATTCATTTTTTGTGAACCCTTTATCCACTATTTGATTAGTGCAATTTTGGGAAAGTGATGTTTGCTACATCCAACTGATTTGGGTGATGTAAGTTAATTTGTCACAATGATTGCAAACCCTAATTTTTAATATGGTCCTTTAGAGGTTTCGAACACGACAGAGAAGACAGAAATTGGGCCCGTGATAAAAAGATCAGAGGAGTCACCTGATCTACAAATGGGGGCTGACCATGACAATTTTGAAAGACTTTGGTTGTTGATTTTTCTAACACAAAGGTGAAAAAGTGATAGTGTTTCCGAAATAACTGAGCTGCAAGTTTTTTGAATTTACTTCCCAAAAACGTCTAGACCATGAGCACGTTTTTTTTTGAAGAGAGAGAGAGAGAGAGGAGAGAGAGAGGAAGAGAGAGAGAGAGAGAGAGAGAGAAGAACGACGACAGACAGACAGACAGACAGACAGGTAAAAGGCAACAGGCAGGCAGAAAGGGTGACATTTAGAAAGGGAGATTGAGGGCCCGAAGACGGAAGGGGTAGTGGGGAAGGGAGGATAAGGGAAGGGGAGATGTGTCCTAAAAATAACAGTGTCAGAAAAAATCACATTGTGAAATGGCCGGACAGGAAACCGTCCAAAGAGGCCAGATGGGTTTTAAACGTCTGTTTATTTCATTTTCCGTTACAGCAAAACTTCTCTCTCCTTCTCTCTCCTCTCCTTCTCTGTCCCCTCTGTCTCTTTTCCCTGTCCCCTGTTCTCTGTTTTCCTCTCTCCCTCTCTCTCTCTCTCTCTCTTCTCTCCTCCCCCCTCTCCTCTCTCCTCTCTCTCTCCCCTTTTCTCCTCTCCTCCTCACTTCCTCTCTCTCTCCCCTCTCTCTCTTCTCCTCTCTCTCTCTCTCTCGCTCATCAATTTTGCAAGTTACAGTTTTTGTTTCAAACTGTTTAATTGTATTTGATTTATACGGTTTTATTTTACTTGCTTTCTTACTATTTTTTATTTATCTATTTGTTTATTTATTTCCCCATTTTTTAAGCGATTTTTAACTCGGCGGAAAAGCGCATACACACGCGCGGCACGCACGCCGCACGCACGCACGCACCACGCACGCCCCGCACGCCGCACCACGCACGCACGCACACACACACACACACACACACACACACACACACACACACACACACACACACCGGACCCTCGCCCGCCACATCAAACTTTCCTTACAAAGAATCACAATGGCCCTCCTCTCTGTACCCATGTCTTCATCAAAATGTCAAAGAAAAAAGGAGTTTCAGTCATCTTTTTTTTTCTAATTGGGAGAGGAAATGAGTGTTGATTCCATAGATAAAGAAAAACAAACTTCAAACAACACAAAGCGCATACACACATACATACATACACACATACATATACCAAAACATGCATACGTACATACACACATACAGCATTAAAATAACACATATATACATATATGCATGCATACAGACATACATACATACATACATACATACAAACATACAAACACACACACACACACACACACACACACACACACACACACACACACACACACACACCACACACACACACAACGGTGCGAGAAAGCACACACACACAAACACGCGCGCGCGCGCGCACGCACACGCACACACGCACGCACGCACACACGCACAGAGTATTAAGATCTTACGTTTAAATTTTTCACACTCAAAATAGTAGAGTGTTGATTTTCATTGTTCGTACAAAAACAACAACCTGAAAATAAAATAAGAGTGAAAAGAATTGCGGCCACTTAAAAAGCAATCAAACCAAGGCTGCTCTTCCTGCCTACTCAGTTCTTCTACACCTGTGAATAAAGGGCATACACAGGATTGAAAAAGAGAAAAGTCTAGTCCTCGTACACTGAGAGTGAAGACTTTAAGTAGTGGCAAACGAACAAACGAAACAGGTCGTTAGATGGCGGAATCCGATTCAGGGTTGACAAGGAGTTGTGTACCTTCATTAATTTTTTTCATTGCAGGAACAAACATTTCTATCCTGTTCGTTCGATTTGTCTTCAAGACCGTCTCCTATCTGGAACTGAGTTTGGTGCCAGCTCAGCTGGGGAGACTCCAACCGCGCAGTCGAGTTTCCTTCACACGGAGAGTTCTGCTCCATTTTTTTTCGCTAATAAACACTGCATGTGTCTGTATCTCTCGGGCCTGGTTGCCGCCGGGATGTATCATGAAAGGTAGCGTTTGAACTCATCAGGACGGAGGAGAGGGTACGTGTGTGTGTGTGCGTGCGTGCGTGCGTGCGTGCGTGCGTGCGTGCGTGCGTGGCGCGCGTGGGTGTGTGTGTGTGTGTGTGTGTGTGTGTGTGTGTGTGTGTGTGTGTGTGGTGTGTGTGTGTGTGTGAAGAGAGGTAGAGAGAAGGAAGGAAAGAAGGGCTCGGAGGATGGTGTGCTGAGAATGTTGGATCAAATCTTAGCACCAGCGAAGTGACTCAGAAGCAGTGCCGTATCTCATCCAGTAAAATGGCCTGCAACGACATGAAATTGACTGCTCCCTGTGGGCTACCGATTCTAGCACTGCCGCGAAACGAACTGAATGTGGCTGTGTATGCAACTTCCAGAGTGAGCGGAAATAATGCCACGGAGGAGGGTCCGGAAATTGAGAAAGTATACTATCACCCTCTCTGTCTCCGTCTCCGTCTCCGTCTCTGTCTGTCTGTCTGTCCTGTCTGTCCTGTCTGTCTGTCTGTCTGTCTGTCTGATCTGTCTGTCTCTCGATAGATAGATAGATAGATAGATAGATAGATAGATAGATAGATAGATAGATAGATAGATAGATAGATAGAAAGAAAGATGCCACACACACACACACACACACACACACACACACACACACACACACACACACACACACACACACACACAGATAGATAGATAGATCGAGAATCGATAATCAATAGACAGAAAGAGAGATCGATAATAGACAGACAGACAGACAGAGAGAGAGAGAGAGAGAGAGAGAGAGAGAGAGAGAGAGAGAGGAGAGAGAGAGAGAGATAATAGGTACATAGACAGACAGACAGACAGATCAACAGAGCCAAACAGCTGTCCCTTGCCGGTCTTGCTGACCTCCACTTTGGGATGAACAATAAATGTACAGAGCTCTCGTTGGCCAAGGATTCTTTCTTGTGCCCCCCTTGCCCCTCAAAGGCAAGTCCGTGATTTTAAGTAATGAATGTTTACTGGGCCGGATTTTGATGTTTACTCCACTCCTTCTATGGGGATGGACAGAAGGCATTAGGGCCAAGCTTTATTATCTTTTCCATTTCTGCATGTCCTTCAACGTTCTGTGCGCTCTCCAGACCTTTTGGAACGGGCTCTAGTGTTTTCTTTCATACATGGGGTTTTCAGAACATGTACATGTAGTTGTTTAATCGATAGATGGATGGATGGATAGATAGATAGATAGATAGATAGATAGATAGATAGATAGATAGATAGATAGATAGATAGATAGATAGATAGATAGACAGACAGATAATTGATAGACAGACAGACAGACAGACAGACAGAGAGACAGACAGACAGACAGATAGACAGACAGACAGTCTTACTGACAGACTGACTTACTCACATACTCACTCACTGAAAGAGAGAGAGAGAGAGAGAGAGAGAGAGAGAAGAGAAGAGAGGAGGAGATTAATTAATTGATTGATTGACAGACAGACAGACAAGACAGGACAGCAGAAAGACAGACAGATAGATAGACAGACAGATAGATAGAATGAGAGATTGATGGATAGATAGAGGGACAGACAGACAGACAGACTGACAGATAAGACAGACAGATAGATAGATAGATACCTTGAGTGTCGGACACACATTCCACAATCAAAATGGGCCCGATTACAAAGAGAGAGAGAGACAGACAGACAGACAGACAGACACAGACAGACAAGACAGACACAGACAGACAGAAGAGAGAGAGAGAGAGAGAGAGAGAGAGAGAGAGAGAGAGAGAGAGAGAGAGAGAAAACAATACGTTCTACTCCGCAATTTTTGTCTGCACGCGGCCTAATGGCCTGGAATGAAAAGGCAGTTTACTGTCTTTATTCGGCTAAATAAAAATCAAATGGAAAGAGATTTTCTGGCGTGTTCCCATTCAGTTATTGATTCGAATCTGGTCTCTAAAGGGTTTTCGTGCTAGCTTGAATCCAGTGGCCGGTTAAAATAAACAGTTAACACTCCAGCTAAACTATTGTCCTTGTGTGTGTGTGTGTGTGTGTGTGTGCGTGCGTGCGTGCGTGCGTGCGTGCGTGCGTGCGTGCCTGCGTGCGTGAGTGAGTGAGTGGTGTGGTGTGTGGTGTGTGTGTGGTGTGTGTGTGTGTGTGTGTGTGTGTGTGTGTGTGTGTGTGTTTTAGCTTGGCTGGGAAATCTTAGGTTTGCCCGAATCAATCAATGTAATTTCAGCTTTTGATTCAATCAGATTTTATTCTTGCGTTTCTGCCGTTTTCCTTTCTCCTCTTTGCCTTTCTGTTCCGCTCTTTCTTTCTTTGTATTTCTTCTTCTTCTTCTTCTTCTTCTTCTTCTTTCTTCTTCTTCTTCTTCCTTCCTCCTCCTCCTCCTCCTCCTCCTCCTCCTCCTCCTTATACTTCTTTTTGTTGTTCTTCTTCTTCTTGTTCTTCTCTTCCTCATCCTCTTCCTCTTCCTCCTCTTCCTCCTGCTCCTCCTCCTCTTCTTCTTCTTCTTGTTCTTCTTCTTCTTCTCCTACATCCTCTTCCTTCTCCTCCTCCTCCTCCCTCCTCCTCCTCCTCCTCCTCCTCCTCCTCCTCCTTCTCCTGCTTCTCTCCCCCTTCTCCTCCTCCTTCTACTTCCCCTCCTCCTCCAACTCCTCCTCCATCCCCACATCTTCCTCCCCCTCTTCCTCCTCCTCTTTCCTCTTCTCCTTCACCTTCTCCTTTTATTTTTTCGTTCTTTCGACCCCATCTCCTCCCCCTTCTCCATTCTCTCTTTCTTCTGTTCCTTCTCCTCCTCCTTCTCCTCCTCCTCCTTCTCCTCCTCCTCCTCTTCCTCCTCCTCCTCCTCCTCCTCTTCCTCCTCCTCCTTCTTCTTCCGCTTCTTCTCTCTTCTTCTTCTCTTCTTCTTCTTCTTCTTCTTCTTCTTCTTCTTTCTTCTTTCTGTTGCTGCTGCTGCATCTTTTTCTGCTGCTCCATGTAATTTGATTTCTTCATTCGATTTCGCTTCCGTACTGTCAGCGGTTTTTTCCCCATACAGATAGATAATCATCATTAATAACACATCACTGTTCACATTTTCAAATGTCTTTCTTGTTTTTCTTGTCATCGTCATTATTGTTGATATCTTGTTTCTGTTGCTAGTTTATTGAAAAACACGTTTTTGTTCGCACAATATTATTCTTTGCCTCCCTTTTTCTCTGTCTGTCTGTGTGTCTGTGTGTCGTGTGTCTGTGTGTCTGTCTGGCTGGCTGGCTGGCTGGCTGGCTGGCTGTCTGTCTGTCTCTCTCTCTCTCTCGCTCTCTCTCCTCCTCTCTCGTCTCTCTCTCTCTCTCTCTCTCCTCCTCTCTCGATCTCTCCTCTCTCTCTTCTTCTCCCCTCCTCTACTCTCTCTTCTCTCTCTCTCTCTCTCTCTCAAAACATGGTACTTCCTACTTTTCATTACACCTTTTACAGTAAAATGATTTTTGTTTATTCTGTGCCGCCAAAACTTCAAACAGGTACGTATTTTATACTTCACCTCTTGCCAAATCTTTGTTTGCTTGGAAAACACAATTTTACACGCAAACACACACACACACACACACACACACACACACACACACACACACACACACACACACACACACACACACACACACACACAAGTGCGCGTGCACTCGTGCAAGCGCGCACGCAGAACAGTTATGCATGCACGCGCACGACACACAAACACACACACGCGCGCGCGGCGCCCCACGCAAGGACACACGCACGCTCGTGCGCACGCACACACACGCGCGTGCGCGCACGCACGACGCACGCACACCACACACACACACAACACACACACCACACACACACACACACACACACACACACACACACACACCACACACACACATTGAGACTGCTTTGTTTTGTTGTGACGTTCAACTGATTTATTGAGTAACAAATTATTCGTCGTTGTTCGTATTGGCTGTTCATTCCTGTATTTCTTTTCTCTCTTTTCCACTCTCTAATCTCCCTTACCCCCACCCTGCAGCCCTCATCATCTCCTACCTCCCAATTACCCCCCCCCCCCCCCTCCCCCTCCCAATTATGCCCTCGCATTTCATTTTGTTGGTATTTTCTTCGTCACAATGTCTTTAACGATTTATTTTGTATTTTGTCATAATTTGACATTCTCTGTTCTTTTCTCTTTTGATAATTGAATTAAAATGTAGCGATTTATTGAGGTGGATTTTGCCTTTGTATACATACATATACACACACGTAAATACACACATACATACATACGTATACATACATACATAAACACACGTGCACATTCAGAGATGTGTGTGTGTGGCGCGCGCGCGAACAACACAAACACACACACACACACACACACACACACACACACACACCACTATGCGCACGCATGCACTCATTTGGCCTTTTCCTTTTTTTCCATTTTTTATTTCAACATTTAATTGCATTATTAAGTAATGAATTATTCGTCTTTACACTGATTTTTAATGTTCCTGTTTTTTGTTTTTTTCTATTCTCCCTTTCCCCCTCTAATCTTCCCATCAGCCCAACCCCGTCATCGCCTCCAGCATATCCTCCCCCCCCCCCACTCCCACCCCCCCCCCCCCCACCCCCCCCACTCCCACCCATTCTTTCTGTCACACTCTTCTTAATTTGTCGTTCACTATTGTCTTCGGCACAGTTTCCTTATTGTTCGATTCTGTGTTTTGTCATGAATCTTGTTGTTCTCTCCTCGTTCTTGTTCTTATATTGTATACGAAACTTGTGCGATTAATCAAGAGGATCTGGGTCTTGATGTTTCCTTTCCTATCCCTATTCCATTGAATACTGGAATACTGTGTGTTTGTCGTCAAGTACTCTCTCTCTCTCTCTCTCTCTCTCTCTCTCTCACACACACACACACACATATGAAGAGAGACAGAGAGATAACAGAGAGAATTTATAAAAGCTTAGCCCACGTGCCTGTAATTTCCAAAGCTTAGCCCACGTGCCTGTAATTTCCAAAGCTTAGCCCACGTGCCTGTAATTTCCAAAGCTTAGCCCACGTGCCTGTAATTTCCAAAGCTTAGCCCACGTGCCTGTTAAATTCCAGACAGGTGATAGAGCAGATATGCAAGTATGTCCAATTTTAAGATATATAACTCTAAAGGATAGTCTTGCGTTTGAGGAGAAGGGGGGGGGGGGGGGGGGGAGAGAGAGAAATGAGGTCATCCTTCCACAGTGTGCACTCCTCATTATTCCTCCCAAGTGGAGGTCGGCAGGACCAGCAAGCGTCAGCTGTTTCGCTCTGTGAGGAGATCATCAGGCCCGTAACTGCCGATAAGAAGCGCTTCCAAATAAGCAAAAAAGAAACTCACCCAAAATGGAGTAGACACTTCCTGCGTATTATGAAAAAGTCTCCAAAAGAACAAAGGACAGCGTTCAGTGAAGAAGGAAATAACAGTTTTAAATAACTTCGCAGAATAAAAATTGTCTTTAAAATTGAAAAGTGAAAACTAAGGATAACAATCCACAAGTCTTAAATATTACTCTTTTTTTTTAATAGAAAATCCCAAACTT
>CM031595.1:73481281-73493781 GCA_018398815.1 Conus ventricosus | reverse complement strand
GAAGACTTCTTATGAAATTTGTACAGCGTTAAAGATCTCAGAAATTTAAATATTCGACTAAGAAAAGAATCGAGCAAAAGCCTTTCTGCGTCTGTTTGGAGCTTTCCTGGCATTGATCGCTTTTCTTTTAATGTAAATTCTAGTGTGTGTTTGTGTTTTTGTTTTGTTTTGTTTTGTTTTCTCGTCGGCAGCGTTGGGCAAGTCACAATAGGCCGAAACATAAGCTATCTCGTGCACTATAACCTTGAACTTAAACGAAGGAATTTTCCAATCCCAAGTTGTCGCCCTTTGTTGTCTCGCCTGACTCCTGATAGGTGTCTGCCCTTTGCCCTTTGTGACGTCAATGCGGGAGAACAAAAATCAATGCCCGTAATGTGTCTCGCCTCTGTATTTTGATTTGTTACTGCCGTTGGCTTAATGAGGCCTGAAAATATTTCCCCGTATTATATCCAACCGTTGGTGTCGATGGCTGTCACTGTGAACAGCTTGGTCGGATCAGGAGTCACGTGATGATAGACACCCAGAGCAGCTGTTGTCGGAAAAATCCGCTATGCTTCCGTAGCAAACAATATCAGCTTGAAGGTTTTTAATCCTTTTTTTTTTAAATTTCATAATTCTTGTTTTTAAATAGAATCCACACATGACACCAATTCGGCTTTTTAATTAACCCCCTCTCTTACACCAAATATTTCACTTAGTTAACGAACCGAAGAAGCTGCATGAGAGTTTTTTTTCAGTTTCCTCAAGGAGGCAGGTGTCACAGCGTGTGGATTAGTCCATATACGCTACACCCACAGCTAGATGAGTAACTTACAGAGAGAAAAAAATAGAATGCGCGTTCCACGACAAAGGCTTAGCAGAGGTCGGGCTTATGCATTTTCCCAGTATACTGGGCAGACCACGGAAGCCGTGTGGGAACACCTCAAGCACACGATTTAACCTGCGGCAGGTCAAGAACATTATTCTTTCCTGTCAAACATACTTTCCTCCTTCCCATCGTAATGATAAGAGAACGAATGAATTTCAAACAGCAAATCATCAGATTTGAGGTGAAGATGAAAACCATGGGTTTATGGGTTTCTGAACTGCGGGAATTTAACTTCCATGCTCCTTGGCAAACCTGGCTTGTACCTTGATGGTTATATGGAAGAAAATAAGGAGAATCAACTTTCAGGCACAATCAAAATTCTCAAAACAATCTGATTGCGCCAGTCTGTTCCTTAAGCAAAGCATTGGCGCCTCAATTGTTGGTGTGCAGCCACACACAGTCGATCTTATCAGAAGCAATTGTTGGTGTGCAGCCACACACAGTCGATCTTATCAGAAGCAACTGTTGGTGTGCAGCCACACACAGTCGATCTTATCAGAAGCCTTGACGTCACAATGGAATGGTGGGGGTGAGGGGGAACAAGGGCTGGGGAGGAGAGAACAGAAGGGGAAGGGGAAAGTGGAAGGGAGGAGAGGAGGGGAAACAGAAGGGAGAGCAGGAGATGGGGTGGAGGGCGAGCAGCTGACTCCTGTCCGGTGTTGAGGCTGGTGATAAACAATCTCTTCTTTTCCGAACATCGGTTTTTCCAGAATGTTCCTTTTCCAGGATACAAGATAGAAAATACACAGAGAGCAAACTGAGTACCAGTCTTCTTCTCCGAACATCGGTTTTTCCAGAATGTTCTTTTTTCCAGGATACAAGATAGAACATACGCAGAGAGCAAAGTGAATACCAGTCTTCTTTTCCGAACATGGGTTTTCACAGAATGTTCTTTTTTTCCAGGATACAAGATAGAAAATACACAGAGAGCAAAGTGAGTACCAGTCTTCTTTTTCCAGACATCGTTTTTTTTTCCAGGATATTCTTTTTTTTCCAGGATACGAGATGGAAAATACACAGCGATCAAACTGAATACCACAATGCTAAAGAAAGAAAGAAGAAGAGAACACGAAGAAAGGGGTGGGGGGGGGGGGGTGGGAGAAGAAAACAAATTACATGTTTCCACACAAGACCACTGATTGACGATTCCAGTTCGAAGGAAGACGGCGAAAACTGAAAAATGCAATTGAAATCTTCTCCCCTCCCGCCTCCACCCCTCTCTCTCTCTCTCTCTCCTCTCTCTCCATCTCTCTCTCTCCTCTCTCTCTCTCTTCTCTCTCACTCTCTCTCTCTCTATCTTCTTCTCTTCTTCTTCCTAAAATACTGGTTCACTCAAAAACGAGTAGGTCACCAGCGCGCATGTTAAAAAGTAAAATAAAATAACATAAAACAGTGCGACTCAGACTGTTGGCCCCTGGAGCAAATTTGGCAACAAGGGGTCGCACTCGATATCAAGAAGTTAAAAGCAATGGCCAAATTCAGGCCCAGGTAATAGTAAAATATCTGGGGAATAAAAATAGAAAATCGTCAATATGCAGATCTCAAAACTGTCGAATCAATTTGTTTTTTAATGAGATTGCATTTGTGGCAATCTTGATGGCACCCGGCAGTGAGTTCCACAGCCGTACAGAACTGGATAAAAAGAATGTAAGTGGCTGTCAATATTTGATGCAGGTATGGTATAACATTGACCGCCACTCCTGGTGCTACTTTTATTCAATACTAGTTGTTCCTTTGGAATATCAATTACTTTAGCTCTGCCTTTGAAGAAGATGTTAAGTTTGATAAAAGCTCTTCTCTCTTCTAAGGTTTCCATTCTAATCTCCTCATGTTCTTCCTCGTATTCCCCTTTTCTCTGATGTGGTTCCCTGTTACGAACCGCGCTGCTCTCTTCTGAATCTTTTCGAGGTTATCAATGTCCTTTAGATGGTAAGGATCCCAAACTGAGCAACCATATTCCAGTACTGGTCTAACCAGTGTTTTGTAGCAGTCGTCTTTAACCTTTTGGGGGCAGTCCATTGATATTCCTGTATAAGAAAGCTAAGATGTTATTTGCTTTCTTACATACTAAATTGTAATGTTCTTTCCATTTGAGACGACTATCTATAATCACGCCTAAAATTTTTGCAGCATTAGTTTCTTAAGAATAGTATTATGGATAGAATAATCTGATCTAATTGGAGAGCGTTTGTTACATATACGCAACACTTGGGCACTTTGGGGATGAAATTCCATTTTCCAAGTTCTTTCCCACTCTTGTAAAGCGTTTAGATCTTCTTGTAGAATGCGTGTATCATTCTTGCTTCTGATTGTTCTATATACTAAGCTGTCATCTGCAAAAAGCCATATAGTAGTTCCAGGAGAGAGATTTCTACTTATGTCATTTATATAAATTAAGAAAAACAAGGGCCCCAGAACAGTTCCCTGTGGTACACCTGACAAGACTGGTTTACAATGGGATGTCGACCCTTCCACAACAACTTTCTGCGTTCTCCCAACGACGAATGATCTAGCCCATTTTAGCAAAGAACCGCCAATGCCGATGTGTTCTAATTTAAGCAGCAGGCCCTCATGGTCAACCTTATCAAAGGCTTTAGAAAAGTCTAATAAAATTGCATCTATTTGCTGTCTGTTGTTAAGACAGTTATTAAAATCATTGAGAGTTGTTATAAGTTGAGCTCACAACTCCTTCGCTGTCTAAAACCATGCTGGGCGTTATTTAAGAAGTCATATTTGTCAAGATGGTCCATTATGCTACTATATATTATGTGTTCAAGTAGTTTAGCTGATATGGATGTAAGAGATACAGGTCTATAGTTCTCTGCTTTTGTTTTGTCACCCTTTTTGAATAAGGGAACAATGCTCGTATCTCGCCACTCATCAGGTATACTCCCTGGTCCAGTGAAGCTTGGTAAAGTAGTTGGTATACCTCACTCAATTCATTGGCACATAATTTTAAGAGCTTGCCAGGAACGCCATCGGGACCAGTAGCTTTGTTTTCATTGATGTTGGTCAGTACCTTAAATACTCCTGCTTTGTTTACTTTGATGTTTTGCATTTCGGGGAGTTTATCATCATCCTTTAGTCTAACGTTAATTAAAGAGTTTGGGACTTGAGAAAACTGAACAAAACTGCTTGTTTAGTAAGTTTGTTTTCCCTTCAGGGTCCTGTATTAGGTTATTCTGGTTATTTCTCAGGTCTGGAATCCCAATGTTGTCCTGTCTCTTACTCCTTATGTAAGACCATAATTTCTTGTTTTGATGATCACCTTCTGAAATCATCGAATTAACATAATTGGAGTGAGCAAGCCTACATTCTCTCTGACACCTTCTCTTAATATGTTTATACCTAACCAGTAATCTTTCTGAATTAGGATGTAGTGTCAATTTCTTAAAGAAACGATGTTTCCTTCTCAACAAACGTTAGTTTTTGTAGTAATCCATCTTGCTTGAAGTTTATTTAGTAGGTATGTTGTCATCCATAATAAATTCCAAGTTAGTTTTTATACACTTCCAAAGGTCACTGACATTATCTTTAACACTATGGGACCTCAAAAAAAGACGACTGAAATCATGAGTATCCCTGCGCAATTTTGGTAAATCTGCTTGGTTCCAGAGTCTGATGGTACTTTAGGGGGTTTTCTTCGAAAGGGTTGAAAGTTGCTCTCTAAGAGAATTATGTCATGATCACCCAGGCCTGCAATTAATTCCTGATTGCCTAAAACGCCTGGACAATTGGTAAAAAATAAATCCAGGAATGCCTTACCATGAGTTGGTGCTTCAACTGACTCTCTCTCTCCATGTTCGTTTATCTGCTATTACCTGTAAGAAAAAAAAGAAACAAACAAAGAAATACAGGTATAACTCCTTGTGAACTAATGTGACCAAGTGCTTGTGATCGATTTCATTTTTGTGAGTCATGACCTTGTTTGCATTATTGTTTGGAATGTGTTGTTGTTGTTTTTTCTTTTTGTTCCTAACTTATGGGATGAGTGAAAACCTTTTGCGTAAACATAGCGTCTTGTATTTTAAGTACTAAATTTTGAAAAGCAATTCTAAGTCACTCCGCCGATTCACATGGACAAACAAATGACAAACACGACGCGTTTCGACCTCTCAGGTCTTCTTTAGGCAAGAGAAACAAAGCAATTAATAGGCAAAACTCCGCTTGGTTCATGATCACTTGGACCATAAGGCAAGGTGATCGTTTTTCTCCTTTTTTAAAAACCTTATTTGTGTAAAATAAATCTGTCTTTAATGATCCTTTAAAATGGCTTGTGCAAGGGCATGAAGATTAAAGATCAAGAAAATTACTTTCACAATGTGCAAGTAACACAACATTTTTCCCTGATGGTTCTTTTAATGAACCAATATCAGTTCGGATGAAACTTGTGCAACTATCAGCGTTAAGTGTCAATGTAATAGGTTACAAGTTATATTGACTGGAGTAGATAAGAAACAATAGACAATACGTGAGAAAGAAAACCTCTGTGCGAGAACTCTTTTAAAACAAAATCTGAGCTTTCTGTTTTCAACAGACCTTGGCAGTATTGTCGGATTAAAATTGAAGACAAACTTTTTACCGTCAAAAGAATTTTGACATATTGAAATAACTGGCAATTAACAATCTCCGACCCTCGCCCCCCTCCCTCCCGTAGTATAACAGTCATCAAAACTTTTTTTACAAATTGTATTTTTGTTAATAAATCTGCCTGTTCCACCAGATACCGTTTTGACTGTCTTGTAAAAAGAATTCTGTGTGTTATTGTTGAACGGAAAGAGTAGCAAACTAAAAAAAAATCAGGAGTTGTAATTCAACCTACTTTTGGAGAAATAACCACAGAAATGTATCCTGCTCTTCATCGTTGACTGTTCAAGTAAGGCAACAAAAGCTACGAACAATTATTTAAGAAAGACGTTTTAAGATATTTAAAAGTTTCCCAGGAAACGGTGTTCGTCAAATACGGACGACTTATTTTTTTCAATCAAAATGCATTCACTATAATCGTAAAATTTCAGAGATCGGAAAATGGTTTAATCATATCATAGAATCATATAATTGCAGTGTTTACAGGATACATCAGTTTCTCTAATAAATATAGTAATTTCATGAACTCGGATGTATATAAAACTGAATACCTATCGGTAATAACAACGAATTGTGTGTTGTTGGAAAGCATTTTGAAACATATGAAATCAAATAGATTGAATATTGTCACTTGTATCAGAATCTTAACTGGAAATTTCCATCTGATTGAATGAAGATACTGGGGATGTGCGACAGAGGACTGTTTCAATTTAGATTGTTTTGTAGGCTTTTGCCCACACAGAGACATCTGTTTGTGTGCAAAACTATAAATTCTCAGGCTAGCAATTTCTGCAATGCTGAAGAACAACATTGAAGGTACGCTTCATGTCTGCCGAGAGGTGTCACACTTTTGGACTGAGCTTCAACGGATATTTCTTACAGATATATTCCTGGATGACTATACAGATGTTCACGGGAAAATCTTATCTGGCGTGAAGGAGAATGTACACATATACTCACGTTTGCTTCCCTCTGCTCCCTGCTAAGTCCTATGTTTACAGTTGCAAACTTAACAACATTCATCCACAGATCCACCTTTCAAACAGTTCTTGAAAAACAGATGAATCGCTGAGAGAAAAAAAAAATCTATAGCCAGTTTGAAATACTTGGCCCCTGTTGATGAGAAAAAAAGCGCGCAGTTTGAAACGTAACTAGTTGCTGAACTCAGACATTCAGTAAACCACCTGTTTCCCTCCTTCTACAGGTCCGTTTGGCCATTGTACCCCGAAACAGATTCCTTTTTTTTTTTTAGCTAACTTGTACTTATACTTTCCTTCAAAATAGAAAGAAAAGAACGAAAAGAAAAACAGGAAAAATGTAAACACCCACCCCCCCTACCTCTTGTCTCATGCCCTTCTTAAAAACCGAAACATTAGGAAATTATCCAATCTGATAATTCATTAATGAAACTGTGTGCATTTATACAGCAAACCCTAGGTTAAAAGGCATACACAAAGAATCAGTACACATTCGCCTCTCCCACCACCACCACAACCACTCACCTCCCTTCCATTCCTCCTCACAATATCTCCCCTTCCTCTCCTGCCCTGCCCCACCCCCCACCCCCCACCACCCCCTCTCTCTCTCTCTCTCTCTCTCCTCTCTCTCTCTCTCTCTCTTCTTTGCCAACACATTCAACTGACCAAACACGCGTCACACAAAGTGCGTCACAACGACAAGCAGTAATCAGCATACCATCACTGTCAACGTACGCAGGATTTTTTTTTCCTCCTCTCGTTAACCACTGATTGTCTCTTTCTTGGCACAAGTCAATACACTGCGCCTCTCTTGTGCAAGTCCAGCTCCATGCAGAGAGAAAATGGCCTCGCGGCTCTCTGTCCAGATCCTCGTCAACTTTGGGCACCGAATCGGCTCTTAGAAACGCCTGGTCACAAAAAGAGAGAATCGCGAAATCTGTTGTCTTGGTGAGAGTCCACCCAGTGGTGCGCTAGCTTGCTAGCATTGGACGTGCACTGCTTTTCAAACGAATGGTTTGTGGGTTTGGCTGAATAACATGGATACATGCCCCTGAATTGCCTTGGGTGACTCTATGCCGTGTAGTTTGCAGATGTTGTTTCAAGGCTGACCATTTTTATTTCCACGAGTCTTTCTTTTGCTTAACGTAAGGATATTGTCTACGCTGGCATCAGTAAGGTTGAAGCTGTTTGAAATCAAGGTGACTTGATCAGTGTAGAGATACATTGTGAGACTGATTTCTTCGACTGTTGTATCTAATGATGTCTTCAAACGAACTCCTCCATGCCTGAGTGAAAAATCGATTCTTTTCAATTCAGCTTAACTTGAACTTCGCTGAAGGACGTCACTATAAAGAATATGTTCATTTAGAGGAGAAAGGCGTTGATTTTATTTTGGGTTTTCTGAGATGACTCAGAGGGCTGCTTTTTTTTTTCCTCGCTCCATGTGATTCGTTCTAACCCCACGTTCCAATGTCACTAGTGGGGGTATGAGGGAAAAGACGTTTAAAAGAAGGTGAAACGCACCGACTGTGCATGCAGAGACCGCCGCTGTGTTGAAGTGATGACTCACTGATGACTATCTCTCGACCGGCTCCTGGGTCAGCTATGCTTCAATGGATCCTGATGGCTGGTAAGACTGTCTGGAACTTGTTGCATGGCTTCTTTTGGGAGTTGGTTTGGATTTGTTTTGCGACTTGACTTATTTTGGGTATTTGCTTCTTGGTTTCGTTGTTCATATTTGACTGGCAGAGTGGAAAATTCGCTGTGCATGCTTGATTTTTTTATTTTTAATGGTTGGCAGGTTTTGTGACCAAATGAAATTGGTTCTTTACCCATCTTACACCTTGCTATCAGACACACAAATTCACACAAATACTCACACACACACACACACACACACACACACACACACACACACACACACACACACACCACACACACACACACACAACACCACCAAACGCACGCACGCACGACACTCATGCACACACACACACACACACACACACACACACACACACACACACACACACACACACACACACACACGGTCGCATCTGTCTCTCTCTCTCTTTTTCTCTCTCTTTCTCGCTCTCTCTCTCTCTCTCTCTCTCTCCTCTCTCTCTCTCTCTCTCTCTCTCTCTCTCTCTCTCTCTCTCTCTACATCACCTACACTCATCTCCACACACACACACACACACACACACACACACGAAGAGAGAGAGAGAGAGAGAGAGAGAGAGAGAGAGACAGAGACAGACAGACAGTCAGACAGACAGACAGAACAGACAGACAGAGAGGTTTGGCGTACTTTCCATCAGTTTGTCTCTTCATTTTGACAGTCTTGTCATTGTCAGTCTGGCAGTTACACAGAGTCCGTCTCCCCAAGTCTCGGCTGTACTGTCTGGGCTTGTTTCAAACCACGTCTCCTCAGGTTCAAGAAGTTGATCCACTTCAGTAGATTTGGAGCCGGAACGTCGTTGCTGTCGCCGAATACACTATGACCAGCCTAACTGGAGCCCTCTTTAACCTCAGCTATCATCTCTGAAAATTGTACTGAAATGTGCTTTTTTGTGGCGAGATAAGCAGAAAAATAGCCCATCATCATCATCATCATCATCATCATCATCATCATCATCATCATCATCACCATCGTCATCATCATCATCATCATCATCATCATCATCATCATCATCATCATTATTATCATCATCGTCGCCGTCGTCGTCGTTGTCGTCGTCGGTCGTCGGTCGTCGTCGTCGTCGTCTTCATCACCATCACTATTATTGTCATCATTTCCATCATCATTATTGCTGCTGACCTTGGCAATGCCATTGTCGCGTTCAATTTTTTTTTTCGTTTGTTTTTCGTTGCAAGCAATTATTCTATAATGGAAGGTCTGCATCGCCTACAAAAAAAGACACAAGCGCAATAACACACCCCGATACCCATGCACACAAGTGCAAAGTACACAGGTACCCACTCACGCTCGCATGCATGGGCGCTCGCACACACACACACACACACACACACACACACACACACACACACACAACACACACACACACACACACTCAAACACACAACACACACACATGCACACACACACACACACACACACACACATACACACACACACACACACACACACACACACACACACACACACACACACACACACACACACACACACACACGTTTAGAGCGCAAAAAGAAAAACTCAAAACAAACGAGATAAACAGGAAACAGCCCATAGCGTCATCAATCATCGCAACACCATCACCATTGTCATCATGACGACCATCTTCATCATCACTGCCACCACCTCCATCATGGTCGTCGTCATACAGTCGTCTTCATTATCATCATCGTCATCAGCATCATAGTCGTCATCATTGTCATCACACCTAATACAGCTTGTAGCACTCTAGACGCTAATGCCACTGGACTTTTTGCCTCAGCTGCGGAAACTCAAACATACCTGTCAAGAAAAAAAAACCACCCCAAACCTTTCATCGTTTCCAAAAATACAAATATCTCCCGTTTCTACCACAAACGGTTCACTTATCTCCTACTCTCCCTCCCTTCCCTTTTCCTACTCGTCGCGTATCTTTTGTCTCCGGTGTGTCCAGGCTGTCTACAGATTCCATTGGTTTCCATTAAAAAGACAGGGAGTGGTGGGGTGAGGAGGGATAGGGGGATGGGGTGGGGTTTAGGGAACTCCTCAATGAGCTGGCTGGGCGACGTCTGCGGAGAGAGCGCCTCGATCCCGTTTTCATTTCCGTTTCAATAATGGCCGCTGGCTCGTCAGCCCCGCAGCAAAAGAGAAGCGCGAAGTGAATTGGCTGAAATGTCGGTGGGCGGTAAGAGTTCGATTTTAACTGGGGCTTGGCGGGATTTGGGAGGCCTTTCGTTGTTGTTGTTGCTGTTGCTGTTGCTGATGTTGCTGTTGTTGTTGTTGCTGCTGTAATCTCACTTCTTCTTCGTCTGAGCTTTTCTACCACGTTCTTCTCTTGTTTTCTTTAGTCTGTGTTTGTTTGATTTTAGTTTACAAAGTGGGGTTACTCTGTTACATATAAACGCAGACAAGACTACAAGCAACAAGCCTCAATACACGGCAACGAGGGCAAACACACTGTCATATGACACGCGTGCAGAGAGAGAGAGAGAGAGACAGGCAAACACACTGTCATATGACACGCGTGCAGAGAGAGAGAGAGACAGCAGCATGACAGACAGAGAAAGAGAAACAGAGAATTAAGGATGTAATCTCATGAGATGAATCATACTTCAATGTGATGTAGTGGACGATTCCGATTTACAGCTCACATCGAAGAAAATGGCTGGGTTGACAAGAATCCATTGGCACAGAACCTCAGAGAGAGAGAAGAGAGAGAGAGAGAGAGAGAGAGAGAGAGAGAGAGAGAGAGAGAGAGAGAGAGAGAGAGAGAGAGAGAATGCAGGGACAGAAGAGGACGAGGGCGAGAGAGAGGGAGAGAGAGAGAGAGGTTGCGGAGAGAGAAGAGGAGGGTGCGATAAAGAGAGACAGAGACACAAAGAGAGAGAGAGAGAGAGAGAGAGAGAGAGAGAGAGAGGAGAGAGAGAGAGAGGGGAGAGAGAAGTTGCGGAGAGAGAGAGAGAGAGAGAGAGAGAGAGAGAGAGAGAGAGAGAGAGAGAAGTTGCGGAGCGAGAATGGGGCGGGGTGGGTGGGAAGAGGTCAAGCAGTGAAAGAGGATGAAAAAGGCGTATATACTAGGCCTTGAACATTCTATGTATTCAAACCCAAAACATTTAAGAAACGGATAATCAGGACAAGTGAATGGGAAAATATTCCAATTATATTAGAAATTTAAAAAATACACAATCGAAACACTTAAAGACATCGACAGTATGAAAATAAAGACTCCCCTTATTCTTAAGAACACGCGCGTGCGCTAAGGCACACACACACACACACACACACACACACACACACACACACACACACACACACCACACACACACACACACATACACACCACCGCGCGCGCGCGCGTAACAAGTAGCATTTAAGAAGCCTTATCTGATCCGTTGCTATGTGTGTTGATTTGTATTTTTGGCTTGCAAACTGAATATTCAGGTCAAACCAGTTTATTAGCCGCTTTTTGTTGTGTTTTCCCTAACTTTCAACTTTCGTTAAAATCGTAGATAGATAGATAGATCGATAGATAGATATATAGATAGTGTGGTGTGTGTGTGTGTGTGTGGTGTGTGTGTGTGTGTGTGTGTGTGTGTGTGTGTGTGTGTATGCGTGCGTGCGTGCGTGCGTGCGTGCGTGCGTGCGTGCGTGCGTGCGTGCGTGTGTGTGTGTGTGTGTGTGTGTGTGTGTGTGTGTGTGTGTGTGTGTGTGTGTGAAGCTGCTCCGTAATGCGTTTGTCTCTATAAAACACATAAATACGAGTAACACTAGAAGTTTGAAACAATAAAATCTTGTCTAAAAATGTATCTAGACGGGAATTAACAGATTTTTTTCAGATCAGTTATTGCAAGGAGAGAACTAGATGGAAAATTAGAGAGAGGAGTGGGAAGGAAGAGGAGGAGGAGGAGGAAGTGGCGTGGGGTGGGGTTAGGGGCGGGGCAGAGAGAGAGAGAGAGAGAGAGAGAGAGAGAAGAGAGAGAGTTCTGTAGAAACAAGATTTTCTATTGATCGCGGAGCAAAGAGTGGCTGCTTCCCAGTCTGGCCCTGCCATTGAACCGTCATCTCCCCAAATCCCATGTTACCTCCACTCTTCCCAATACCACCCCGACCATCACCTTCCTCCCCCCCCCCCCTCCCCCACCACCCCCCACAATCCCCATCCCCGCTCCTCCCCTTTCTTTCCGCTCTGCCTCCTCGCCCCACATTCTTGCAACCTCAACCTCAACTTCTTTTGATACCTATTCCTCTCACTTCCACATTCTTCTGCTCTGCCTCCTTCAACCTTCTGCCTCCTGACCTGCATTCTCCCAGCTCTGTCTATCGCACTTCCACCTCCTTCCATGCATTTTTCCCCCACTCCGTCTACCTCATCTTTCCTCTTCTACCACAT
>CM031595.1:73461281-73463781 GCA_018398815.1 Conus ventricosus | reverse complement strand
GGTAGTGACACTCCCCTCAGTGTGAGGAGAGACAGTCAGCGTGCACTGTGAGTGACACTCCCCTCAGTGTGAGGAGAGACAGTCAGCGTGACACCGATAGTGACACTCCCCTCAGTGTGAGGAGAGACAGTCAGCGTGCACTGATAGTGACACTCCCCTCAGTGTGAGGAGAGACAATCAGCGTGCACTGATAGTGACACTCCTCTCAGTGTGAGGAGAGACAGTCAGCGTGCACTGATAGTGACACTCCCCTCAGTGTGAGGAGAGACAGTCAGCGTGCACTGATAGTGACACTCCCCTCAGTGTGAGGAGAGACAGTCAGCGTGCATTGTGAGTGACACTCCCCTCAGTGTGAGGAGAGACAGTCAGCGTGCACTGATAGTGACAACTCCCCTCAGTGTGAGGAGAGACAGTCAGCGTGCACTGTGAGTGACACTCCCCTCAGTGTGAGAGAGACAGTCAGCGTGACACCGATAGTGAATCTCCCCTCAGTGTGAGGAGAGACAGTCAGCGTGCACTGATAGTGATACCCTCTCAGTGTGAGGAGAGACAGTCAGCGTGCACTGATAGTGACACTCCTCTCAGTGTGAGGAGGGACAGTCAGCGTGCACTGTGAGTGACACTCCCCTCAGTGTGAGGAGGGACAGTCAGCGTGCACTGTGAGTGACACTCCCCTCAGTGTGAGGAGGGACAGTCACGTGCACTGATAGTGACACTCCCCTCAGTGTGAGGAGAGACAGTCAGCGTGCACTGTGAGTGACACTCCCCTCAGTGTGAGGAGGGACAGTCAGCGTGCACTGATAGTGACACTCCTCTTAGTGTGAGGAGAGACAGTCAGCGTGCACTGATAGGGACACTCCCCTCAGTGTGAGGAGAGACAGTCAGCGTGCACTGATAGTGACACTCCCCCTCAGTGTGAGAAGACAGCGTGCGCTATTAGTGACACTGACGTCAGTGTGAGGAGAACAGTGTGCACTGTGAGTGACACTCTTTTCGTCTAACTAGGGATTCAGTCACCACTGATTGTGACATTTCCATTGTCTAGCTAGTGAGTCTGTCACCACTGATTGTGACATTCCCACTATCTAACTAGGGATTCAGTCACTACTGATTGTGACATTCCCACTGTCTAACAGGGATTCAGTCACCACTGATTGTGACATTCCCAATGTCTAACTAGAGAGCCAGTAACCACTGATTGTGACATTCCCACTGCCTAACTAGGGATTCAGTCACCACTGATTGTGACATTCCCACTGCCTAACTAGGGAGTCAGTCACCACTGATTGTGACATTCCCACTGTCTAAACTAGGGAGTCAGTCACCACTGATTGTGACATTCCCACTGTCTAACTAGAGAGTCAGTCACCACTGATTGTGACATTCCCACTGTCTAACTAGGGAGTCAGTCACCACTGACTGGTGACATTCCATTGTCTAACTAGGGAGTCAGCTACGGAGTCAGTCACCACTGATCGTGACAATCCCATTGTCTGCACTGATTGTGAAAATTCCCATTGTCTGCACTGATTGTGACAATCCATTGTGTCCACTGACTGTGACAGTCCCATCGTCTAACTAGGGGAGTCAGTCTTCACGATGATGACAGTCCCTTGTCGGATTACGGAGTCAGCCTCTACTGTAATGATGCTTCTCTTGTCTGACTAGGGTGACCGCCTCCACTATAGCTGCTCTCCCCTTGTCTCAGTAGGCAATCGGCCTCCACTGCAATAACATTCTTCTGATGTGATTAGGGGGTCACCCTCTACTAGAGTGACACTGCCTTTGTCTGACTAAGGAGTCATCCTCCACGGTGATGACTACCCACTATCTGATTATGGGGTCAGTCTCTACTATAATAAAATCTTCTTTCTGATTAGGGAGTCAGCGTCTACAATAGAGTCGGCCTCCACTATTATTACACTGCCTTTGTTTGACTAGAGAGGGCGGTTGCAAAGTGAGCAGGCGGAAATCTAAACAAATTTGAAAAAGTATTGCTTAAAGCTCCGCCAAAAAAACGTTGACAAACGAATTACGAGACAAAACACGACGCGTTTCGACCTCTTAGGTCTTCTTCAGGCAAGATACACAATACTTAGAACAACGAAAATGAACGAGCAATCACATATTTTCATCCAGTTCGGCTCAAGATGGGCGTTGAATGATGCACACGCAAGACAAACTGTTTGGTTATTCGTATACCTGACCTTTCACCTTGCTTCATGCGCGCGCACTCTGTAAGAATGTGGCGGTTGGAGCAAAGAAACTGAAGTCGTTGCGAGATTCATGCTGAATAAAAGTTTAGCAGTCAGATGTGAACAGTAGGACAATAGTGCTCTAATACTAACGTAGATATTTGCCCGTAAACTTTGATGTTCGACTCAGCTGACATAAATGTACGTTTATCGATCATCTCTGTACAGAAGTAACCTGTTCGTAAGTCACCTCAGCACGCTCACACTTTAAAAAAAGATATTGTTTTCTCTACATTTTCCACATT
>CM031595.1:73448781-73456281 GCA_018398815.1 Conus ventricosus | reverse complement strand
TTGTCACCAGGACGTAAAAAGACTGTTAGCATGCTACAAACTATGGTCAGCACTGGGTATGTATGTCGTTTGAGAATGGCCATTTTGTCGAAAATTGGTTTCTGCATGCCTTGATCTGTTCCTATGAGGCCTTGTTCGAATCATTCTACTAGTTGACCGAATTAATTGGTTAAATAGTGTTATTATTATCATTATTATCATTATCATTAATTGTTATTATCATTATTATTGTTATTATCATTATTATTATTATCATTATTGTATTTTATTATTGTTGTTGTTATTATTATTATTATTGGTGGTGTGAGTGGTAGTGGTGGTGGTGGTGGTGGCGGTTGAATAGTGTCATTACCATTCTTATCATTATTATTTTTATGATCATTGTTGTTGTTGTTGTTGTCGTTACTATCATCATCATCATCATCGTTGTCGTCGTCGTCGTCGTCATTACAATTATCATCATCATCATCGTCGTCGTCGTGTCGGCCGCATTCACTGTACGTTTCCCTAAGAGAAAAGACGCCGAGAAACAACAACAGCAACAAGAGCTACGAGAAAGCAGCAAACACTAAAGCCTTGGCCTATGCAAAGCAGAATCTTGAAAATGGATACAGAGTTGCCTGATACTCCCAGAGCGCTTTAGATTAAGACCACGAATGAGCCCGAATGGTCCGTGGTTGGATGCTGCTCCCGCATTCATGAAGGAGGTATGGTTACACGCCTTCGCAATAACTTGAAAGGGGAAATCCTATGCTTTGGTGCGTCAGCGGTGAAAGTTTAATTTTGTTCAGCCAGATTCTGATTACGACCATGGATCGATTCCGTGTGCATGGGACATGCCCAACCCCACACTGAGTCGTTTTCTCTCTGTATAACACGAAGGAAGGAAAATGAACGACAGAAAGAAAGAAACAGAGGAGAAAGAAAGGGGGAAAGGAAAGAAAGAAACAAAACAAATTTGAGAAAGAAATGCAAGTTAAGAAAGCTACACAAAAGGAAGGTCAGAGGAAAGAAAGAATGAAGAAAGAAAGAAAAGAAAGAAAGAAAGAAAGAAAAGAAAGAACTGAGAAAAAAGAATATAAAGATGTTACAAAGAGAAAAAAGGGGAAAAAACATAGAAAGAGACAGACAAAAATTGAAAACATACAGAATAAATACAAATAGACGGAGGAAAAAAAGTGGGAAGAAAGACAAATAGAAAGAAAAAGAGTAAATAAGGAGACGTGTATATAAAGAGGAAAACAATGATGGAATGGAGAAAGAAAAGAAAGAAGGGTTGTTGTTTTTTAAAAGAGGGGGGGGGGGTATACAAAAGAAAGAAAGATGAAGGAAGAAAGAAAAAAAGAAAGAAAATAGAAGCAAAAACTACATAACGAAGAACTGCAAGAAGAAAGGAAGAAAGAAAAAGTGGGATAGGAGCAAATGAAAGAAGTATGTATAGAAGAGTGAAGGTATGCGCAAAGACAGAGAAAGAAAGAAGTTAGATAGAGAGAAATAAAAACAGACACACAGATGAAAGAAAGAAAGAAGAAAGGAGAAAAAGGAACAGGAGAAAGGCATAGAAGACAGGAAAGAAAGGTAGACAGAATAAATAAATATTCAAGAAGACTGGACGTGGTACATTGCGTGGGATTCAGGATTTCATAGCTTTAAAGGTAATGGGTTGTCAGAATCTGCCTGTCCCTTTATATTTCTTCGCTTCTTTCTTTCTTTTCTTCATTCTTCCGTTCTTTCTCTCCTTCTTTCTCTCCCTTCATTTATTGTCGTGGCTTTCGTAAGTACTGTTCTCTTCAATCTTGCCTGTTAAGCGCACATACGCGCTTTAGCTTTGCTCTTTCATATGCCGGTAAGGTTAACCACGTAAGGTTAAAAACAAGTGTTTCAGGAAAAAGATGCCATAGCTTATTCCTTTCAGAAATATGCTTAGAACATGATGCAGTGATTTAGTTTCTTTCTTTTTTTTTAACCCACTCTGCAGAATGGCTATGAAGGAGCTGCTGCTCATGATGTTGCACAGATAGCACGTATTCGAGCTGCTTGCGACTGAGGATTTCACTCGTAGAATTCCGATGTTGTTAGGGTTTTGGGAGGGGGGGGGGGGAGGGTCGTCACATGTAGTGAGGGGAGAGGGATGAGGTAGAGAAGGGGGGAGGGGAGCAGGGAGCAACAAGAGAGGCGGAGGAGGGGGAAGCGGAGGAATGGAATAAAGGGGAGGTAGAGTTGGTAAAAAAAAAGGGGGGGGGGAGGCAAGAGGTGTCCGAGGAGGGGGGGGGGGATAAGTCGTGATGATCTGTGAAAAAAAAATATTGACTAATAGTTGAGGTGGTCCTAATGTCCGCTTTCAGCTGTGATATTTACACGTCATACAGACCTTGTCTACATCTGCTGCTGACGAAAGGCCAGTTGTGTAAGGAAGAGTCAGTCTTTGCCATAGTGACCAGTGTCTTTGCTCTAAAGGTGATAACGACTCCGAAAGTCGTCTCATTCTCTTTCCGAATCACACGTGTGCCGATACAGTCATAAAGGGAGTTCTGAGTCGTCTCACCTTGGCCCTCAGCAGCCATGAGTCTGTCCACGGCCTCACCCACTGTCTGACGCACAAGTCATGCGATAAATTAGGGGCAATGTGTTAAAATGGATCTGCCTACGCACCCATTCGCAAAGCACGCTTGCGCTCATGCGTGCATGCAGCGCGCGCACGCCGTTGCCGCGACTGCGCGTGCGCGCGTGTGTGTGTAGTGTGCTCGCGCGCGCGCACCACGCTTTCCCTATTGCCTCTGCATGCAGATAAACCGCAAAGGGCTTGCGTGGCTGGAATAGGACAGAAAGGCCATTGATCATCGTTCACCGATCAATACCAGCAACAGTCACCAGCGTCTGATTTGCTGGTGATATACCAAGTGTTGAATGTCGCTTCTTCCTCGATACCCATCAGAGCAGGGGAGGGAGAGAGAGAGAGGAGAGAGAGAGAGAGAGAGAGATGGGTCAGAGGCGCAGGGGAGGTGAACGGGAGGGGGGGGCTGGTAGGGAAGTATAGGGTGGGTGAGGGGGGGGGTCAGGAAAGTGTCGGGCGGGGTGTACGAATGACATAGCATGATTAAAGGAGATGGGGGGTGGGAGTGATGGGGGGGGGGGGGGTAAGGAAGCGGCTCAGGCTGCTGGAGACCCGCTAGTTATCAACAGGATCAAACCCATGACCATGTGGCAGTCCAGCAGCGGTTAACGCATGACGAAGCCGATGATTGCATGTTCGATAACCGTAAGCCTACAAACGGTCTGTCGTTTTTGTCGACTACCTCGTCTCCCTCCCGCCCCCTCCCTCCCCCCTCCCATCGCCTTCCCTCCTCCGTCCCAACCCTCCACCACCACCACCACCACCACCACTACCACTCCTCCTTCTCCGCTCCTTCACCCCCTCCCCCTTCTCCCCTCCCATTACCTCTGTCTTTCCTGGCTGCTTCTCCCATCATTGATCTGAGCTAGGAAGAGAAGATTTTGAGGATGCGCCATGGAGTGTCATCAGTTTGAGGGGCTTAGTCATATCCGAATTTTTTTTTTTTTTTTATTCTTGGCAGCGGCGTATGTTGGTGTCTGCGTTGATTTAGCCGATCAGCTTACTGAAAAGACTACTCTTGTTGATATTCGTGGGAAGGGGAGTGTGGTCTTATCCCCCAACTCCAATCGCTCCTCCCCTTGCCCGCATGGATCAGGAATGTGTGTGGATGTGTGAATGAGGTGACAGAGAGGAGAGAGAGAGAGGAGAGAGAGGAGAGAGAGAGAGAGAGAGAGAGACAGACAGACAGACAGACAGGACAGACAGAGACAGAACAGACAGACAGACAGAGTTGTCTTTAGTTGAGGACAGTACTTCTCTGGGTCCCACCCGCACCTTCGGGTGTATTTTTTTTCTTGCTCTTTTGCTCAGCTGATCACTAGAGAAGATTAACATTTAATGCGCAAATATGTGTTTCGAAATCCGTGCTGAGGCAATGGACTTGGGACTTTGGGGGTTTGCATACACATAGAAGATAAGCTTAGAAGATACATGTGTGTGTGTGTGTGTGTGTGTGTGTGTGTGTGTGTGTGTGTGTGTGGTGTGTGTGTGTGTGTGTGTGTGTGCACGCGTGTGTGTGTGTGCATGTGTGTGTGTGTGTGTGTCACAAAACGTGTGTTGGTGTGTGTGTGTGTGTGTGTGTGTGTGTGTGTGTGTGTGTGTGTGTGTGTGTGTGCACGCGGTGTGTGTGTGTGTGTGCATGTGTGTGCTGTGTGTGTGTGTGTGTGTGTGTGTGTGTGTGTGTGTGTGTGTGTGTGTGTGTGTCACAAACGTGCAGCCCATCATGGATGGAAGAAAAGGACACTACAATGTGCAGGGTTAACTCCCTTCGTCCATCTCACTACATAAATCCCTGAGAGAGAGAGAGAGGAGAGAGAGAGAGAGAGGAACAAAACACATCAGAAAGGCCAGCAGCAGTGACCCGACACACAGCTGTCGTTTGAGCCTGGTTCCAGCCCGTCGCCGGTTCCTGCCGCTCTACCCGGCACGGCACTGCACCACACGGCACGGCCGACGGTAACGGTCCCCGAGTGGAGGAGGGCAGTGGCAGTCCAGGCGACCAGGCCGGATGGGAGTGGTGAGACTGGTCCATCCACCTCCCCCTGCTGTCCACTCCAGTGTGTGTTGGTGGAAAGGGTCAGTGCATGCTGACCATGTTTCGTTAAGGGAGTGGTTGGAGGGGGCCACCCATGTAGACTTACACAGTTCTGTACTCTGTGACAGACAGACACTGGGGCGGGCGGACGGGACGACCAGAACGAAGGCAGGGAAGAGTGCACGGTTGTAGTAGGGATGGTGGTGACTGGCTCAGATTTCAGAGCTGGGTGCGCGTGCCGTACCAGTGCTGTGCCGGGCTGGGCTGTGGCGTGCTGCATGTGACTGCCGGCCCAGTATCGATAAGCTGAGGTGGCGGGCAGAGAGCGGGCAGTCCAAGAAGCGGGCATGTACACTGCCTCCAGTGGACGGGACTGACTGAGGAGAGGGGGTAGTAGTAGTCCGCACGACAGGGCCAGACAGGTGAGGAGGGCAAGCACAGTCATCACCCTCCCTCGCTCTCCACCCCCGGCTGTCTCTCTCTCTCTCTCTCTCTGTACGTTACGCACGACACTGCGAACCGAGTTTCCGTGGACTGCTCCTTTGGACACAACGGGGAGGACTGGACCCGCACCAGCGTGACAGTCCTGACCGGGAAATTCGAATCCCCGTGGACTCCAGCCTCTGTGGCTGAATGCTGTCCCGACCTCTCTTCCGTGACTGTTGGCCTGGGGGCCCTCTGTGTGGAGTGGTGAGTGTCGGGTCATGATTTATTCACTGGAAGTCGTCGCTGTTCACGGCCTGGGTGAGGCTCCCTCCTCGCTGCACACCGACTGCTGTCCTTCACACGTTCTGTCGCCAACGTCCGCAGGGAGGGTGGCCAGCAGTGACACCTAGCTGGATGGACGCGGGCACTTATGGTTGCTTCCTAATGTGGTTACCGGACAGTTGTTGATGGACAGTGTCACTCCTGGGGATCGTAACGCTGTTACGTCCAGCGCTCGATGGACAGGGAAACTGCAGTGTTGTAACAAGCCGTATATGGGTGGTGTGACTTCATTACGACTCTTTTGACCAAAACAAATATTCGCCATTGCTCTTAGACACGTGGGTTAATGAATGCCTTTAACGAAAACTATTGTTTATGTCTTTTTGAACTCTGACGATGACCTGTGGAAAGGTTGAAGGTGTGTGGGGGTTCAGCAGGTCTCCAGTCACAGTCAGGCACACAGAAAGAGGAGGAGGAGGCTCACTGCAATCGGTGCTGCTCTCTTTGATTCCCGGCCCTCAATCTCGCGACATCAAGCAGCAATGAATCACGTCGCGCGAGGGACGGGTGTTTCTTTTTTAGGAGGCGCAGTCTGTGTGTCCAGTGATATGTAGTGCATGAGTAAGACGACAATCTGCCCGCCCACACGGGCTTTCCCTGCTTTAATCAGCACTCCTGTCCCCGGGTCCGTCACTCACCATTCCATTCATCTATTTCACAGCGTCTCAAGTCGGTCTTTCCATTCGGTCTCCCTTGGTATTCCCGTTCTTCTTCTACTCCAGACACCGCACGCTAGGATTCAGTATTCCCTGACGCTTTTTGGAACTGCAGTTGAAGGAAACCCGCGTGCCACTGTGTCCGATGTCTCCACTTCTGTAGCTGTCCTTCAATCAGGAGATCGCTTTACGTAGCATCTTTCATCTTGACATCAGAAGGAAATACGGTTGTGAAGCACTTCTTTGAGTCACAAGTTCTAAAACGCCGCCGTTGTAGGGTGTTTTTGTCTTCTTTCCCTCTCCAGCTTCTGGTTGGTTTCAACGTCATCAATGCTGGGAACATGAGCACAACTCTTTGCCTACTGATCTGAAAACCCGTGAGAAGATGAAGTACCGCCTGCCCTCAATCTGCTGATCGTCTTGAATTAGCATCACTCGCTGTGTGCCATTCGCTTCCAGTGTCTATTCTTGTTTGCCATGCGTCAAACCCAGTGCGCGTTCTTCACGAGAAACGTTGGCGTCAGTGGTTTTTGAACTGTCGTGTACTGGCACATTTTTTTTAAATTCAGTCCACGATTTGTCTATGCAGCAAGATCGCCAAAACAGCGTCCTCAGGTAATACTAATGCAACATGTTGGCGTTTCTATACATGTTACAAAAGATGTCCATATACCAACATATCTAGCATCCTTCCACGAACATTCATCTTGCCTTAGACCTTGATCAAGAGAGAAAATGACAGACAGTGCTACTTAGGTTGCGTAATACCTTGATAGCATGTTCATGCAGCTCACTTACCTAACGTAGTTGTCTGTAGTTCGCACATTCTCTTATCAGAGCGAGAGGTTCTCAACGAAAACACTTTGGATTACGAACTGAAGGAAAGATGCATGGCGTGACATATTTCTAACTGCCGTCTGTTCCATGACAACCATCTGGCATTTGGGGAAAAAAATCTTAGTGAAGTTCAATCCATCAGCACTCTGTTGGGTTACAATGATCTACTCGGTGTTCTCTTGCAGTTTAGATCTCTAAACGCTATTCTCTGGGTGTACTTACTTTAACAGCCACAGCCGGACATGTGAAACATCCCTCTAGAAATTTCAGTTGAGGCAAATGTCCATATTTTTATAGCCAACAAAGCTTTGTACATTTTGTGCGGATGATCTCGGTGGACATATCTTGCGGAGGACATCTTATGACAGAGAATGTAGGTGAAGGTCAGTGTTTCCCAGACGTTTCCCGCGGACCATCTCTCTGGACCTATTTTTTTCCCTGGAGGACCTCCATCCCTCCGGCAGGATCGGTAGGGACAAGGATCCCGAGGTTGCGCCCCCTGGTGGCGACGGGAAGAGTGAGTGGGCGTGGATGAAAATAGCGCCCACGCACAGCCCCGTCCAAACCCGCGCCTTGGATCCTGGGAGTGA
>CM031595.1:73426281-73446281 GCA_018398815.1 Conus ventricosus | reverse complement strand
TGCTTTTTTCGTGTTTTTTTTTTTCCTGTCCGTTTGTTTGCTTGTTGGCTTGTAGTCTTCTCCATTTCTAATGTTCTCTTGCACCATTGTTTATTTCCGACTTCCTTTTTTTCTTTCTTTCTTTCATTCTTCATTTTCAGTGTGTTTCTGTCTGCCTATTACTTTGCCTCATTTGTGTTTTCTTTCATTCTTCATTTTCAGTGTGTGTCACGGTCAAAAATAGAACAACCAAGTCGTGGTCCAGGTTGTTTGGACATAAGCTCTAACTCAAATATTCTGGGCGCCACGTAGACGGGCCATGGTTCGGATCCAGCCAATTAAGCATAGGGGAGAGGCTCCACAGAGACGGTCTGTCCGGCCAGACGGACTAAGCAGCTTTGACCGACGCCTCGATGTCTAGCGAGACGAGTCGTAGCGCCTGGCTCAGGCTCATCTAGCCAATTTGTGGAACCAGCGCCATTGTTAGTCGGACGTCGCAGGTTAAAGCAGGAAAGGGAGAGGGAGAAGGTAGTGTGTGGTGGGGGCGAAATCTAGCTAATCAATTAAATGACCAATTGACCACCACAGAGAGTAAGGCGTGTAGGCGTGACTGTCGTGATTTGAATATCCAATGGAATTAGAGGGAGATAACTTCGGGTATCAGGCGGTAAAAATACTGACCAATGGTACTGGCCCTTGGACACGGAGTGAGGGCATAAAGTAATGCGTGAGTGAGAGAGAAGAGGAACGAAGAAAAAAGAACAGACAGAGAGAGAGAGGAAGAAGTTTGGGGGAGTAGGCTCTCGCCTACAGGAAGGCAGGGAGATGAGAACGGAACAGAGAGAGAGAGAGAGAGAGGTTCTGGGGGTAGTCTCTGCAGGAGAAAGGCAGAGAGATGAGAGGAGTGAAGTTTGAGCATTAGCACCAGATATAGTCTGCAAAGGGAGGACTAAAGAGAGATGTGGAAAGAGAGAGTTGCTAACTAATGAAGAGAAAAAGAAAGAAAGAAAAGGAAAAGAGGTCATTTTGACATGGATGCTGCAGATGATGAGGATAATGAAGTGAATTTGGTAATGGTGACTGGTGGCGGTGATGATGAAGAGATGATGATGATGGAGGCGGTGGTGATGATGATGATGATGAGATGAGATGATGATGATGATGATGATGATGATAGATGATATGATTATGAAATATGATGTGGTGACGACGACGACGATGAAGATGATGATGATAAAGAGAATGATGATGATGATGGTGAAGAGATGACGATGACGATGATGATGATCGTCCCTTCCTCCTACCTGATGTGGTGATGATGATGATGGTGATGATGGTCCCTCCTCCTACCCTTCCTCAATTTCCTCTACCTCGTTTTCCTATTGCTGAATCCTCTTCTATTTCTTCTTTCTCTTTCTTGTCCGACATATGTCCTTCTTTTCCTCTGCATACTTGTATCGATTATTCCCCCGTTCGATCTCTTCTCTAAATCCTAAAATGAAAGTTATATTTTCGGCACAGTATATGAAGAATTCTTTGAGGGACACTTCACACTTCTCACGCAAAGGTGTGTGTGTGTGTGGAGTGTGTGGTGTGTGTGTTCGGTGCGTGCGTGCGTGCGTGCGTGCGTGCGGTGGCTGCGTGCGTGCGAGCGTGTGTGTGTGCTGTTGAGCTGTGAGACGTGTGTGTGTATGTGAGTGTGTGTTGTGTGTGTGTGCGTGTGTGCGGTGTGTGTTTGGTGTGTGTGCGTGCGTGGCGTGTATGTGTGGCGTGCGTGCATGTGTTGCGCGCACGCGCGCGTGCGCGTGTACGTGCGTGTGCGTGCGTTTTGTGTGTGTGTGTGTGGGGGGGGGGGGGGGGTTGGGAAGGAAAGGATGAGGGGAGAAGGGGGAGTGGTTTTCTTAGGGACAACATGACTGGACGCATATCTCACGGAACATTAATTTTATCTGGATTTTCTAATTTTTGAAACATTTCTGTGACGGACGTGTCATGTTACGCTGTAAACAGTGCACTTTTCTGGAGCATTTGTCTTGGGTTTCTCCTTCTGGAACATTTCTCGGGAGATTTTTTACTTGGGATTTTTTTTGGTGACATTTTCATGCGATGTTTTTTTTTTTTTTTAACCGTTCGTAGAGAAAGATTACTTTTTATGTGGACAATATCTCTTCTCTGGGAATTTCTTTTGACATACATCTGGACATATGGAACGTTTATCGTTGCGTTTATTTATTTAGATCTTTAAGCTGTACAAAATTGTGTGATTTAATATTTCAGACAGCATATGCATCTTGACCATTTTGTACGGAATAGTATAAGAACATTTTGTATGGAACTTTCCGGGAGATTTATGAAGGTTTCTTTTTTCCGGACATATCTTACGGATTCTATTAAGTTGTTTGTTTTTTTCTACATTCTTTGACTGTAACCTGATATTTCGCTTATGAAATTTATCCTTTTAGTTCTTCTTGAACATTTTCTTTTTTTATGGATATTTGATAAGGAGCATTAGTGTTCCTTAAGAGGGATAATTTACGTAAATATTCAAGAAAGCATTTTTAATAAGAATTCATAATGAAAAATTATCTTTTTTTTTCACGGAAATTTAACCGTGCCAATGGTTTTATTAAAAGTTTTAACTTGTCATTTCATAGGGATTTTTTGTATTCGTGATATTATCAACATTTGATCTGGTTATTTCTATGGTGCATTCACAGGGATATTTCCTAAGGGAACACTATCTCAACAGTTCATGTGAACAATCATCTAACTTTTTAAATGAACATATATCTCGGTATTTTTACAGAACGTTTGATGGACATTTGTTATGGCGCGTTTAACTTAATATTTAATGATGGAAAATTTGTCAGAAATATATCTTCCCTGAACATTTATTTGTACGTTCTGTGTAATATTACTCTCGACGTTTTCTTTATGGGACACGTATCTAGACATATCTAAGTGAAAACATGTATGGAACATTTAGTATGTGGCTTTTATCTGGATATTACTACGGAAAAAATATGCCATCCAGTTTGAGGTGGAGCCCATTTTTATAGTCTCAACTATGAAACATTGGACTGGACAATTCCTATGGAACATCATTTAGACATTTTTCGTGTGAATCCTTTATTAAAGTCTATTCCAAAATCATGAATCTTGATCTGGAGAGTTCTTTGCAAAGTGTATGTAGAATAGTTTCTTGTAGCCTCATTATCTGTTGACACAAATGCATATACAATTACTTATGTATTAAATGATTTTACTCGCATTGCTTTTTTTCGTGTATTTTTTTTTCCTGTCCGTTTGTTTCTTGTTGGCTGTAGTCTTCTCCATTTCTAATGTTTCTCTGCACACATGTTTATTTCCGTCTTCCTTTTTTTCTTTCTTTCTTTCATTTCTTCATTTTCAGTGTGTTTTCTGTCTGCCTATTACTTTGCCTCATTTGTGTTTTCTTCATTCTCATTTTCAGTGTGTGTCACGGGTCAAAATAGAACAACCAAGTCGTGGTCCAGGTTGTATGGACATAAGCTCTAACTCAAAATATTCTGGGCGCCACGTAGACGCCCATGGTTCGGATCCAGCCAATTAAGCATAGGGGAGAGGCTCCACAGAGACGGTCTGTCCGGCCAGACGACAAGCAGCTTTGACCGACCGCCTCGATGTCTAGCGAGACGAGTCGTAGCGCCTGGCTCAGGCTCATCTAGCCAATTTTGTGAACCAGCGCCATTGTTAGTCAGGGTAACGTCGCAGGTTAAATCAGGGACGGGAGAGGGAGAAGGTAGTGTGTGGTGGGGGCAAATCTACTAATCAATTTAAATGACCCAATTGACCTCCAACAGAGAGTAAGGCGTGTAGGCGTGATGCGTGATTTGAATATCCAATGGAATTAGAGGGAAATAACTTCGGGTATCAGGCGGAAAAAATACTGACAAATGGTACTGCCCTTGGACACGGAGTGAGGGCATAAAGTAATGCGTGAAGTGAGAGAGAAGAGAACGAAGAAAACAACAGACAGAGAGAGATAGGAAGAAGTTTGGGGGAGTAGGCTCTCGCCTACAGGAAGGCAGGGAGATAGAACGGAACAAGAGAGAGAGAAGAGAGGGGGGAGGTTCCTGAGGGTAGACTCTGCAGGATAAAAGGCAGAGGATGAGAGGAGTGAAGTTTGAGCATTAGCACAGATCTATCTGCAAAGGGAGGAACTAAAGATAGATAGTGGAAAGAGAGAGTTGCTTAACAATGAAGAGAAAAGAAGAACAGAAAAGAAAAAAAAGGCAGCCATTCCATTTAATAGAGCAGACCTAGGAGAGAGAAGAGAGTGCAATGCGTTAATGCAGGCAAGGAAGAAAGGAGAATAGATCGATGTTGATAGTCAACTGTTCTATCTAAACCGGGGGTTCGACCTCATCCTGGCCAGCGCCCACTTTCAATCGGCAGTCCAACCTGACCAACGCCACAGCAGTCCGCAGCCTGACCGGTGCCAGCAGTCCAGCTTGACCGGTGCAAGCAACCAACACCATGCTAGCAGTTGTGTCCGTGTTTGTGCCAAGTGACAGTGAAAAGAAAAAAAAAAGGAAAAGAAAAGGACAGTGATTCGTGAATAGTTAAGAATCACCTGGCCAGGATAAAGTATAAACTATTTATACCCGGGTAGTTTAATGATGTTTTAGATAAATGATTTTTGTGAAGTTCCAGGAAAGAGAGAATGTTTTTATTTTGTTAGATTCACAATATCATTGATGTTTCGTTCTATGATCATGTGGAGTAAAGTTATAGACTTACTAAAGCGGTTTGATTGTGACCGATTGCATGATATATGAATGAGATGTAAGCAAGCTGTGAGTGTGTATGGGGCTGTGCGCTAGTCCTTCCTCCATCGACATCACCAGAGGTTGACAGTGTGTATTCTGACTGCCTATTACTTTGCCTCATTTGTGTTTCTTCATTCTTCATTTTCAGTGTGTTTTCTGTCTGCCAATTACTTTGCCTCATTTGTGTTTTCTTTCATTCTTCATTTTCAGTGTGTTTCTGTCTGCCTGTTACTTGCCTCATTTGTGTTTCTTTCATTCTTCATTTTTCATGTGTTTCTGTCTGCTATTACTTTGTCCTCATTTGTGTTTCGACTTTCATTCTTTCATTTTCAGTTGTTTCTGTCCTGCCTATTACTTTGCCTCATTTTGTGATTTCATTCATACTTCATTTTCATTGTGTTTTCTGTCTGCCTATTACGTTTGCCTCATTTTGTTTCCTTTCATTCTCATTTTCAGTGTGTTTCTGTCTAGCCTATTACTTTGCCTCATTTGTGTTTCCTTTCATTCATGTAGTTTTGATTTCCTTTATTAACAAAGTTTTTCTCTGTACTTCATTCCCTCCGTTTTCCAATCTGCTTTCCTGTGTGTTTTCTTTCATTGGTTTTAGTTTTGATTTTCTTTAGTATCCATGATTTCTACTGTCCTTCTTTCCTCTTTCTTTATTAGCAAGTTTCTCTTCCTTCTTTCCTTCCTTTCCATCTTCTGCTTTCCTGTGTGGTGTATTTTTCCTCTTCAGTGTTTCTTGTAAAGTTTTTCTTCTTCGAATAAAAGTTTTATTATTTATTTGTGATAATGAAATTGTTTCCGTGATATGCATTAGACTCATGAGCATTCGTAACGGTCTTTACGATTTGTTCTCTCGGATACGCTGTTGAAATTATTCCAGTCCTGTTGCATTGCGTGTGTCACACTGTCACTCTTTGCAATAACCCGCATTCATGAACCGCAATTTACTCATACGCACACGCAATCTTTCCAATCACACCTACCAAAGGTAGCACTACCGAATGTTTTTCTTACTCTTCCTCCCCCTCTCCTTCAGGGAAAAACTTTACTAAATCCCAACAACAACTTGTAAACAGATTTTACACCTGATCTCTCTCCGCACTGAGAGACAAATAAATTCCGCACACATGTATCTCTCCTCCCACCGAGAGACAAATCAATCTTCACACATGTATCACTCTTTACACTGAGAGAAAAAATAGTCTTCACAATTGTATCTCTCTTTACAGACGGGAGAGATAAAATAGTCCTTCACACTTTATCTCTCTTTACAACTGAGAGATATAATATTCTAGTTTCCGCTTCTATAAAGCAATGGCCTTCACATTCCGTTATCCCAAAATTCCGACCAGGAGACTACTATAACTCCCGTAATCATGAGGACCATCCTGCCTCAAGTAAAAAGCTACCCTGCCTTCTCAATTCCCTGTCTCTCTCTCTGCACAAATACTGCCCCCCCTCGAACTCTCCCGTCCGAGATACGAGTCTCGACTTCTCTTCCGCGCTTCTTCTGTCTCTTGCGAAATGACGAGCTTAACTCCTCTCCCTGGAGTTGGTAACTGGCTGGGGCAGAACACCCGGTGTGTTCCCACACCATGGCCATCTTCAACCACGCTCACGGAGTGAAGATGAAGTGAAGGGCGAAGGGTAAAGGGTGAAGGGTGAAGGGCTGAAACACGAATAAGGTTCGTGTAAGTAACCTGCTTCTCAATTCACATATGAATTCTTTCTCTCTTCTTTAAGTTATCCCCCAGTAGCTTTCCCCCCAACTATCTAATCGCACACACTGGTAATGACTGGTCCACAAGGAGGACCACCGTCCTGACAGTTCGAGTACTCTAGGCCATCTCTGGGTTAAAACTGACCTCTTTCCCCCCTTCTCCTAGTGATGCATACTCAGTGTTCAAAACACATGACCAGCACCTTACCTTACACCCTTCTTTAAACACTCACACAGTGGTCACTTTCACCCAATGAACCACATTGTTTCTTGAATGAGTCATAGACTCACAATTATTTTGGGGACGCCGCTACACTAGTCAAGCCATATGAATATTCTTGCCTTTAATTGAGGCACGGGGAAATGATTCATATCCAACAACTACATGAAGAGCGTCACATGCCCTTTGATGTGAGGCTAAGTCACATGACAACCCCCCCATCCTGGATGAAAAAATTTTCTCCAAAAATTATTTAAAGATTATACACCTTCCCTAAACACATCTTCTTCAGCCATGAAATCTCAAAATGTGTAAACCATCGCACATGATTCACCAAATTAAAAATCAATCGTTAGAAACAATCACCATGATCCACCATAAATGCAAAGTTCAAACACTTTTCAATTTATCTTCCTAAAAAAAAACATTCATAATTGATCACCACATCTCACAAAATACTTTCACAAATTTACATGGATAAAACAAATAGGGAATATTAATACCAATAAGGCAAAGCACAAATTGTGTTCATACATTTTCCCTTGATCTTTGTTCTCACATCATATGTTTCAAAACCCTCAGGAAAATGAAGAATATTTTCCAAGTGAACCTGTTTCTCAATAACATGTAACAAAATAAACATAGTTTAAACATAGTTATTCCCTTTTTTCCTCACATGTAGGTTATAGTCCATTGAAAGTCACATGCGTTTCCATTGTTGACAATGGACAAAAGAAAAACAATGGTTTGTCTCATTGCACACTCAAAACTTTATATAACCATTTCAAAAGAGTTATTTGCCTCATCACACAAACATATAGATCTACTTCACAAGCAAATTAACATAAATAGTACTGATTTTTTCCATTGTTTTACCAAAGAATAAATTATGTATTACATCAACATCAGTAAGTTGTTTGCTTGCAAAACATATAGACACTTCATAAGCAAATTATGCATAAAAACGACATGATTTAAATCGTCAGTAGCATACAATGCACCGTCAAATATGTGATCACATAGGACCGTTGAATCATTAAGAAAGAACAAAAAACAGGAATAGTCCTTTCCCTTGAAAGACAGTTACATTTTCCATGAATATTCACGCACGGACAACAAATCTGCCAAGAGGACATTTGTGTTCGCAGCACAGGTTTCAACAGTAACTGGAATTCCTGCAATGCAAAGACCATCTTAATACCCTTCTGATCTTAGTCTTTGACGATTTTCAATAACGTCAGTGTCCCCAATGGCAGATCTGTAACTGAAACTTTCTCCAGTCAAGAACCTGGCGAACTCTCACATGCCAAAACAATAGCCAAGCACTCTCCTCATCGACAACCACTTTTTTTTATTTTAGCAAACGGCAGGGGGTATGGTTCTGGTTCGCACTGTAAATAATTCAGAAGTTAACTGAATACAAAGGGGTTCAAACACCCAGTTTACTGTACCTGGGTAATCTCCGCCAACACATCCTGAAAGTCTTTTCCAAAATGTCTTTGAGCAGTTCTGTTTGACTTGTAGACAAATCATTCGACAGAACCACATCCTCATAGGTTTACACCTTGATAGACCAACTAGGAAGGGGTACAACATACAATCTGCACTGAAGAAGTTAACACACCTACATTTGCTGTTTTTCATAACCTTTGATCTGTCCCTGTGACTTACATTGTTACAAATTCAACACTGAATAATGTCTGTGCATGTTTGACATCAGTTCTGACATAGACATATCCAATCAACTGACTGGTTTGATGCAACATATGTACGTTCTACATACTTCTTCAACATGTTCACAAAAAAATACCTCTCAGGTGTAGTGCCATTTTGTTTCTTATAATTACTTCAGAAAGTTTTTTCGACCACCTGAAAGGGACCCTTCCACATAACACGAAGCTTGTTATGTTCATCAGTTTATGTAGCACAAGGACTTTATCCCCCAACGCTGAAGGAACGTGGCCTTGCTTGTCTGTCTGCAAAGACCAAGTACACACATTTTTCCACCCCCTAAAAAATCAGCTGACTGTGAGCAAGCTCACATGCATCCTTCAAACGATTATGCAGTTTCAAACTATTGGTAAACAGGTTTTACGTCAGGTATGTTCCGTCTTTTCCGTCCATTGTGTCATCAATAGATTCCAAAGGTCCCCCTTTGGTGAGTGTCCGAAAAGAAGCTCAAAATGGAGAGAATCCCAGCGTTTCGTTCGGCATTTCCCTGTATGCAAAAGCAAAGCCGGTACAAACGATCCCATCCTGGGGCTCTTTGCCTTTCAACCCTTTCTCAACATTGACTTTAAGTTCCATTGAAAACGTTTTCAACCATGCCATTACGATTGGGATGATATGGCGTGGTTTTGAATGGAAGAGATTGACAACATCTGTAAATTTCTCTCCATGAGATCAGAAATGAATTGCGTTCCACAATCCGAGAGAATTTCGTCTGGAAGACCCACTCTGGAAAAAAATTGCAAGTAAGGGCTTCACGACAGATACTGTACAGTTTTCTTCAGTGGAATCGCTCTGGGATACTGTTGCTGTCTCCACCAAAGTCAAGATAAAGCGATAACCCGAAGAAGAAAGCAGTATGCGGTTCCAACAAGATCAAATAGCCACCATCCGAATGGGAACGAAAGAGAGCATTTTGTGCAAAGGTGCACATGACGCGACCTTTCTGAGATTCCTTTTGGCAGATGTCACAATGAGCGGCAGATTTCGTAACTTCCTTAGTGACACCCGGCCAATAAAAAGAATAAGAAACTCTCTTTATGTTTCTATTGACTCCGCAGTGCCAGCGAACAAGCATCAAGAGCCGTGGTGCAGCACTGTTTCTCTAAGTGGTTTAGGAACCACAAACTGTCTGTTGTCCTGTCCATACACACCTGTAGAGACTGTCAGAGTCCAGTAAGTACGTTGGTTTGTCCGTTGGAACGATCACTGACATTCTGTTTAGCAGCAGAAAGTATTGGTCGTCAGCCGTCTCGTCTTTTACCCATGCAATTCTTTTAAACAGATCTGGGGTAATCTCGTAGTTCATCCAGTTTTGAGAACTTTTTAGCGTGCTTTGTAGCCCTTTCCCTGCCTCTAATGACGTTTGAATCTAGTACTCACAAGACAAGGAACAAACCATCCTCCATCACCCAACCAGTACTGTAGCGACACCTGGCAATTGCCCAAGATCAGTCGCAGACTGTGTTATCAATAACACAGCGTAAGAACCGGAGTATACGGTGTATCGAACTGAAATTTTCGCCACGGAAACGTTTCAATCTTGCTCCAAACGACCTACACTTTTTTGGACAGTGTTGAATACTGGACCTTGAAGGAAAGAAAGAATTTCCGTAGCAACCAGCATTAATGCACCCCAGTGTCTCCGCAAAACCTAAGCCTGCAAATCCATTGATGGCTCCGTTTTCTAACACCAGTCCACAACAGATTGATCTGGTGCCAACACAAGGCCTTCTTCACAATCAGTGAGACTAATGCGGGTTTTGAATCATTTGGATTGAAAGGTCAATTTTTCCTCAAATGGAACTTTGCCATCACAAAAGAAACAACGCATTGTCTGATCGCCAGCCGACTGATTTTGTGAACTTACTGTACTTCCATCGAACTGGGGCCCAAAAGTACACTGGTGTCGTTGACCACGACCTCGGAACGTTTTGCTGAGGAGTACCGGGTCCAGTCTGGCGGTGAGTACGTTTGTAGTTGTATTGACGAAAGTCACTCGATCCGCGGAAATATCCCTGTCCGTTTCTAGGATCGGTATAGTCCTTGAGGACTGAAAAAATGACCCATGCGATTTCCTCCTGTAACTTCCCCCTGTCCTGATGGGATCGTACATGACGCAGAGACTCAAATATTAGGAAAATCTCCTTTCTACCACGCCTTATCTGGGTGAGCGACACAATACTGATTCAGCCATCTGACACATTTCCTCCACGTTTTCAAATTGCCTTTCTTAAGAAAGTGGCCATATCTTTGCTCACAGCTCGGAAAAGTTGTTCTCTAAGAGGAGATCTCTGCAGTGACTGAAAGTCTTGTCCGTTTTAGATAAATCGATCCATCGATCCAAACAATGACCATGCGGATCAAAACGAAACGGAAAAGCTTCTCCTTTTTTCAGGGCGCACCAGAACGGAAACGTTCGTGAAAACGATCATCCAGAACATAGAAATTTCTTTGAGAGTTCTTCTTTCAACTGATCCCAAGTTAAATTTTTGTTTCGTCTGCCAGTGAGTTGGTACAATGTCCAAGCGCTACCCTAAACAACGACGCAATAAACAATGTACACTTTTCCCTTTGGCCAACCAACAAGACGTTGCGTGACTTATCCAAAACGGAAAAGAAAACTTATATATGACATCCGTTTTTAATCCCGCTCGAAAAGGCCGTCAACTTGAATATATGCCGCTTTTGGTTGAGGCGCGGCTGCGGAAAACCGACTGGTGGAACTGTGGAGGTTCTCATGATGCCTGTATTTCTTTTAATTTCAGCATCAGTCTCTAGTACTAACCCACTTGCCTCAACTTAAATTGACGTTCTTCAGCATCAGCTTCCCACTGTAATCTTTTCTTCATTTCAGATTCCCTCTTTAGTTTTTTTTTCCTCCGATTTTAGCTTCCCTCTGCTAGTCTAATTCTTCAGGCTTCCCTCTGTAGTCCTATTTTCTTCAGCTTCCTCTGTATCCTATTTCTTCAGCTTCCTCGTGTAGTCAATTTTCTTCAGCTTCCCTCTGTAGTCTATTTCTTCGCTTCCGCTCTGTAGTCTATTTTCTTCCCACTCTAGTCTTTAATTTTCTTCAGCTTCCCTCGTATCCTAATTTCTCCTCTCAAGTACCTATGTTCTACCAGCTTCCTCTGTATCTAATTTTCTTCAGCTTCCTCATGGTCTTAGCCCTACTGCCCTATCTATGCATTGTTGCACTAGTTAGTAATTTTTCCTCTCCATCAAACCCAAGCGTTCCGCATGTTTTTTAACATATTTAAGCACATCATCCAATAATGAATCGTCAGATATAAAACAAACCATACAATCTCAAAGTAAGAAATAAATAAGGCGAATATATGATAATGTTATGTTTTCAACAAAACCGTAATTATAGTATAACAAATACAGAAGTTCAATTTTCCGAATAAACAGAAAACTAGCTTACTTTACACAGGTTAAGATATGAACTCCAAGAATGTATTTTTTCCAAAAAAAAATAAGCAACTGTGATATCAAATTGCATAATAGAAAACAAAATGAATTTTACTGCAAAACTGTTATTCCCTTAAGAAGGAAATCAACACAAAAAGTTTTCTGAAAATAAAATCTATATAAAGTTTTAGTCTTCAATTTTCTTGTTGTCAGTCTTTCTTTCTTACTTAATTTCAAACGAATATACAAAACAAAATGTACCGCTTATCCAAAAATGAATCTAAATTTACAAAACAAAAGGAATCACAACAATTAAAAAGAGGGGAAGAAACTCAAAACTATCGGAAATCCTACCTAAAATAAGGAAAATGTTGAAAAGAAAAACTAGATAGGAGCTTATTGAGGAGAAGGTTTAAGAGATTTTGAAAAAGGGGGTGAAAAGGAAATGAAAGGCTCACAGGACTCGGAATAGTGAGCAGAAATCAAGAAAAGCAAAAGAAGCCCACAGACATGTCCCACCCTAGTGGTCACTGTCTCCCGTGAAACTGGAGCGGAAAAAACAAATCCACTCACAATTAAACCCCAACCACTACATAATACTATAAAATACTAAACAAATCAAATCCATAAATGCACATTCACTCAAACTCAAAGAAAATCTCGCCCCACAACCCAGAAAAAAAAATGATCAAAAGATAAGATGTATTTTAGGTATCATATGGCAGAGCGGTAATAACTCCACCACCTACACTACCAGCGTGACGGAGGAGAAGTTGAATGATCCCACACTCTGAGGGTGCAAGGGAAAAATCAAACTGAAACAAAAGTAAAGCGAAAGAAAATAGATATTTATTGAATGGAAAGACAATTGACTCCCCAACGCCATGTCCCCCTGCTGAAACTCAGGAAGAGGTGGGGCTCAGACCGCTGGAAAGGTGACAAAATTACTAATCCCCTCTAGGGGAAGGACAGCGATTCCTCAACGCCCGTGCCCCTTGCTGCCCAGGTTCCCGAGCAAGAGAAGGTTGAGCTCTCGGACCTGAGGTGGAAGGTCAAAAAGAAATCCTACCAAAAATAAACAAAAACCCATAACGAGTAGAGCAACCCAAAAGAAATGTTCAACCACCCAAAACACAATAGAAAATAGCAAAAACACAACACTGCAAATATTAATACACAAGTCAATAATCACTAATTTTCTTTTTTTTTTCCCTACCCTCAAACCCTTGAGGGTACCAAATAGAAATTCCCGAGGTTACACATAGAAACCTTTTTCCTTTTTTTTTTCCTTCCTCCAAAAACCCTTGAGGGTACAAATAGAAATCCTTTTTTTTCTCCTCAAACCCTTGAGGAAACAAAATATAAATCAATTTAATTTAAACCCCAAGGGCACAAATATGAAATCTATTCTATTTTTTTTTTTTTTTTCCGTGGAAACAAACGGCAGCTACGCCGGTGAAATTGGAAGTCGTCACCACAGTCACACTGACACTCTTGCATACCCGCATTTCCATGACCAGCATTTAACTCCATACGCACACGCAATCTACCAATCACCCAAAAGGAGCACTACCGAATGTTTTTCCTTCTCCGCCCTCACCATCAGGAAAACACTTTACTAATCCAACAACAACTTGTAAACAGATTTACACCTGTATCTCTCTCACGCACTGAGAGACAAATAAATCCGCACACATGTATCTCTCCTCAACCACCGAGAGACAAATCAATGCTTCAACACATGTACTCTCTTTACACTGCAGAGAAAAAAATAGTCTACACACTTTATCTCTCTTTACACTGAGAGATAAAATAGTCTTCACACTGTATCACTCTTACACTGAGAGATAAATAATCTAGTTCCGCATCTATAAAGCATTGCCTTCACATTCCGTTATCCCCAAAATTCGACCAGGAAAGACTACATAACTTTCACCGTAAATCACTGAGGACCACCTGCCTGCCTCAATAAAAAGCTTCACTGCTTTCTCAATCCCTGTCTCTCTCTCTGAGACAATATAAACTGCCCCCTCGAACTCCTCCCGTCATGGAGATACGAGTCTCTACTTCTCTACCCGCGACTTCTTCTGTCTCTTGCGAAATGACGAGCTTCAACTCCTCTCCCTGGAGTGTTGGTACTTCTGGTGCTGAACTACCGGTGTGTTCCCCACACCATGGACATCTTCTTCCACCCACACGGGTGAAAGATTGAAGGGAGAAGGGCGAAGGGTAAAGGTGAAGGGTGAAGGCTGAAACACGAAAAGGTTCGTGTAAGTAACCTGCTTCTCAATACAACATATGAATTCTTTCTCTCTTCTTTAAGTTTTCCCCCCCTGTACTATCCCAACTATCTTCGCTCAACACTGGTCATGACTGGTCAGCAAGGAGGACCACCGTCCTGACAGGTTCGAGTCCTGGCCACTGCTGGGTAAAACTGACCTCTTTCCCCCCTCCTCCTAGTGAGTGCATACTCAGAGTTTCAGAAACACATGACCAAGCACCTACCTTACAGCCCTTGTAAACTCTCACTCATTGGGACACTTACACCCAATGACACATTCGTTTCTTTGAATGAGTCATATCTCACAATTATTTTGGGGACGCCCGCTACACATCAAGCCATATGAATATTCTTCCTTTAAATTGTGGCACGGGTAAAAGATTCATATCAACAACTACATGTGAATGAGCGTCAAATGCCTTGATGTGAGGCTACGTCACATGACAGCGTGAAACCACGACTGTGGTGTGTGGTGTGTGTGTGTGTGTGTGTGTGTGTTGGGTGAGTGTGGTGTGTGTCTGTGTGTGTGTGTTTTTGTGCAATCAATAAATTTTTGCTTTTTCCCATCCCTCCCTCTGCAAGCTTTTCTTACCCCTCCCACTCCCCACACCCTCGCTCCTCTCTCTCTCTCTCTCCTCTCTCATCCACTCATCCTCACTCTCATCTCAATCTCTCTCTCTCTCTCACTCTCAATCTCTTCTCCTCTCTCATCTCTCTCCGTCACGCTCACTCTCTCATCGCCAACATCGTGAACAAGAACTTGTTTGTTATTGATAGTCAAACAACTGAACAGAAAATGAAATATGAAAAAAAAAAGATTTCTCAGAGTAATGTAGGGGGGATCTAAAGAGATCCAGTACCCCGGACTTAGGATGCTGATGATTGGAATGGGAACACTAATCACAATGCGTTACTTGTCAAGCCGCCACTTACTTAACATTATGATATTGATATCGATGAAAGTTACCTTCACAGTGCGGTTAAAAATGCTGTATCCTGTGACTCTAGTGACCCCTCTGACTTTAGGCCTTAGTCCATATTATCTGTTTTATCAAACCATTACAAAATCATATACAGAGGCAACCAGTTGCTTGAGAGACACACGACTTAAATGCATCCAGGGAAAAACAAACAACAACAACAAACAAGCCAAAAATAAAAACACAAAAGTAAACACAGAAAACACACACACACACACACACACACACACACACACACAACACACACACACAACACACACACCAAAAGAAAAAAATCAAACCTCATTAAGCATGCTAATAAATATGGTTCGCCAAATGGCTTCTAAACTTGGGTAGTACTTTTACACAGGAGTTGGCCTTTGTAGGCGTGTTGCATAGCCTTGATGCCATCAACCATACATCGCTTCAAGGCTGTGCATAGGCCCTTGAAGCCATCAAGCATACATCCGCTTCAAGGCTGTGCATATAGGCCTTGAATGCCAACAAAGCATACTAATCGCTTCAAAGGCTGTGCATAGGCCTTATGCCACCAACCCATACATCGCTTCAAGGCTGTCATAGGCCCTTGATGCCATCAATCATACATCGCTTCAGAGGCTGTGCATAGGCCTTGATGCCATCAAGCATACATCGCTTCAAGGCTTGCATAGGCCTTTTGCATCAAGCATACATCGCATCAAGTCTGTGCATAGGCCCTTGATGCCATCAACCATACCATCGCTTCAAGGAGCTGTGCATATGCCTTGATGCCATCAACCATACATCGCTTCAAGGCTGTTGCATTAGGCCATGATGCCATCAAGCATACATCGCTTCAAAGGCTGTGCATAGGCTTTATGCCATCAAGCATACATCGCCTCAAGGCTGTGCATAGGCCCCCCCCCATGAGGCCATCAAGCAATACATCCGCATCCATGGGCTGTGCATAGGCCTTGATGCCATCACCAAACAATCGCTAAGCTGAGCATAGGCCTTGATGCCATCAACCATACATCGCTCAAGGCTGTCCATAGAGGCCTTGATCATCAACCATACAATCGCTTCATTGCTGTGCATAGGCTTTTGATGCCATCAACCATACATACCGCTTCAAAGGATTAAGACTGTAAAAAGAATGGATTTATTCTCCAAGTACTGTGGGTCATTTTTTATCAAATAAGCAAGAGAAAGTTCGCATAATTCTCTATCAAATGGTTTCTTTCCCATAAACCACGGTGTTCGACAAGGTTTATTATTTTTTTTAGCACTAGGCTCTATACTTTTACATACATACATATATATATATATTATATATATATTATAAAGAAGAGAGGAGAGAGAGAGAGGTAGAGAGAGAGAGAGAGAGAGAGAGAGAGAAAGATAGATATGATAGAAAGATAGATAGATCGATAGATATGAAAACAATCTAACGTTGTTTCATAAAAGCTAAATGCTATTTTTTTCATTTGCTGATTACAATTCAGTTCACTTATTCCAACACTCTTTAAAATCTGACCTTTGATCACCAAGAAAGTCACAAACAGAGCTTGCAGCAGAGGCAGAAACTTAATCATATGACTCTTAAACCACGTAAACCAAATAACAAGGTAAAAACGCGAAAACGAGTCTCGCCGTTTTTTTGTTACCAGTTAGCCTTTCGGTGAATGAGCAGAGAAAACAAAATCTCACAGGTTATTAGTATAATAACTGCAAATATTAACCGTGGTACGACATATTGTTCGTATTACGTAAACTGATAAAATTTGTAAAATCTTACATTTTTCGAAAGTAAAACCTTTTTCTCAGCTTTCCACGACGGAAAACACTTTTATAATTATAAACATTATTCACTGATCCGCTACATTTTCCCACCTTTTTGGAAAAAAAATAATTTTCCGGAATAGGCCTACCAATGCATTCAGACCTCATATTAGATCTCATGCAAATGTCCAACAGGTTAGCGTTTCGAAAAATCAATTTCTTAACTGCTAACGATAGTAGAAAATATATACCAAACATTTCAAGTTACGACAGGGAAATAATAAAACAATGAGATTCCCAGAATCAATGTATGGTCATGTACTATCTTTTTTATTCTTTCTCTATAATAAACATGAATCAGACATCCACACAATTGACAGAATGAAGTATCCTGAGTGAACGTCTAATGTACAGCAGTAAACATTTCAAGAAATACAACCACTGTACATAAAAACTCGCCACAACCAAACGACGTTAAGATGATACAATGAAATAATATCTTTGGGAATTAAATTAACTAATTAAAAAAAGCTGGTTAACGCTAAGCATAAAATAAGGATTAATTCACATTTAAATGTTTTGATACTCGAAGATTGTGTCTGTAATTTCTGGATACGAAGTTTCTCTTTTGGATTGCTTGTTCATTCTCTCTCTCTCTCTCTCTCTCTCTCTTCTCTTCTCTCCTCTCTCGTCTCTCTCTCAACTCCTCTCTCTCACTCTCTTCTTCACTCCTCTCTCTCTCTCTCTCATCTCTCTCTCTTCCCTATCATGGACCCAAGTTCAAAGTATTTCAGTCTATGAATTACAAATATGTATACATGTGTATATAGCATAGAGACGACAGACAGACAGACAGAAAAGAAAGTAAATAATAAAAAGATAGACAGATAACCAGATGCTAGAAAAGACAGACAGATAGATAGATAGATAGATAGATAGATAGATAGATAGTTAGAAGAAATATAGAATAGATAGAGAGATAGAGAGATAGATAGATTACATGGTCTGAAACAGTTTCCTTGAGTTTTATGTTTGTTTTGTTTGTGTTTGGGGGAGGCGCTTGCTTGTTTTTATGTTTTCATAATCTGGACTTACATTGTACATGGATCTAAATTTTTTCCCTAAATCTCCATTCCTCCTCTCTCTGTTTCCCACGTAATGTGGTCTTCTCTCTCTCTCATCTCTCTCCTCTCCTCCGAGCCTCACTCTTCTCATCTCTCTCCTCTCATCTCTCTCTCTCCCACTCCACTCTCTCCTCTCTTGATTTATGTCGTTTTTGTGAACTTCATACTTTTTGTCCCTCTTTTATTCAACTAAGTAAGCCTAAGCGAACTTTTACAGATGAAAGCAGAGGAATCGGAGCCTATAACTGACTGATGGATGATCAACGGCTGCATGGGAATTTACCAGGCAAACGAACTTACAAGCAAACGAACTAAACACAGAGAGAGAGAGAGAGAGAGAGAGGGAGAGAGAGAGGAGAGAGGAGAGAGAGAGAGAGAGAGAGAGAGCGCTGAAGGAACAAACACAAAAGCGGCTCTGCAAAGATCTCAGTGTCTTGCTTCTGCCTCTGTGCTCGGTGCCAAAGGAGCTGCAGCGATCGCTGATAATCAATCAGTGCAAATCCTATATCCGGCCTCTGTCGATGGCGATATTGTTGTCGCCTCCGCTTGCAGCTAGCAACAAGAAGAATGATCTACCCCTTCAGCGATCGATCTGGGTCAGATCTAGTGCAAGACTGTCCGTCCATCGATCCGAACGCGTTCTGTGGGGCATGGCGTGGCGTCCAGATTATGAGTCACATGATTGGCTTTGGGTACGTTCCGGGCCCGTCAGACCCCCTCGCCGCAATTCCTCTTGCTGCTGCTCCCTGGGTCTTGATGCATTGTGCTCATGTCCATTACTCGCGAGTGCCACACCTGTCGGGTATTATTAATCCCCCATCGATTAGCTTTGTAGTGGCGCTTAATACTTCGATGTCGGTAACGGGTACTTCATTGTTTGGTTGCTTTTTTTTGTTTTGCTTTTGCTTTTTTTTTAGTTTTGTGGTGTTTGGTGGTGGTGGTGTGGTGGTGTTTGGTGGTGGTGGTGGGGGTGGTGGGTGGTGGTGGTTGGTTTTTGTTTTTTTGTTTTTGTTTCTTTGTTGTTGTGGTGTTGTTTTTTTTTTGTTTTGGTTTGGTTGTTGGTTTGATTGGTTTGGTTTTATGCATTGCGCTTTATACTCCGAATGAATGTTTGGGGCAAAATAATCGGTGGTTGGTTACTATTTTAAGGTCTCATTCTTCTCCTGGATTATTTTTGTTAGGGAGGTAGGGAAAGAGAGGATCAATACCTTTCTTTTTACTCTGAGGGTGAGTTTTTTTGTTTTTTTTAAGGGAAGAGGACGGAATAGGATAGAGAGGGAGTAGGGGGAGGGGGATAGGAGTGAAGGAGGGAGTGAGAGGGGGGGAGGGGATGCTCACTGATGATGATATTGATTGGGACTTGGTGTGAACGCATGGTGGTAATTATCGGTCGTGTGTAGAGAGCACACCGTAGTTCTGACTTGAGAGAGTAAACCGAGAGGGCCATTTGTTGTCAGTTTCGAGATTAAAGCAGATATACGGTTCGTGTTGTGTTGTGTCGTGTCGTGTCGTGTCGTGTCGTGTCGTGTCGTGTCGTGTCGTGTCGTGTCGTGTCGTGTCGCGTTGCCTTGCCTTGCCTTGCCTTGCATTGCACCGTATTGTATTGCATTGCATTTTTATTGTATTATATTGCATTGTATCGTGTTGTATCGTGTTGTATTGCATTGCATTATATTGCATTGTATGTATCGTATTGTATTCCATTGTGTTTGTGCTGTATTGTATTGCATTGCATTGTACTGTATTGTGTTGCCTTGCATTGTATTGAACCGTATTGTATTGCATTATGTTGTATGACATTGTATTGTGTCGTGTTGCATTGTACTGCATTGTACGGTACTGTACTGTATCGTATTGCGTAGTATTTATTCTATATCGTTGCTTTGCATTGCACTGTATTGTATTGTGTTGTACGCATTATATTTATTGTTGCATTGCATTGTACTGTATTGTACTGTACTTTTTGTACTGTCCTGTCCTGTGCTGCTGTACGTTTG
>CM031595.1:73420547-73426181 GCA_018398815.1 Conus ventricosus | reverse complement strand
GATGTGTGTGTGCGTCGCGCGCGCACACCTGTGCGTACGTTGTGTGTGTGTGGTGTGTGTGTTGTGTGTGTGTGTGTGTGTGTGTGTGTGTGTGTGTGTGTGCGTATGTGTGCGTGCGTGCGTGCGTGCGTGCGTGCGTGCGTGCGTGCGTGCTGTGTGTGTGTGTGTGTGTGTGTGTGTGTGTGTGTGTGTGTGTGTGTGTGTACGTTGTGTGTGTGTGTGTGTGTGTGTGTGTGTGTGTGTGTGTGTGTGTGTGTGTGTGTGTGTGTGTGTGTGTGTGTGTGTGTTTTGTGGTGTGTGTGGTGTGTTTGATACAACGATATTGTGAGAAGAAACCAAATCATAAATTATTTATTCATGGCATTGGTACTTGGAACAAAGCTACGCTGATACCAGACATAAAGTATATTACAGGTGAAAGCACCTCAAGAAATGTCTCAGACTGTTTAACTACCAGGTGAGCAGCAACAGAAAGATGTGTCAGCAGTTTTAGTTCGCAATGGTGTTAGTGTACATAGATAGATTTAATCCAGGGTGCTGAAGTATATATACCCTTAGTGTCTACAAAGCTTCTAGTCCACTGCTTCCAGTACCGCGCCCTACCCCCACAGACCAAGCGCTAGACAATTGAGAAGGTGCTTTGTCAAACTGCTGGAAATACAGGATGTTTTTCCTCTTGACCGGCGTAGCATCACCGATTCCAGACCCAGACTTTGGACAGTGAGGCATGGACAGTTCAAGGTGGATATTGAGACAGATTAGGGACGGCTGGGGTAGGGCAGCTGGGGAGGCTAGAGGAAGGGAGGACGGGTAAGGAGGTGTGGGAATTCAGGAATGGTGAGGGATGTTAATCATATTATTGTTCTTGAGCGCAAGTTTGTCCCCGAAATGCGATTGCGCTTGCGCTAAGTAGGTCCCTCCATTGGCAAGCTTTCCCACAGTGCCGCAGCTTGGGGTTGTGGGGCGTGGTGGGAAGGTGGAAGACCGGGCTATTATGTCAGATGAGTCCGATTTGTTATGAGGGAAAAGTGACATGATGTGTACAATATGATAATCCAGTGGAATGCAATGTGATACGAGGCGATCTAAGACATCTCAAACCAATATGACGTAATGTACCACAATACAATAAAATGTAATGTGATGGACTACGATGATAAGATACAACACCCATGAGGTTCTATTCCATTCGATCCGGTGAGGTATAATGCAATGCAATGCAATGCAATGCAACACAACGCAAACATAACGCAGCACAGAATAACACACAACAGCGCAAAACGAAACAACACAAAAACCGAACAGTACTGTACACAAAACATTGAACAGCACTGTACACAAAACATTGAACAGCGCTGTACACAAAACATTGAACAGCACTGTACACAAAACATTGAACAGCACTGTACACAAAACATTGAACAGCGCTGTACACAAAACATTGAACAGCACTGTACACAAAACATTGAACAGCTTAACACAGAACAGCACTGCACCGCACCATAGCATAGCACATCTTCACCACACCACTCCACACCACTCCACATCACACCACACCACTCCACACCACACCACTCCACATCACATTACACCACACCACATCACACTACACCACACCACATCACACTACACCACACTACACCACACTACACCACACCACACTACACACCACACCACACCACACCATACCACACCACACCACTCCACACCACACACTCCAACATCACACCACACCACTCCACATCACACCACACCACTCCACATCACACTACACCACACCAAACCACACCACTCCACTCCACACCACACTACACCTCGCCAAACAATGCAAAACGACACAACACAGCACAGGACAACACAAAAACAGCACACACCAACACAACACATCACAACACACAAAACACAGAACAGCTCAACACTGCACAGCGCCGCACAGCACAACACCACACCTCTCCACACTGCAATACTCCACACCCCACACCACCACACAACACAACACAGCACAGTACAGCACAGCACAGCACAGCACAGCACAACACAACACAACACAACACAACACAGCACAGCACAGCACAGCACAGCACAGCACACCACCACACAACACAACACAACACAGCACAGTACAGCACAGAACAACACAGCACAACACAACACAGCACAGCACAGCACAGCACAGCACAGCACAGCACAGCACAGCACAGCACAGCACAACACAACACAACAAACCACACCACACCACACCACACCACAGTGTCACAGATAACAACAGTGACGATTATTGGTGGAGGTTTCGGTGACATGTGGGCCGCCCGGCCGGCCCTGAGAGGGGACGTCACTCTCAGGGAAAGTGCAGCCCGCCATTGCCCCATCACTTCCCTGGCAGAGTCCGGTACACTGCTCCATCACACACACACACACACACACACACACACACACACACACACACACACACACACACACACACACACACACACAAGCTGCAACCTGCACCACGTGATGGGCTTCTTCCAGACTTTCCATTACGACCCATCGAAAAGAGACAAGAAGATGAGCGTCCGAATAGGAATCAGTAGAGATACAACGGAGGACAGGGGATGTGTTGGAGAGGAGCTGTGAGAGGTAGGGGGTGGAAGGGGGTGGGGGGTGGGTGGGGAGGGGTAGACGGAAGAAGAATGCTAGACACGATCCTTTCCTATCTCCCCTCCCCCTCCCCTTTCCCCCCCTCCCCTCCCCCCCCCCCCCTTCCCCCGTTTCCTTCGTGCTTCTAACCGCCAAACCCCTTTATATCTCCTCCTGCGTGCCCTTGGCATGAACAATTTGCGCGCTTCCCACCTATTCCGGCTCCCCCAGTACACAGCTGCATCCATGCTCATGCTGTTACAGGTTCAGCGCCAGCAGTCCGCAAAGAGAGATCTATTACCAAGCCACCCTCAGGAGGGAACGCAGCGCTGTTGGTAAGTCACTTCAGTGCTGTTCATGAAAACCTGTTGGACTATATTTTTTTCTTGTCTCATTTCCTGTGGCCCCCCCCCCCCCCCCCCCCCCCCTTCCTCACTCCACGCAAATCCTTGAATGGCATGAGCGCTAACACATCCCGACTGCCCTGAACACAACCACACCAAAGCTTGTCCTATGGCAAATTCCTGTACCGAAGTCCACAGGAGCAAACAGTATCAAATCCTTGTGCAGAGCCCACCAGAAGAGACACTGCACTGACCATGGAGTCACTTCAGAGATATGAAGTGCAAAGTGGTTCCTGTTCTGGTCCAGCACAACGCAGGTCACTACCTGCTATGCCCCTAATTGAGGAGAACGCTCTTTCAGTCGCGGAGCCAGCGAGAGGCAGCGTCGGGCCGGCATCCAGAGGCACCACCACGTTCATCCAACGACAGTACCCCCCCCCCCCCCCACCCCCACGAACTTTCCAAAACTGACGACTTGGATACGATCTCACCACGGGCCCAGACGTGAAGAGGAAATCGAAAGCAGTTGAGAGCAAGACGTAAGACAACAAAATGTTGGTCTTTATCATTTTGTTTACTGTCTGTCTGTCTGTCTGTCTGTCTCTCTCTCTCATCTTTCTTTCTTTCTTTTAGGTGTATCCGCAATTTTGAAGACTTTCTGTCATCTGAAGACTTTGTGTCATCTGAAAGACAGTTTGACTTCCAGATGGTCAGTGCAAGTTGTACCTGATATACATTAATCGATCCATGGGAAATGAAAAGGAAAACATTGTCTTTGGTAACATTTTGTTAAAGCCGCGCTGTGATAAGCAAAGAAATATTTATGCCGATAAGAGAAGGCGAAAATGATACTAAATGCGGCGACGATTTCACTGATGTGAGCAGCCGCATTTCAGTGATTAGAAAAAAAAAAAATGTACCCAAATGTAACCTGAACCAAATCAGTGTAAAACAAAACCACACACACACACACACACACACACACACACACACACACACACACACACACACACACACACACACACACACACACACACGTGCAAAAAAGTTCTGGAACAATACCACATTCTCTAAGCAGGTAAGAAAGTATATTTTCGGAGCTATGCTGTTCTTGTTGTTGTTGTTCTTATTACCACTGCTGGTGCTGCTGCTGTTTCGTTTAGTTGTGGATAGAATTTCTGAGAATTCGAATCCTAGTTTGTTTGTTTTTTCTCTCCAAGTTTGTCCTTAGTTGTATCCGACCCTGTAGTGATCTAAGCAGATCGATAAAAGTGAATTAGTTACCTGCTTGACGGAATCAAAATATGCTTAAATTCTTTAATAATAATAAAAAAAATAGTGACAATAAAAACGACAATAATAACAACAAACAACAACAACAACAACAACAACAACAACAACAACAAATAATAATAATAATAATAATAATAATAATAATAATAATAATAATAACAATAATAATAATAATAATAATAATAATAATACCAATATTACCAATAATACCAATAATAATGATGATAATAATAATAATAAGAAGAAGAAGAAGAAGAAGAATGATGATAGTAATAATAGAAACGACAATGATGATGATCCTACTACTACTACTACTGCTACTAGTAATGATAATGATAGCAACAACAACAACAATAATAATAATATTAATAATATTCATAGAAAATATTAACAGTGACAATAATACTACTACTTCTGATGATGATGATAATGATACTACTACTACTACTACTAATGATAATAATAATGATAATAACAATACCAAGAAAGATTTATTTCATTGGCCGCAGTAATGTTCTGAAGCAATTACACGATCATAACTACATTTCATGAATTTCAGCATGCACTCTTGACACATGATTAGAGCAGTAACCGCGCAATAAGAAAGAAAGAACAAAAGGAAGAAAGAATGAAAGAAAGAAAAGAAAAAAGAAGGAAAGAAAGAAAGAAAGAGAGAGAGGAAGAAAGAAAGAAAGAAACAACAGAAAGCAAAAGAAAAAAGAAATGACGAGGACACAGAATTCTTGAATCCAGGAAAAAGGAAATCAAGAAAGAAAAAGAACGGAAGCCATGACAAAGAAACCAAGAGAGCGCAGAGTTCTTGAACCTATTTGACGTTGTCAACTGACGAAAAGGCTCACTTCAACCAGACGATGAATATTCTCCATCTCTTTGCCCTCCCTTGTTCGGGTCCCCTGACACAACCTTGGAACATTAAGACCACTCGTCATATTCAACATATTCACCATAATTTCCCCTATAGACCCCCCTCCCTCCCGTCACCCCCCCCCTTTCCATTTTTTCCTCCTCCCCTTTCCGAGTTGATTCTTGCAGACAAGATTCTCCACCCAGTAACGTCACAATGGATTGCATTGTACTTGGGATCCCCTCACCCCTTTCCCTTCATCTCCTATCCCTTCCTTCTCTGCACCCCCCATCCCCCAAATAATCTCTCTCTCTCTCTCTCTCTCTCTCTCTCTCTCCTCTCTAATATATATATATATATATATATATATATATATAGAGAGGGGAGAGAGAGAGAGAGAGAGAGAGAGATATCATGAACAATATAAAAGTGTCTTTAAAAATTCTAAAAGACCTCAACCCCTGAAGAGAGTGCAGACTTAAAACAAGCTTGTAGATTGATTTTAACACTTCA
>CM031595.1:73415547-73418047 GCA_018398815.1 Conus ventricosus | reverse complement strand
TGTGTGTGTTGTGTGTGTGTGTGTGTGTCCCATTTTCTAACTAATAGCTGATAATCACTTGAACAGTTAATTGATTTAGTGTTTGTTATCACTTTCATTATGGTTATTAGCATTCAGTCGGTCAGTTAAAAAGACGCGAGAGAGAGAGAGAGAGAGAACTCAGAACTCAGAATTTTAATGTACGTCGGCCTTTGGCCACAATACATGGAGGTACCAAATGGAAATGGGAGTGGTGGGGCTGGGAAGGGAGTCAAGGAGATGGGGCGAGCAAGGAATGAGGAGGGGGGGGGTGTGAAGGGAGGAGGTGAAAAAGATAAATATATTCCACAGTTTCACATTCCACAATCTTGACAGTCTCTTCTAAACATAAATGTGTAGTAGAAATTCTAAATGAACGTATCTTAGCAAACAAAGCTACGCTACATGAGTGAATGATGAAGATCTATATATCATGAAGCACAAAATAAAGTATCAAAGTTATCGAGCCGTAATAATCAGCCAGTCATTTTCGTCTAAAATATAACCTTATTTCTTTTGTTAATCGCATGGAACACATATCTTGAAACATTGTGCCTATGATTCATACTCGTTGCTTTCAACAGAACATTTACAGGCACTTTCATCGATTCTCTTAGAAATTTAGCTCGAAGGTCTATATACAGGCAACAATCAAATAAGAAATGATGCTCATTTTCAACTTGACCCTCACAAAATAAACAATTTTTATCTTCGACAGATTCACTGTACCGATGCACATTATTATTCAGAGGAAGCACGTTAAATCTTAACTGAGAAATGGCTACACGAAAACAATAGATATCCATGTCACAAACATACCTTTCTTTTTCAAAAACAGTTTTAAATGCTCTGTAAGTGCTATATCTGTCCCGATCTCTGATAGTTGCGTTCCACTGAGAGAGAGAGAGAGAGCTAGAGAGAGAGAGAGAAAAGAGAGAGAGAGAGAGAGAGAGAGAGAGAGAGAGAGAGAGAGAGAGAGAGAGAGGAGAGAGAATGCGAATTCGAATGTTTGATGCATGTAGGGTATGGGCATCTAGAGAGAGAGAGAGAGAGAGAGAGAGAGAGAGAGAGAGAGAGAGAGAGAGAGAGAGAGAGAGAGAGAGAGGATAGTCCCCTCCCCCCCTCTCTCTCTCTCTTTCTCCCACCCACCCCCACCCCTCTCCGTCTTTCCCTCTCTATCTCTGTCTGTCTGTCTCTGTCACTCTCTCTCTCTCTCTCCTCTCTCTCTCTCTCTCTCTCTCTCTCACTCTCTCTCTCTCTCTCTCTCTCTCTCTCTCTCTCTTTCCCTCCCTCTTTGCCTTCCTCCCCCATCTCTCTGCATCTCTCTCTCTCTCTCTCTCTCTCTCTCTCTCTCTCTCTCTCTCTCTCTCACTCGCTCCCTCCCTTTCTCTCTCTGCTTTTCCATTGTCTTGTCAGCACACTATGCCAGTGGCCAGATGCTTTTGTTTGCGCAAGCAGATCCCCACTGTCCGATGTGACATTTTGTCTGATGCCGGCTTTAAACCAAACAGCAACAGAACTGCTCACGTTTGCCTCTCTCATACTGCTTCCTGTCCGTGAACACTTTGCTTCCGCCGCTTTCTATCAATCAACCTTGTGGCCGGCCATATTCTGCGAAAGCGGTAGCCGAGTTGTCAGAAAGCTGGTTTATCGATCCGAGAGTTTGCAAGGGTTCGATTCTCCCTGGCGCCTGTTTGTGAAGGATGCTTCTGATTTCGTGTTAGCATCGCAGCCCTACCCCCCCCCCCCCCCATCCTCCGACATCCTCCTCTCCCCTACTCCCCGTTGCCATTCCCTCTTTCCATCTCGTGTTAGTGACCGCTGGTTGCTGGTTGTTTCTTGTTGCTGTTGTTCTTGTTGTTGTTGTTGTCGTCGTCGTCACCGTCGTCGTCGTTGTTATTGTTGTTGCTGTTGTTGTTGTTGTTGTTCTTCTTCTTGTTCTTCTTGTTCTTGTTCTTCTTGTTCTTCTTGTTCTCTTCTTGTTCTTCTTCTTCTTCTTCTTCTTCTTCTTCTTCTTCTTCTCTCTCCTTCTCCTCCTCCTCCTCCTTCTCCTCCTCCTCCTCCTCCTTCTCCTCCTCCTCCTCCTTCTCCTCCTCCTCCTCCTTCTTCTCCTCCTCCTTCTTCTCCTCCTTCTTCTTCTCCTCCTTCTTCTTCTCCTCCTCCTCCTTCTTCTCCTTCTTCTCCTCCTCCTTCTTCTCCTCCTTCTTCTCCTCCTTCTTCTCCTCCTTCTTCTCCTTCTTCTCCTTCTTCTCCCTTCTTCTCTTCCTCCCTCCCTCCTTCTTCCTCCCTCCTTCCTCCTCCCTCCCTCCTTCTTCCTCCCTCCCTCCTTCTTCCTCCCTCCTTCCTCCCTCCTTCCTCCCTCCCTCCCCTCCTTCTTCCTCCCTCCCTCCCTCCCTCCTTCTTCCTCCCTCCCCTCCTTCTTCCTTCCTCCCTTCTCCCTCCCTCCCTCCCTCCTTCTTCCTTCCTCCCTCCCTCCCTCCCT
>CM031595.1:73398047-73405547 GCA_018398815.1 Conus ventricosus | reverse complement strand
TCTGTTCTGTTCTGTTTTGTTCTGCTTTGTTTAGCTCTGCTCTGCTCTGTTCTCTTCTGCTCTGCTCTGCTTTGTTCTGTTCTGCTCTGTTCTGCTCTGTTCTGTTCTGCTCTGTTCTGCTCTGCTGTGTCCTGGTCTGTTCTGTTCTGCTCTCCTGTGTTCTGGTCTGTTCTGTTCTGTTCTGTTCCGTTCTGCTCTGTTCTGTTCTGTTGTGCTCTGCTCGGTTCTGCTCTGCTCTGTTCTGTTCTGTTCTGCTCTGCTCTGTTCTGTTCTGTTCTGCTCTGTTCTGCTCGGTTCTGCTCGGTTCTGCTCGGTTCGGCTCTGTTCTGCTCTGTTCTGTTCTGGTCTGGTCTGTTCTGCTCTGTTCTATTCTGTTCTGTTCTGTTCTGTTCTGTTCTGTTCTGTTCTGCTCTGCTCTGTTCTGTTCTGTTCTGTTCTGCTCTGCTCTGCTCTGCTCTGCTCTGCTCTGCTCTGCTCTGCTCTGCTCTGCTCTGTTCTGTTCTGTTCTGCTCTGCTCTGCTCTGCTCTGCTCTGCTCTGCTCTGCTCTGCTCTGTTCTGTTCTGTTCTGCTCTGCTCTGCTCTGTTCTGTTCTGCTCTGCTCTGCTCTGCTCTGCTCTGCTCTGCTCTGCTCTGTTCTGCTCTTTTCTGCTCTGCTCTGCTCTGCTCGGTTCTGTTCTGCTCTGCTCAGTTCTGTTTGCCCCACTTTACTCTGCTCTGCTCTGGTCCTCTCTGTGCTTGTCTGGCTACTCTGCTCTGTTCTGCTCTGTTCTCCTCTCCTCTGCTCTGCTCTGCTCTGTTCTGCTCTGTTCTGTTCTAATCCATTCTGTTCTCTTCTCTTCTGTACTTTTTACTCTGTCCTGCTCTCCTCTGCTCCACTCTGCTCTATTCTACTCTGCTCTGCGATGTTTTGTTTTGTCTCTTTTGTTCTGCTCTGTTCTGCTTTGTTCGGCTCGGCTCGACTCGGCCTGGCTCGGCTCTCTTCGGCTCCACTTTGCTCCACTCTGCTCTGTTCTGTTCTGTTCTGTTCTGCTCTGTTCTTTTATTTTCTGTTCTGTTTCGCTCTGTTCTGCTCTGCATTGTTTCTAGAGCGCTCTGTTTAGTTCTGTTCTGCGTTCTTCTGTTCTGTTTTGTTCGGCTCCGCTCTGTTCTGCTCTGTTTTGCTTTACTCCATTCTGGTCCATTTAGCTCTGCTCTAGTGTGTTCTGTTTTGCTCTGTTCTCCAATGTTGCGTTGTGTTATATTGTGTTGTGTTGTGCTGTGTTGTGTTGAGTTGTGTTGTGTTGTGTTGTGTTGTGTTGTGTTGTGTTGTGTTGTGTTGTGTTGTGTTGTGTTGTGTTGTGTTGCACTGCGCTGCGTTGCGGTGCGGTGCGTTACGTTGTGTTGCGTTGCGTTGTGTTGTGCTGTCTTGTGTTGTGTTGTGTTGCGTTGCGTTACGTTACGTTGGCGTTGTATAGCGTTGCGTTACGTTGGCGTTGCATTGCGTTGCGTTGTGTTACGTTGTGTTGCGTTGTGCTGTGTTATGTTGTGTTGTTTTGTGTTATGTTGCGTTGCGTTACGTCACGTCACGTTGGCGTTGCATTGCGTTGCGTTGCGTTGCGCTGTGTTGTGTTGTTTTGTGTTGTGTCTGTGTTGTACTGTGCTGTGTTGAGTTGTGTTCTGATCTGTTTTGGTTTGTTCTGTTCCGCTCTGTTCCACGTTGTGCTCCGCGCTATGCTTTTCTGTTCTATTCCATTTAGTTCTGCTTAGCTCTCTTTTCTGTTCTATTCCATTTAGTTCTGCTTAGCTCTCTTTTCTGTTCTATTCCATTTAGTTCTGCTTAGCTCTCTTTTCTGTTCTATTCCATTTCTGCTCTGCTCTGTTCAGTTCTGCTTAGCTCTCTTCTGCTCTGCTCTGTTCAGTTCTGCTTAGCTCTCTTCTGCTCTGCTCTGTTCAGTTCTGCTTAGCTCTCTTCTGCTCTGCTCTGTTCAGTTCTGCTTAGCTCTCTTCTGCTCTGCTCTGTTCAGTTCTGCTTAGCTCTCTTCTGCTCTGCTCTGTTCAGTTCTGCTTAGCTCTCTTCTGCTCTGCTCTGTTCAGTTCTGCTTAGCTCTCTTCTGCTCTGCTCTGTTCAGTTCTGCTTAGCTCTCTTCTGCTCTGCTCTGTTCAGTACTGCTTAGCTCTCTTCTGCTCTGCTCTGTTCAGTTCTGCTTAGCTCTCTTCTGCTCTGCTCTGTTCAGTTCTGCTTTGCTGCGCTCTGTTCCGCTGTTGTCTCCTTGGGGCGGCCCTTTAGGTCTATTCCCTTCAAATCTATTCCTTCTAAGGCTATTCCCTGTAAATCTATTCCTTCTAGGCTATTCCCCGTTAGGTCTACTTAAAGTGTACTGATCGATTAATGCCTTAAGGTCTACTTCTTTTTCCCTTAAAGTCTACAAGTTCTGGTGCATTTCCTTTGTTATACAGTAGACCTAGCGGCACCTTTTAGACCTACTAAAAAGCGTTATATCCACCAACAATCAAGCTCCAAAAATATTTCTGTAATAAGGTATGACGAAGACAGAGGTCACTGCGCTCTGCAGAAAACACAACATGATTTTTTTATACGTTAACAGCTTTATTATTTTATTAATGCATGCAATTTAAAAACGGTGTAGTCATTGATCACACAGGCTAGGGTTAAGTCTCTGTGCCCATTCCTGAACTGCTCAAGAGTTCTGGTCAAGCGCTTCTCATTCACTCTGTGATTTGTTTAGTGCAATTTGACAGTGATGGAAACTGAATCCATGTATGACCAAATGTCCCTGTCCCCATTCCTGAACTGCTCAAGAGTTCTGGTCAAGCGCTCCTCCTTCAGTCTTGTGATTCTCTTTCTAGAAGGAGGAGCGTTCCAGCTTCCAGCGACCGGACAGTGAGCTCTGTCTCAGACTGCCTCTGCTTTAGTGCAGTCACGAAAATGTAAATGTTGGATGTAGGGAACTGAACCGTCGTCTGAATGCGGAATGGAACGATTCCAAATGATTGTTCGTTCTTATCCCGTCATCCTGAAAGTTTTCGAAATGATTCCACACATCTCGCGTGAAGACAGGCCGAACGTCATCCAGCCAGGTTGACACCATGTAATCACAGAGCTGTCAATCCCTGGGACTTCGACAGGAGGTGTTCCATGTAGGTCCATCCAGATATTGTCAATCTCAGCCATGGGGACCAGAGGCAGCACTGCAAGGCGTCGTACAAACTTCCTCACCTCTGGAGAGTCTGTGTACGGTACCGCAAGTCCCAGCGTCTGGACCTATTAAAATGAATACTCAGCGCGCTCTAAGGAATTGCCAATTAAAATTTTAGGGGAGAATAGAAGCTATAGAAGAGAAGAGATAGTCGAGAGAGAGAGAGAGAGAGAGGATAGAAGAGAGAGAGAGAGAGAGATGAGAGAGAGAGAGAGAGAGAGAGCCGAGAGAGACAGACAGACAGACAGACAGACAGACGAGACAGACAGTATAGATATATATTTTATGTAACTTAATTTTACCTTCCTCACAAGCTTTGACAATAATAAAGAAGCATCCTCTGGTACGAGCCTCCCAAGAATGCATCCTGAACGGCTTGCATTGCCGAGCCTATCTCAAAGTCCTGTACTGAACGCTTCCAGGAGAAAAACTGGAAATTTCTTTCACGGACAATCGGGGAATACAATGTCCTAACAGTCGACTGTACTGGTCCGTTTCTGTCAGGCAAAAGAGCGTACACTCAGGAAACATCTGCCAAGGAATCGAATGTTCATGTGTAAATTGCGCAAACATACTGGGGGCGACAGAAAAGACCCTCCGTCCAAGAACACAATTTGACTTTGGCAGAACTTGGCAAGGTTGTCGTCTGTAGTGAACACCAAGATACTGTCTACCTCAGCCCTCGTTTGCCAATAGAAAACGGATTTCCACTCACAGTTTTCTGGTCCAAGAACTTTCCAACCACCTGACACTGGCTCGAGAAATTTGACAACGTGGAACCATCTTTCGACGTTCTTTTTATAAATCTGGATTTCACTGCTTGCAAATACTTGGTGGGCACTCGCCAGTTCCTCGTCGACGTTCAATCTTGAAAAGCCTCATGTACAAACGATTCACTGGTAGAGTGAACCCTGTTCTTCACCTCTCCTGGAGATCTGCCAATTTGCGGTCAGAGTTATTATTTTGCAGCTTATTTTTTCATGGTTGTTAACGCGGTGTCTCGTTTTTGAAATGTTCAGCAGTATCTTTCACTGTCACGCAACTGTTGCAGCACATGTGTTCTTGTTGGATACATCCTCCGAATGTATCTTATCCCTCTTTCTATTACAGTAAACTGATAATATCTCAACACAAAAAACGCCCCCGGCGAGGTGTAGGTACAAAACCTGCAATGATGCGGCCAATGACTTTGACAACGACAAATGACAACAAGTGCCAGCTGTAGCCTAAGTGAACGTTTTAGAATAGAAAACAAACATAAAATTTAGGTCACATGACTTCTAAGTTGTAGTCATACGTCAATGGTCCTGGCAGTGCGGGCCAGGCGGTGCATAAGTGATGTGAGTACGATTCAAGAAAAGCAACACCCACAACAAGAGGGGCCAATAAGCAAGACAACCTTTGCCCACATACTCCAAAACTTGAATGTCACATGAGCTTAGTGGTCGGCCTAAGTTGTAGTAATTGCAGTGTCCAAGAGCGTTAGTACAATTCGGTTTGTAAGTTCTCCGCTCACAGGTGACAAACCGAAAATTTACCCAAACTAAACGTAGTAGAATTAAACGGTCCGATTATTACGTGTACCTCCCAAGACTACTAGTAACTTCAGAGGAAGAGCTTAAAAGCAACCGGAGACGGAAGGAATAGTCATAAAGAGGGAATTACAATTTGCGGAGAACGATCAATGAGTAGATCAACTGGAATAGACCGTAATGTACCTCCCCGTCACCTTTCTCCTTGACTCGGATCTGAAATTGCTTTGCTTTACCACCCTCATCCTGATCTGCTCTGTATCCGCCGTACGATCCTGCTCTGCTCGCTCTGCCTCTGCTCTGCTCGCCTGCTCAGCCTGGCTCGGCAATTATTTTTTTTTTTTTTTAATTGTTTTCTTTTTTTCAACATAGAGACAGACAAGTACACAAGACATACAAGCACCGAGTAAATTTTGACAGGAGACATTTATATAACAAAAACAACGGTGTTTGATCCGTGACAGTAATTCTAAGAAAATGGAGGATCCACATGTTTATTTCAAAACGGTTATATACATTGCCCATTGAGCCAGACAGTTTTTCTGAGAGACATATCAATAAACGACATACATAATTTTCAATTTCAAATCTTCTTTTCAGATAGAAATATACAGAATTAATTGAGGTTGTTTACCCTTCACATGTGCATTTGTAGATAAAATATTAGCTAACGACAGAATTAGTCGAAAACCTTGTCAGCTCTGTAATGGTTATCGCAGATAAATAAAACTATGTTTTCTGTTTAGCAATATGTTTGATTGTTAACATTTTTCATTTATCAAATTATAGAAATGTTCCCACCAGAAATGTTTGACCTTTCACGGTCCAAAGGATTTGGTCTTATTGTTTCTTTTTCTTTAAGACAGAACGAACATTTAATTCTGAAACAGGTTATATTCATTTTCTGAAGATTTACATTTGTTTCCCAAAATTCTATTATGTAACTCTGATTAGGAACCATTTCATTTAATATCTTTTTATTTTTCCAATGTTCTTGAATGCATTGAGCCAACAGACCTTCATTTTTCCTAGCCTTACTTCCCCACTTATCTACAACACTTAGCTCATTTGCATCTTCCATTAAGGAGTGACATAATAATATCCTTTGCCCAGTACGGATGAGCCTGTTTTGATTCTTCTTACATAATTGGGTTTAGAAAAATTCGAGCCCTGCGCGTCAAAACCAGTCCTATCTCTCTTCTGTGCGTAATTTTCACCACAGCACAAAATGAATCCATGGTAAGTTAAACAAAATTACTGAACACGCCCATACTTTATACTGTGAAAGATTGGAATGTTGAAGAAGTTGCCATAGTCATCCAAAAAGATTTCCGTACAAAAAGTACATTATTTTCTGATCCAGTTTTTTATAATAAACTGATTAATTTCTCAACAATAATATGAAATGTTGCAAAAAAAACCGGTTCAGAACAAAAATCTCTAACAGTTTTGACATGTTAATACCTCTCCAAATTCTTGTATGCTTTAAAAAAACATCTTTCCAGAATGCATTTACACAGCCTTGGTATCGGCAAATCTGGACCCTCATGTTTTCCATTAATAGTCAATATTCGGATACAGAAGTCTGAGAAAGTTCTTTCCATTTATGGTTTACTGGTTGTATATACGGAATGCCACGTTAGATTCATGCGTTCAATATTTTTTAATGTTGGGTAAACCCAAACCCCCCGAGTTGATGTTTTTAACGAGACGATTGTTCTATTTATTCTAACTTTGTTTTTATTCCCTAACAAATTTAAAACACTAATTTTTGAATTTCCCCACAAGACGGTCAGGTGGGATATGCAACAATATCCAAAAATGAACATTTTGGATTCACACAAGCGACAAAAGAACTGTGACTCTACCAAGGTGGTGTGAATTGGTCTTTTAAGCCAAGTCTGTATAGTGATTTTATTTTTCAGAGAACTTTTCCATCAAAATTCACAACATCTGCTCTGCTCTGCATGCTCTGCTCTGCTCTGCTCAGCTCTGCTCTGCTCTGCTCTGCTCAGTTCAGCTGTGCTCTGTTCTGTTCTCTTCTGTTCTGTTCTGTTCTGTTCTGTTCTGGTCTGGTCTGTACTTCTCTGTTCTGTCAAGTTCTATTCTGTTCTAGTCTGGTCTGCTCTCTCCTCCCATATTTCCATTCTGTTCTATTCTGCTCTGTCGTGCCTCTGCTCTGTCCTGTCCTGTGCTATTCCCCTCAGCTCCCTTCTATTATCTTCTATTCTATTCTGCTGTGCTCTTTTTCTGTTCTGATTTGCTCTTCTCTTCTCTGGTCTGTTAGTTTCTGTCGTGTCCTTTTCTGTTTTCTTTTTCCGCGGTTAGCTGCCATACGCCTGGGATGGGTTAGGTTCACCTGTTTTAGTGCGACTCGCTGTAGGGTTCATTAGCATCGGTTTAAATTAGTTTAGTTTAATTCAGGTTTTCTGTAAGTTAACTTTGCTTAGTTCAGCTTGCCTTAGTGTAGTTTGATACAAAGCCAACGTGCACGCATTCACGCACGGAAGAACGCACGCATGCACGTACCCCTTTATCTATCTATCTATCTATCTATCTATCTATCTATCTATCTATCTATCTATCTATCTATCTGTCTGTCTGTCTGTCTGTCTGTCTATCTATCTTTCTGTCTTTCTCTCTGTATATGTATATGCATATGTATGTGTGTATATATCTACACACACACACACACACACACACACACACACCACACACACACACACACACACACACACACACACACGCACACACACACACACACACACAC
>CM031595.1:73388172-73392947 GCA_018398815.1 Conus ventricosus | reverse complement strand
GTGTTTGTACAGTTCACCGTCTCTTCTGTCTCTTCTGTCTACCTCTCTGTATGGGTGTCTGTCAGTCTGTGGCGGTACATTGATCTCCTGTTGTCACAGGTGCTGTGTAGATATGTCTGTGGAGGATTTATGAACAAAAGCGGGTTTTTTGTTTTTAATTGTGTGTTGGGAAAGGGGTCGATGGGTGCGGTCGGGCTGAGGGAGAGGTGTCTGTGTGTCTGAGAAGTAGAACCCTAGTCCTCTTGCTTTCATTCATTTGATGCGCGTGCTAGCGAATGGGTAATGCAAACAGCAAGGCCTTAAAATCCCGCCTCTCTGACTCATCAAATCTGTCGATCGATCTGGTCTGTCGGTCGTCGGTCTGCCTGTCTGTCTGTCTGTCTTTCCTCCTCCTCCCCCCCCCCCCCCCCCCACACACACAAACACAAATACACACACACACACTACTCTGACTGTTGACACTTTTTTCTCCCTTGCATCCTTAAATGGATCCTCAAGCATAGGGTCAAAGATTTACCCTTATATTTTATACATGATTTTAGATTTCCGCAACTTATTTCTTTACCCACTTTCTTTTCGTTTTACTGTTCTACCTTTCACTGGCTGCTTTGGGGTGTTGTTCGACTCCGTTTCTGAACCCATAATGGTGAGAATACCATGGAATCGCAGACTGTGGTATATCTTTATTTGATACCAAGGGACCACAGACACAATCAGCTGTGCCTCCCTGACGAGTCCGATCCAGTGGACGAAAGGCCTCGGAGCAGATAAAATTATTATGAATGATTCGACTTTAAGATGGGTTGCGTCGTTTTCGTTAAGCTGCTAACGAAGATTTTATTTATGATATATTTTCTTGACTTTTTAATTCTCATTTCTTATCCCCCCTTCCCCCCCCCCCCCCCCCCCCCCCCCCCCCCCCCCCGCTGCCTTGTTCCTTTTTGCCAGATCATCAATATAATAATGGAGGAACTGTCAGCCTGCAGCTGTTTTCTTCCACTACAAAATTTGGGTCTATATTTATAGAGATATAGATAGATAGATAGATGTGTGTGTGTGTGTGTGGTGTGTGTGGTGTGTGTGTGTGTGCGTGCGCGAGATCTGTGTGGGGTTTTGTGTTTTTTTCTTGGGATAATTGTTTACTATACACCAGTAATGCCACTAGAAACTTCCTCTGACCAAATGAAAACACTGTTACGTACTACCCAAACAACCATAACAGTCTCGATGAAAGAGAGAACGAGGCTAGATAGGGGAAAAAATTTATTTTAAAAAAAAAGGAAAAAAAAACAACAAAAAAAGAAACAGAATCAGAATCAGAAAAAAAAAAAAAACGGGAAAGAATTTGCAGTAAAAAGTCTGAAACATAGAGCGCGAAACTGTGTTACCAGGCGTAGACGACAGAAGGGGGAGAACGGGGAAAGGGGGGGTAAGGCTGGAGGGGACAGGAAAGGGGTACGAGGGCAATGGGAATGAGTGAGTGAGTGAGCGAGCGAGCGAGCGAGTGAGTGAGTGAGCGAGTGAGTGAGTGGGGGAGGGAGAGAGAAGGGGGGGAAACCGCTCGTTTTTGAGGTGGCCCGTTAGGCAAATCGGGCGATGGATTTTCTCGTCAGCTCATCGATTTTCCATTCAGGCCCGACACTCTTCACCACAAGCTTCACGGGACCCCCCACCAAGACGATCCCCAGTGCGGGTCTCCCAGGCTTCCGCGCCGTTCTGACCGCTTCGCTGAAATATCCGGAGAAACTGATTGTGGGGTGCGGGGGGGGGGGGGGGGGGGGGGGGGGAGTATGGGGGTAGGAGGGGAGATGGGTGGTTGGGTAAGGGTGAGGGTAGATGAGAGGGGAGGGGAAGGACGGGAGGGAGGGGAAGTGAGGGGGGGGGGTGGAGGGGGGGGGGGAGAAAAAAAGAGAGAAAAAGGAAAGAGGGAGGGGGAAAAAAAAAGAGGGTGAACAGACGTGTTGGTGATAGTGTTCTACTCTTCGTCTGTTGTCGGCGTTCTAGGTATCTGGGGGGTCTCTCTCTCTCTCTCTCTCTCTCTCTCTCTCCCTCTCTCTCTCTCTCTCTTCCCTCTCTCTCTCTCTCCTCTCTCCTCTGTCTTCTGTCCCGTCTGTCTGTGTCTGCCTGTCTCTCTGTATCTTCTTCCCCTCACTCTCTCACTCTCTTTCCTCTGTCCCCTTTTTCCTTTCTCTCTCTCTCTCTCTCCTCTCTTTTCTCTCTCTCTCTCTTTCTCTCTCTCTCTCTTTCTCCCATCAGCACCATACCCCACCCCATCTGCCCCCCCCATTCTTGTTCTGTTTCATCCAACAACCTCTGCTGTACAAAAACCCACACACACACCACAACACACACACACACACAAAACACACACAACACACAACACACCCCGAAGAAGAGAGGAGAAGAGGGGAGAGAGAGGAGGGGAAAAGAGAGAGAGAATGACAGATAGGTGGACGGACGGACAGAGAGAGAGAGAGAGACAGAGACAGAGACAGAGACAGAGAGAGTGAGACAGACTGACAGACAGACGGAGAGGCAGACAGACAGACAGACAGACCAACAGACAGACAGACAGACAGACGAACAGACTGAAAGCCATAGAGAAGGAAGGCGCGAAGCGTGCTATCAACAGACATTACACAATCGATGTAGGGTGTCTGAAGAGAAGACCAATTGCTGTCTGCTATCGTCAAGTTTTAATGGGAAAGGTGCGCGCGGTGAACGCGTGACGCGTTCACAGTCCATAGAGAAAACCGGACCACATGTTTTCACCGAACCTCCCACAGTCCGGGGACAAAAATCACACATGGTTTTTAAATTTAAGCTTTCATCTCCGTAGACAACCCCCCCCCCCCAAAAAAAAACAAAACAACAAAAAACAACAAAAACAACAACAACAACCACAAACAAAAAAAAAAAAAACAAAATCTGTTTTCACTCATTTAAGTTTTCTATCGTTGGGACAAATTCCATCTGTTTAATCCATGGACAAATACCATAAGTTTTCAAAGATACCACATTGTCCATGAACAAAATGCGTTTGTTTTTGCACTGACAAAACAGTCCAGGACTATATCCTCTTGCTTGACTGAAACTTACCCAAACCATGGACAAATCCCTCTGGTCGCACTGACGTTTGCACCATCTGTGGACAAAATCGATCTGTTTCAAATGAAGCGTGCACAGTTCATGGATGAAATCGATCTGTTTTCACTCGAGCTTGCACTGTCCACAGACACAGTGCATTTGTTTTGACTAAACGTTGCACATTCATTGACACAATCCTTTTGCTTTGCCACCAGCTTGCACAGTCAGTGGACGAAGTCCTGTTTTTAAATCAAGCTTGCAGAGGCCACAGATGAAATCCATATGTTTGCATTGAAGCTAACGCATTCAATGGACAACATCCATCTGTTTTCATTCAAGCTCGCACAGTTTGCGACAAATCTATCTGTTTTCACCAAAGCTTTCACTATCCATGGATCTTTGATGGATAAAATCCACGTGTTCATATTGAATCTTCCACCGTTCATGGACAAAATCAATCTGTTTTAATTGAATGAAACATCATTATCCATGGACGGTTCCATTTGCTTTGTTTCCCAGATAAATTTGTTATCTGAGTGTAGCAGTTTTAGTTATAATACCTGGATAATGATTTTTTTTAAAAGTCACAAAGTGACATATACTTATTAAAGTGCTCATGATGACAAAACACGTCTACCCCCCCCCCCCCCCCCCCCCCCCCCCCCCCCCCCCCCACAAACGCTATATTCCCTCTCTTCCTCAAAAGTTATGGGCCTCTTCTATGCTGGTATGGCTAAATTCCTGAGAATAAAAATCCTGTCAGAAGTAATGAATAGTTTTTTTGCTCCTTATCTAAGACAGCTCATTGTCATGTTCATGTACTTGGATAGACATATCAGGCAACTGTTGTGGCATACATCTGACCAAAAAAAATTCAAAATCAAAATCGGAAGAGTGTGCAGCTGCCAGCATAGCACTGAAACGCCAGACTTATTTTAATGGATGACTGTTGTTCTTCCATTTGCTCATTTCAGGCGGTACCTCAATCACTCCTCGCCCCCTCTTCACTCATTGCCCACCCCCTTCCCTCCACGGGTGTCCAGTGTCGGCCGTTTATTTCGTTTTATCACCTAACACTGGTCAAGAGGGCAACGGTCCCCTGACCGCGCCACCAGCTATACCTTACTACACAACTGTTACGTGCTTTGCCACCTCATTGCCCTGTTCCCCTTTCCGCCCGTTCCCGCTCTCCGCATTTCCACACTACGGTTACAGAGTCCCCTCTTTCTCTTGCTTTTGCTCCTTCCCTAATCCACCAAACCTGTAGACTATCTGCATTCCTCCCATCCTCGCTTTGGAATCCTTGGAAGCAAACGTTTTTAATGCTGACGTATCATGAATATGCGTCGCCAATAATGTTGAACGCGATGGGTTGTTTTTTTTTGGCTTAGTTTTTGTTTGTTTGTTGTTGCTGTTTTTTTTAAAAATCTGACGTAACATAGATGACGTCTTTTCTGCAGACTTAATACATCAGTTTTGGATATTCCCAGGAACATAACTAACTTCCTATTACTTTGGCAACGACGTAAAAATTCACCATGTTTTCGAACAGTTTGAACAAGTAGGGCTCTTTGAATTGTCAATTCAATGTGGCTTCACTTGGTTATTTCACCATACATCATTAACTCATCACGTCCTACTTAGCAATGTATTGCAAGACGTATTCATACGTGTTCCACTTCGGTCCA
>CM031595.1:73370301-73373072 GCA_018398815.1 Conus ventricosus | reverse complement strand
GTTCCCTGTTCAGAAATTCGGGCCGATCTCGAAATTTGTACTGTATTATGGTCAGGATGATCCCGTGTTTATTTTACAGAATAGCCGTTACTAATGGCTATAACGGCCCAATCGATTTTTCTTCTTTATGGAATATCTCAGAAAGTACTTGTATTCACGATAAACTGAGAGTACGTTTATATGCTTTGTTATTACTTACTGTTTCCAGCTTGCCTCATTTAAGATTTTTTTTCCCCTGTGGGAATGCAAGTGGGTCTTTCAACACAAACAGCTGTCCCGCTTTTGGAAGGGTTTTTGTTTGTTTGTTTGTTTGTTTTGTTTTGTTTTTTGTGTTGTGCTATCTTATGTGCCACCTCAGTGCCATTGTATCCACACCGCTCATTCCGACACCCCGTCCCGCCGCAGCCCCGGCACATGCAATCCACTGGGAGCAGCCAATGTCAAGTCGTCATGACGCAACCCACCGGAGGAGACACTGCACCGTTGCCGAGTCACTTCGGTGGTGTTCAGTGGTTCCTGTTCTGGCCCAACATACGCAGCTCCTACTAAGCTCCCTACAGATTTTTTGAAAGTTCTGTGGTAGTAAGACTCTCTTTTCTGTCACTCTCTTTATCCATACTTTTTCCCTTCTACTTCGGCATTCTGTTTTTCTGCCTTGTGGTCCCTTCTCCTTTCGTTGTTCTGGAAACTCTTGGACACTTATTCCAGGTCACAATTCAGGACCAGCCAGCTTTTCTTTGTTGTAATCTGGAGGCTAGGTCGTGAAAACTGACACTCTCCACGGCGGATAGTGGTTGTCCATTCTGTAGCATCTGTTGGTCCACATGGCTTTTCTGTGCTTTTTGTGGCTTTTTTCCCCTTTTTTATTTAATTATTTCTTGGAGTATAAAGTCAAGGAAAATTCCTGGCGCACCCGGCATTACCTAGGCGTAAGATGTCAATCGACTGGCTTTCATGTCATTAATTGCTTCTGTTTGTTTGCGGGTTTTTGTTTTTTTTCTTTTTTCTTTTTTTTTTTTTTTTTTTTTTTTTTTTGGGGGGGGGTTAATCTTTTTTGATGATTTGACTTCCTTTTTTTACGTTGATGAGTTTGACAGCGCTGCAGAAGTTCTACGCTTTGTGGCTGGGCTAGAGAAATACAAACTCGATAACTTGTTCCCCGCCTCTACAAGCCTAGATTACCTGTATTTGTTTTGCTCGTCTATGAGTTCTCTGAGATAACTTGTTCCCCGCCTCTACAAGCCTAGATTACCTGTATTTGTTTCTGCTCGTCTATGAGTTCTCTGAGATAACTTGTTCCCCGCCTCTACAAGCCTGGATTACCTGTATTTGTTTCTGCTCGTCTATGAGTTCTCTGAGATAACTTGTTCCCCGCCTCTACAAGCCTAGATTACCTGTATTTGTTTCTGCTCGTCTATGAGTTCTCTGAGATAACTTGTTCCCCGCCTCTACAAGCCTGGATTACCTGTATTTGTTTCTGCTCGTCTATGAGTTCTCTGAGATAACTTGTTCCCCGCCTCTACAAGCCTGGATTACCTGTATTTGTTTCTGCTCGTCTATGAGTTCTCTGAGATAACTTGTTCCCCGCCTCTACAAGCCTGGATTACCTGTATTTGTTTCTGCTCGTCTATGAGTTCTCTGAGATAACTTGTTCCCCGCCTCTACAAGCCTGGATTACCTGTATTTGTTTCTGCTCGTCTATGAGTTCTCTGAGATAACTTGTTCCCGCCTCTACAAGCCTAGATTACCTGTATTTGTTTCTGCTCGTCTATGAGTTCTCTGAGATAACTTGTTCCCCGCCTCTACAAGCCTAGATTACCTGTATTTGTTTCTGCTCGTCTATGAGTTCTCTGAGATACTTGTTCCCCGCCTCTACAAGCCTAGATTACCTGTATTTGTTTCTGCTCGTCTATGAGTTCTCTGCGATAATTTGTTCCCCGCCTCTACAAACCTAGATTACCTGTATTTGTTTCTGCTCGTCTATGAGTTCTCTGAGATAACTTGTTCCCGCCTCTACAAGCCTAGATTACCTGTATTTGTTTCTGCTCGTCTATGAGTTCTCTGAGATAACTTGTTCCCCGCCTCTACAAGCCTAGAGTACCTGTATTTGTTTCTGCTCGTCTATGAGTTCTCTGAGATAACTTGTTCCCGCCTCTACAAGCCTAGATTACCTGTATTTGTTTCTGCGCGTCTATGAGTTCTCTGAGATAACTTGTTCCCCGACTCTACAAGCCTAGATTACCTGTATTTGTTTCTGCTCGTCTATGAGTTCTCTGAGATAACTTGTTCCCCGCATCTACAAGCCTAGATTACCTGTATTTATTTCTGCTCGTCTATGAGTTCTCTGAGATAACTTGTTCCCCGCCTCTACAAGCCTAGATTACCTGTATTTGTTTCTGCTCGTCTATGAGTTCTCTGAGATAACTTGTTACCCGCCTCTACAAGCCTAGATTACCTGTATTTGTTTCTGCTCGTCTATGAGTTCTCTGAGATAACTTGTTCCCCGCCTCTACAAGCCTAGATTACCTGTATTTGTTTCTGCTCGTCTATGAGTTCTCTGAGATAGCTTGTTCCACGCCTCTACAAGCCTGGATTACCTGTATTTGTTTCTGCTCGTCTATGTGTTCTCTGACCTGATGTTGAAGAAGGTCACAAGGCGACTCCAGTCTGGAACTGAGGATGATTTATGTGCGAGTGATGGTGAGATTAACGTCCCGTCAGCTGGGTCCTCTTTAGGCCACGTTGTCCCAGACGCAATCTGTGAGTCATGG
>CM031595.1:73360301-73362801 GCA_018398815.1 Conus ventricosus | reverse complement strand
CCTCACTCCCTCTTCTGCCTTATCCCTACCACCCCCTTACTCTCCAGTATTATTATCATAGCTGTTGCTAGTAGGTGGGCGGGTTGGTGGGTGGGTGGATGAAAATTCATCAACAGAATGTGTAGAGGTAGTGCTGCAAGCTGTTCGCCTGAACTGCTTTCGAAGAATCTGATCTTCAATTGCCGGCTGTTTTTGGACTCGTCGATGATTCACTGTACACAATAGTTAAACTTAATTTAATGTTTTTGTGATTGAAATTTGTATGCTTAATCTCGATTTCAGTGTTTTGGAGCTATTGTGAATTTTCTATAATTCAATCAGTTATCTCCTTACTAAACCTATTTCTATATTTCTTTGAATTTGTACCCCTCGATAAGTTTGTGCGTGGTTGTTCCTAGTCGTGCTTACTAATCTCTTATTCATTTGTTCTCGTTCATTAGTTCTCATTATGTCTACATTGAGTACCTGGCCTTGCAAAGAAGGACTCCGGATTGGCTATCTCAATATTAACGTGTATTAAGCAAGCTAACTGATATATCAGCGATCTTGGAAAATTCCGGGAATCCCTTTCACCTGTTTTGTTTTTCAGAATCACGATTAACAGACTGTACATTAGATTCTGATATAGCTATGCCTGGTTATAAAGTTATTCGTCTAGATCCAAAAGCTAAAATGGACACAGGTTTGTTAGTTTACTATAATCAGTCGATAACTTTAAAACAGAAAGGGAATCTGGAACAGTTTGGTGTCGAATCAGTATGGCTAGAAATAAAAATAAAGCATGTCAGTCCCATACTTGTTGGATTCATATATCGAAATCCGGCTGAAAGAATAAATTGGTTTGATAACTTTAGTAGAATGATGGACGCCGCTCTAATTGACAATGAAGAAATGTTTATGTTTGGTGACTTCAATATTGACTTGTTAAAGCCTCAAAAACAATGGACCGAAATGTATACCTCATTAAATTTACACCAGATAGTGGATCGACCAACACGAATTACAACTAATTCCAGTACTCTCATTGACCACATTTATGTCACATCTAAATATAACATTGTGGAAATCTCTTCTCCAGCGACTGGGTGCAGTGATCACTCCCCAGTTTGTATTACTTGGGGGAAAAGGGGGTACAAATTCCAAAACCAGGTCATAAATCTATCCTATATAGGTGTTTTAAAAGATTTAACGAAAAGGATTTTTTATTTGACCTGCTACATTCTCCTCTGTCCCAAATATACCATTATACTGATCCTGAAAAAGCAACAAATGTTTGGATTAATGTATTTTCCAATATCTACAATAAACATGCACCCATCAGAGCTAAACGAGTAAAATACCATCTTAAACCGCCGTGGATATCAAAGGAAATAGATAAAGAAATACACATCAGAAACTTTTAAAAGCAAAAACGACGTTGGTTTTGCAAAACAGAGAAATTTTGTGACGTCAATGAAACGAAAAGCAAAGTAAAAATATTTTCAAGAAATGGTATCCAATAAAAAAGACTCCAGAACTATTTGGAATGCAATCAACAAATTGACAAACAAAGGGTATCACAAACACAACTTAACAGTAAAGATATTACCCTGACGCAGTTAACAACTATTTTGTTAACGTTGCTGAAAACTTAATAAATAATGATGAATGGAAAGAAAATGATCTAGAATTAGTAACTGAATATTGTAAGTCAAAGAATATTAAATCTTATGTGTCAATTCCTTACATAACAATACCTGAAGTATTTGCATACTTAATGTCACTGAAACAATCGAAAACCAAAGATATTTATGACTTGGATCCCAACATAATCAAGTTGTCTGCACCAGTCATAACAGACTCTCTTACTTACATGTATAACCTATGTATAGAGAAAAACTGTTTTCCGGAATGTTTCAAACAAGCAAAAGTTGTCCCGCTGTACAAAACTGGAGATCCGTCCAACCCTTGTAACTACAGACCTGTATCTGTTCTGTCAATTCTTTCAAAACCGCTCGAAAAACATATCCAAAAATATTTAGCTATCCATTTAAACAAATATGATTTGATTCATCCTAAGCAGTCAGGTTTTAGGGAAAGCCATTCCTGCCATACCGCGCTTACGCAAATGATTGACAAATGGCTCTTGAACATTAATAACAATGAACTTACAGGAGTTGTCTTCATTGATCTAGCTAAAGCTTTTGATATTATAAACCACTCTCTTCTCCTAAAAAAGCTCGCTTTATACGGACTCTCTGAAAATACTCTTCAGTTCATGTCCTCATTTCTTTCTAATCGAAAACAGGTAGTATGTGTTAATTCCTTAAAATCAGATTTGCAGCCAGTAAAATATGGTGTTCCACAAGGATCTGTTCTTGGCCCTTTACTCTTTTCGATCTATATAAATGATTTACCGCTACGTATCCGATGTGACTGCGAATTATTTGCTGATGACAACTCTATGCATTCTAACCACCCTTGCTTGCAGGTTGTGACGTCCGATCTACAAGATAGTTTA
>CM031595.1:73337801-73352801 GCA_018398815.1 Conus ventricosus | reverse complement strand
CTTCCCCCGTCGCCCTTTATCTTTTGTCGGCATCGTTGCCCTTTTGTCGTTATCATCATCATAAATCTCATCTTTCATATCATCATAAATCATCATCAACATCATAAACCATATCATCGTCTTTGTCGCATCATACATCACCATCATCATAAATCATCATCATCAACATCACTTCATTATAAACCGGGGTGGGTCGGGTCGCCCGGTCGTCGTCGTATTACCCATTTTTGTCGTCGTTGTCAATTTTCTTTCGTCTCGTTTTTAAATCGCGTCGGGTCGTCAATATTTTTTTAAAACATAACATCGCCCGGGGGCCCGTCGCGTCAATTTTTTTATCATCATCATCACCCGTCGTCGGGCGCCCGTCCCGTCGTCGTTACTGCATGTAAATCCCCCGTTGGCCGCTGTCGCCCTTCCCTTTCCGCGAAAAACCCCGATCAATAAAGGGAAAGGGCGAAGGCGGGGCAAAGGCCACCTCTCCTGTTTGGGTTTCATCGTGCCCCTGGTCATGTTGCCCTTTTTTCCCTTTTTTTTTTTTTTTTTCCCCCTATGCTTACGGAACAAATGGTTTTCCCAAAGGGCCCAATGTCTTTTTCCCATTTTTTTTTCCTTCCTGTGCAATCCCAAAGGTAAAGGGTTCTGGTTACCCGGTAACGACATATACATCATTAACTACCCCTTAGCACACCAAAACACACACACACAAAACACACACACACAACACACACACAAAAACACACAAAACCCCAAACACCCCACACACACACACACACACACCCCAAAAACACCCCACACCCCACACACACACACACACAAAACACACACACACACAAAACACAACACACACACACACCCTTTTAAAAAACCAAAACCCCAAATTACAACAAACAAATTAACATGGGGCGCTGTGTGAGCCCCCTGGGGTGTGTTGGGGGTTTGGGGGGAGAAAGGGGCTGGGTGTGGTAAGTAAGTGCTTGGATGGGGGGGGAAAAAAAGGAAATTGGGTGCTGGGAAGGGGGGGGGGGGTTTTTAAAGGGGTAATTTCTTTTTTTTTAAAAAGCTTTATGGGTTTGAACAAAATTTTTGCCCCTTTCCTACAAAAGCTTTTCCCCCCCGTTTTTAACCCCCCAAACATTAAAAACCCCTTCCCCCTCTCTCTCTTCTCTCCTTTTTTCCCTTTTCCCCCTTTTTGGTCCTTTTTCCCCCCTCTCCCCCCTTCCCCCCACCCCTCTCTCCCCCCTCTCCCCCCTCTCTCCTTTTCCTCTCTCTCCCCCCCTCTTCTCCCCTTCCTTTTCCCCACTCCTCTTCTTCTCTCTCTCTCTTTTTATTTTTCAAAACCAACATAAAAATTTAATAATTTGGAAAAAGGTTTTTAAAAACTGGGGAAAGAACAAAATTTAACCCCAACACCCCAAACAAAAAGGGAAAAAAAATTCGAAACAGGAAAAACAGTCTGCAACTTTTCCTATCGAAATAAAATTTCTTTTTGCACAGGAACTATAAAATAATGGCAATTTACCTTTAAAAATAAAAAGGCAGACTTTGTCGCTGACAGCTAAAAAAGCCAATTTCAGGGTGAAAGAACACAATATTGAATGTTGGGCCCCAATCAAGGCATCTCTTGACAAAAAACACACACACACACCCACAAAACAAAACACACACAACAAAACACACACACAAACACCAACCCCCACACACATCTCACCCCCCACGCACGAAATTCACACGAAAGGCAACAAAAACACACAAAAAAACAAAACACGCCCCCCAAACGCGCGCGGCGCGCTAAAAACGACGAAACGCATGCCACGCGCGAAACACACACCACACCCCGGGGGGGGGGGGGGGGGGGGCCCCGCCCCCCCGCACGCCGAAACGCACACAAAAAACAAAACACACACACAAAACACACACACCCCCACACACCCCACAACACCAACACGCACGCACGAAAGCCCCACGAAAGTACAAACCACGCACAAAAACACACCCACGCACATTTTAAAACCCCACCCCACACCCCCACCCCAACACACACACCCACAAAAAACACACAACCACACCCACACCCCCCAACACAAAACCCCCACACATCCCAAAACGCGCGCACACCCCACGCAAACCGCGCTCGAAACGCACGCACCCCATGCACCACACCCCACACACACCACACACACAACACACAACCAACACAAAACACACACACAACACTTCCAAAAACGCGCGCACCACCCCCGCACTACCCCCGCCCCAAAAACCCCGCACAAAACCCCAAAATGAAACACCCACCCCCCAAAAACACCACACACACACACACACACGCCCACCAACCACACACACCCAAACACACCACACACACACCACCCCACCCAAACACACGCACACCCACACACATAAGCCACCCCGCCCCACACCCCCACAAAACACAGCACAAACGCACGGACCGCCGCACACCACACACCCACACAAAAACACACACCCCACACACACAAAACACACAAAAACGCACCGCCGCCCCCGCCCACACAAAAAACACACAAACAAACCACAACACCCCAACCACACACACAAAACCCCCCGGCGCGCGCGCCCCCGCCCCCGCCCCACACCCCACCCCCACAAAACACACAAAACCACACCACCACGCACCAGCCCACGGCGCCCAAAAACGGAAAAAAAACGCAGGAAAAAAAAAAAAACCCAAAAACACAAAAAAAACCAAACCCCAAAAACCAAAAAAAACAAAAAACACCCCACAACACACACAAAACAAAACACACACCCCACAAAACACACACACCCCAACACACACACGGGGGGGGGGGAAATTTGGAATTTCCACAATCAATTTTTTTTTGCATTTTTTTTCCTTAAAAAAAATGAAATAACCCCCCGAATAAAAGAAAAAATTAAGGGAAAAAAGGGGGAAAGGAGAGAACAAAAAAAAAAAAAAAAAATTTGAAATTGATGTTTTAATTTTTTTTTTTTCCCCCTTTTTAACCAAAAAAACCCCTTAGATAACTTTTAAAAGTTACCCCGGGGCCCCAAAAATTTCAATAAAATCCAAGACAAAGGGGGCCCCAAGGAGAAAAAAAGGTTGACAACAAGGAAAGGGGGAAAGAAAGGGGGGCGGGAGAGGAAGAGAGAGAAGGAGAGAGGAGAAGAGAGAAGAGAGAGAAAAAAAAGAAAAGAAAACCCAAAAGCAGGCCTTTCCCCCAACCCCCCAAAAAATTTACCAAAAAAAAGAGAGAAGCAACCACGAAAAAAAACACAAAAAAAAAGGAATGAACTGTTAAAGGAAAATTCAATAAGCCAAAAAAAAACAGAAAAAAAAAAATAGAGAGAGAGAGAGAGAGAGAGAGGAGAAGAGAGAGAGAGAGGGGAGAGAAAAGAGAGAAAGAGGAGAGAGGGAATTTTTACGGTAAAAAAAATGAAAAAAAACGTTCCAAAAAAGGCGGGTTTTAAGCCTTTCTAATTTCCCCCCCAAATCCAAAGGGGCCCCCAAAACCCCACCCCCCCACCCTCCAAAAGCGGGCCCCCCCCCTTTTTGTTTTCCCCCTTCCACACCCGGCCCGGGAAAAAACCCCGGTTCCCCCACCCCCCACCCCCCCCCCTCACCCCCTTTTGCTCCCCCATTCGCTTTTCCCGGGGGGAAACCCCAAACCCCAAACAAAAAAAAACAAAAAACCACCCCAAACGCCGCAGGGCCACGAAAAGGAAAGAGACAAAAAAAAGGGGCCAAAAAAAAAAAAAGAAAAAGCGAAAGAAAAAGGGGAATAAAAACAAAACAACAAAAACAAAACCCGAAAGGCAACAGAAAAGGAAAATTTGACAAAAAAACCTTGAAAAAAAAAAAGACAAAAACAAAACAAAACAAGAGAGAGGAAGAAGAAGAAAGAAGAAGAAAAGAGAGAGGAACAAAAAAAAGACCAGGAAAAAAAAGGGGTTTGGTTAGACAAGACCCAAACCCGAAGCCAAAAAAAAAAAAGGGGCCCCCCAATCCTTTTTGCCTTTTCCCCCCCCCCCCCCGGTTTTCTTTCTACCCACCCCCCTTTCCTGTTTCTTGGTTTTATTTTTCTTTTATTTTAAAAACCCCCCCTTGCCCCCGGGTTTTTTGTTTTTGAACCCAAATTTTAAAAAAAAAACCAATTGGCCGGGCTTTTATTTTTTCCCCACCCCAAAGCCCCCGTGGAAGTTCCGTTATGCCGACCAAAAACGAAAAATTTCCGGGCCTTGCCTCCCCCCCCTGCGAAAAAACCGAAATTTTTTTCCCCCCCCTTTTTTCCCTTCCCAAGGATTTGTATTTTGTCTTCTTTTTTTTTTTGTTTTCCCTAGGGCCCTTTTGCCGAAATTCCTTTCCTTTTTTTCCCCGGGCAATTTTTTCGTTTTTTCCCTTTTTTCTTTTTCCTCTTCTCCCCTTTTTGTTCCTGCCCGTCTCCCCAAAAAGGTTAAAAATTGGCCTTTTTCCCCGAAACCCCCCCTAAAAAAAGGGGGCCCGGGGGGAAAAGGGGGGGGGGGAAAAAAAAAGGGGGGAATGGTTTTTTTCCCCCCCTACCCCGCTCCGACGCGCCCGGCCGCCGCTCCTTTTCGCCCAAACGCCTCCGCCAGCCTTTTTCCCAACCCCCTCGGGCCCATCCCGCCAACCCGCCAAAAAGGGGGGCCCTAACCCCCCCCCTTTTTCGGGGCCAGGGAAAAAAAGGGGGGGTTATTCTTTCCCCTAACCCTTTCCCTTTTCATTCGCTTTTTTGGGCTTCCTTCTTCTTCCCCTTTTCCCCTTGCGATTTGTTTTTCGTTTTTTTTTTCCTTTTGGGCCTTTATGGCTTTTTTTTCAATTTTCCCCCCAATAAAAGGCCAACCTTTTCCTGTTTACACCCCCTCCTCCTCTCCCCGGTCTCCCCCTTTTCCTCTCTCTCCCATCTCAATCCCTCTCCCTCCCCCTTTTCCTTTCCCCTTCTCTCTCCCCCTTCTCTCTCTCCTTCCTGTATTCTTCCCCCCTCCTCTCTAAAACCTTTTCCCCTCCCCTCTCTCTCTCTCCCTTTCTCCTCTATCTCTCTCTCCTCTGCCCTTTCCTTTTTCTTCTTTTCTTTTTCCCTCTCCCTCTTCCTTTTTCTCTCTTCTCTCTCTCCCCTCTCTTCGCCCTCTCTCTCTCTCCTCCCCCTCTCTCTCCCCCACTCTCCCCTTCCCCGTCCCTTATTCTTCCCCTCCCCCTTTCTCTTCTCTTTTCTCCCCCCCTTTTCCCTTTTCTCTCTCTTTCCCCCTCTCTTTTCCCCTCCCCCCCCCTCCTTTTTCCCTCTCTTCTCTTTCCTTCCCTTCTTCTTCTTCCCTTCCCTCCCCCTCTCTCCTCTCTCTTCCTCCTTCTTTTTTTCCCAACCCCCCAAACTTTTTTCCCCCCAAAGGGGGGGGGGGGGGGGGGGGGAGGGGGGGGGGGGGGGTTGGGGGGGGGGGGGGGGGGAAATGGGGGGGGGGGGGGGGGGGGGGGGGGGGGGGGGGGGGGGGGGGGGGGGGGGGGGGGGGGGGGAAAAGGGAACCAGCCCAATTTGTAATTTCCGGGGGCCCAAAAAAATAAACCCGCCCTTTTTGGGGGGGAAAATTTTTCTTTTTTCGACGGGAAATAGTCAAAAAATCTTTTTTTTTTTTTTTTTTTTTTTTTTTCCTTTTTTTTTTTTTTTTTTTTTGGGGGGGTCGAGAAACTTATTTTTCCGGGAAACGGGAAAGGGAAAAAAAAAAATTTAAAAAAAAAAAAAAGGGAAAATCTTCTTTAAAAAACTTTTTTTTGCCAAATAAAACTTGAAAAAAAATGAAGGCTGTTTGCTTTTGTTTTTGGGGCGTGTTTGTAAAATTGCATTGAACTGTATTTTCGGGTACTAGTGCTTTTTTGTTTTGGATGTTATTTTATAAAATTTTTGTCTTTTTTTTGGGGGGGGAAGGGTAAGAAATTGAAATTGCATTGCGTGAAAATTGAAATCCTTTTTTGAATTTCATTGAAATTTTGTGGGTTTTTTTGGGGTGGGGGGGGGTTGTATTCAAGGAGAGTACATCATCTTATTGTGTTTGTTTTGGGTTTGTGTTGGGGTTTTTTTGGTTGTGTTTTTTGTTTGTGTTTGTTTTTTTTTGGGGTTTTGTTATATTCCGTTTCCCTTTTGCATTGCGGTCTCCTGCTTTGCGTCAAAAATCGTTTTCTGTCGTTTTGGAATTTTTTACCGAACATGTTTTGTTTGTTCTGTTTTTTTGCATCACTTTGCTCTGCATTGAAATTTTTAAACCTGTATTGAAATTGAATTATATTACTTAAAACCCAAAAAAACTCGGGGGAAAAGCTTCACAGAACAAGGTCTTCAAAAAGAATTTTCCCCTTAAAGAAAAGGGTGTTCCAGTTTCTGAATGTTTTTGTATTGAATTCTCATATTGGGGGTTACAAATCGCCTTTAAAAAAGGGCCATCGAAATTCCCCTTGGGAAATTGTAAAAATTCGAAAATGCCCCGGGGGCTTACTCCTTTTGGGTTTTGGGGCTTTCCATGGTGGTCGGCGGGTCGAAAGCATAAAGAAGGGAATGGATAGACGGTTTTCTGCCAAAAATTTTCCAAAGGGTTTCCCCCCCCCCACCCCCCCCACCCTCCCCCACCCACCACCTCCTTACTTTCCCCCTCCCCGCCCCCCCCACCGCCCCGCCATTCCCCTTTTGTTTTTTTTTTCTTTTTTTTTTTTTTTTCCTCAACTTTCTATTTTCTTTTTTTTTTCTTTTTTTTTCTTCCTTTTTTTCCCTTTTCTTTTTTTTTCTTTTTTTTTTTTTTCTTTCTTTTCTTTTTTTTTTTTTTTCGTTTTTTTTTTTTTTTTTTTCCTTCTTTTTTTTTCCCCCTTTTTCCTTCTTTTTCTTTTTTTGTTTCTTCTTTCCTTTATTTTTTTTATTTTTTTTTCGTTCTTTTTCCTTTTCTTTCGAAATTTCTTTTTTTCCCATTTTTCTTTTTTTCCCTTTTTTTTCCTTTCTTTTTTTTCCTTTCTTCTTTCTGTCCTTTTTCCTTTCTTTTTTTTCCTTCGGTCTTTTTTTTTTCTTTTCCCCAATAACTTTTTTGGGTCAAGGGCCTAAAATTATCACAATTTTTTCCCCGGTTTTGGGCCACAAGGGTTTTCCCGGGAATCCTTTTTTTACAGGCGAAGAACTTTGTGGGGGGTGTTTTGTGTTTGGGGGGGTGGCCCCCTCGGGGTTTCGGCGGCAAAAAAAGGTGGTGGTGGTGGTGGTGTGTGGGGTGGTGTTTGTGGGGTTGTGTGTGGGGTGTTTTGTTGTTTGGTGTGGCGCGCGCCGGCGGCGGGTGGTGGGTGGTGGTGGTGGGTGGGGGTTTGGGGTGGGGTGGGTGGTGGTGGTCTGTTTTGTGGGGTGTGGGTGAGTGGTGTGTGGTGTGGGTGTGTGTGTGTGGTGTGGTGGGTTGCGTTGTACGTGTGTTGTGGGGTGTGTACGTGTGGGGGTGTGGTGCGTGCGTGGCCGTGCGTGCGTCGGGTGTGTGTGTGTTTTCTGAATATATGCGTTTTTCTCCCTTCTTTTTCTCTCTCTCCTTCTCCCCCCTCCTCTTCCCCTTCTCGTCCCCTTTCTCCCCCTTCTCTCTCTCTCTCTCTCTCAGAAACCCAAACGCCCTTGCCACCCACCGGGCCCCGTAAAATCGATTTTTTCCTTTTTTCCCCTTGCCTTCTTTTCCCAGCGACTGCACCCCCACTTGGAGATGGCCTTCCCTCATAAACCCCCGCCCAGCCCTTTTTTTTTCCCCCCCTACGATTTTTTTAAAAACCTATTTTTCTAAAGGAAAACCTTTTTGGCGCTTCCCCACCCAAAGGAAAAACGAAAAAAATTTGGGGCCCTTGACTGGCGGCAAATAAAAGCTGGACTGTCTGGGGACCGGGGTTTAAAGTCCCCGAAGAAACCCTTTTCCAAAAGGTCGGGGGAAAACGAAGAAGAAAGAGAAGGAACGGCCCGGGTAAAGGGAAGGGGAATTTCGCCCTGTGTCCCGGGTTCTTTTTCCCTTTTTCCTAAAATTTTGCCCCCCCAATCAGTGCGCCTCCCCTTTGCACCCACGGGAAATTCCCTCCCCCTCCCTCCACCCCCCCCCCTCTCCTCAACCCCTAAATCTTCTTCTTCTTTTTCCCTTTTTCTTCTTCTTCTTCCCCCTTTCTTTTTCCCTTCTTCTTCTTTTTCTTCTTTTTTCCTTTTTCCCTTCTTTCTTTTTTATTTTTCGTTGTCCGCCCTTTTTTCCGTTCTTCTTCTTCTTCTTCTTTCTTTTTTTTCTTTTCTTCTTTTTCCCTTTTTTCCCTTTCTTCTTCTTCTCTCTTTCTTTTTTTTTAAAAATTTTTTCCCTTCCTGGGAATTTAAAGTTAAAAGAAAAGTAAATGGACTGCAAAAAAGTTTTTTAAAACAAAAAAAAAAACCTCCAAAGGGCCCTAACAAAAAGCATGGGGAAAACAAAACAAGAAAAAAAAAAAAAAATTCAAAAAACGAAAAAATTAAAGAGCACTGGGAAGAGCGATTGAGACAAATGTAAACAGGGGGCAGAACAATACAGAAAAATGGGATAAACGAACAAAAAAAGAAAAAATTTCTAACAACCCAAGGGAAAGAACACATCCCCAAACCAAAAGTTTTTGGGGACACTGAATCTCCCCTTTTGTTTCAAAAGGGAAAAAAGAAAGAAAGAAAGAAAAAAACAAAGAAAAAGAAAAGGAAAAAACGGAAGGAAAAAAGGAAAAAAAAAAGAAAAATTTTAAATGGTTAAACGGAAACATAGGAAAAAAATTTAGGTCAAACGGGAAAGACAAATTTTGCAGAAAACATACATACATAAAACCCATAATAACATACTTTCATACATACAAAACATACATACATACATACATACTTTAACATCATACTTCCATACATACATACATACATGCATACTACAAAAAATTTACAATCAACATTGCAATCCAAACAATGCACAATTTTAAAAATTTCAACAAAAATTTTCCAAAATTTATTTTTTCCCCCCGTTGCCCCCGGCCCGCCTTTTTTTTGTTACCCCCCCTTCTCTCCCCCTCTCTCTCCCCCTCTCCCCCAAACTCATCCTCCCTCCCTCGCTCATCGCCTCTCCCCTCCCCCCCTCTGCTCTCTCCTCCCTCCCCTCTTTCCTCTCTTCTTCCCCCCCTTTGCCCCTTTCCCCCCCCCTTTCCCCTCCCCGGGCTGGCCCCAATTCTTTGTAAATTTCAGGTTTTTATTTCAGCTGATCCCTTTTAAAAAGCACATTTTTGAAAGTCATCATCTGCCCATTTTTCCAATGCGGGTTTAAAATGAGGTGTTTCCCCGCCTTAAACCCAAACCCGCCAACCCCCAACCTGCCCGACACTAAAGTATTTTGGGATTTTTTAAAATTTTTTTTAAAGGGGCAGCCCTTTAACTTTAAAGCCCCAAAACCCACTCTTTTTTTGAACTATCCCCTATAACCTTTACAAAGAACAACCATTTTCGTGCTAAACCCCAGAAACACTAAGACCCATAGAAAAAGGGGCCCATGTCTTTTAAAATTTTTGCTCTCATAGCATTTTTGTATAAAGTGCAAAGGGATTTAAACCCGATAAAACGAATGCCACCGATTTTTCCGAGGGTTCGATGAAAAATAAAATCGGGTTTTTAAAGCCTAGGTAAAACCTTCAAAAAACCGTTTTTTTGAGAAAAGGCCTATTTTGAAAAAAAACCAAAAAATCCGTCGCAATGCATTTTGTACCCCTTTTCCCTGATATCCCCAACGCATCTGTCTTTGTTTTTTGTGTGTAGAGGCCCCCTCGGGTTGACGACATCCATTAAAGGAAAGGGAAATTTTGGGTGTCAGAAAACAAAACCCGCACAAAGCACAACTGTCCCCGGGGAAGTATCGGGATGGGAAAGTTATTCACTGCATTGGCCCTCCACCCGCGTAGGGGGCCCCCTTGCTGATGAACCTGGTTTTTTTGGGCTTTGGGAATTTTGGGTTTTTCCGCTTTCCGGAATTGAAACCCCGGGGTGTTTCCCCCCCTTGTTGTTGCAAGCTGCTAAAAATGGTGTGAAACCTTTGCCCAATTTCCCATTTTTTTTTGGTTTTGCGCTGTCCCAATTGTTTAAAATTTAACTGTACGCATTTGAACTACCCCATCATCAAAAAGCTGGGAAAACTTATTTCCGAAACTGTGGGGGGGTTTAAATTCAATTTCCCCCCAGCTTAAGATCCAGTCGCCACACAAAAAGCTCAGGGGGTTTCAACGAAGGAAAAAAGTAAACCCATTTGACCTTTTGGTTTTCCTTCCCCTCAATTTCCCCCCTTTCGGGGGTCTGGGGCATATCCTCCAAAATTGCTGTCGTTTTGGATCGGGGTGGGGGGGCACTTTTTTTTCTTTCCCATGTGGAGTTTGGAAAAAACTGTTTGCGGGCGCAAAACCATTCTGACATTGTTGGTCATCACTGTTAAAAAACCGGAGATCGGAATGAGATGCGTTTGGCGTAGAACATGGTACTTGGTTTAAAAAGCCCAAAGGGCCGCCTTTTTTTCCCGGGGGAAAGGGAAAACATGTGCGGGGCCGTTTGGTTTAAGAGTTCAGCTTGAGATAAAAGCAAAAAAAAACCCAAACTACCTTTTTTTCCGATTTTCCAGGATTTTTTTCTGTAAATTTTTTAAATTGCTTTAAAAAAATTTCAATTTTGAAAAAGGGCCTGCGATTCCCCACCCCAAAAATTTTCTTGAAACCAACTTTAAAGGGGGAAAGCAAAATTTTTTTTCTAGCATCTTTGAATTCCTCGCTCGCCTGCGCCAGCTGCTTTTTCCCCCCAAAGTTCCAGTCAAAAATTTGTTTGAAATCCAAGATTTTGGAGGGGCCCTTTTTTTCCCCAACATCGGTGAAATTTTTCCCCCCCTTTGCAGGGGCCCACGGGGGACGTTCTCAGTCCCATCTGTAAAAAGCCCATTTTTTGTTTCCTGTGCGTTGCCCCATGAACGGGGTGGAAAACATTTTCCTTTTTTTTTTCATTTTTTCCACCCCCCGGTGTAATGCAAAAAGGTTTTCCGTCTTTTTTTACTTTTTCCTTTTGTAACTCTCCTCCAAGGGGAGCACCGGGCCCCAAAATACATCTTTCCTGAATCCCCTGCCCTGGAGAAGGAAATTGAAGCGGGTTTAACGGCTGCTCCCCATCGAATCCACGGGCCCCAACGCTTAAAAGAAGAAAACACTACCAGGGGCACCTTTGTAAAATGCCAAACGATGCCGGTAAAAAGGGGCGGGGGACGTTTTCCCCCGTCTCCCAGGGGGAAAAATGTTGGGGTTGGGGTAGATATCCCCCCGTCAGGGCCAAATGATGTGCGGGGGTTTCCCCGGGCCCCGGCCTTCGCATCGCATCCACATCAACCCTTCTGTGATTAAATGCCCCCCAATAGGGGGTCCTTATGTCAACCGAAAGTAGTGTAGAAGGGACTTGATAAAAGCTTGAAGTTCTAAAATTGCAGTTTTAAAAGCAGAATAGGGTTTTTCTTGAAGACCTTTTTCCTTGGGAAAAGCCCCCTTTTTTGTTTTGATACACCCCCTTCCGGCGAAAAAAATCCATGGAAAAAAGCCTCCCTTTGCATTTAACTTCATGTAGATCTTTACAAAAAACCGTCAACAAGGAAAATAGCCCCCCCAATCACCGGGCTGCATCACTTTCCCTTTTTTTTGGGGGAAAAAAAAAAGTACGTGGAAATTTTTCCCAAATTTCAGTAAAAAATTTCTTTTTGTTTCTTTTTTCCCACAAATTTTTAAAAAAGGGCCGGGTAAAAGGGAAAATGAAAAAGACTTTGCAGATGTTTTTTCCCCAAAAAAAAAATTTCAATTTCCATCATATCCAGGCGCTGTGTTATTCTTCAGCGATTTCACCACAGATACCACTTCGTCCTCGGTGAACGGGTCTAACTGCAGCTCTTCTTCAGGAGGAAGAGGGGCGATGTTGACAGGCCAGGGCGGAGGGGGGAGGGGATATTCTAATACATTTTCACTCTTCTGCTGGAAAAACTCCGTCAACACAATCCACTTCAATGGGACAAGTGGGTCGTGCTTCTGATCTGCTGTCGTTCTTGATGATCTCAATGGCACGTTTCTGATTGTCTAACCAAAGCTGCGTTAGCTCATGCTTTTCCACATACATACATACATACATACATACATACATACATACATACATACATACATACATACATACATACATACATATGTGGATAGATTGATAGATAGATAGACACACAGATAAATAGATAGAAAGATAGACACATAGACATACACACAGATAGATAGATAGATAGATAGATAGATAGATAGATAGATAGATAGATAGATCGACAGACAGACAGACAGACAGACAGACAGACAACAGACAGACAGACAGACAGACAGACAGATAGATAGATAATAGATAGATAGATAGATAGATAGATAGATAGATAGATAGATAGATAGATAGATAGAATTCAACTTCTGTCAGCTAATCAGCTCATGAGTGAAAACAAAATGATTTTTTCTTTAGCCAGGGGAGGTAACACTAAGATTGAAAAACGTTAGGTCCTACGTACTTTTTTCCTTACAGGATACGGAAAATACATGTCAAGGGTATAATGATAAAATATTCCATGAACATGCCTATGGAAAATATATCTCAAGGGTATAATGATATAATACTCCATGGACATGTCTATGGAAAATGCATGTCAAAGTTATGATGATATGATATTCCATGAACATGTCTATGGAAAATACATGTCAAGGGTATAATGAGATGACATCCCATGAACATGTCTATGGAAAATACATGTCAAGGGTATAATGAGATGATATCCCATGAACATATACATGTCTATGGAAAATACATGTCAAAGGTATAATGATATAATATTCCATGAACATGTCTATGGAAAATACATGTCAAGGGTATAATGAGATGATATCCCATGAACATGTCTATGGAAAATACATGTCAAAGGTATACTGAGATGATATCCCATGAACATGTCGATGGAAAATACATTTCAAAGGTATAATGATATAATATTCCATGAACATGTCTATGGAAAATACATGTCAAGGGTATAATGAGATGATATCCCATGAACATGTCTATGGAAAATACATGTCAAAGGTATAATGAGATGATATCCCATGAACATGTCTATGGAAAATACATTTCAAAGGTATCATGATATAATACTCCATGAACATATATACGGAAAATACATGCGACTGGCATAATGTTATAATATCCCATGAACATGTGTATGGAAAATGCATGCGAATGGCATAATGTTATAATATCCCATGAACATGTATATGGAAAATGCATGCGAATGGCATAATGATATAATATCCCATGAACATATATATAGAAAATGCATGTGAATGGCTTAATGATATAATACCCCGCGGACATGTATATGGAAAATGCATTGAATGGCATAATGATATAATATCCCGTGAACATATATATGGAAAATGCATGTGAATGGCATAATGATATAATATCCCGTGAACATATATGTGGAAAATGCATGTGAATGGCATAATGAATATAATACCCCGCGAACATGTATTCGTAATCAGTAACTATACTATATTCATGGACCGTGACAAAGAAAAACAAAACAAAAAAACTGAAAACAGTCAAAATGAATTGATTCGGGATCTGCATATAGATCTAGAACTGCGCCACAGATGCGCACCAAATTTCAGTGAATTCATTCTGAGCAAGCATTCCACAATTTCACTGAGTTTTTCTCCAAATCAGTTCAGTAGTCTTTTTACCCATTCTGCCGACAAACAGAAAATGAGAAACGTTGCTGATTGGCTGCAATCTGGTGAATATTGCTCTCTCTCTCTCCTCTCGCTCTCTCGCTCTCTCGCTCTCGCTCCTCTCTCCCCTCTCTCTCTTCTCTCCTCTCTCCTCTCTCTCTCTCTCTCTCCTCTCTCTCTCTCTGTATGTGTGAGTGTGTGTTCATGTATCTGTTGTTCCTGTTGTTTGTTGTTGTTGTCGTTGTTGTTGTTGTTGTTGTCGTTTTGTAATATCTGTTGTTTGTGAAGTCTGAAAGGCTGCCGAAACTTCACACTGTTTTGTATGATGTACTAAATAAGCGTCCACCCACCGACCCGACCCCCCTTTTTATTGTTGTTGTTGTTGTTGTTGTTGCGTGTTTTATATTGTTTTGCCGTTGCGTGTTTATTTATATTCTGGCTTCCAGTTTCATAGCTTTCAAATGTGATCCTTGAAAGAATACGCTCGAGTTTCAATTATGACCGAGAACGTTAAAATCGATATAATTACATTGCTTGTGTGTGTTAGCGTGTGTGCGTACATGTCTGCGCGCGCACGTGTGTGTGTGTGTGTGTGGTGTGTGTGTGGTTTTGTGTGTGTGTGTGGTGTGTGTGTGTGGGGTGTGTGTGTGTGTGTGTGTGTGTGTGTGTGTGTGTGTGTTGGACAAAAAAAACAGTAGGTTTAAAAAACAATAACAATTCCTCCATCATTGAAATATTTTATGAGTCACACATATTACCTCATTTTTCACACTTACCTTTTATATAATCATTCTCAAACACCGCACACAGAAAACAAATGACTGTAAGTCAAGATGACCATTTTACGAAAAGACGACGTGTCACTAACAGAGGCTGGGTAAAGAGGAAACCTTGCTGAAAGGGAAATAAAAACGCCATCTTCTACTTTGTTCGTTTCCATTGTATTAGTGATTCTGTTCATTCTTTTCTCGTCGTATGTTACCTCCTCATCGTTGCGCTGGTCAGATAGCCAGTCTCGCAACGAGCTATTTGGAAGTAAGCTGGCTGCTTACTGTTTGCTCTTGTTCTTGTTCTTGTTGTTGTTGTTGTTGTTGAGGATGATATTGTTGTTGTTTTTCGTTTGTTCTTTAATTTAACGTCTATCCACCTAACAGTGATCTTAGACAGAACAGACAGATCTTGTTGTTTTTGATGTTGTTGTT
>CM031595.1:73325301-73330301 GCA_018398815.1 Conus ventricosus | reverse complement strand
AGTATGCATGCATGTATGTGTGAATGTGTGTACACATATGGTGCTTAGGCGGTTATTTAAAATATGTCTGATTAAAGAAATATGATATATAACTACACTATTAGAAATAAGAAACTGAAGGGGAAAAAAACAATATATAATACAAAATCAGTGAGCACCCCCACCCCACCCCACCCACCCCTTCTTTTCCTTCCCTCTCTATCCTCTCCCCGTCCCTCCCCCTCCCCCTCCCCCTCCATCACTTTTATATTAAGAAAAAAATTCAGATACTGTAGTGACCAATTGGACTTGTATCTAAACTTACAAAAAAATCTTAGGTTAAAGCTGGTGAATTGTATATAATGTGTAAGTTATTTTGCAACAAAAACTGGAATAAAAGTATTTACAAGTTCTTACGTGTGTGCTTATGCTTGTGCACGCACATGTATGAGTGCATGTGCGTGTGCGCGTGTGTGTATACATATTCGAGTGTGTTTGAGTGTGTGTGTGTATACATATGTGTGTGCTTATATGAGTGCTTATATGAATATAATCGTAATACAAAGCACTTAAATTTTTCAACAACAACAAAAACAAAATTTCAAAGGAAAGGAAAAAACAATTGACAAAACTAATCAATTTAACAACCATCAAGGCACAGAACCGTAACTTTTCTCCGTCTTTGTCACTTTTAAGCTTTGTACATTATTCCATCTTCCCTCCCCACACTTATGCCCGCCCCACATACATAAAAAAAGGAACCTATAAATACTTCCCCAATGGATGCGCTCTAAGCATACAAAAAACTCATGTGTTAGAGCTGGTGACTCAAATATGGCCTGTGCACTATTTTGTCTCAACACTGGAATTATTTTTTTCATGTCTTGACATGCAACAATATGTTCACGTGTTATTTTCTTTTTACATAAACACACTATGTTTTTAACATATTTGTTTTAAAAGCATCAAGTTTCCACCTATACATCAACGAAAGTATATTTTTATTAAAACTAAAGTTATGTTGAATAATTTTAATATCAAAAGTATAAAACTGATTTTGATTGTCATGTTCTATCGTTCTATCTTTGATTTTTTTCAAAATATGTGTTTTAACTAGGTTGCATTGCTCATGTACCGATAAGGCTAGTTTAAGATATTCAGAACCAGAGATATGTTTTGCTCCACATTAGCTGCCCTATCTACTTTATCGTTATAATAAAAGGAACAGTGTGAAGGGATCCAACAAAAGGATAACGGGGTGCCTCCTTCAATAAGCATGTGGATCAAACAGCTGACCTCAATAATCATTTCAGGTCTAGTATGCAGATGAAAATCTTTTAGCGCCTGAAGGACTGATTTTGAATCTACACAAAACAGAACTTGAAATATTGTTTGGGGAAATTTAAAAGGTAATTCAAAGCCATGAGTATTGCTGTTAATTCAGCTGTGAATATGGATATGTTACATCCAATGTAAAAAGATTTCTCCACCCTCAAGTCTGGGATTAAGAATGCACAACCTGTTTGCTTACCAATACATGAACCATCTGTGTAATATTTTAAATTTGGGTTAGTGTATTTCTCGTCAATATGACACTTTGTATAACTGTGAGCATATTGATTTTTTTCATCTTTTTTAATGTTGGTGTGATCAATATCAAAATGGCTTTTTTAAGTTCCCAGGGTGGAATAGGACAAAAAGATGGTCTGGGAGAGAAAGCTTCCTTTTCTAAGGAAACCCCAGAATCTGAAAGTATTTTTGATGTATAAGTTGCTATAGTTATTTGAGAAGTTATAGACTTTGCTCTTTTCGGAAAATCAAAATCTGATCTCATTTTAATTTCTGATTTGATATGTGTTTTTCTAGCTGTACTTTTAATGACAAATTTACAACATGTTAAATCTCTATAATCATCTAGAGGAAGTACCTGAGCTTCATGATATGTACGTGACGATGATGCGTGCACGGGAAGTCCAAGGGCTAATTTCAACGCCTTACATTCAATACTTTGCAGTTTTGTAATAGATATTTAGGCGCATTGAAGAATATTTCTTGGCCATAAGTTACTTTTGATCTCATTAAAGACTTACATAGAGTAATCAAAGTTGCTGGATCTTGTCCCCACTTTTCTTTAGAAATAATTTTCAGAAAGTTTAATGTTTTTCTCGCTTTTGTTGATAAATATTCGATATGAAAGTTCCATGATAACTTAGATGTAAAATAAACTCCTAGAAATTTAATCTCTGTTACGTACTTAAGAGGGTATCATCCAATGTGAAAACAGGCATACTTTCTGGTTAGATCCACTGTTAAAAAGAATCATATTTGTTTTTTTCGGTTGACAGACTTAATCCATTTAGCTTCATGTAATCCACCATCTTGTTTAGTTCTCCCTGATAGATCTTTTGACGAATTTTATATCTCGCTGCGAAGTTTTTCTTTTTAACGTTACATCCATCCACATGCATATATCGTCGGCATATTGGACAAGAACAACATTTTTTGATAATTTGTTTGGCAGATCATGCATTAATAACGAGAAGAGAAGTGGCGCTAATAAATGACCCTTGAGGTATTCCCATTGAAAGTGTTCTACTTGTGGAATATGTTTTTCCTACTCTTGTTCTTATACCCTATCCTTCAGAAAACATCTGACATAGTTGTATATATTTCCTGTCAAACCAATGTTTTTAAGTTTGTTCAATAGCTGTAAATGCCACACTTGATCGTAAGCCTTATTTATGTCGAAAAAAGTAGCAAGAACACATTTTCGTCTAGCAAACTGTTTCTTTATATTGTTGATAATTTTCACTAAAATTTCTGTAGTGGATCGACCTTTCTGGGAAACCACTTGATTAATTGGTATTATGTTATATTTTTCACAGTAATGTACAAGTCTATTCATAACAATTCTTTCTGAAAGTTTACATACATGTGAAGTTAATGCAATGGGTCTATAATTCTTAGGATCCTTTGTACATTTCCTTGCTTATGAATTGGAACAACGATCGACTGTTTCCATATTTTTGGCATAACACCATTGCTCCAACATGTACTAAATAATTTATGAAGAAACTCTACAAAGTTTTCAGACAAATTTCTTAACATTTGATTAGATATTGCATCAAAACCAATAGATGATTTTCTTAATGGTATGGATCTAATGGCTCCTTTTACTTCTTGGATAGTTATAGGAGCGTTGATATTGTTACTATTGTCTGCTGTCGATTCATCCTGTGCTTTACTACTTTCTTCTTTATCGCTGTATATTTGGTCAGTACTTGTTAGACCTTCAGTGCGCTTACCTCAGCAAACATGTTTACAAAGGCTTCTGCTTTCTCATCAGCACTAAGAAGACTGTTGTTATCTATTTTTATAGGGTACTGTGGTGATGTTAATCCATTTTTCATAGCTTTCAGTTCCTCCCACACTTTACCAATATCTTTATGATTCTTAACTTCAGAGTTTTCAAAATTCATTCCAATGCTGCAACTTTGCATCATCTATGACATCTACACTTTCTTTATCCGCCTTTTTCATTTCTTTTATGATTACTTGCTGATCTCTTTTTTTGTGTGTGTGTGTGTGTGTGTCACGGCTGACAAAAAAATAATCAAAACATCTCTCTCCCTCCCTCTCTCTCTCTCTCTCTCTCTCTCTCTCTCCTCCCCTTTTCTCCTCTCTCTCTCTCTCTCTCTCTCTCTCTCCTCTCTCTCTCATCACACACACACACACACACACACACACACACACGCACACACACAACACACACACACACACACACACACACACACACACACACACACACACACACACACACACACACAAATACACCCACTACTAATATTACTAATATTGCCATCACCACCACCACCACCACCACCACCACCACTACTACTACTACTACTACTACTTACTACCGCCACCACCACCACAACTACTACTACTACTACTACCACATCTGGTACTACTGCTTCTACCGCTGGTACTTCCACTAGAACTACAAGTTCTAGTCCTCACTACTACTACTACTACTATACTACTACTACTACTACTACTACTACTACTACTACTACTACTAGTACTACTACTTCTACTACCACCACCACCACCACCACCACCACCACCACCACAACCACTACCCCACCACACTACTACAAAGTAGACGATGAATGCGACTCCCTCAGCAAGCAAACTGTTCACATCGCAAAGCCAACACCACCAACTTCAGTCACATTCAACTATGGTTCGCAACAGAAACCAAAACCACTGTCTTTAAAAAAAAAAATAAATAATAATAAGATGAAATAAAAATTTTTAAAAAAACTATGTATTAAGAGTAAAAACAACAGAGAAGAAGAAGAAGAAGAAGAAGAAGAAGAAGAAGAAGGAGAAGAAGAAGAAGAAGAAGAAGAAGAAGAAGAAGGAGAAGAAGAAGGAGAAGGAGAAGAAGAAGAAGGGAAACCAGTGGCTGATGCCTGTAGCACGCTCAAGCATACACTTTCTTTATCCCCGTGCCATGGTCGCTTAGAAGCTGGAACCAGCTCGTCTGTGGTTCTGCAGCCTGTTGCTGGCACCATCATGGCAGCCTGTGGTTATGACGGTGGTGCTGGTGTTACCTGCGGCAATTACCTACCTGACAGCATCTCGCCTGGTCCTGTGGGTGAAGGGGACAACCCAGACACCCGACTGTGCTAATTGTCTCCCTTGTCGACATTGTCTGCCTAGAGAGAGAGAGAGAGAGAGAGAGAGAGAGAGCGAGCTATGACGAGATAAGCGATCTGATGGAAGGACAGGAAAGGCTTACAACAGGTGTGCATGAAACATGAAGTGGAATGGGTGCGGGTGGGGGGGGGGGGGGGGGGTGTGCGAAAGAAGCAGTGGAAGGGGGTGTGGAAGGGAGTGGGGTTGGGATGTGTATGTAGAGTTGGGGGGGGGCAGAATGGGGGAGGGGGGGTAACGAGGAGGCTACCGGCAGGCAGCATTTTAAAGAGTAGACACTGCGGCAAGAATTGAACAAA
>CM031595.1:73315301-73320301 GCA_018398815.1 Conus ventricosus | reverse complement strand
AAAAAAAAAAGGGGGGGGGGGCAAGAAGTTGTGTAACGACTGCGGTAACTCCAGCCACGATCAACATGGAGGACAGCTGTCAAGCGGTTTCTGAATGACCCAGGCTGTAACGCATTTACTCTATCTGTCTGTCTGTCCTGTCCATCTGTCGCTCTGTCTGTCTGTCCTCTGTCTCTGTGCCTCTGTGTGTGTGTCTCTCTCTGTCTCCTCTCTCTCTCTCTGTCTCTCTCTGTCTCGTCTCTCCTCTCTCTCTCTCTCTGTCTCTCTCTCTCTCTCTCTTCTCTCTCTCTCATCTCTCTCTCTCTCTCTCTCTCGATTCCTTTCTTGTGATCCTTAAAGATGCTGTGAATGCCAACAACTCTCTCTCTCTGTCTCTCTCTCTCTCTCTGTCTGTCTCTCTCTCTCCCCTCTCCCTCTCTCTCTCTCTCTCTTCCTCTCTCTCTCCCCCCTCTCTCTATCTCTTCCTCTCTCTCTCCCTCCTCTCCTCTCTCTCTCTCTCCTCTCTCTCTCTCTCTCTCTCTCTCTCTCTTCTCTCTCTCGTCTCTCTCATCTCTCTCTCAGTCTGATTCCTTGCATGTGAGATCAAAAGATGCTGTGACTGTTGCTGACTCTCTGATCAATTCGATTAGCCCAGCATGTGAGATGCCTTCACAAAGCACCCCGACTGCTGTTGCTGTTTTCCTCAACAATCACACACACACACACACACACACACACACACACACACACACACACACACACACACACACACACACACACACACACACTCGCACGCACGCACGCTCACACGCACGCACGCACTCACGCGCGCACACAGCACACACACACACACACACACACACACACACACACACACACACACACACACACACACACACACACACACACACATCAAAACGAGAAATCAGCAAAGATATTACAGTTATATTTTCCAGTAAAATCTCAACTCAATCTGTCCTAAGGGAGAACACCCCGATATGTATGTCCATGCCCTCGTGCTCAGAGAACATAATTTATAGGAAAGAACACTCCCCTTGGGAGAATGCTTGGCTGTTGTGCATGCATAATAACCTTATTTTCCTACCATCTTTTCTTTTCTGGTCAGGGCTGGATGCGGAAGTAAATTTCTGATTTTATCTCCAAACTTAGGCTGAAAACTTCAAATCAGTTTACCAATGATGAGTGCAAAACTACGTCAAGACATACATAAATGAATAGATATTTGTTGTCGCTACCAGAGTGGCGAAATTGACACGCCTCCTCCTGCCCCCCTCCCCCTTCTCCCGTGATTTGAAAACGATTAGATGAGCGGGTCAGTAAATGAATAAGAGAGCAAGTTAACAATGGTAAGAAATACGTAACTGATGAAAGAATGCATGAATGAAAGGACGGATGTATGAATGAATGAATGAACGAACGAACGAACGATTGAACGAATGAATGAATGAATGAATAATTGTTCCCTTTGCAATGCAATGGTCTCACTGACTTAATATAAACAGATGAGCAGGCAGATGCACAGATAAGTAATGAAGGAAAAATGAAAAAAATGACCTCTAGTTAAATGTAGGTAAAAAAAAAAAAACCAATCGCCACTTTATAACAATAATGCCTGTAGCAAAACGAAGGTTTTGTTTTAAAAGATAGAAAAAACGAAATAAAAGAAAAACTTAAAAAAGAAGAAAAAAAAAAGCACTAAGAATAGCAGGAGGACCCCCTCCTCCTATCTCCACCCCCCCCCCCCCCACCCCCCCACCCCCACCTCCAAAGAAAAACACAGACTAAAAATGTAGGGAAGTGAAGAACAAGCTGAACGAGTCTTGGAACAGAACGCGTAGCAGAGTGTAGGAAAACAACATGCTGACTGAACGGAGTAACAAACCACCCATTCTATGTAGCAACGTCAATAAAAGAAGAAGGAATTAGTGCAGGGAACATACGCCTCTGATTATGTTGCTACCATTGACATATTCTAGGAGGGAGAGAGATATATATACAATGTAAAAAAAAATGGCAAGAAATATGTGTCGACTGGAGTGACCCGTGCGTGTCATCTGCGGTCAAAATGCATGACCAGCCATCAAATGGTCTCTGACTGATGCAGATTTTGACTCAATCTATGTCTGTCTGTCTGTTTGTCTGTGTGTGCGCGTGTGTGTATGCTCTCCTCTCTCTCTCTCTCTCTCTCTCCTCTCTCTCTCTCTCTCTCTCTCTCTCTCTCTCTCTCCTCTCTCTCTCTCTCCTCTCTCTCTTCTCTCTCTCTCTCTCTCTCTCCTCTCTCCCTTCATCCCTCCTCACACGCTCCCTCTCTCTATCTCTCTTTCTTTCTTTTCCACTCCCTCCCTCCCTCCGTCCCTCCTACCCCCCCTCTCTCTCTCTATCTCTCTCTCTCTCTCTCTCTCTCTCTCTCTTCTCTCTCTCTCTCTCTCTCTCTCTCTCTCTCTATTGTCTCGTGCTCTCTCTCTCTCTCTCTCTCTCTCTCTCTCTCTCTCTCTCTCTCTCTCTCTCTCTCTCTCTCTCTCTCTGTGATTCTCTCTTTCTCCCCCCCCCCCCTCTCTCTCTGATTCTTTGCATGTGATGATTAAAGGATGCTGTGACTGTTGTTGACCCTCTGATCGTGATTAGCCCAAAGTAGGAGCAGCTTCACACCCTCACTGCTGTTCCTGCTCACACACACACACACACACACACACACACACACACACACACACACACACACACACACACACCACACACACACACACACACACACACACACACACACCACACACACACACACACACACACACACACACACACACACACACACACACACAACACAACACAACACAACACAACACAACACAACACAACACACACACACACACACACACACACACACACACACACACACACACGTCAAAGCGAACAACCCAGTCGGAGAAATCCACTCAGATATTAGAAGTAGACCCTTCCAGGAGGCTCAACCCAGTCTGCCCAAAGGGAGAACACTCCGATATGTCAAAGCGTGCACTCATGCTTGATGAACATCATTTACAGAAAATGGTACTCTCACTGGAGAGTGTGCAAGCTGTTTTTTGCCTTATGACCTATTTTGCCACCCTCTTTTCTTTGCTGTGCCAGGGCCAGATAGAGAAGTTCATTTTGATCATCTGCGACGTACGACTACTAAACTATTTGCGAACGTGACCTTTTGTTTTTTTCATTTCTTAGTCGAGGCTCAAAATGTTGGTTTTTGTTTTTTTAAATAAATATGCAAATGGTCAACAGAACACTGCATCAAGACATACATGATTAATGAAGTAAATGTGTGTTGTTTTGCTACTGGAGCGGTGATTCCGTCCTCCCTATCACTTGAAAAGAACGGATGACCAGAGCAGGAAATAAATAAGTAGAGTAAGTCAACAATGGTAAATAACCTGACAATGAATGACACAATCAATCAGTCCATCAATGAAAAATAAATCAATGAATAAATTAACGAAGAAATGAGTAAAGACATTGCATACATACAAGCATGCATGCATGCATGCATTCATACATACATACATACATACATACATACATACATACATGCATACATACATACATACATGCATACATACATACATACATACATACATACATACATACATACATACATACATACATACATACATGCATGCATGCATACATGCATATATGCATACATATATACATGCATATGTACATATTTTTACATATGTATATATGTGTGTGTATATACATTCATACAAACATACATATATGCATGCATGCATGCATACATACATACATACATACATACATACATACATACATACATACATCATTGTTTGTCATGGGGGAGGGGGGTGGGGTGGAGCTAAACGAATTTTTAGAGCATGTCACATAACAGGATGTAGTAAAAACGGCATGCTGATTAAACGGAGCCACTTACGATCAGTTCCACAGAGCAGCAAGAACTAAAAGTGGAGTAGAGCAAATTAGTGCAGGCTGAGTGACTCTCTAATTTGGTGGCTACCATCGACAAATGGAAGAGGGAGAGAGGCGCAGAGTGGTTAAAAAGGGCAAAAGGTTGTGTGACAACTGCATTAACTCGAGCGTGTCGTCTACGATCAAAATGCAAGACAGCTCTCAAGGGGTCCCTGACTGATGCTGTCTGTGACTCATTCGCTCTGTCTGTCTGTCTGTGTCTGTGTGTCTGTCTGTCTGTCCGTCTGTCTGTCTGTCTGTCTGTCTATCCGTCCGTCTGTATGTCTGTCTGTCTGTCTGTCTATCTCTCTGTCTGTCTGTCTGTCTGTCTGTCTGCCTGTCTGTCTGCCTGTCTGTCTTTCTCTCTCTCTCCTCTCTCTCTCTCTCTCTCTCTCTCTCTCTCTCCTCCTCTCCTCTCTCTCTCTCTCCTCTCTCTCATCTCTCTCTCTCTCTCTTTCTCTATCTCTCTGTCTCAATTCTCTCTCTCTTTCTCTATCTCTCTGTCTGTCTGTCTGTCTCTCTCTCTCTCTCTCTCTCTCTCTCTCTCTCTCTCTCCTCTTTCTCTATCTCTCTGTCTCTCTCTCTCTCTCTCTCTCTCTCTCTCTCTCTCTCTCTCTCTCTCTCTCTCTCACTCTCGTGATGTTATTTACCACTAGTGGCGACTGACTTCTGACAGTTCCTTTAGCGCAGGCTTCTAGGACATCAGAGGAACTTCTGCTCCCGTGATTGCGGCTTTTAGGGACCGGGGGAAGGAGAAAATGGGGAGGTAGGGAAAGAGCGGGGATGGGTGGAGAGGGAAGGGTAGAGGAAGGATTGGAGAGAAGGGGGTGGGGTGATGGAAAAGTGAAGTGTGGTGGTGGTGGTAGAGTATGGTGCAAGCTCTTTTGGGTTTGATGACATAAAACTTCCATGAATTGTTCTTCTTTAATCTAGTTTCAAGTACACCTAGTTCAAAGTATCCTTTACACAGTCACGCTATGAATTCGTCTCTGAATCTGTGTGTTTGTTTGTCTGTCTGTGTGATTGTT
>CM031595.1:73295301-73307801 GCA_018398815.1 Conus ventricosus | reverse complement strand
GTCTCGCTTTCCTTCGGATGGTCTTGCTAGGGAAAGTGTTTCTGCACTTTGTGTAAAACAATATCTTCAGACATGGGCCGCTAGATTGGATGAGATACAGACAGAGATTGTGAAGGCTTGGAGAACGGATGCCTGATGTTTTAATGCATGTGATGATGGCTTGCAGCCTCATTTGCGAATATGTTTCCGTTCCTTCAAATACACTTAGTTTAAAAAAACAGTCCACATGTTTGATCACACGATGTTGTCTGGCTGATTTGGAAGAGTCTGAACATGCAATGCACACAACGAACTATATGAAGAACTAGTACTTTTTGATTATTTGGATAAATGCCAAAGAAATAATCGTTTGAAAAAGAATCTGCATGTTTCATAACACGATATGTCTTGCTGACATGGAGGAGCTGAATGTGCAATGCACACAACGAACTAGATGAAGAACTAATTTTTTTTCAAATATTTGATAATGACTAAAGAAATAATGTTTTTCTTGACTTATTGTGTTTGTGAAATATTAATACACAGAACCAATACATGGTCTTTTCACTACGGTACTTATCGGCAACTAGGGACAGATGCAAAGCACTAACATCAAATCAACCGTTCACTAATCTTCACTGGAATGAAAACATCATTAAAAAAAAGTTTAATGTTTTTATAGTTGATCTTTACATACAAACATGATGATGCCATGAAAAAAATACAGAAAAACACCTTATTAGCGAATAGACGACGCTTTAGCATGGTCAGCTAATGTGTGCACAGACTTACTACATAGCCGCCAGATTAAAACCCCGAAAATGCTCTCTTGTTATAAAGTGTAACAGCAGAAAAAATACATTTTACAGTACAAAAGGCAGATGAAATTGTCCCTAAAGGGTGCCAAAAAAAAGTGGAGGAGACTAACATAAGGTTAAACTGAAAATGACATGGTCAAAGAGAAAGTAAGAGAAGTGGATATCACTGGCGCAGAAGTTCTAGAAAACAGGGATGCCATGTATATTGACTGATCCCCCAGCATCTCTATGATATTCGGGTTCACATTTTCATTTTATAGTGACATTTCGTGAATGTATGTATAAATCAAACAGAAGAAGAACGGAAGCAGATCTGAAGTGTTGTAACATAATGATTCAGAAGAAATAAACGAAGACTGGTCACATTTCAACGAAGCACCCCTCTCAAGAGAAGAAGAATGGAAGCAAATCTGAAGTATTGCAATATAATGATTCAGAAGAAAAAAAATGAAGACTGGACACATTTTGACGAAGCACCACTCACCAGGCTGTGGGCAGCACGACTGATTGTCAGCCTCAGCTCGTTGGGGCGAAGTGCCACCCCTCCCGGTGCCTTTGGCCCATATGTCAAGACCCCATGCCGAGTTCTGTCCTCACAGCCCTCCTTACCTATTCATGGACCCCTCGTTATCCCCCCCTTCCCTTCATTGGCACTTTCCTGATGGGCATGTCAGCTGCAGAGAGGACCCAGGATGCGGTGGCCATTTTCTGATCAGGGGAGGCCATTCTGCGAACGAAGGGGAGGCCATTCTCGTCGGTCCTGGCAGCGGCAGACAGATCGATGGCGGAATAATATCATCTGTCCTTTGCTGTTTATTGCTGAAAGGGTCCATGTCGGGACTGGTCCCGGGGAAGGAAAATAAAGGGCCGGCGAATTTTCTCCCCCTTTCTTTCTTTGTGCAGGATGGTGTGTTGAATGAGCTCAGTTAGACAGCCGCCATTCGGTTTCTTCTTCTTCTTTCTTTTTTTTTCGTGTGATGTTGCATTCTTGCCGTTTCTTCATTCTGTCTGCGGTTCGGGTGATTCGCTTTCTTGTAATCTTGGGCGCTGCCGTTTCTTTATTCTGTCTATAAAAGTGAACCTGGACAACTAACTGTAAGCTAGCTCAATGTAAAGTTCATTAGCTTTTGTGTTGATAATGAGGTCCTTCCAGTTGAAGACGTCAGTTTCTACAGATTTTTTTTTAGCAAATCTTGTCCACTCGACTTGATATGTGTCCAACAGATTTTCACTTCAGCGCTGAAGCAAAGTCTGCCACGTGACTCAATACTGAGTGTCTAACTTTTTTTTTAGCCTTGAGCAAAGTTCACCTGTTTGAGTCGAAAGTGAGTGTCTAGCAGACTTTCTTTTTAGCGCTTAGGAAAGTCTACCTACTCAACTCGACACTTATACCCATACATGTGCGTTCTCGCTCTGTGCAAAGTTTACCTACTGGAAACAATATTGAGTGTTTAACAGATTTTGAGTTTAGCTCTGAGAAAGGCCTACAAACTGAAGTCGATCATGAGTGTCTGTTGTTGTTTTTTGTTTGCTTTTTTTGTTTTGTTTTATTTTTGTTTTCCAATTAAGCTTTGAGCAACATCTACCTACTTGAGTCAATAGTAAGTGTCTCGCAAACATGATTTTCAGTTTAGCTCCAAGCAAACTGAGTTTGCCTCGGAGATTTTTGTTGTAGCTCTGAACGAAATTTACCGACATGATTCGATACTGATTGCCTGAAAGATTTTCTACCCACTGAACTCGATTGAGACTGTCCCTCAAATCTTAATCTCTGAGAGAGGTCCACCGATTTGAGTCGACTGTGCGTGTAAAACAAAATCTCTTCTTTAGCTCTGAGCAAAATCTACCAGCCTGAGTCGATTCAGAGAGTTTAACAGCTTTCCATTTCAGCTCCGAGCAAAGTCTAACCAAATTCTAATCGGTTGTGAGCGTGTAACAGATCTTCATTCTTAGCATTAAAGCAAAGTCTACCAGTTTGAGCCAGCAGTGAGATTTCATAACAGCGCTCAGTAGAACTGGACATGGAAAAGTTTACTTAGACGGCTGATGCCAGAGACTATTATGGCTGCAGTCTGCAGCAGCAGACAGTCAGATGTGCAACATGTAGAACAATACTCGGAGTAATAGAGAAAAGAAACACACACAGAATTCACACAGCTCCTTTCATCAGGTTTTAACTTCCCTTCTCCGCAGTCTTCTGAAACGAACTCAAAGCATCCAGAGGAAGTGAAAATAATCGAAAGTGGGAATACTTTGCATACCCTCCACCCTGCACTCCACCCCACACCCACACCCTCTGTCCCCCATCCGCACCCTGTCGTGTCTTTGAGAAAGAAGTGAAAAGAGGAGGGAAAGAGGGAAAGAATAGCACACGAATGATTCCGGAGAATGCTGAACTTCTTCCGAAGCCCTCTGCGGGGAGATGTATCGTGTTATTGCATCAGACATGTCCAGAGCCTCTGTGCGAAGGCCTTTTCGATCAAAGATCTGGATTTTTTTTAACACTCATTGAAAATCTCTCTCTCTCTCTCTCTCTCTCTCTCTCTCTCTCTCTCTCTCTCTCTCTCCCTTCGTTAAGAGCTGTGTGGCTCTCTCACCGGGGTGTGAAAGCCTTTTAGCCTTCCCGGAAATCATATTACTTTCACTGAAGAGAACTCTTGTGAAAATATCGTCAAACCCCGGCGTAAAAAGCAAACGTGCTCTCTCTGTCTCCGTCAGCCTGTCACCTTGTCACTCTGTCTATCTGTTTGTCTGTCTGTCTGTCTGTCTGTCTGCCTGTCTGTCTGTCTGTCTGTCTGTGTGTCTGTCTGTCTGTCTGTTTGTCTGTCTGTCTGTCTGTCTGTCTGTCTGTCTGTCTGTCTCTGTCTCCCCCCCACCTCTCTCTCTCTCTCTCTCTCTCTCTCTCTCCTCTCTCTCTCTCTCTCTCTTTTATGTGTCTGATTGTACGTGCTTGCGTGAGCGTGCATGCGCGCGAGTGTTCGCGTGTTGTTGTGTGCATGCGCGCGCGCGCGTGTGTGTGTGTGTGTGTGTGTGTGTGTGTGTGTGTGTGTGTGTGTGTGTGTGTGTGTGTGTGTGTGTGTGTGTGTGTGCGTGCCAGCATGCGTGTGTGGTGTTTAAGTGTGTGCGCGCGCGCGCGCCCGCGCGCGCGCGTGTGTGTGTGTGTGTGTGTGTGTGTGTGTGTGTGTGTGTGTGTGTGTGTGTGTGTGTGTGTGTGTGTGTGTGTGTGAGTGTGTGCTCCGAGTCTGTGTGTGTGTGTGTGTGTGTGTGTGTGTGTGTGTGTGTGTGTGTGTGTGTGTGTGTGTGTGTGTGTGTGCTCCGAGTCTGTGTGTGTGTGTGTGTGTGTGTGTGTGTGTGTGTGTGTGTGTGTGTGTGTGTGTGTGTGTGTGTGTGTGTGCTTCGACTCTGGACAAAACGAACACAACTGTCCGTAAAGAATTCTTTGTTTATTAAGAGTGCTGTAAGTAACAAACACGTGTATCACAATGACTGTGTTGTTTACCCAAAAGTCCACAAGATATTTTGATGAGAACCCGAATGCACTTTCACCCATGGGAAATGTGTTCTTCCCTAATTGAACACGCAGACATTGCTCGTGTAGTCATGCATCATTTTTCAAACTTTCTATTGACCTTGGAATCATGTGTGATTTGTCCAATTTTCCATTGAATCTGGAGTCAAGTGTGATTTGTCCAACTTTCCAGAGACCGTTGATTCATGTGTGATTTATGAAACTTTCCATTGACCTTGGCGTCATGGGTGGCTTGGCCAAATTTCCATTGACCTTGGAGTCATGAGTGATTTGTCAAACTTTCCATTGACCGTGGAGTCATGTGTGATTTGTCAATCTTTCCAGTGACATTGGAGTCATGTGTGATTTGTCAATCTTTCCAGTGACCCTGGAGTCATGTGTGATTTGTAAATCTTTCCATTAGTCATAGAGTCCTGTGTGATTTGTCAAACTTTCCATTGACCATAGAGTCCTGTGTGATTTGTCAATCTTTCCAGTGACCTTAGACTCCTGTGAAATTTGTCAAACTTTGAAGTGACCTTGTTGTCATGTGTGATTTGGCAAACTTTTCAGATGATCCGCCATTGACTTCCCACACTTTGAGGATCGCTTTGATCTTGCCTCTTGTTGCAACAACTCCACCAGCTCTCTGGCGTGAAGGGCATTTTTCCCAACTTTGTTTTAAGTTTCCGTTATTCTAAAAGAATAGTTACTGGTAGTTCCAAATCTCGACAAAAAGATGTTATTCTACTGCGTATTGCTCAATAGCTTCCTATCAGAAATGTTCTAAACGCGTTCCCTCTGACAGCTCCATCTACACTGCTGAAGATTTCCGCGTTGGTTCTTGCACTTCAAATGGTCTGTTAACCAAAAGACTATCTCATTCTTTCTGAATCCCTTTCTGCTTTGGAGGCCATTGCTGGCCGTAACTTCATGTACCCTTAACTCTGAATATTTCTACCTATACACCTCTCTGAAATGTGATGGTTGCGACATAGCTTTCACTTGGTTTCCCGGTCATGTGCGCGTTTGGGCTTATGATGTGGCTGGTCGACTAGCCAAGAATGTCACGAATACAGAATGGTCCTGATTTTCTATCAGTCACACCGATCTGAAACTCAAAGCTCCTCCGTCAAGAGGACTAGATCACGCAGACAGAAAACAAACTCCTTAAAATCAGAATTAACTTTAAAGGTGTTTTTTGCCATCTAACACTGGTAAGGTAAGGTAATGTTGTTTATAACCCGGCAGCCGACCGCAAAGGGCCATATCAGGGCTGTCACCGCGCGGAAGTGGTGGCTATAAACAGAGTTGTGCAGATTTTCACACGGGCCATTCTTTTTTTTACACCCATGTCTATCTTTTAAAAGATGAGGAAGGCCTATGGTTGTATTCTCTGTGATGTACCACTGACTATAAACCATGTTCATGGAGACTGTTGGGACATATTATGATGTCCGACAACAAAAAAACACTATACAGCAGAGTCCATGAAACCCTTGCTCAGAGATTCTCTGCCTAGTGTGCTTGGTAAATATTTTTCATCTGATCAAAACTGTTTACAGGAGAAAGATCTTTAAAGCAATTTTTGCGTGTTGTAGAAAATCTTATCTGTTTTAAATGTGTTGGGGATTTTTTTTTCTCTCCCCGTAACACCTGTGTAGGAAGGAAATCGACTGACGAGATGACTGCCACCGATAAGACCCCTCGTGGTCGGCTGGGCTATAAACAACGCGAATTGAATTGAATCAAACACTTTAGACATGAAGCACTTGAACTGCCCTACGGCAACAACAACAACAACAACAACAACAACAACAACAACAACAACAACAAATCATGGTTCACCTTTGGACTGCATCTGACGTGGAAGACACAGAACAGAACGTGTCTAGCCACATCACAATGCCAGGACTATCCAGATTGTAAGCATCTCTCTCTCTCTCTCTCTCTCTCTCTCTCTCTCTCTCTCCTCTCTCTCTCTCTCTCTCTCTCCTCTCTCTCTCTCTCTCTCTCTCTCTCTCTCCCATGATGCAGCTTCTCTCCTGTCTCTCTCTCTCTCCTCAGTGATGCAGCTTTCTCTCACTGTCTCTCTCTCTCTCTCTCTCCTCTATCTCTCTCTCTCTCTCTCTCTCTCTCTCCTCTCTCTCTCTCTTCTCTCTCTCTCACTCTCTCTTCCTCTCTCAGTCATCTCTCTCTCTCTCTCTCTCTCTCACTCTCTCTTCCCTCTCCCTCAGTGATGCAGCTTCTCTCTCTCACTTCTCTCTCTCTCCTCTCTTCTCCTTTCTCTATTCACTCTCTTCTCTCTCTCTCTCTCTCTCTCTCTCTCTCTCTCTCTCTCCTCTCTCATCTCTCTCTCTCTCTCTCTCTCTCTTCTCTCTCTCTCTCTCTCTCTCTCTCTCTCTCTCTCTCTCTCCTCTCTCTCATCAGCTCTCTCCCTCTCTCTCTCTCTCTCTCTCTCTCTCTCTCTCTCTCTCTCTCTCTCTCTCTACTTCTCTCTCTAATGCAGGCCTCTCTTGGTCGGCTGGCCTCTAAACAACGTGAACTTGAACAAGTTCTAAACAACATGACTTGATGCTAACATTTTGTACATGACCTTTGGCGAATTTTTGGAACCAAGCCGATTAGTGCATTATGTGTGTGTGTGTGTGTGTGTGTGTGTGTGTGTGTGTGTGTGTGTGTGTGTGTGTGTGTGTGTGTGTGTGTGTGTGTATTCCTAGCTTCCTCTGCGGCATCTTTCGTGTTGCTTTTGTAATGCAGGCCACCTGTTTGCTGGGTGCACCCGTGCCCTAGTCTCGAGTGGAAACACCTGTTCCTTTATGATAATTCCTGGAAGGGGGAAAGGGGGTCGGAGAGGGAAACGGTTCGGAGGGGGGTGGGGAGGGGGGGGGATGTTAGAAATTCAGGACAGGATGGGGAACTACAAATAAGAGAATCTTGTAAAAAGAGAGGGAGGGAGGCGGTAGTGAATCAGTGTCTTAAGAGGGAGGGGGTAAGGGTGGGGAGGGAAAGGAAAGGGACAGGGACAGGGGAAAGTGGGGTCTTGTGGTACAGCATTTCTTTTTACAGAAATGGGTTGATGATTACAAAAACGATCCCCGTTACACACACACACACACACACACACACACATACACACACCGATAGACAGACAGACAGACAGACAGACAGACATATTTTAAAGTTAGGAACTTAATTCAACTTCCCAACTGCCACGCTTGTCTTTAGGCATCACATACATACTAAGCCAGCGGACTGAAGACACCAAGAACTCTAAATGCAGTGTAGAACTTCCACAACCTGCTGATAACTCAGCATCAGAACCTGAGCTAAAACCACGGCCAACCCGCGTCCAGTGGAAGAGTGATAAAATAAATACACCACGCATTTTGCTGGTAGCACAGCCGGCCAGCTAGCTGGTCAAACATCACACGAAAGATAGGCCTAGTGGCCACCCAAACCAGCTGGTGGTAGGCCTACTTCTTTCCTACACAGTCATGTTCGACCTTGAAACGTGTGCGCAGCCCTGGTCAGGAAGTCTGTGGATGTATTTTTAGAGTTATCAGAGCAGGTCAGGAGAAATGGGCGATGGCCGGCTTTTACACGAAACAAATTCGCATGGTACCAGTGCCTGCCTGTTCTGCGTAGTTTTGCAGGTGCGTTGTGAAATATAGGTCATAAGGTTTATCTATTTCACAGATGTCTACACTTTGCACACATGTGCATGTACCTCTGTGTGATAATGCGTGCTTGCGCGTGAACGCACACACAAAAGCGCACGCGCGCTCACGCACACGCACGCACGCACGCACGCACACACAGACACACTGACTAACACTAGTCTATTGTCAGATTAATCTGTGGCTGTACTCTCTGTCTCTGTCTCTGTCTCTGTCTCTATCTCTGTGTGTGTGTGTGTGTGTGTGTGTGTGTGTGTGTGTGTGCGTGCGTGCGTGCGTGCGTGCGTGCGTGCGTGCGTGCGTGCGTGCGTGCGTGCGTGCGTGTGTGTGTGTGTGTGTGTGTTGTGTGTGTGTGTGTATGTCTCTCTCTCTCTCTCTCTTCTCTCTCTCTCTCTCCTCTCTCTCTCTCTCTCTCCTCTCTCTCTCTCTCTCTCTCTCTCACACACACACACACACACACACACACACACACACACACACACACACACACACACACACACACACACACACACACACACACACACACAATGTACATTCATACACACATACGCGCACACACAAGTTTGATGAAGGCATCGGTCAGACATGCACTCATTCGCGACCAGCACTCCCTTCCTCCCCACCAACACCTATCCCCACGTTCCCCTTGTTTGTCCGCGCCACCAGGGAAGGTACTTTTTCGCAAACGATTTGCTTGTTTGTGAGTTTGTTTGTCTGTCAACAAGGTTACCCCAAAATTATCAAACCCAGGTGAATGAAGCTTAGTGGGAAAATGACATGCTGCCCCTTGGATAGTGCCGTGATATTTTGGTGCGTACTCGCATCAAATCGTGGATCCAGAATTTTTTTTTTTTTTTTTTTTTTTTGAAAGACTGACTGACTTTGGTGGCGGTTTGGGCTTTCTGGGGGCCCATTCTAGTTTGGCTATTCATTAATTTATGTATTTATTTATTTGTTTATTCATTTATTTATTTGTTTATTCATTTATTTATTCTTTCCTATGTTCACGCATCTATTAGTGTATCTATTTATATATTCATTCTTTCCTTCGTCCATCCATTTTTTTAAATTTATTTATTTATTCGTTTCTATTTTCATTCATTTTCAACACAACCACACTTTGATCTCATGGTTTGTTAAGAACGGTGAAGCGTTTGGGGACTAGTCTGCACGCCGTGACGTCTCTTTCACGTCCCTGAAACTGACACTGAGTATCGGACACGTGGCCGAGAACATCATCCCTCTCTTCGATCAGTCACCAATGTTGCCAATTACTGGGGCTTTTAACGGCCTTGACTGCGTAACAATGGTTTAAAGGGGAACCACTGTGTCCTATAAAACGTGGGTCGATGTTCCTCAATGTTAACCCGAGGGCTGAAGGGAGTCAGGTTGCTTGTGTTCTTACAAAGTTTGAGTCAAAGAGTTCTTATTCATTTCATGTATTAGAAACTAACAGGACTGATTTCAGTTTGCATTATGTTTTTTTTTTTCTTGTACACTTACACCTCTGAAGTCAAAGACTGATTGTTGTTTAAAGCGGTACGCTTCCTAACAGAACAGATTCGTGTTTGTCTTCTGCAATGTCTATTGTAAACTTACAACGCTAGCTAAAATCAATGGTTTGTCTTTTTGTCATTTAGGTATCAAATTTTCAAGAGAAAAGATTTATTCTTTGTCGTCAGTGACTGTTGCTATGCTTTTCTTTTGTCTTGAGTATCTGAAGTTGGGCTCTTTTCGACGCCATTCTTTCCACATCCCTAGCCCAAAGAGCTTTCTCTGCTCTACCTACACACAGCACCATTCTATTCGCTGTCCAAAACTCCAGTGCCATCAACACCATTACCAATAGAGCCAGTCACCTGAAGAATCATCGTAGTTTTTGTTATATCATTTCAGTTGTGTAACATGGTATGATGTTAAATACATACGAGTTAATCATGTCTTTAAAGGCCTCTGAGAGCTGTTGTCTCTGGGACCTAGTTTGCAACGTTTTGTCAATAGCATGAAAGACAGTTGTAGCGCTGTGACACTGGAACACTGCAGGATCAGATGTTATCGTGGCGGCCTGATGGTCATAACCTCATGCCGACAGGTAGGCTGGCTCGTTTGTTTCTAGTCTATTTATCAGCTTTCAAGGTTTTTTTTACGCTGAAACAATTCAAACCTTATTGTGTTCTCGTCAGGCTATCCAGAAGAGAATGAAAGGAGCGAGAGAGAGAGAGAGAGAGAGAGAGAGAGAGAGAGAGAGAGAGAGAGAGAGAGAAGACAGACAGAGAGAGAGAGAGAGAGAGAGGTGTGTGTGTGTGTGTGTGTGTGTGTGTGTGTGTGTGTGTGTGTGTGTGTGTGTGTGTGTGTGTGTGTGTGTGTGTGAGGGGGGGGGGCAGACAGTCAGACAGACAGACTGACTGACTGACTGACAGATAAACATACAAAGATATTCTGAGACAAACACTGAGACAGACAGACAGTGGCAGAAGAGTAAGAGAAGCATTCCCAGAAGACGGTATGTGATGGGCAGAAAAAGAAAGACACTCAAACCACTCGAAGGAATGACCTTTCCAGCCATAAACAACGATGGCCATTGCTGGGTGGCGAAACAAACTCATTATGATCACAACCTCCAACCCCCCCCCCCCCCCCCCCCCCTCCCCCCGGCTTCCAAACTCCATGTTCACTCAAAGCGCTCTTTTGACAAGCCTCCCCGACTTCAACAACCATTCAACGCTGATGAAAAGGTTGAGGGGATGGGACGGGGGGGGGGGGGGTGGATGTGATAGGGGGGGAGGAGGAGGCAGGGAGTAATGGCGGATGAGCAAGGATGGAACGAGAGGTGTGTGTGTGGGGGGGGGGGGGGGGGGGGGGGGCTCAAGGAGGTAGGAAGATGGGCGCACAGGTCTAAACAGCTTCTCTGGTGGAGCTGTTGCTATTCCGAGCATCTCACAGAACAGGCAGGCCACGGGGAGGGGGAGGGAGAGCATGTTGCTCGTCCATGTACTGCCGCTCTTGTCTTTTGATGTGAATTGATTTTCATAGCGTTTATGATGATGAGCTCTTTCTGCTTCGCTACCTGTAGTAACACCCACCATGCTCTTGAACTCTGAAAGCTGTTGAGCAGAAAGGCGGTCGTCGTTTGTATTGACCCCTTGCATTCCAAACCAGTCCGACGAGCACGTGATGCCTGGGAAGCCTTCCTGGTGACTTTGACAGCCACCCAGCAGTAGATTCTGGAGCAACTCAACTGAGAAGAAAACTACGTGGAGACCTAACATACTGTACAGGAAATTTGTTTATTAATGAGGAGACCAAACATACCCTACAAGGAATTCTGTACGTTGACAATCAGCTTACTGCGAATCAAGGTACGAATTCACAAAAGATAACGGGGAGTAACTAAATAATACACTTTTGTACATTTTGTTGCTTTTTTGTGACCTTTTGTTTTTAAATTGCCCGGAGGGAGAAAAGAAAAAAAAAAGATATCTTGCTGTCCACTGGGATTGCTTCATTGAATCGCCTAGCTACCGAGAGTTGACTCTGTTTGGTTCTAAAAGGAAGAATCTACTACGCATTTGTCTCAACAATGCCTTAATACCTGATGATGCCAGTTGTCTTCCTCCCGGAGCTTAGACAGCGATGCTATGCCGGAGGCTTGCAGCCTGTGTGTGTAGGTGGGTGGGTGGGTGGGTGCACCGTGTATGCAGCAGACGGTGTTAGGTAGTTATCTGCGGAAACTGGGAACAATCTCGGTTGCTCCCCTCTCCTCCCTCCCAAAGCCTGTCTCTCCTCCACCCACCCACCCACCCTTCCCCGGGGCCAGTGGTGCCGGCAGTGGCGGACAGACAGAGCAGACAATGGAATCAGTGCTGGCACTCAGACAGCAGGGACAGGGAGGCTGACAGGGTGACAGGCTGGAGCAGAGGTGGCCACTAGCGCTGTCTTGGCGTCGCCGCTCTGTCACCTGCCGCCTGCCCCTCCGACACCTGCCTCACCTCTTCTTCCGCTCACCTGTTGCTGCGCTCGCTTCAGCCGTATGCGCTTCGCCCGGCTGTTCAGTTAAACACTCTGTTCGCTGGCGCGTAAGCTCGCGTGATGATGTAGATTAACCAGTGGATAAGCTCGTTGTCAGAAACATGCACACCAGTATAGCTCGTGTGCTTAGGCTGTAGCGGTAATGGTGGGAGGAATTGTGTCTTGGAGGTCGAGTTCTGCACCTGGTGCTGTTTGTTACGTCGTGACTGCTATGCCCTGGATGCCAGACCCCCGCTTTCAGTGTGTCACGACGCTGTTTGTCAGCTGTGACCCGAGTCCAGTGTCGTTGTCTTGATCAATACTCGCTTGTCAGCAAACCACGTCCAACCCACCGGCACCTGGGTGCCAGACAACAGCGGCACCAAGACGTGACACTGGCACAAACCAGGGAGGAGGGAGAGTAGGGAAGGGGGTGGAGAACTGGATGCTGGTGGGTTTTTTTTTCTTTGACTGGTGGGCGTTGAATGCTGGTTCCTCAAAGTGGTG
>CM031595.1:73277801-73287801 GCA_018398815.1 Conus ventricosus | reverse complement strand
GGGGGGGTGGGGGGGGGGGGGGGGGTGGGTGGGGGGGGGGGGGGGGGGGTGTGGGGGGGGGGGTGGGGTGGGCTCCATCCTCCTATATTTCCCACTTTCTCAACTCTACTTTTTTATTTGAACAAACTCTCACAAACCAAGCACAGTCTGTTATTCATTTACCGATGAATATTATTTTTTTTTAACAATTTTTTTTTCGTTAGATACAAAAGCGTCTGTTTGTTGAGTTCTAATGTATGGTGATCTGACACTTCCATACAAACTATAAATAATATATTGTGTGTGTGCGTGTGTGTGTTTGTGTGTGTGTGTGTGAGTGTGTGTGTGTGTGTTGTTGTGTGTGGTGTTGTGTGTGTGTGTGAGAGTGAGTGTGTGTTTGTTGTGGTTTATGGCATCCAAACTTGATGAAATGAAATGAATGTTTGGAATGAGGCGAACTTTCAGGCCTGTTTCAGGAATGATGCTTAGACTGCGCGCATCAAAAAGGAAAGTGACGTTATCTTGCTCTGGACAAATTGCACTCTGTCTGACTATGGTTGTGAAACTAAGGCTGAAATCGTCAGGTGGGGTGGATCCTATCAAGGTGACATTTCTGATGTAGAGGATGGGTTTAGGCTAGCCTTGTTCTCCTTAGGTTTGGCGTGTCCTGTCTGCTCTCAGTCTGTCTCGTAATTTATCCCTCTCCTTCTCTCTCTCTGCTCTCTCTCTCTCACCTCCCTGATCTCCCTCGTCTTCCTCATCTCACTCTCTCATCCCTCACGGTCTCCTCGGACCACTCTCTCTCTCTCTCTCTCTTTCCTCTCTCTCTCTCTCTCGTCATCTCTCTCTCGTATATAGTGATCCTCTCTCCCCTCCACTCTCTCTCTCCACACTCTCTCTCTCACACATCTCTCTCTTCCTCTGGCTCTCTCTCTCTCTCTCTCTCCTCTCTCTACTCTCTCTCCTCTCTCTCCTCTCCACACTCTCTCTCTCTCTCATCTCTAATTTTTCTGTATCTGTCACTATCTTCCTCTCTCTTAATAGCTTATTATCATTAAACTACGTTCGTTCTCTCTCTCATCTCTCTCTCTCGTCTCCCTTCTCCCCTCTCACTCTCTCTCTCTCTCTCTCTTTCTCTCTCATCTCTCTCATATATTCACTCTCTCTCTCCACACAACACACACACACCACATCACACACACACACACACACACACATCACCCACACACACACACTCACACAAACACACCACACTCCACACACACTCACACACACACACAACACACAAAACACACCACACTCACAACACAACACACAGCACACTCACACACACACCACACACAACACACACACACCACACACACACACACAACACACACACACACACACACTCACACACACACTTCACACCACACACACACACACACACACACACACACACACACACAACACACACACACCACACACAACACACACACAACTCACACACACACATTGTTGAACAGAACTGGAAACTGGCAACTAAGCCAAAGATGCTGAAATCAGTCAGAATTTGCCCGTTGTATGCTAAGACTGTGCCTCGAAGGAGGAGGAGATGAGAAAAGACGAACAGCAAATAGTCTGATGGGGGAGACAGCTAAGAGACAAATGGGGGGGAATTGCTAATTGTCTAATGAGGAGACAGCTGATATCTGCTGTGGGATACAGCAGATAGTCTGATGGGGAGACATTAATATTGCGTATAGGGAGACAGCAATAGTCTGATGTGGGAGACAGCTAATAGTGCGATAGGGGAGACTGCTTAATAGTCCGATGGGTGAGACAGCTAATAGTGTGATATTAGGGAGACTGCTAATAGTCTGATGGGTGGAGACAGCTAATGGTGCGATAGGGGAGACTGCTAAGGTCTGATGAGGGGAGACAGCTAATAGTGCGATAGAGGAGACTTGCTAATATCTGATGGGGGGAGACAGTCTAATGGTGCGATGGGGGAGACACAAATAGTCTGATGGGGAGACATCATTAGTCAGAATGGGGAGAAACAGCTAATATCTGATGGGGGAGAACAGCTAAATAGTCTGATGGGGAGACTTCTAATAGTCTCAAGGGTAGAGAGCTAATAGTCCTGATGGGGAGACAGCTAATAGTCCTGATGGTGGAGACTGCTAATAGTCTCATGGGGAGAGAGCAAATAGTCTGATGGGAGAGTACACTGTTAATAGTCTGATGGGGAGACAGCTAAGAGTCTGATGGGGGAGACAGCAAAATTCTGATGGGGGAGTACAACTAATAGTCTGAGTGGGGGAGACAGCAAAAAGTCTGAAGGGGGAGACAGCTGATATCTGATGATAGAGAATAGCTCATTATATGATGGGGGAGTCAGCTTATAGTCCTGGATGGGGAGACCAGCTAATAACCTGATGGGGAGACTGCTAATAGTCTGATGGGGTAATTGCTAATAGACTAATGAGGGAGAACAGCTAATGGTTTGATTGAGGGAGAACGCTACTCGTCGATGGGTGATGGCAGAAAACATATCGAAAGGGATACAGCTGAAGTCAGATGGGGAACAACTAAACCAATATCCTGATGGTGGAACAGCTAATAGTCCTGATGGTTGAAACAACTAATAGTCTGATGGGGGGGGGGGGGGGTCAACTAATCGTCCGTCTGATGGGGGAGACAAACTAATAGTCAGATGGTGGAGACAACTAATAGTTCGAATGGGGGAGGACAAGCCTAATAGTCTGATTGATGTGGGAGGACAGCTAATATTCTGATGGTGGATACTGACTCATTCTCAGAATGGGTATATTGCTAATTTTCTAATGCGGTATACAGCTAATGTGTGATGTGGGACAACTAATAGTCTGATGGGGAGACAAGCTAAGAGTCTGATTGATGGGAGAGACTGCTAATGGTGTGATTGGGGGATACAACTGATAGTCCTGATGTGGTTAGACATCAAAAATCTAATAGTCTGATTCCTGATGGGGAGACAAGCTAAATAGTTTGATGGGGAAGACGAACAAACATCTGATGGGGGAGACACTAATATTCTTCCTGAAGGGGGGAGACATCAAATAGTCTGATGGGGGCGACTGTGCTAATAGTCTGATGGGGGAAGTACAAGCTGATAGTCTGATGGGGGAGGAAACCTAATAGTCTTATAGGGAGACATCGATAGAGTTCCTGATGGGGGGAACAGCAAATATGCTATGGGGGAGACTGCTAATAGTCTAATGGGGGAGAGAGCCTAATATTCAGATGGGGTGAGACATCTAATAGTCTCTGATGGGGGAGGACAGCAAATAGTCTGAAGGGGGAGACAGCAAATAGTCTGGATTGGGGAGAACAACAAATTTTCTGAATGGGGAGACAGCTGATAGTCTGATGTGGGAGACAGCTGATAATAATTCTGATGGGGAGAACGCTAATAGATTTGGATGGGGAGACTGCTAATATTCTGATGGGGAGACAGCTAATAGTCCTGATGGGGGAGAACTGCAAAATAAGTCGGATGGGGAGATTGCAAATTGTCTAATGAGGGAGACAGCTAAATAAATGGTAGGTGATGGGGAGACCGCTACAGTTTCTGATGGGGGGGAAACACTAATAGTCTGAAGTGTGAAGACACAAATAGACCTGATGGGAGGGACAACTATAAATAGACTGATTGGGGAGACAACTAAATAGTTTGATGGGGAGACAAACTAATAAACCTGAATTGGGGTACAGTAAAAAGTCGGATGGTGGAGACTTGCTCAATTCTCTGATGAGGGATAACAGCTGACAGCAATATTTTCGAATGGGGAGAACTGCTAATGTGTGATGGTAGAGACAAGGCTAAAGTCCTGATGGGAGTACTGCTGTAAGTCTGAGGGGGAGACACTAATAGTCTGATGGGGAGACAAGCTAATAGTCTGATTGGGGGAGTAAGCTAATAAGTCTGATGGGGGAGTAGCAAATAGTCTGATGGGGGAGACTGCTAATAGTATGATGGAGAGACTTCTAATAGTCCTGATTGGGGAGACTGCTTGTTAGTCTGATGGGGGAGTACAGCTAATAGTCAGAAGTTGGAGACGCTAATAGTCTGATGGGAGTAGACAGCCATAATAGTCTGATGAGGATACAACTAAGTAGTCAGATGAGGGAGACAGCTATAGTCAGATGGGAGAACGGGGCTAATAGTCTGATGATGGGGGAGATTGCCTATTGCTAATATGTCTAATGAGGGAGACAGCTAATGGAGTAAGGGGGAGATACTCTAATAGTCTGATGGGGCAGACAGCTAACCGTCTGATCAGGGGAGACAGCTGATAGTCTGATGGGGAAACAACTAATAGTGTGATGGGAGACAGATTAATAGTCTGATGGGGGAGACAACTAAAGTCCTGATGCTGATGGTGAGGACAGCGCTAATAGTCTAGATGTTTGATGGGGGAATAGACAACAACTATAGTCAGATGCTGATTTGGGGAGACAACAAATAGTCTATGCGATGGGGAACAAACTAATAGTCGGCTGCTGATGGGGAGACTGCTAATTCTCTGATGGTGGAGACAGCTAATGGTGAGATAGGGGGAGACTGCTAATAGTCTGAAATGGGTAGACATCTAATAGTCCCATGATGGGGAGATATCAAAATTAGTCTGATGGGTAGACAGCTAAATAACCTGATGGGGGTGATTTAACTGCTAAAGTCTAATGGGGGGAGACAGCTAATATTCTGAATGGGATACTCAAAAAGTCCCGATGGGGGAGACTCTTGCTAATAGTCTGATGGGGGAGACAAAGCTAATAGTCTGATGGGGGAGACATCACAGCTGAATAGTCTTATGGGGATACAATCCTAAGACAGCATAATAGTCTGATGGGGAGACAGTGCTAATGATGTCCTGCTGATGGGGTAGACTCCCCTAATATATAAGTCTATGGGGGAGACTGGTGTTTACTCTGAATGGGGGGAGGACAGGCTAATTAGTCGAGGGGGAGACAACTAATCGTCTGATGGGGAAGACAACTAATAGTCTGATTGGGGGAGACAACTGATAGATCTGATGGGTATGCAACTGATAGTCTGATGGGGGGAGACTGCTGATTAGTACTGATGGGGGAGACAAGCTAAATAGTCCAGATGGGGGAGACACTAATGTTGTTGGATGGGGAGACAGCAATAGTCTGATGGGGGAGACTGCTAATAGTCTGATGGGGAGAACTCCTCCCTAATAGTCTGATGGTGGAGACGTTTTAACTCTGATGGTGGAGACAGCTAATAGTTCCTGATGGGGGAGACAAGAGCTGTTAAAAGTAGTCTGATTTGGGAGACTGCTAATTGTCTGATGAGGGAACAGCTGATAGTCCTGATGGGGGAGACTGCTAATTCTCTGATGGGGAGAGACAGCAAATGTGTGATGGGGAGGAACACCTAATAGGTCAGATGGGGAGAACATCAATAGAGTGATGGGTGAAGGACTGCCAATAGTCTGATGGGGAGACAGCTAATATGTGAAGGGGCAGACCTTGCATAGTCTGATGGGGGAGAACAGCTAATAGACTGATGGGGAGACAGCTAATGGTGTGAGCGGGATGAAGAGCTAGAGATCATTGATGGTGAAAAAATTTGAAGAATCACTTTTCTTTTCCCCAGATTGTTTTGTCTTCCACTTAAAGACTGTTTCATTGTCATGTGTGACTTCACTCTCCCTCTCTCCATTCTATGTCCGCCCCTCTCCTCACACCTCACCTCTCCCTCACAGTCTGAAACTCTTACTCACACTCGCTGCTCTCATCACTCGACTCGACACCTCTCATCACCAACCTCTCTCTCTCCTCCCCACTCAAACCTCTCTCTCTCTCTCTCTCTCCTCCACTCTGTATGTGTGTAAATGTGGTGTGTGTCTGTCTCATTGTTTCTGTTTCTCTCTTCCTCTCTCACTCACTTCCACCGTCTCTGGCCCGACTCTCCCTCTCGAACTCTCTTCTCGCCCTCTCCCCTCTCATCTCTCTCACTCTCTCTCTTCTCTCCTCTCTGTGTGTGTGTGTGTGTGTGTGTGTGTGTGTGTGTGTGTGTGTGTGGTGTGTGTGTGTGTGTCTGTGTCTCTCTGCTCTGTCTCTTTGTGTCCGTCTGTCTTCATGTCTGTCTGTCTGTCTTGTCTCTGCTCTCTCTCTCTCCACTCTTCCGCATTCTCACACATTGACTCTCTCGACTCCTCTCTCCTCTATCCCGCCACGCCCGACCCACCATTCTCACCATTCTCTGTCCTCCAACCAGCACGTCTCCACTCTCTCAACTCACCTCTCTCTCTGGAAGTGGTGTTGTGTGTGTGAGTGTGTGTGTGTGTGTGTGTGTGTGTGTGGGTGCGTGTGTGTTGTGTGTTTGGTGTCCTGTGTCAGTGTGTGATCTTTGTCTGTGTCTGTGTCACTCTTCCTCTGTCTCTGTCACCTGTCCTTCTCTCTCACTCTCAACTCTCTCTCACTCATCGCACCTACTCTCTCTCTCGCTCTCTTTCCTCTTTTTCTCCTCTTTCCTCTTTTTTGCCTCTCCTCCAATCTCTCTCACACCACAATCTCTCTCTCTCCCTCCTGCTCTCTCTCCCCTCCCTCCACACTCACTCCCAACCCCGATCTCTCTCTCATCGGCGTCATCCTTCTCACTCACATCACCCATCAATCCACACGGGAGACGCCTCACCCTCGCTCATCCTTCGGACTCAACATTCACGACTGGGAACTCACCCGGACTCCCATCCCTTCCGGACCCTATCCAACACCAACCTTCTACACTCGTCTAATGCCGCGTCTCTCCACAGCTCTGCTCCCGTCGGTCACAAACAAGGTCACAACTCGACTCTCACTCTCGTCACATCTCTCTTCAACCTAACCATGACAATCTTTATATTAACTGCCATCCTGTCGCCCATTCGCTCCCCACTTTCCTCAAACCTATTTCTCTCCCATCCCCGCTCCCACCTTCTTCAACGGGCCTTCACTCCTCCTCTCTTCTACACTTTCATCCCTACTATTCTAAAGTTTCTAGACAGCAGCAGCAGGCTGCTCTTGCGGATATGTACAACTACTCATCCATCAGCACTCGTTCTAACTATCCGACTACCATACCCAGCGGGTTCAGACCATATTAGTAAACAGACCACGGCCACTGGAGTCTCATAACAGTGGATACATCTCTGAGTCCACCGACCCAAGTCTCGCCGCGCGGCATCAACACTTTTAGTTTAACTCGTTCATCATCTACTACCATCCCACCATCCTTCGTTTCACGCCTAAGCCGCCACCGACTCCCTCCACCGACCCGAACCCCCCAAACCCCCACAGCAACCCCCCACACCCCCCGTCCCAACCATCCCCACCCCACGCCCCGTCCCTTCTCCTCACTCCCCTTATCCAACCATTAATCCCCTCCCCCAACCCCCTTCCTCCCCCTCTCTTCACCTCTTCCTCCTCACCTCTCATCTCACTTCTCCTCTTCCTCCTCCTCCTCATCCACCTCCTGTCCACTTCCTCCTCCTCCACCGCCTCCATCTAGTCGTCTTGCAAACAGGGTCTTTTACTTCAATCTCTCTTGAAGTGGTCGAGATTGTGAGTTTCTGTGGCCTCCTGACCGCCAGTGAATTTCTTCCTAAGAAACATCACTGAGTCGAAATAAAGCGATGTTACATAGAAGAATGCGACGAGGAGAGTCAAATAATGCCTAATAATGTAATACATATAAGCGCCTAATTTCTCGGCTAGAGACCAAGCTCTAATCCTTTACAAGCCACACACGTTTTACACAACGTCCTCTAGAGACGTCAGTATCACATTAGGCTTGTAAGAAAACATAGCAGAAGTGTGGATTCTACGTCAAATAAAGGAAGTTATGGTATTAGATAGTACAGTAACCATGACTTATTGCCACCTCTGGCATTGGACAATGTCGTCACTATTTCCAATTTTGTCTGTAAGGTTCAGCCTCAACCAAACAAAACAAAGGGAAAAAGAAAAGAAATAAACATAAAAACCGAGGTGAAGACTGTCTCAAATAGTAGTGCAAAAATAGCCCGTACTAATCTAGATAGTATCAGAGATGTAGAAAAGGGAGATGTCTCACTCGCTAGTGCGCTTATTGCCAAATTGGATAAGCCCGGACCTGGCTATGCATTTCACCCGCGCGCCGTGCGGAAGGGGAAACTGCACCACCACCTCCAGCGGGAGGTAAAAACACTTACACGCGCTGTACTGCGCAGTGTGTCAAATTTTGCGGCAATGGCTGTAGGCTGCGTTTTTTTTTGTATTGTTTTTTTCCGTTTTCAGCACATATTAAATTCTCTGACTAATTCTACAGCTGGTGTTGACATGTCCAGCTTCATCATTAAAAACAAAAAAACCTCTGCATGAGAGAGAGAGATGACATAGACAAGAGAAGAGGATGAGAGAATAGAGAGAGTTCATAAATTTGTGTTTATGTTATTCAGTTTAACAAAATCCAGACATTCAAATGTATCAAAAGCTAATTCGTTACTCTTCCCGCATCTGAAAGTAATGCTCAAACAGGAAAGCAATATCAGTCTAGCTGTTCAAGCTGCAGCGGAAAGTATACAATCTAATATGCAGAAGACAAAATAACCATAAAGTAGTTTGTTCTTCTCTTTGTCGTCCCGTGGGGGTTTGCTGTCCACATCGGTTGGGCAGTTTTCTTTTCCTTGTCACACTCGATGGGAGATTTGGGACTTTGAAAATTGTTGGTACTTCATGAACTGAGAAAGTCCTAAATCCATGCCTTTTTGTTGACAAACCAAAAACTGGTTGTCCTCTAAAGTGCTCATACACATGAGACAGTTTCACTGAGGTAACTATGCTGAACGATGACTGAAGATCATCTACGCCGACAGTTCTGTACCCAAATTTTACTTCTACAAAAAGACATAATCCCTATCAACGGACGAATCACGTGTTGCAGTATGATTGTACGTTCATCTGGTACAGAACAACTGATCACACACACAACACAGCACACCACAGCACACACACACACACCACACACACACGAACACACACACACACACCACACACACACACACAGACACACACACCCACACACACTACACACACACACACACACACACAACACACACACAGTGGCACACACACACACACACACACAGTGGCGACACACACACACCCAGTGGCACACACCCACACACATACACACACACACACACACACAGAGGCACACACTCACACACAACACACACACATCATACACAACACACACACACACACAACACACACACCCACACACACACACACACACACACTCAACACACACACACACACACACACACACACACACACACACACACACAGTGGCACAACACACACACACACACACACACACACACCACACACACACAGTGCACACACACACACACACACACACACACACACTCACACACACACACACACACACTCACCCACAACACACACACACACACACACACAACGACACACACACACACCACACACACACATGGCACACACACACACACACACACACACACACACACACACACACACACACACACACACACACACACGTGATGCTTACACACAGTCCAACACCGTCCACACACATACACAACCCCACACATCCGTCAATATTAAGGTCATTGTTTACAATTTGAACTCATATATTAAAACAAAAAACAAACCATTCAGTATCATCCCTTTGGAAACTAAACATACGCCATCCTTTTTTCCGCGAATGGTTGCCAGTAGAGCTGCACACCACTCCATTTTTGACCAGTACCAGACAGACCTTCAGAATGTACCGGTATCCATAGTACGGCATACCAGAAAACTTTTTCTGTTTTTACTCCCTGAGCGGAAGAGGGTGGTGGGTCCTGCAAAATAAGGAGTCCGCGCGAGGCTTCATCGCGCGGCTGAATGGAGACAACACCCATATCTTACTATACTCAGATAGTAAACTACAACAAGAAGCCACAAGACGCAGAGTAAGGAT
>CM031595.1:73267801-73272801 GCA_018398815.1 Conus ventricosus | reverse complement strand
CTTCCCCTCTCTCTCCCCACCTTCCCCCTCCTCTCTCTCTCCCCCTCTCTCTCTCTCTCTCCTCCTCTCCCTTCTCTCTCCCCCTTCTCTCTCTCCTCCCCTCTTGTTCCCCCCCCCCTTCTCTTCGTTGGTAATTTGTGCAATAATTCGGTCCCAATCGGAAACAAAAGAGAAAAAACGATCGACTAAAAAGAAGTCCAGATTGGAAATTGAGTGGGGGTGGAAGGGGCGGGGAGGGAGGGGATGGAGAGAAGAAAGAGGAAAAGGCGTGAAGAGGCACTAGGGGGGGGGGGGTGCGGGGGGTCGGGGTTTTGGGGGAATTGGGTGTCTTGGGGGGGTAGGCGGGGTCATGCGGGGGGAGGGGGGGGGGACAAGGAGAGGGGGGGGCGGTGGGGCATGCGTAAAAGGGAGGGGGTGGTTTGATTTGAACGGGGAGTCCCCTTTTTTGTGCGGTAAGGGACAAAAGCACGTCTGTCTGTCTGTCTTTTTTTCTCTCTCTCTCTCTCTCTTCTCTCCCCCCTCTCTCTCCTCTCTCCCCACACACACCACCACACCCAACACACACAAACACACACACACACACACACCAACAAAAACACAACAAAACACCCCAACACACACCAACACAAAACCCCCACACACAACACCTTTTTTTTCCTCCACACCACACCCCACACCACACACACACACCACACACACACACACACACCACACATAAACACATCAACATTCTATTCTGTTCTCTCTCTCTCTCTCTCTCTCCCCTCTCCTCTCTCTCCCCTTCTCTCTCTCCCCTTCTCTCTCTCTCTCTCTCTATGTGTGTGGGGTATTAGGGGTTGTGTATGGAAATCTATCGTTTTGTATGCAGTTTGCATCTTCTGTCTCTGTTAAAATCTGTTAGTATTGGCGCAGAGTTGGTTTACTTATTCACTTCGACATTTTTCCCGGGGATCTAAACCGGGAAACCGAAGGGTGGGTTAAATTTAAACGTGACCCCTCAGTTTTCTATGATTTTTCCAAAAAAGAAATCACATTTGACCATTCAGTTTAAGTAAAAGGGTTTCTTACACAGGGAGCAAAAGAAGCTTGGTTATTCTCACTGTCAGAAGTCATTCAGTTCAGTTCGTGGTATTTTTTTTTAACATTCGGCATCATCCATAAAATTAAACGAATTAAAGGCAACAGGATAACCGAGAATTTAGACCACTGTCTTGGTCTTTTTTTTGTTTTTTGCCCTTTACATGTTTTAAAACTAGAACTTACTCCACAAGAATACTTTTAAATACTTTTTTTTAAAATCACAAATTTTCTCCCCCTTGGCTGGCAATAACTGTGCAATACCGTAATGCATAGGGCCAATTAAATGGGGGGCGATGCTTTCAAAAATATATCCTTCCTTTTAATTTTTATCACCCGTTAAAATTGGGCATCAATATATAGTATATGAGGGCAGAAAAAATTTTTCCCCAATTATACGAATAGAAAGGGGTGAATTTTTTAGTTCCTTTGGGTTTAACAAATTATTGATTACTGTGCATACGCTTGGAAGGGGGGCAATTTTGTACTTTTAAGGAAATTTCTGTTTTTAACAGTTTTTCCAAAAAACAAATGACATGTAAATTCAACTCTAAGTGACATCGAAAGGGAAACATACAATTCTCCAAAAGGTTCATACGTCCGGGAAAAAAGGGCAAAAAGGCACCGACCGACGACCGGGCAGAGACAAGACAAAAAAAGCAGGGCAAAAAAGGGAACCGACGGGGAAAACGGAAGGGAATCGAATACGAACATCTATTTGAATAAATAAAAAAATAAATAACTCAATGAAAAAAATTAACACCTAGCAAAGATAAATTACGAAAGATCCGCCCGCCACCAGAGAAGAGAAGAGAGAAGAGAGAGAGAGAAGAGAGAGAGAAGAAAAGAAGAGAGAAGAAAAAGAGAGAAGGTTTTTTTGGGGACAGGGGGGAATTGAGGGGGGGGGGGGGGTAAAAACCCAAAAAAAAACCCAAACGACACAGCGACAGGCAAGAAAACGGACCTAGGAGAGAAGAATAAGATACAGAAGGCAAGAGAGAGAGAACCCAAAAGAGAGACAGACGACCCAGGACGAGGACAACAAAAGAGACACGAGAGAGAGAGAGAGAGAGAGAAGAGAGAGAGAGAGAATTTCTTTGAGACAGACGAGAGAGGATAAAAGGGCAAAAAACAAAAAACAGCAAAACAGTATGAGAGGGAGAGAACACAGAGAGGGGGAAAAGACAGACAGCCAACAGAAAAAAGAAGAGAGAGAGAGAGAGGAAAAGGGGGGAGAGCGAAGAAGGGGCCCAAAACACACAAAGAAAGAGAGAGAAAGAAGAGAGAGAAGGGGAGAGAGAGAGAGAAGAGGAGCCAGAAACAGACAGCAACAGAGACAGACAACAGACAAAAAAAGACAGACAAAAAACAGAACGGTGCCCGTTGCCACTCCAGGGCCTGATAGGGTTTAAAAACCCTCCCCCCCCCCCCCCCCCCCCCCCCCGGACAGCTGGGGGAGAGGGGCAAGCCCGGCCTTATTAGCGCTGGACGAGGCCTCGTTGATGATGCTTGTGTCTGGACAGGAGAAGGAAGGGGGAGAGGATGGGGAGTGTGGCAGGGGGGTTGGGGGAAGGGAGTGGGAGGGGGGTGAAGGAGGCCTTGGGAGAAATAGGGGACAGGGTGGCACATGGGGGTGTGACTGACACAAGAACTACTACCCCCTTTTGAAATGGTACACTGGCGTCATACATTATATTGACAGGATGAATCTTTAGGGGGGGGGGGAGGGGGGGGTGAAGTGGAGGAAGGAAGGGATAGTGGATAGATAGATAGATAGATAGAGAGAGAGAGAGAGAGATAAGTACATAGATAAGCAGATAGATAGACAGACATAGATGGACACACACACGCGCACACACAAACACAAAACACACACACACACACACAACACACACCACACACACACACACACCCCAAACACACACGTACACTCACACACACACACACCAACACACACACAACACACACCACACACACACACACACACACCCCACACGCACGCACGCACGCACGCACGCACGCACACACACACAGATTAGAGATTAGAAGTTAAACTGCACAGAATGCGGTTAAATTCCCTTCGTACGAAGTTCTGTAAAAACATTAGATGTATGTGTGGAGAAACACTCGGAGTAGGACATCTGTTAATCAATTGTCCAAGAGAAAGGGGAATTATATCGTAAGTCGGGCGTTTGTAGTTTATCTGACGGATCCAGTCCGTCGTCTCTGTCCAAGATTTTGAATGACTACTCTTTTCTTTCCTCAGTTTGTAAATGTTTGTTACACAGCCCAGTGGGCATTTACCTTTGATGTTCTATCCTTTAATATTAGATAGTTAGTTACTTAGCATTGCTTACAGTATTCTTGCTCCTATGCTACAGTCAGTTTGAAGCGTACTTGCCTAATTCCGGATAAATTGACACATTACATACAAGCGCGCACTGGGCTGTGTAACAAACATTTACAAACTGAGGAAAGAAAAGAGTAGTCATTCAAAATCTTGGACAGAGACGACGGACTGGATCCGTCAGATACACACACACACACACACACCAACACACCACACACACACACCACCACACACACACACACACAACCACACACACACACGCCAACACAAATCACATCCACACTTTGTCCCTCTATCTGGCCATCTCCAATCTCAACTCATATCATAAGAAATGTTTATTCATATAACACATTTTCAAGAAACAGTCACGCAGTTAATACCACATTTCATATACTTCAACACATCGTCTGATATCACTTTTAGTGGAAGGACGTTAAACTGAAGAAGAACACACAACACACACACACACACAACACACACACACACCACACACACACACACACACAACACACACAGAAGGAAGAAACTATTGGGGGAGCTGCAACTGCAGGGGATGTTCCCTGAAGCCCCTTTGAAGTGTTTCGGCACTTGACCTCCTCCACTGTCAGGGAGCTGGACCACATCTTCCAGGTCAAAACTCCTGAATGCCTATCTGCTGTCACCTGTTTTCTACCAAGAGAAGAACACGAAAAGCTATTGTATGTACAGTCGATTTATCTGTCTGTCTGTCTGTCTGTCTGTCTATCTATCTATCTATCTATCTATCTATCTATCTATCTATCTATCTATCTATCAATCGATCGATCGATCGATCGATCGATCTATCAGTCAGTCATTCTATCTAGCTATCTAGCTATTTACCTATTTATCTATCTATTATCTATCTATCTATCTATCTATGTAAAAGAAAACAAGAAAACGGAAAGAAAAAAAGACTTCGCTACTACTCATAGAAAACGTTTCTCTCGCACTGGATTCGTTAGGCCCAGTGCACACTAGCGTCAAGATCTCAAGATCACGGCGATTTTTTTGCGGCGAGGCGTAATTGGATGCGCCGCCACGTATGCGAGCTTTGCAGAGCGGCAAGATTTTTGACTCGTTGCTCCGTGATTTTTCGACGCCTGAGGATAGGACTTGTTCTAATTTTGATGCTCGAGATCGCGGAGATCACGAAACCAGCCAATCGCAAGAGAAGGAAGACGGCAACTCTGGAACTTCTGAGGAAAGATGGCTGACTTTAACGACGCTGAAGTGTCGAAGTTAATAACATTGTCAGGTAGAACGCTTGGGCGTCTTTCTTCTTCTTCTTCTTGTGATATTTCTACAGCTGCAGCAATAACAGCAAGACCAGCAAGTATATCATCATCGGCTGCAGTCCTTCTGTCGTAACCAGCCATTTTGTTTATAAGGTCAGGTTTGAGTTTGGAGTACCCCCCCTTGCTCCTTCCAAATATGGAAGTTCAGGTAACAAGACGCAAGGCGACTGGCGCTGTGTGTGAGAGATACTAGATGCAAGCTACGCCGCGCGCTGCGAAGCAGACGTCAGTGCTACAAGTGATGCTCGGAGCAGCGC
>CM031595.1:73235301-73250301 GCA_018398815.1 Conus ventricosus | reverse complement strand
ACTGCTGTGTGATGTATATCGAACATTGGACGCTACACTGTGCATCTGAGAGAAGAACTGTCAGTTATTAACTCCTCTCTTTGTTTCATTTCATGAGAAAATGTATACCATCATTATTTTGCTTCTTTTGACTTGCTTTTATTTGATATAATGATTAAAAAAAATAATCAGAATTATGCTTAAGACATTCAGAGTGTGTGCTACATTATGGAACCACAATTGTTAACGTCTTACGCACAATACATTTCTGCTGTATAATTTCTTCGAAAACAAAACAACAGGTGATGAACATTTTTTGAGGAAAATTGTAATGACACATGTTAAAGTCAGTAATTTCCTGTAGGAGACATTCGATAAACTGAGTTCATTGTTGCATTCTCTTCTTTTGAAATCAGATTATAATTACACATTTTAAAATAACAAAAACAGCAGTCTTCCCTTAGGGGAAGTGGACATTGCTGAACTGCTTGCAGGTGAGTTTCTTCTTGCTGTTTTCTCTCTTTTTTTCAAGAAAATTCATAATTACACATTCGCTGGCCAGCAATCTCCCTTCAGGGGGGACTAGATGTGATGAGTTGCTTGGGGCTCTGTGAGCATGTGGGTGGGATATTGGGTCCCCAGATGTGATTCATGGCCAGATATTGATGACCCGCACAGGGAGACCAGCCCGAATAGAGTGTCCACTGGCCAAGTGCTTCTAAATGACCTGCCTTTATAACGTTGGCCAGGGAGGCTCTGTTTCCACACGCGTCCGTTTGTTTGCATGTTTGTTTGTTTGTCTGTCAGCAAGATGACGCGAAAATTGATTGAACCGATTTGAACGAAATTTGGTGGAAAATGTGAAATGTGGCCCAGGAAGAACCTTTGAAATTTTAGTTTAACCAGAAAAGTGAATTTAACGTAAAGTTACTGATCCATAACGATCTATGGAGTGGTATATTTTCGTCAAATATTACGACTTTCTAACCAAATGAACAATGATATTTCGTATTTTCCATGTCCTATTGAAACAAAGTTCATGGGAAAAACCTCTTTCAGTCCGAAACTAATTCTTTCAGTACAAGGATCAGTTCCGCCTTGCCAGGGTTCTGTAGTCTTTAGTGTACTCTTCTGGTTCCACCTTTTTTCTCTTTTTGAACAAGTTTTATGCCAGTCAGCAGGTGTTTGTTTGCTCCTCCATGCCAGTCAGCAGGTGTTTGTTTGCTCCTCCATTGTTCTCTCCATCGTGCGTTTCAGTTCTCCTACCGCCCGGATATTCTATGCTCGTAACTTGAAATGTTCTGGCACTCTTTGACACTGCCTTTTCTTTCTGTGTGTTTTAAATCTGTTTGTCCTTACTGTTGACTACCGGGGTGTGTGGGTGTGTGTGTGTGTGGTGTGTGTGTGTGTGTGTGTGTGTGTGTGCGTGGTGCGTGCGTGCGTGCGTGCGTGCGTGCGTGCGTGCGTGCGTGCGTGCGTGCGTGCGTGCGTGCGTGCGTGAGTGCGTGCGTGTGTGTGTGTGTGTGTGTGTGTGTGTGTGTGATTTGTTGATATGTGACGTTTATTTTCTCCAAAAGTAAGACAGCTTTGAAAAGGCTCTGTGTAGTCAGCTGGGCTATAATGATAAAAGACTTTAAATAGAAAAATAAGATGGAGTGGTAAAGCTTCAGGTTTGATTATATCACTTTACTTTTGTTAAATTTTCATGTGTGTTTTTTACATACGTATAGCACTTGGAGCTCACTTGGGAAAAAGTGATACTAAGTCTTCATTATTATTACCATTGTTATTGTTGTTGTTGTTACGATGAGGAGGAGAGGAGGAAGAGGACGAGGAGGAGGAGGATAATGATGACGATGATGATAATGACGGAAATGCTGCTGCTGATGATGATGATAGCGTCTTACATATGAATCTAGGCTCTTTCAAAGGCACATTCTCACACACGCGCGCGTTCTTAATACACACCAATCCTCTCTCTCTCTCTCTCTCTCTCTCTCTCTCTCTCTCTCTCTCTCTCTCTCTCTCTCTTTAAAATCATACAAATGCACGAGGGAACAGCTTTGTGAAAAATACTTGGGAAATTCTTGACCTGAAAGCGCTATTTTAAAACAGAAGTTTGACGATCGATTTGAAAGATGCGGCTGAAAATATGCCATTGACTGGATGGCAGACCCTGCGATGTGGAGCATAGACAGCTGAGGAAGGGGAAGCAACGAGAGACAGGCGAAGAATGGAGAGAACGAAATGTCTAGAGTAGCTAAATCAGACAGATCAGGGGCAGTTCCAGTACCAATACCATAGGAAGTGCAGGCTATCTTGTAGTCAACTCTTAACGGAAAGGGGATCCAGTCAAGTTTCGTTGGTGAAGAGACACAGGGTTGACGACGTCGAACCTAGAAGATAAGGCGAGCAGCCGAGTTCTGTACCTTCTGCAATAGATGAAGAATCGCGTCAGGACAACCAACAAGGAAAAAAAAATTATTTTTTTTTAAAGGTTACAATATTCCAGCCTGGAAAGAATGCAGGAAGTGATACTGTTTGGGTGGCATCTTTAGGCAGGAACTTCCTAACTGCGCCTATCTTCTTTGGTTTATTGTAGCAGATCCCACAGATTTTTTTTTTTTTTTTTTTTACAATTTTTTTCAGCCACAGGCAGGAGTCTATGAAGAAACAGTTTTCTTGCACTGTTAGAGAACAAAATACCGCTAAAGCCGACACGGGTGGAAAAGAACCAGGAATGTGACTATATATCAGAATCAGAGAAGACTAGAGTTTCGGGGGGGGGGGGGGGGGGGGAGGAGGGGGGGTGTTGTTTTTTTTCTCATCATAATTCAGTTTCAAAGTGTACCGTGGCATCCCCGTTTTGATATCAGCGATTCATTCTGTATAAACAAAGAGATGGGCTCGTGTTGTCCGTTGTGTAGTGTTCCTTCCACTATTGCCTTTTTCTTTGTCCTTTGTCATTTTCTCTGTTTACACAGGATTATCTCAATATTGGGAGAAAGGGGAGGAAAGGGCCGGAGAGGTGGGGAGGGGTGGGCTGTGAACGGTGAGATTAACGTCTAACTAGCTTGAGGCTCTTACGGAAAAGAATTGGAAATGGTGCGGTTGGCGGGGGAACGGGGGGTGGGGATGGGGGGTGGGGGGCGCTGAAATAGGATCTCCCTAGTCCCGGAGGGAAACTGTGTGAGTGAGCTGGATCAATACCTTTTCATTGCAGTTATTGATATTAAGTTCTCTCTCTCTCTCTCTCTCTCTCTCTCTCTCTCTGTCTTTATCTATCTACTCTTCTCACTCTCTCTTTCTCTCTCTCTCTCTCTCTCTCTCTCTCTCTCTCTCTCTCTCTCTCTCTCTCTCTCTCTCTCTCTCTCTCTCTCGCTGTCTCTGTCTTTGTCTGTCTACTCTTCTCACTCTCTCTCTCTCTCTCTCTCTCTCTCTCTCTCTCTCTCTCTCTCTCTCTCTCTCTCTCTCTCTCTGTATGTGTCTAAGAGAGAGAGAGAGAGAGAGAGAGAGAGAGCGTGTGGTGTGTGTGTGGTGTGTGTGTGTGTGTGTGTGTGTGTGTGTGTGTGTGTGTGTGTGTGTGTGGTTGTGTGCGTGCGCGCGCGCGCGCGTACGCGTGCGTGTGTGCGTCTGTTGTGAGTGTGTGAATCTATATTACTATGTTCTTCCCTGTTGTTTGGGGGGGGGGTGTATGTGTGTGTATGTGTGTGAGAGAGAGAGAGAGAGAGAGAGAGAGAGAGAGAGAGAGAGAGAGAGAGAGTCAAATACGGATAAGTGACGTAAGTATTGCACAATTTACATATCTTAACATCTGTGCATGGAGTGTATTTGTGTGTGTGTGTGTGTGTGTGTGTGTCATTTGAGGGAAACAGATGGTGGTGTTACGTGTCAGCCTACCTGATCTCCCGAGCACTGTCAAGCTACTGACAATTGGTGTCCATTCAGCGTGGCATATTACCTGGAATTTCTGGTCACAAACTTAACACAAACTACCAGGATCGAAATCCGTCTTCGACCGGCATTGACGGCAGGAGAAACGAATGCTGAGAGCCAGCACAAATTCCAACAGCATTTTAGTCCCCTAGAGAGTGAGATAATGATTGAAAATGATCCAAAACGATTTCTTTACTGGCTTCTCTAGCTCTTAAATCCAACAATATCCATCTCGTTTGCACTGAAGATAAAGTAAATCTTAAACGAAGAGTTGCTGGATTACAAGCCTAGACTATTTTAACTTCGTTTTTATCTTTCATTACTGTCTCTATTATTGAAAACAAACCAAAGCAAAACAAAATTCATAATGAGAAAAAAAAGATACACCAGAAAGTGCGGGTAGGACCCAGACAAGTACTGTCTTCAACCGCCGAACAAACCTACGCTCTTGGTTGAATGCATAATGCCGGGCGTTGTGATTCGCTGAAATCATGTAAACGTCCCTGTGATTGGTAGGAAAGGCCGCAGGTATTCTCCTGTTGCTGATGAAGAGGGGGGAATGGACAGGATGCGCGGCTTCCCAGCGGTGCTGCCAGACCTGCACTGCCAGCTTTCTGACTAGTGACTGGGCTTCATACATATCTCGCCCCGCCAATATCTTTCATTTCTCTTCGTCCAGCAACGGAGAGAAGCAGGCACCTCGACCCTTCCTGAGGGGTAAGAGAAAAGAAAGAAAGAAAGAAAGAAAGGAAAGAAAAAGGAAAAGAGAAAAAGTGCAGGAGCATACTAGCTCCATGAGCCGATGCTACCAGTTTTCCCCAGGAAAAGAACCACCATCCTTCAGGAAAAGTATGTAATCAAGCTGTTGTATATATATATATATTATGTATGTGTATTTATATTTATATATATATTTATATTATATATATGTATTATTTATGTTATATATATATTGTATATATATATATATATTATATATATATATTATATGTTATATTATATATATATATATTATATATTATTACAGCAGACTTCATGAAGACCTTGTTCAGATATGTTCACTGATGTGATCTTTGAATTTCTAAAAGAGATCAACAGCTTTCATCTGATCTAAAAGATTTTACGGAAGAAATATTTCTAACAAAATATCCAGTGTGTTTTTTAGAATTGTATTTTAATTTTTAAGGTGTGTGTGTGTGTGTGGTGTGAGGAGGAGTGAGAGAGAGAGTGAGAGAGAGAGAGAGAGAGAGAGGAGAGAGAGAGAGAGAGAGAGAGAGAGAGAGAGAGAGAGATGAGAGAGAGAGAGAGAGAGAGAAGGAGAGAGAGAATTATTGACAACAGGAAGAACGTTTGTGATCTTAAGGAAAATAATCATGATCCCAAGGAAAATAGTTGTGATCTTCAGGATAATACCCGTTTTCCCTCTATTATTATTTTCCTCAAGGGTGGTACATGGTTTCCAGAAAAGAACGGCTATAATCGCCTTTAGACTCTAGTATGCTACCATAAGAACGCATTTGAGACGCGAAAGACCCCTGACAGAACAAGATGCTATTCACGAGGCCTATCTTGCCCAAAGTATGGGCCTTCACTGGTCTCAAAATCCTATGATATGTGTTGTTGAAAACAGTAAGGAACCGGCTAAATTACAGTAAGGAACCATTTTTAGACAGTGAGAAACCAGTTTAACGATAGTTTTCACGTGAAAACAGCCTTTTTTTTTTATCACAGATGATGTTGCTTCATGATTGTACATTTTCTTGCCTTTCAGCTTGGACATCAAATCTGATCAATATAAGAACAGGTAATTATGGGTGCATAAATGTTGCTGCTCTCGTACTCTCGTTTTATTGCACGGACTGTAGGCCTTTATAGGATGGATTTGCAACGGCGCAGAACGCCCGAGATAGCTAACATAATTAACGTTTTCTTTCTCTCCCCTTACCAAAGTTGTGTTCGTTCTTTTGACGAACTGTCGGTCTTAACAGTCAATGAAAAAAAGAAAACAATGGAATTGATTGTATTCAGGCGAACTTTACTGTTTTCGTGCCATAATTACCATTTTCTTAGAAGTAATTACTATTTTCAGTGAAAATGGTAGTTATCTCTGTTTTAATGATAATTGCTACTATTTTCACAGTAAAAACACGGTAACTGTGACCTTTGCAGCAAGTAGGCTGCCATACTTGGTCTTAGTATGGGACAGAGGGAAGGAGTGGGAGTGGAGGTGGGGAGGGGAGGGTGGACTTCTGAAAGAATTGGCTCCTATTCGTAAGATCCGTCTGATCAAAAGCTCTGGCCGTTTTGCCCCTGCCGGAGTTTCCCCTGAGGTTTGCCCTGAAAGGAACAAATTCATATTGCCTCCTCCCCGCCCTCCCACCTTCCCCTCTATCTTCCTCCGACTCCACCCTTTCTCTTCCACCCCCTCCACCACATCCAGCTCCCTCCACCCACCACCTCCCCCCCCCTTGCCCTCGCCCCTACCTATTCCACCACTTCCCCCCCCCCCCCTCCCTGCCCCCACCGCCTCCAAATCAGTGCCATTCACCAATTTTCTCTATAGAAAATGATGTGGGATGGGGGTGGGGGTGGGGGTGGGGGACGAGGTGGAGGATTCAGAGCTATTGGGGAGGCAAGGGAAAATTGGTGGCCGAGAGAGGGAAGGGATTTTTTTTTTTAAATCATACTTCTTTTTATTCTTTTTTGTCTCCACAAAGGAGTCATACAAAATTCTATGTGATGGGTGTCACATGTGATTGAGGAGCTATCAGGCGTTTGACTGTTTTGTTGCAGTTTTCTGTGTGCGAGGGGTTGCTCGCTTGTGACAAAATATCGGGTTCCTTCTGTTTGGATAGCCTTCTCTTTGTCTGTCTCTGTCTCTAATGTCTGTCTGTCTCTCTGTCTGTCCGTCTGTCTCTCTGTCTCTGTGTCTCTGTCTCTGTCTCTGTCTCTTCTCTCTCTCTCTCTCTCTCTCTCTCTCTCTCTCTCTTTTCTTTCTTTCTTTCTTTCTCTCTCTCTCTCTCCCCTCCCCTCTCTCTCTCTCCTCTCTCTCTCTCTCTCTCTCTCTCTCTCTCTCTCTCTGTCAGCCTGACCCTGGCTTTTTGTGTGTGTGTTTCTCTCTATTCCTTGCGTAAAACATTTTTGATTGGTTGATTTAAAGCATTGGAGTGACTGACAGGCCTAGAAACCACTCCCAAACAGATGGTCCAACAATGCGAAGCTACATTGAAATGGTTCTGTGTGGACATGTGGCTGAATGTTAGACATTGACGTTTTGTTTTCGCGTGTCCAAACTTCGTTAAAAAAAAATAATAATAATAAAAAAGCTTATGGTATCACGTTTGTATGCACATTCGAGTAGTAATGACAGTTTCAGAACTCTTGAGAGAGAGAGAGAGAGAGAGGAGAGAGAGAGAGAGAGAGAGAGAGAGACAGACAGACAGACAGACAGACAGACAGGGAGTGGGGGTGGTGTGGGGAGAAGGCCCAAATAAATGCAATAGAAAGGCACTGACTCATCTCCTCACTCACACAGCGCCATCTTTACCCCCGTCCCCCCCCCCCCCCCTCCCCTCCCACACACACAAAACTGGAGACATCCTATTTCTTCCCTCCTTCCTCCCCCCTTTAACCCCTCCTCCCCACATCCCCTGTCCCACCCTCCCAGGTGTCACTCATCACAAGGCAAGAGAGTCAGTGTCTCCACAGGTCCTGGACCCCGGTCAGGAACAAGCCCCCCCCCCCCCCCCCCCCCCCCCCCCCCCCCCCCCCCCCCCCCCCCCCCCCCCCCCCCCCCCGCCCCCCCTCCCCCTCCTCCCACCCATGAAATCCACGATCCGCTGCCCCCTCCTCCTCCTCCTTCTCTCGCTTCCTCCTCTTCTCCCCCCCCCCCCCTCCCACCCTTTCTACACACACACACACACACACACACACACCACACACACACACACACGCACATAACCACTCACCAATTCTCTCTCTCTATCTCTCTCTCATCTGCTTTTCTATCTGATCTCCTCACACAACACAGACACACACACACCACCACCACCACACATGACCAACGTCACAAGATATGTCTCATGAGATGACCACTTGTCAAAGCGGGTGAGGTCTGGGTTATTAACAACGTCAAGAAACACACTCTAGCACGCAAGCAGTTGAGCAATCGAGGAGAATCAAACTTCACGGAAGTGCGACGCTATCTTGTAAAGTTTTACTCCCTGATCTAAACATACTAACGAACAAACACACAAACAATAATGAAAGACTATGAGGAGGGGAGGAGGAGGAGTGATAACTTGCTGGAAGGCATGGGTGTATAGTGGCCAGGGGAGAGAGTCGCTTCTGGATCAAAGCGTCGTGGTTTAACCTCTTAAGCCCTAGGCAGGACTGGGAGGGAGGGGAATTTTAGACAGGATAGGGATAAGAGGCAAAAAGGGGAGGGAAAAAGTCCTTCGGAATCAACATCTGTGAAACACTCTAACCCTTCCATCTTGATGAGAAGCCCCTTGTTCGAAGCATGTAGTTGACACACACACACACACACACACACACACACACACACCACATCCCTCCACAACCCACTCACTGCCATCACAGAACACACACAACACACACAACATTACACAAACAACAACAATAACAATTACCTCGGTAAGATACGGCCATCTGTCCATTCGGAATGGAGACCAATGTAAAGGGAAACTAAATTTGTAAAAAAAATAATTAAAAAACGTGTTGATACGACATGTCCGGAGACGAATGTGGCTCGTATGTAGAAGTCAGACTCCACAAGACTTTTCACCAGTCGGCGTGATAGCCTAGAAGAGCGTGAGAAGGGAGCAGAAATGTTATAAAACATGTTCACAGTGTAATTGTCAGCTTTCCGGGTTTTTTTTTTTTTTTTTTCGTTTGTATGTTTTTTCGTTTCTGAATAAATCACAATGGTAAGATCTCATTTGAAATAGGTCCACTGTCAGATGAGAAGCGACGAGAAAGACACTTCTAAAAGGATGGGATCAGAACACCTATTTCTGTTTATTTCCAAAATGGTCAGTGAAGGATGAGGAAGAAGAGTAAAGAAGGGGGACTATGCGGGAAAAAAGAATGAAGATGTAACTAAGGCGGAGAAGAAAAAAAAAAAAAGAAATGACATAAGCTTGAGAGAGTGTCAAATTAAAAAAAACCAAACAAACAAAAAGAAAAACAACAAAAAGAAAAGAAAAAACTCGAGAGCAAAACCCACGCCAACATCCAGCCGATCCAGGATCTGTCCTGCGATTTGGATTTGCACCACGGATCTGCTCAACGGATTTGCACCACGGATCTGCTCAGCGGATCTGCACCACGGATCTGCTCAGCTGATTTGCACCACGGATCTGTTCAGCTGATTTGCACCACGGATCTGCTCAGCTGATTTGCACCACGAATCTGCTTAGCGGATTTGCACCACGGATCTGCTCAGCGGATCTGCACCACGGATCTGCTCAGCGGATCTGCACCACGGATCTGCTTAGCAGCGGATTTGCACCACGGATCTGCTTAGCAGCGGATTTGCACCACGGATCTGCTTAGCAGCGGATTTGCACCACGGATCTGCTTAGCAGCGGATTTGCACCACGGATCTGCACCGAGATTTTTTCCACCAAAATTGAGTGGATTCGTTCTCGGACCATAACCCATCTTTTCACCACATTCAGTTAGTTAGTTAGTTACTTAGTTACTTAGTTAGTTAGTTAGTTGGTGATTTATTTGTAATACTTATAAAGCGCTTATCCTTGTTACAGACCAAGCCTTAGGCGCTTTACAATCCATGCTGTTGTTTTCACAACAGTCTATCTGCCTGGGTAGAATCAACTGAAGAGCTACCTGCTTGTGCTTCAGTTAGCCATTTTCTGTGCCATTCAGTCGAACATCAGTCTTGTCTTCTTTTCACTAATTCTTCAGATCTTCACAGAGGGTGAACGCTGTGCGCTATACGCCAGTCCTTTATACCTACTGCCAAACACGCCTTATCCCCTGTATTTCGTGATGGGATTTTACATGTGTGTTACGAGCGAACACAAAGAAAACTTCGGTTTATAAATTCGTTCGAAAGACTTTTCGAAAGGGAAATAAGTACACTCAAAAAGGGAAATGAGTAAACTCAATGTGATCTCCGAGGAGGGAAAATTCCCCTGCCCCAAAACGGCCCGGCGGAGATTCGAACCCGCAGTACCACGATCACCAGGAGCTCCAATCTGATGCTTTGCCAACTGACTTATTCCCGTCCAGATTAAAAAAAAAAAAAAAGAAATGGGTCGAATAGTTACTGCTCCTTGCTAGTAGGCAAACTAGCCAAGCAACCAACCGTCGAATGCGAGTGAAAATATAACCTACTTTGCTGAGGAATACAAATGGATCGAGACACCCACCCCACCCCGCTCACCATTTACCTTCATCCTGCTCCTCCCTCCGCCCTGCCCCTTATCTTCCATCATTCTTTCTCTGTCCCTGGATGCTCCCCATAACAAACACAAAGAGAAAGAGTCCATGAGTGACTGTTGTGACCCTCCTCCCTCCCCACGGGAGCACTGTATGAACACACGGCAGTCACTGTGTAAATAAACTGAAACCGAGAGAGCAGAGTCTGTCCTCGTCAGACAAAGACAAAGGGGGGTCACTCCCGGTGATCCCAACGTCCCTCGTCACTTGCGTGGCTAAACCAGACAGCTCAGAGGGGGAGAGAGGGACTGATAGGTAATACTGTAAAGCCACAGAGAGTGTAGCCAAGTCCTCAGGCTTGTTTTGTCAGTACCACGAGGTCATGACTTTGTACCATTGTGACTGTTTCGTTTTGGTGGGTGTGTTTTTTTTTCTTCTTTCCTCTGTATGAGCCTCTGTTGCTGCCCGGTACTTCTCTTCGCTACTGTAGGCTACTTATCACCACAGTTCATGTTCTAACTTTGACTACATCGTGTGACTTTTTATGACTCTCTACGACTTTTTGCTACTGTATACAACTCTTTGGTGTCGTCATGATGTCATGTTTTTTTTTTTTCCGAGCTCGCATTGACTATTTTAAAACTTTGTATTATTTTTGGTACATTTATCTCTTGTTTCTTTAATTACTATGCACTTTTCACTTTTTTTTTTTTTTTTTTTGCTGTGTTCTTTTTATCATTTTTGTCTTCGACAAATGGTTTTTATTAAGTTTAGACTTGAAGGATGTGATAATAATAAGACTGCCTCAGCTGTAAAAGAAGGGAACTGTGAATCTCTAGCCCATGATTGGAGAGGGAAACCATGCGATTTGCATCAAACGATATATATATATATGTGTGTGTGTGTGTGTGTGTGTGTGTATGTGTGTGTGTGTGTGTGTGTGTGTGTGTGTGTGTGTGCATGGGGGGAGGGGGAAGGGGGAGAGAGAGTTGGTAGTTGTGAATCATATCCTTTCTTTAGAACTGAAAAGAATCCCTTTTCTCTCTCTCTCTCTCTCTCTCTCTCTCTCTCTCTCTCTCTCTCTCTCTCTCTCTCTCTCTTTTTTTACTTTTTTTTTTTACTTACGTGTGCCTTTTTTCTTTTTATTCCGTTTTCCCTTTTTCTTTCTTTTTTTGTTTTCTCTCTTGATTAAGCGTTCACATAACCAAGCTACTACGACTTATCAGACTGAGCCGTAAACGGGCAAATTAGCTGGTAGAGCTCACATGTGACTCGGCTGCTTTATTGTGTTTGTAGTTGTACTTTTTCCCTTGCTCTTTTCTTTGTCTCATTTTCCTCTCTGCGAATTTCTTGCCAAGGCAAGTTCTTGTATATACTAGTCTTCGCTGAGATCTTACCTATGTCTGGCTTGTTGGTTTATTAGCTGTGGATGCTTCTATTCGGGCATGCGTGTGAATGTGTGTGTGTGTGTGTGTGTGTGTGTGTGTTGTGTGTGTGTGTGTGTTGTGTGTGTGTGCGCGTGTGCGCGCGCGCGGGTGTGTGTCTGCGTGTGCGCGCGCGCGTGTGTGTGTGTGTTGCATGTGTATGTCCGTGTGTGTGTGTGTGTGTGGTGTGTGTGTGTGTGTGTGTGTGTGTGTGTGTGTGTGTGCGCGCATGCGTATGTGCATGCGTATGTCCGTATGCGCATGCGTATGTCCGTGTGTGTGCTCACGCGCGCGCGCGCGCGCGCGCGTGTGTGTGTGTGTGTGTGTGTGTGTGTGTGTGTGTGTGTGTGTGTGAGTGTATTGTGCATGCGTGCGTATGCATATGTCACAGAGAGAGAAAGGAAAAGACAGACAGACAGATAGACAGACAGACAGAGACAGAGAGACAGAGAGAGAGAGATGTTTGTTGCTTATTAGTGTTTACATTAGTCCACTGGTGATGTCTTTTTCCCCCTCTAAAAATATCAATGAAGGGTGACACAAAGCGACCCTAAATGCTTTCATATTTATAAATGTCGATCTGCTGACTATTTTCTTGACACCGCAGACTGAATTTTGAAATCCAACTCCCATTTCAAAGTAGATTTATGACCTAACCCTTCCACTTCACCTTGAGAGATTAAAGGGGAGATAACCCATCCTGGAGCACAGGTTTAGGGGCAGACTGTGTGTGTGTGTGTGTGTGTGTGTGTGTGTGTGTGTGTGTGTGTGTGTGTGTGTCTGTCTGTCTGTCTGTTCTGTCTGTCTGTTTGTTTATGTGTGTTTGTGTTTATGTGTGTGTGCGCGTGCGTGCGTGCGTGCGTGCGTGTGTGTGTGTGTGTGTGTGTGTGTGTGTGTGTGTGTGTGTGTGGTGTGTGTGTGTGTGTGTTTGGCGTGGTATGTGTGTATGTGTGTGTGTGTGTGTGTGTGTGTGTGTGTGTGTGTGTGTGTGTGTGTGTGTGTTGCATGCTTATGTCCGTGTGTGTGTGTGTGTGTTGTTGTGTTGTGTGTGTGTGTGGTGTGTGTGTGTGTGTGTGTGTGTGTTTTGTTGTTTAGACAGTATAGAATTCTCACATGCTGTCAGTTCCACCTGGAGTGCGATCAAACCGCTCATGTGAAATGAAATTGATGAGTGAATGTTTGTCCAGGTTTCAAATTTAGCCCGTAATGTCTTTGTTCCCTTGAAGGCGTTCTTCTTTGTAAATGATACGGAATGAGTGAAAGAGATAAAATAAATGAATATTCTTTTATTTTCAAATGTGGACAGACACAGACACAGACACAGACACAGACACAACACCACACACACACACACACACACACACACACACACACACACACACTCACTCTCCCCTCTCTCTCTCCTCTCTTCTCTCTCTCTCTCTCTCTCTCTCTCTCTCTCTCTCTCTCTCTCTCTCTCTCTCTCTCTCTCTCTCTCTCTCTCTCTCTCTCTCTCTCTCTCTCTCTCTCTGCCTTAGAGGATCACAACCCAACGAAGCCAAACTGAGAGCTGTCATCACGCCCACTCTCACAGACAGCTAGATTTAATCACAGTGATGTTAGCAGTCACTCAGGAAAAGAGACATACATATCAACACACACACACACACACACACACACACACACAGACCGGGGGACAGAGGAGAGGGAGGTATGGATCAGAGAATGAGAGAGAGAGAGAGAGAGAGAGAGAGAGAGTCAGGGAGAAGGAGAGAGGGAGGGAAGAAGAGAGACAGAGAGACAGACGGGCACAGAGAGAGTACGCCAATAAGAAATTTAATATCATTCTATCCCTGACCCCTTCTTTCCTGGGGTCCTCCCCCCCCCCCCCCCCCCCCCCCCCTTCCATCTCATACCCAGGAAAAGCTCTTGGTGACACATGAATTTTGTCGAGTCTCCAATCTCACCTGAGGGCAGGGTCACAGCGTACAATGACCCAGAATGTCTTCCATATCCTAACATAATGCTGTTTTTGCAAGTGAGAATCATCCCTTCACCAGTTTTTGTGTGACTGTTTCTAGTTTCACTCAAAAAAATAATAATGAAAATGTTATCTATGCCTCGTCAATACAAATGATTTCAATTTTTATTGCAGTGATCAAATTTTGTGCCGAGTTTTAAAATTGCAATTACTTTCGAGAACATTGATGAATTTAGATAGCTAGATAGCATTTCATAGGAAGCAATTTTATTATTTCAAAGCTTTTGCTGCTAGAACGCCATCTGTATAAAAAGTTGATGACAATGATGATAATTGTTTTCTCTTAGCGATCAAAGTCATTTGTCGACAATGTCTCGTGAATTGTGCGCATAATTATACAAGCGTCATAATTATTCATTGGCGTACCTTTTTGCCTTTAAAGTATAATATCAATATGAAAACGGAAGGCAATGGTTGCTGCGATTTGAAAATTTTATTTGTGTTGTTAAATCGCTATTCATGACGAAAGTTATTGCTTTCATGTCCAAAATGCAAAGCTTTTGAAAACAGTAGATTAAACAAAATCATGCAAACCTGTAGTGAAACAGTAAGTAATACGTTTATACTTTAATATAAGACGTTGATGTTTTAATGCAACTTTTGAAAATGGTCATAAGAAGAAGTGTGATGTTAACCTTTTAACAATAATGATGCTAAATATACGTAAGAAACAATAATGCAAACTCCTTTAAAACGGCGAATAAGCGAGCAAGTAAAATCTGAATGCAAGCGTTTACAAAAATAAGTGATATATAAGTAAAAGAAAAAAGTCATAATGCATGCAGTCTTTTGGAAAACAGTAAATAATGAACAAAGAGAAAAAAAAACGAATGAAACACTAATGTTTAGTAACAAGTTGAAAAAAACAAATTATGCAAACCTACGGAAAATTGTAAGTAATAATCAAGTGAAACAATTTTTTTTGCAAACCTGTCGAAAATTTTTAATAATAATCCTGAACAGTAACTTTTAATCCGAATGGAAACAGAATAATTTAACTTCAGCGAACGAGGCTTATAATACCCGTGCACCCACACAGACAATGGATGCGAACTATACTTGGTATCATCAGTTGCTCATTTACCAGGATTTCTCTTCAAGCCAATATTCTTCTATATGTGTGTGTGTGTGTGTGTGTGTGTGTGTGTGTGTGTGTGTGTGTGTGTGGTGTGTGTGTGTGTGTGTTTGCTGCATGTCTCTGACAGGAAGTACATC
>CM031595.1:73217801-73227801 GCA_018398815.1 Conus ventricosus | reverse complement strand
TGCCGCGTGTCGCTTGCTGCTTAGTAGTGCGGAAAGATGTCATTTAGACGCAGCAAGCAGCACGGAAACATACGAATTTGGTCTCCCTTTTCTTTTTGAGTTGGTGTTGAGAGGAAATTGCCGTGAAATATACGGTATGAAGGTGTCTTGTTGTTGTAGTTGCTGTTGTTGTTTTTATTCTATTATTGAAGGCTACGAACAGTAACCGTAACAAAACACATACCCTCTGACCATAGGCAAAACCACCCACCCTCTGACCATAGGCAAAACCACCCACCCTCTGACCATAGGCAAAACCACCCACCCTCTGACCAGAGGCAAAACCACCCACTCTCTGACCATAGGCAAACCACCAACCTCTGACCATAGGCAAAACCACCCACCCTCTGACCATAGCAAAACCACCCACCCTCTGACCATAGGCAAAACCACCCACTCTCTGACCATAGGCAAAACCACCCAACCTCTGACCATAGGCAAAACCACCCACCCTCTGACCATAGGCAAAACCACCCACCCTCTAACCATAGACAAAGCCACCCACCCTCTAACCATAGGCAAAACCACCCACCCTCTGACCATAGACAAAGCCACCCACCCTCTAACCATAGGCAAAACCACCCACCCTCTAAACAACAGTGACCGCCCACCCTCAACCCAGCAGACAAAAAGAAAACGAAAAAAGAAAACAGTCAAGAGACAAAAACAAAATTATAAGCACATTTGCTCCCTATATAGACATCCCCCCGCCCCCCCCCCCCCCCCCCCCCCCAAGCCCCATTAATAGATTAAAAAAAATACCATCTACCTACTAACAAACACACAAAAGAACACCCACCCAGCAACCGACAGTCAAAATAAAGACAAAAGTTTTCGACTACCAACTAACAATATTAAAAGAAGAAGACACCAACCAACTCTCAGCCAAAAAACAAAACAAAACAAAAACAAAACTTTCTAGCCAGAAAAGAAAAACAAATCTGCCTTCTAAACAAGACACGAAAGAAACTCTCAAGATCTAACCAATGGACAGAAATTCCCATCCTCTGACCAACAGACAAAAACAAAACATCTAACCAAAAGAAAAATACCACCCGCTATCTAGCCAACAAACGAAGATCGCGCATCCTTTAACCAGTTGACGAAAGCACCCACCTTCTAACCATAAAGAAAACCATCCATCCTCTTACCATAGGCAAAACCGCCCACCGTCTAACCATAGGCAAAACCAACCACCCTCCAACCATAGGCAAAACCACCCACCCTCTTTCCATGGGAAAAACACATACCCTCTAACCATAGGCAAAAATCACCCAATCTCTAACCGTCGGCAAAACCAACCATCCTCTAACCATCGGCAAAACCACCCACTATCTGACCGACAGTCAAAACCACCCACCCTCTGAGCAATAGGTATAGTCAACCACTAACAAACAGACAAAAACCATTGACCGACAGACAAAAGAACACCTACCCTCTGACCAACTGACAGAAGACTACCCCACCCCACCCCCTGGTCAGCAGACAAAAACCATCCACCTTCTGACCAACAAAACAACAAACTCGCCACCCACCCTCGATCCAGCAGATAAAAAAAAAAATACCCTCTTACCAACTGACAAAAAAGAAAATCGTCTTACCAATAGCAACAAAAAAAAACAAAAAAAAAACCGCCCTCATATCAACAGAAAAAAAGCGTACTGCCACCAGTTTCCTATAGACCAAAAAAAAAAAAGAAAAGAAAGAAAATCCGATTCGCTAAGTAGCAGACAGAAAAAAACATAACTACCAACCAACGAACCAACAGACAGAGAGAGAGAAGGGGGGGGGGGTGAGAGGGAGGGTGTTCTCTCAGACGCACGCACGCGTCAACGTACAGCGTACAAATACTTCTACACACACGGACCTATAACTCGACACCAGTTGAATACAGGGTGAAGCGACAACCAACTCCACCTCCCTAATCGGCACTTGGGCGCGTCACGCTGAAAAGAGTCTGGGAGTTGAATCACAGACACCCCCCACCCCCACCCCTACCCCCATACTCCCTCCTCCCCTCTCCTATTTCTGCTCTGCCCCAAGACCTGCCATCCGCCCTCCATACACACACACCCATCCCCTCCTCCTCTTTCTTTCTTCTTCCTAGTCCACCATCCCCTCCCTCCCTTAACCCCCCCCTACTCACACGCATATACACCCAGTTCAAGTTCCCTGCAGTTATGAGTCGCCGCAGACAAGTAGGGGACCATGATTCTTTTTTTTCTTTCTTTCTTTCTTTTCTTTCTTTTTCTTTCTTTCTTTCTTTTTATTTTTTTTTCTCTGTTCTGCGGATCAGACTTGGGCCTTGAGCTTTAGATATATGGTACTTCTTTCCATTTGTCTCCTGCATACACCCCCCCCCCCCCCACCACCTTCCCCACATCCTCTCCTACATCCCGAATTTCTTTGATCACCTCCACCTCCCCCAATCCTTACTAAACCCTCTCTCTCTCTCTCTCTCTCTCTCCCTTCTCTTCTGCCTTTTCGAACTTTTCGCTTTACCCTCCCTCCTCTCCCTCCTCCCTCCCCCTCCCGCCCAGCGTCCTCCTGTCGTTTGTTTGACGTGTCGCTTGTTCACGGAGCGGCGGGGGCAGGACTGAAAGTTGTGGTCGATACCTTTCCATGCAGGGAAAGGGGGGGGGGGGGGGGGGGGGGGACAGGCGGGACTGTTGACCTGTTGAACGCACGTGCACAGAACCTTAGCGAGTCGACGGGATTTCTTTTCGTGCCTGCCCAGAGCGTTAGGAAGTACAGAGGGAGAGAGTGTGAAGATCCGGAAAAGAGACCAGTGAGTGAGTGAGAGGTTTATCAGAAAAAAAAAGTTGAGGTTTGGTGAAAGGACACATGGCATGGGGTAGACTGAGAGAGAAGGCAGACAGAGAGATAGAGACAGAGTGCTGACCCCGACCAGAATCGCATAGTATATGAGGAGTGACAGTAGACCTCGCCCACTTGTGGACGTGTAGTTTTCGGTCCGTCACGACCAGTGGATACGGAGAGGGAGTCTGAAATCACGTCTCTATCCTCCACCTCCTATTCGTCATCCATCCCCCCCCCCCCCCCCCCCCCCCCCCCCCGCCCCCCCCTCATTCCAGCAGGCAGGGGAAGGCACTCAGCTAGCTGCGGCTGACTTGTCTTTGTCAAGCGGCAGGCTCCGCTTGCAATTAATAGAGATCGCTTGTCAGTTCGCTTCGTGTGTTTGTTTCTTTGGCTGCGACTTTTGTGTGTGTGTGTGTGTGTGTGTGTGTCTCGTTTCGATCCAGTGGCCAAGAAGTGATGAACGGTGGTGAGCTTCTTTTTTTTGTTTCCACCCTCCATTCGCATTCAACAGATTTCCCCGGAGATGTGTGTGTGTGTGTGGGGGGGGGGGGGGGGGGGGGATTTTTTTGTGTGTTCCAAATGTGGTATGGAAAGTGAGATCATTTCTGTTATGTTTAGATTTTTCTTCTTTTTTTTTTTTTAGAGGTCACGTAATTTTCTTTGTATTTTTCCTACGAGATGTTATGACTGAAGAAGTGCTGTTGGTTTTCTTTTCCACTCTGTATTCTATCGAGGAAGTGACCAAGTTCGATTTTGTCCCCTCTGACTATACGGAAGTGATGTCAGTTTAGCATTTTTTACTGCGGAAATGACGTCAGTTGCTTGTTTGTTATTAATACACTTAGGGACTGGTTTTTTTTTTTTTTTATTAATCAGATTTGTTCACCAGCCGGAATACCTAGCGAACACTTGCGATTTTGAGATGGAAAATTAATTGATTGAAACGACAATCATGAAATGTTTCTGGTACCATGGAAGGAATGTAAGCGACGACACTAATCAATTGGTCAATGTCAAGTTTAAAGCTACAATCGTCTGTTCAAATGTAGGTCTAAACTTCTTCAATTTATTCAGCAGGATTTCATTTATAGAGGCGATATTTGTAGTTTTCGTTGTTAACCCTCACCGCGAAACTTTCCGGTCTTCTGTTTGCAAATTTCGACATGTTGATTTATTCAAGAAGCCCCATCATCAAGCAAACAGATCTAGAGAGTCTAAGATTTGATTTGAAATGCATGCTTGGAGAACGATCGGGATATTGACTGTTTGCATTTCAGGCACACCGTTCCACGTCCACGTTTGAGTAAATTCTCTTTCTTATTGAATTGTTGGGCAAAATTGCTTCGGCCGTGCCCAACAGCGGCATCTGTCCCATGAAAATGGCGGGGTCATTCTCGTTGAACATGAGCTCTAACACAGATTATCTCCCTTATGTATTTCCGAACATCGTCCATTTTGACCGATGTTTATTATCGTTTGTCAATCCATTTGTTGGTTGGATCATTGAAGGCACATACCGCAGGCTCAAGTTTGAGTTTGGTCAGGTGTAAGACGGCACAACTAACAACAAGACAGCCTCATTGTTGCTACATCTGTGGAGATTGTCTTATTGTCTTTGGTGCAGTATCATTCTTTGATAGTCTTTAGACTGACCGGTTATCGCTGAACTGTAGACTGCCTGATTGTCCCTCATACAGCAGCCACTCCAATTGTCGCTCATACTTTAAACAATGATTGTTACTAATACAGTATAGTTTGTCTGATTGTCCCTCATACAGCAGCCACTCCAATTGTCGCTCATACTGTAAACAATGATTGTTACCAATACAGTATATTGTCCTTGATACAGTAGACATTTTTTTGTGTCCCTGATTCTGTACTGATTGTAGTTGATACAATAGAGGCTGATTGTTTGCTAATACTATGAAGATTGATTGTCTCTTATATCATAGAGGCTGTCCGATTGTCTGTGATGCTAGTGAGACTGACTGATCCATTAAGATGGTCTGATTCGTTAATTCTATTAGAGATCGTCTGATTATCCGTAAAACCCCGCAAAGACTGATTGCTCTCAAACTGCAGATTTTTCAGATTGTCCATTATATATGATTTTCTGATATTGGAGAGGTTGTCAGATTGTCGCTGATACTATATGGACTATCTAATTGGCAATAATACGATAGAAAATATCTGATTGTCGCTAATACTATTAGCGTGCCCAAGTGTTCGTGATTCTAGAGATCGCTTTATTGTTGCTAATGCTATAGGGACTGTGCTAATGCTATAGGGACTGTCTAATTGTACCTGATGCAATAGAGATTATCCTAGATTATATTATCCCAGATTATACAGTGATTGACTAATTATCATGAACACTATTAAAGAGTATAAGATTGTTCCGAAAACCATAGTCGGATTGCTTCTGATGCTATGGAAACGGATTGTCTCTGACACTAGCACAGTGTCGTGTTCTCTGATACGATAGAGGGTCTCTCACTGTCGCTGATGCTACAGAGAGCTATACCAACCAATCAACGTAGAAAGAGAGATTTTTTGTCGCTGATACTATAGAGATCTATTGTCGCTGATACTATAGAGATCTATTGTCGCTCATACTATAGAGATCGATAGTCGCTGATACTATAGAGATCTCTTGTCGCTGATACTATAGAGATTCTGTCCTGACTATAAGCATTGTCGCTGATACTATAGAGATCTATTATCGCTCACACTATAGAGATCTATTGTCGCTCATACTATAGAGATCTATAGTCGCTGATACTATAAGAGACAGATTGTTGCTGATACTGTAACAGACCGATTGTTGCTGATACTGTAACAGACCGATTGTTGCTGATACTGTAACAGACCGATTGTTGCTGATACTATAAGAGACCGATTGTTGCTGATACTGTAAGAGACCAATTGTTGCAGGTACTACAAGAGACCGGTTGTTGCTTATACTATAAGAGACCAATTGTTGCTGATACTATAAGAGACCGATTGTTGCTGATACTATAACAGGCCGATTGTTGCTGACACTATAAGAGACCGATTGTTGCTGATACTATAACAGGCCGATTGTTGCTGATACTATACAGGCCGATTGTTGCTGATACTATAACAGGCCGATTGTTGCTGTACTATAAGAGACCGATTGTTGCTGATACTATAACAGGCCGATTGTTGCTGATACTATAAGAGACCGATTGTTGCTGATACTATATAGGAGACCGATTGTTGCTGATACTATAACAGGCCGATTGTTGCTGATACCATAAGAGACCGATTGTTGCTGATACTATAACAGGCCGATTGTTGCTGATACTATAAGAGACCGATTGTTGCTGATACTATAACAGGCCGATTGTTGCTGATACTATATAAGAGACCGATTGTTGCTGACACCACAGCGCCTCATTACCCCGGATACTACCAAGCCGACTCTCTCCGACTGTCCATGGTACTACTACAGATATTGTCGGATTGTCCCCGATTCTGCAGAGATTGTTTGCTGGTGGCTGACTCTCTCTGACTGTCTGTCCGTCCCTGGTACCGTACAGATTGTCTGATTGTCCCCGATACTGCAGAGACTGTTTGCTGGTGGCTGACTCTCTCTGACTGTCTGTCCGTCCCTGGTACCGTACAGATTGTCTGATTGTCCCCGATACTGCAGAGACTGTTTGCTGGTAGCTGACTCTCTCTGACTGTCTGTCCGTCCCTGGTACCGTACAGATTGTCTGATTCTCCCTGATACTGCAGAGATTGTTTGCTGGTGGCCGGCAGTTGGGTCAACCGTCGTATTGGAACGGGGACTGTTTGCGGCCATCCATCATTCTGTGTCCCGCTGTGGTGTCGCCGTCACCGCACTGTTGACTCTCTGTCTTGGGCCCTGGGATCCGCGTCCTGGGCCAGCTAGCTACGGACATTTATTTTCCTTGGCTGCGAACTCCCTGGAGTTGTCATCATGTAAAAGCGTTGCCTCGGTGGAAAATGTTCTCATTTTATATTCAGAGGGTTTTCATAGAGAATACGAGGATCTGAACACAGTCCTTGGTGAAATTTGTTTGTTGCTGTGTGCTGGTGTAGCTGGGGTTATAGCACGGTGTTGACTTGATCAGGAATTAAGGTTGTTTGTTTGTTTTTGTCACCTTCGCCCCTCGGAGTGAATTGTTTACTGGTGGAATTTTGCTCATCTCCAAACCCTGATAAAGGCTTCAATGGGCTTCAAACACCTTGACTCGCCTACCTCTGAACTTTGACCGGCCTTGACACACATGAGCGTGGGCGAACTGGCTTTGAAATAGTTTAGAAGTTTACGCACGATCAGTTTCAGTTTGATTATTATTTGTTTATTTTCATAGGCCATAGGGTTGTTTTTGATTTGGGTGTTCAGACAACGTGCTGGCTTTAAAGTAGGTGAGTTTTTAGTTTTATAATTGATTGGTTTATTTTGATAGTCTGTGAGGTAGTTTATTGGTTGGTGGTTCAGATAGTGTGCTAGTTTCTAGTTGGTGACCTGGTACTTTTCTAGTAGACTATTTCGGTAGCTCACTAGGTAGTTAGTTGGTTACTTCTGCTCCTAATTTGTTAGTGTGCCAGATTTTGATTTAGTTTCTTATATTTAAAAAAAAAAGTTGGGTTATTGGCTGATCAGTTAGTTAGTCAGTTGCTTAGTTAGTTAGTTTGATTGTTTGTTTGTCTGTCGGTTAGTTAGTTGCTTACTCGTATATCTAGTCTGTTAGCTTACTTCAGTTCAGTTCAGTTTAGTTTAGTTTAGTATGCTCTATTTTAGCAAGCTAGTTAATTAGCTAGTCAGCGAGTGGGTGGGTGATTGAGGGAGTGGGTGCGCGAGTGAGTTCACATCACTTGGTCTCGGCCTTCCCCTGTCCTCTCCTTCCCCCCCCCCCCCCCTTCCTCCCACCCGCCCCCTTCCATAATACCCAGCTCTAATCGAAGGATGTCAGCCACCAGGAAGGCGTCATGAGTTGCCGCGTGCGTCACATCACCAGACGGTGCCTGCTCTTCGCTGCCTTGTCACGTGTGATGCCAGGATTGAGGTCACCTGCCCTTTGAACCTGGTTATTCCGTGGAGATCGCTTTTTTCTGGCCTGCCGGGATTACTTTTTTTTTTTTTTTCTTTTCTTTTTTCTTAAGGGTCAGCCACGTGGAGGCTGAGTTCTGAAAGTGATGGGAGGAGGATCTCCTCTTTGGAAATCGGTCGAAGACCGATCAAGGCTGTAAGCTGCTGGTGCCTTTGTTTTGGTTGCGGATGAGGTCAGGACCAATAGGGCCTTCTCTCTCTCTCTCTCTCTCTCCTCTCTCTCTCTCTCTCTCTCTCTCCTCTCTCTCTCTCTCTCTCTCTCTCTCTCTCTCTCTCTCTGTCTCTCTCTCTCTCTCTCTCTCTCTCTGCCTCCTCTCTCTCTCTCTCTCTCTCTCTCTCCTCTCTCTCTCTCTCTCTCTCTCTGTCCTGTTCTGTCAATTATGGAAGATTGAAGGGAGACGGGGGTGGGGAGGTGAGGGTGGGGGATGGGAAAGGGCCGAGGGAGGAAGAGAGTTGGGTGGAGGTATGGGGGTGGTCCCGGGGTCAGAGGAAGGCACGTGAACTAGTTATAAGGGAGGTCTGTTGTGGTGATAGTGAGCATCTCTGAACGTCAACGTTTACGAACCTATGAATGGCACTGTGTACGAATTTTTAAATGTAAAATCTCATCAGTGGGTCAAATATTATTTGTTACTTTATTACGTTGCATTATTTTTCCCGATTCATGTCAGGACATAAATAAAGAATCGGAGATAAAAATTCCTGAAACATTTCTGTAAATATACTAGGTTTTTTTTCTTCCTCGTTCTGGGAATTAGATTTTAAACTAACTAAAAAGTCAATGCTTGAAAAGGAACTGTGTTACCTGGCGATCCCATCCAATTTGGTTCCAATGTCCAGAAGCGGCAGTCCCGCGTGCCGTTTATTCTTCTGTATCCTGCTTTACACGGGGTATTATTGCTGCCATTGACGACAACGATCGCTGGGTCGATCGCCGTTCCAGCAGTACAAACTGGTTCCAGTTCCTCCACTTTGGTGCGTTCGATTCTCTGTCACCAAGTGCCAAGAGATCCGATATACCGATAGACGACATTGACTGCCTTCCCCCCCCCCCCCCACCTCACCCCCACATCTCTCTCTCTCTCTCTCTCTCTCTCTCTCTCTCTCTCTCTCTCTCTCTCTCTCTCTCTCTCTCTCTCTCTCCTCTCTCTCTCGGGTCCGCCCTGTCTTCTCATTCTCTCCTCGTGGTAACATAAAGAGAAAAGACTGCGGAAAGGTGCGGGTTTTATGTACACCTGTGATTCTGAGTCTGGACGGTATACCGTCCTTACCACTTGCTGTGGCGGCTGCTGTAGCTTCCAGCGAAGAGGCCTCCTGTTGTTAGTGGTGAGTGAGTGTCTGTTGAACTGTGTCAACATCGATCACTTGCAGCTGAAGAGGTTTCCATTTCTTGCTTCGGTGAATCATCCGGGACTGTACAACAAGCGCAAAATCAATACTTATCTCAGGTAGTCCACTGAAGTAACCTGCGAGGAAGACAGTCTTGAGGGGTTGGTTTCAGTCCGTTTGAGACGGAAAATCTGTTATTGTTGTTGTTGTGTATAGTCTTCGGTACTAGTAGACCTTTTCAAGCAAATTATTATGACTCGCTGTGATTGGAAATCAAACCTTAAAGCAGTGGTTCAAAATCGTGGTAAAGAATCGTTTTTCAACACTCATGCCTACTTTTAAAACACACAGCTGTGTTGTTAGTTTGCTACTCAGTTTCAAGAAGCTGTATGAAGTATAGTTAGGATACATTTCCTCTTGAGGGGTTTCATCGTGATGTATATATGCCGTTGGTGTGGGCTGGCGATGGGCGAGAAAGGAATAAGAGCACATTGCTTCCACGGCTTTCTGGCTGAGCGTTGTACTGGTTCTTTCCACGCTGTGTGAGGCGTTGATGAGGGATGAAGATATTCTACAGACACCTTTGTGTTTCCTCTGCGCGTTCCTTGATGACTTCCTCCTCTGTGTACACGAGGTTCTCTTCAGCATGAAGATCCTCCCGGCCAATGACTGACAGGTCATCCTGACAATGATGCACTCATTAACCAG
>CM031595.1:73175301-73205301 GCA_018398815.1 Conus ventricosus | reverse complement strand
GAGAGAGAGAGACTGAGAGAGAGAGAGAGAGAGAACAGAGAGAGAGAGATACTGAGAGAGAGAGAGGGATCAGTAGGTATTTAGGATGGGAAAAGGAGGAAGAACTCACAATGTCGGTCAGAAAACCAGGTCAAAGGCTGAAAGGCTGGAGAAGGAGGAGGGGTGTAGGTGGGGTGGGGGGTGGGGTGGGGGTATAATTGCGTCATTTTAGTCCATCTTGAGCTCATTGAACGCTGGAGAGGCTCTCCCCTGAGAGACTGGTACTGTGGCGCCTGGTCTCTGAGCACTGGAGAAGAGAGAGGTGAGGAGAGAAGAGGGTGAGAGAGAGAGAGAGGGAGAGAGAGAGTGGGAGAGAGACGGGGACCACAGACTAGGGAGACAGAGAGAGAGAGAAGATGGCGGCAGAGAGAGAGAGAGAGAGATGTTGGCGTGCACAGAGAGAGAGGTGAGCGGCAGGAGAGAAGAGAGAGAGATGAGAGAGATAGAGAGAGAGAGAGAGAGAGAGAGAGAGAGAGAGGTACTGTGCGATATTTTGTGAAAAGGAAGGGTGGGATGGAGAGGGGTGGGGGGGGGGGGTGTGGGGCAGGAGGTGTTCAAACTTCGTATTATGTCAGCGACCAAAATTGCTCACCAACGCGAGAAAGAACCGTACACAACACACACAAAGTCAGCAAAGTCGTACGGCATCATTCCTGAAGAAAATTGACCATCCACTATGCGCATTTCTTTTAATTAATCAATGCTAATCTTCCTTACTTGTTTCTTATGTAAAAAAAATGAACTCTAATACTGTTGTAAATATCTGCGTCAGATAGAGAGAGAGAGAGAGAGAGAGAGAAGAGAGAGGAGAGGAGAGAGAGAGAGAGACAGACAGACAACAACAGACAGACAGACAGACACAATCACACACACACACACACCCCACACACACACAACACACACACCACAGCACACACAACACACACACACACACAAGGCCAGAACAGACAGGCACCACAGCAGGCAGAACAGAGCAGAAACAAAGACAGAGAGATGATGAGGCAGACCAAAGGGGGAGGAGGAAGAAGCAAAGGGGTAGAAAAAGAAAGATGGAGAAAGAGAGAGAGATTTCAGAGAGAGAGAAAGACAAAGAGAGAGGGAGGAGAGAGATTAGAGAGAGAGAGAGATTTAGGAGAGAGAGAGAGAGAGAGAGAGAGAGAGAGAGAGAGAGAGAAGAGAGAGAGAGTGAGACAGGACAGAGACAACAGATAGACCTAACACAGATGGAGATTCAGCGATTGTCGATATGCAAGATCATGCTGAACCTCAATGGTTTATGTTTTTTTTTTGCCTCACGATGTCAACACATTGATCGGGTTTCAGCTGAGGTTTGTGCCTGCTTTGAATACAGGCAAAATTCGCATTTGTTTGTACGTGGTTTTTTTTTTTTTTTCTTCTATCTTCACTTTTTCTTCTCTGTTGTTGTTGTGGTACATGGTAGTGGTGGTGGTGTGAGTGTGGTGTGGTGGTGGTAATAGTGTTATTTGGTTGTCTTCTTCTTCTTCTTCTTCTCATCTTCTTCTTCTTCGTCTCCTCCTCCTCCTCACCTCCTCCTCCTCCTTCCTCCTCCTCCTTCTTCTTCTTCTTCTTCTCTTCTTCTTCTTCTTCTTCTTCTTCTTCTTCTTCTTTCCTCTTCTTCTTCTTCTTCTCTTCTTCTTCTTCTTCTTCTTCTTCTCCATCTTCTTCTTCTTCACCACTCATGGTGAACTTTTCAGTATTTCAAGTCCATGTCTGGGAATTTTTGTGCTGGAAATGGTCCTTGTTTGTTTCATCTCCTTTGACTCCGGGCTGTTCTTTTCCCTTTTTTCATTGTTTTTTTTTCCCACTCATTTGTTTACCGATTGTTCCCTGGCTTCAGCCTTTGTGCCATCCACCTGAGTTTATTCGTACATTTTTACTCCCCCCCCCCCCCTCTCCTCACCCCTCCCACTCCCCCTCCCCCTCCCCTAACCAAACCTCGGCCATGGAGATTAGGGTATCTACAGTATAAACTGAATCCCCCATCCCCGTTTCTGGATTATTTATTGGCCAGTAATTCTCTCTCTCTCTATCTCTCACTCTCTCTCCTCTCTCTCCTTCGCTCTCCTCATCTCTCTCTCTCTCTCTCACTCTCATCTCATCTCGCTCTCTCTCTGGCCACTTCCTGTGTTAAGCGTTTCTCACTTTGGTGCCTGATTTGTGTGCCTATGTATGGGTCTTTTTGTCAATGTCCTCGAAAAGAGGTTTACCTTTATTCTTTTCCAATCTTATTCCAGAGGAGATGTCGAACATCTGTCAGTATACATTGTTTCATCTCCAACTTCTAAACACTCTATATGCCCAGTCCTTTTCTCCTCTGTCACTATTCTTTTCAATCTACTACCCCCTTTTTTAAAAATTAATTTTGTTGTTGTTTTGTTTTTCTCTTTCTGACTGGTCATTCCCGTTTCTCTCTCTTTGTGACATGTTACTTTCCTTTGGTCTAGAAAATCGAAATATCTCTCTTTTTACCTTGTTAAAGGTATAACATGTTTTTTTTTCTTTGTTTTGGAGTGTGTTTTAAGGTTTTTCTTTTATAATATAGTATATATATATATATAAATATATATACGTATAATAATCTAATTAATCCCAAGGATAAGTACCGGGCAAAACCGTTCACAACTTACAGAGCAGCTTGTGTTGCAATGGATCTGCAAGAAATATTCAATTAAGAACAAAAGCTTGCTCAAATTTCTTAGATTAGAAGAAATAGGGGAGATTAAGCATTCCAATAATCTGCGCAGTGGTAGAATAATTCTCTAACTAACAGTAATGGGCTTAGTGGGTGAAATTTGGGGAAAAATAGCTAATAAATGCTTCATTCAAAATGAAGCCTTCACGCAAAGATATAGACTGCCAAGGGGGAGACAAACTCCAATGGGGAGATAACTCACTACTATATATATATATAAATATATATATATATATATATATAAATAATACTATCTATATATAAGATATATATTATCTCCCTCCACACTCTCGTGTTTATTCATTTACTATCCTTCACTGCAGCTTTGGGATGCTGTTGGATTCCTTTTTTGAATCCTTGTGGTGAGGAACACCACAGAATTGGTGGACTGTGGTGTGTCTCTATTTGACACCAGGAGCACAACACACTCAGCCGTGACTCCCTGATGAGTCCGATCCAGCGGTATGAAAGGCCTAGGAGCAGCAATACAAATAGAACTGCCTTCAAGAGGGCTTACATGGTTCACACAGGCAGCTAAGAAGGGTTTCTCATATTTAAAATATATCCCCGGTTTTTTTTGTTGTTTTTTTTTTGTTTTTTTTTTCTAAAATTTCAAATCTTTGGCCAAACATTACTATAATGACTGAAAATTTTTAGCCTGCCACTTGTATCCCCCCCACTAATTTAAATTGTTTCAGCATAATATATATAAATAATATATAAAAATATATATCAGGCCAGACGGGACGTGAGACATCAAATGGAATGCTCATTATACAAACCAATGTGGCTTTTCCCGTATTTTTGGTTGCTAAGTTTCACGTCCTTAAGAAAAACCATTGTAATCCGATTTGTATAAACTTAAGGTGAAATGGTTTTGCACCACACTCTAATCAAGCTTTTGTCTAACCGCCTGAAACATGCCCAACATAGAAATGAAAAAAAAGGTGAATGTCCCATCAACCCAGTGGCCTTAGGGCAGTGACCCAAACAATGAGAGGTTCAGCCTGTCAGGGGCACTCCATTGGGACGTGGAGCCCACCACTCTCCCTTCCCGACGCTTTAACCAGCCCGTGAATAACTGAATCATGAGCCCTTTTTAACTTCAGGTGGACAAGAGGGTGGTGTGTGTAGGGGATGGGGGTGAGGGGGGGGTCAAACCGCAAGAAAGCTAACCCATGAGTGGGTTTTGAACCCAAACAGTCAGCTCTGTCAAGGTAAACGATTTGACCACTTGACAACAAATCCCTCCATGATCATAACTGAAATCACATGTGAAAAAAGAAAGTTGTAAATTAATGTGTAAATGTTTTTTTTGTTTCTTTTTGAAATTTTTCTCCTTCACAGGTGTTTGTCATTTCCATACATACAGTCGCGCCCGCGCGCGCGCGCGCCCCGCCCACGCGCACGCATGCATACTCACGCATGACGCCTGCGCACATGCACAGGACAAACGCACCACACTGCCTTCGCCCCCCCCCCCCCACCCCACCCCACACACACACCTACTACTACAACACACATACTCCAATCAACCGATTAATAAACGTGATAAAGCAAGGCATTTTGACTAATAAGTAAAGAAATAGAAAGCATGTCCAGTATAGCATGACTAACTTGACACATTGCAAAGGGTTTTGTTTGTTTTGGACGTATAAAACCCCTGTCACCATAGCCTAGTAGTCATGCACAATGAAAGACGTCGATCCAATGAAGTACAGTTATTGTTGATCTTATCTTATTCAACATCTACAGCCGTTTCAAACAGCAGAGTCTTTATGGTATATGCTTTTTTTTGTTGTTGTTAGTTTTTGTTGCCTGTTTGTTTTGTTATCGTTTGTTATTTTGATTGATGACCATAACGTCTAATGCCCAAAGTCTGTTTGCACAGGCACAGCTATCAATTTGAAGTTCACAGCCAAATTTAAAGAGACCGTAATTCCAAGAGATGAATAATGCTCTGATTGATTTGATAAAAGGTGATACGTAACATGTTCATATCCCCCACCCCGCCACTCCCCTTGGAAGTTCAGAAATATCGATGTCCATATCGAATCTTTTCCTTTCTTGTCTTGTCTTGTCTCATCCTGGATTCGTTTTGGCTTTTGTCTTGTCTCTTCCCTGTTTTGTCACGGATGTCTACATCTCTTCTCTATTGTCAAGTCTGTGTCGTTTTTGGTCTCGTTTCGTCGAAACGTGTCCTAGTCTCGTCTGGATACGTCTCGTCATATCTCGTCTCATCCGCTTCTCTCGTCTCATCTCCGTCCTTTTCTCGTCTCATCACGTTCAACTTCTTTTTCTCGTCTCGACTCGTCTCGTCTCCTTCATGTCCTGTCGCCATCGCACTTGGGGACTTACCTTGAAAAGGCGCCCATCGGTCGGCTGGGAGATAAGGAAGCTGACGCTTAATCAATTATCCATGGGTGTGGGGGGGGGGGGGTGGGCGCAATATTGGAACAGCTACTAAATTTGGCTCTTCTGGTCCATTGATCGGCCGGCCTTTCGCGGCATCACAAAAGAAGTCCTCCAGTTCGCCTCTCCCTGCCCATTCACAGAAACTAGGCCACTGCACGGCGAGCTGTCGCTGTAACGCGTTCGGTCACACGCAGGAAGCAAACTGTGAAACACCCGTGCGTGTTTTGGAACTGTGCAAAATCTCGCTTGAAAGTTAGCTTAAAATGGTTATTACTTACTTGCCTCGTATTGTCGATTTTGACTGTCGATTTCAGTGCAGGAATGAAGAAGGAAAATCAATCAAGTCCAATTGGTTTTGACGTCAAGATTGTATCAGGTAACGTTTTGTCTCATTATTGTACGTCGTTCCTGCTAAATATACGCATACACACGCACACACACACACACACACACACACACACACACACAACAACAACACTACACACACACACACCCACACACGCGACGCACGCACGCACGCACGCAACAAGACAACACACACACACACACACACACCCACACAAGGTCACACACACTCATACACACACACACACACACACACCACACACACACACACACACACATCACACTACACACGCAAATACTCACACACACACACACACACACACACACACACAACACACACACACACATCTCTCAATCTCTCTCTCTCTCCTCTCTCATCTCGTCGCTCTCTCTCTCTCTCTCTCACATACACCCTCTCTCTCTCCCTCTCTCTCTCTTCTCTCTCTCTCACACACACACACCACACACACACACACACACACACACACACACCACACAACACACAGACAACCCACACACACACTCACACACACACGCACACCATCACCCAAACACACACGCACACACAAACGACACACAGACACACACACATGTCGGTTTACATACACCCTTTTATTCGGCGTCCCCCTTTTCCATGTTAACATACACAGGTATCTCTCCAACATCCCTATCCCATTTTTCCTATTAAAGTGATTACCTCCCTGTGTTTCCTAACCCAGTCTCATTCTACCTGGTTGTGCCGCCTCTCCTTTCTCTCATCTCTCTCTCTCTCTTCTCTCTCCTCTCTCTCTCCTCTCTCCTCTCTCTCCTCTCTCTCTCTCTCGCTCTCTTTCTACCTCGTCTCATCTCTCTGTCTCTCGCCTCAACCCTCTCTCTCTCTCTCCCTTTTCTCTCTCTCTCCCTTTCTCTCTCTCTCTCTCTCTCTCCCTTTCTCTCTCTCTCTCTCTCTCTCTCTCTCTCTCTCTCTCTTTTCTACCTCTCTCTCCCTTTCTCTCTATCTCTCTCTCTCTCTCTCTCGTCCACTCCCTCTCTCGTCTCTCTCTCTCTCTCCTCTCTCTACCCTCTCTCTCCCTTTCTCTCTCTCTTTCTCTCACCCCTTTCCTCTCATCCTTTCTCTCTGTTTCTCTTCTCTCTCTCTCTCTTCATCTCTCTCTTCGCCTCTCTCTCTCTCTCGCTCTCTCTCTCTCTCTCCTTTCTCTATTCTCCCTCATCCCTTTCTCTCTCTCTCTCTCTCCTCTCCTCCTCCTCTCTCATCTCTCCAAACTCTCTCTCTCTCATCCCTTTCGCTCTCTCTCTCTCTCTCCTCCCTTTCTCTCTCCCTCTCTCTCTCTCTCTCTCTTTCTCTCCTCTCCTCTCACTCTCCTCGCCATTCTCTCTCTCTCTCCTCCTCCTCCCCCTCTCTCTCTCTTTTTTTTCTCTCTCTCTCTTTTCACTCTCTCTTCTCTACCTCTCTCTCTGCTCTCCCTTTCTCTCTCTCTCTCTCTCTCTCTCTCTCTCTCTCTCTCTCTCTTTCTCCTCTCTCGACCTCCTCTCATCTCTCCCTTTCTCTCTCTCTCCCTTTCTTCTCTCTCTCTCTCTCTTCTATCCCTTTCTCTCTCTCCCCTCCTCTCGTTCTCTCTCCCATCTCTCTCTCTGTCTCTGCTGTCTCTCTGTCTCCTCTCTCTCTCTCTACTCTCTTCTCTCTCTCTCTCTTTCCTCTCTCTCTCTCTCTCCTCTCCCCCGAATCTCTCTCTCTCTCTCTGTCAGGCACAGACATGCATACCGCACAACACGCACACACACACACACACACACACAACACACACACAACACACACACACACACACACACGCACGCACGCATGCACGCCGTACACACACACGTACAACACACACACACACACACACACACACACACACACACACACACACACACAACACTAGCGTAACAGACGCAAGGCCCCGACTCCACCCCCCTCCCCTCCCCCCCGCCCCCCCCCCCCCCCTCGCCTCCCCTCCCTCATCTCTTCCTCACAGAGACAGAGACAGAGAGAGAGTAGAGATAGGAGATATCCATCCTCAAATTAATTGCCTTCCCTTACCCCCTCCCCCTCTTCTCCTTACCCCATACTCTCTCTCTCTCTCTCATCTCTCCGGTCCTCTCTTCTCCTCTCTCTACTCACTCTCTCTCTCTCTCTACTCTCCTCCCTGTCTTTTGACTGAAGAATAGTCAGTTACCTCTAAAACAATTAAGAAACGACGAACAAATTATCCCCCTCTCCCCACTACCGTCACCCACCCTTTCACTTTAACTCTAATGTTGCTCCCTTTCCCCACATAACGGCGCCCCCAGCGCCTGTGGCAACCGAAGTTTCCTTATGACATAGAATGTGGGAAGAATAAAAAGCTGAAGAGCCACGCAACACCCACGAAACAAATAGCCAATATTTCGTGTTTATCATAAAACCTATTCCAAGCACCAACACTGTCAACAACTAACAAATAAAACAGCATAGAAAATATATGATTATGGCCCCACACTGTTCACCCTTTTCGTTAGTTTGTGTGTTCGTTGTTGTTGAGGTTGTTTTCTTTGTCATCGTCATCTTCTAGTTGTAATCGGCATTAAATAAAGAATGTGGCGTCAATGCCTGTTGACTAAACGTATGTTTGATTTTAGTTTTGCAGTGTTATAAAAAAGTTTTCTTGACGTTTTTTCTGTTGACGGACGCTGTTGATTTGTTTGTTTGTTTGTTCGTTTTGTTTTTATTAGTTTGTTTATATTGTGTTTTTTTTGCAACAAACGATACAACTCCATGTTGTTATGTCTGCACCGTAATTAAAATGCATGGCTGTTGTTTGTTTTGCTGTGCGGCGTTTCGTTGTATTGTGTTTGTATTTGTTTCGTGAGGCTTGTGGGCTGTTTCGTTCCGCTGTTCTGCGCTGTGCTGTTTGGGTGGAGTGTAAGAAAGAATTGTGTTGTTGTGCGAAGAGTATAATGTGGAGTAGGGTTGAGGTGTTTTGTGTTCTTTGAGCTGTGGTTGAGTTATATTTGCTGTGTTTTGTGTTGTGATGTGACATGCCGTGCTGTGTCGTGTCGTGTCGTGTCGTGTCGTGTTCGTGTGTCGTGGTCGTGTCGTGACGGTTGTGTTGCGTGGTTTGTGGTTAGTTAGGTATAGTCGTATCCTATTGGATAGAATAATGTTTTCTTGTGTGGTTTTGTTGTGGTGTGTTCTCTTACGTTAGTTACATCGAGTTGTGTTGGATTGTGTTCTGTTGGGTAGAGTCGTTTGTGTTTGTGTAGAAATGTGTGTGTTTAAGCGGAGCTACGTTTGTGTGCGGGGGGGGGGGGGGGGGGGGGGGGGGGGGGGTCGTGTGTGTGTTGTGTGTGTGTGTGTGTGTGTGTGTGTGTGGGGTGTGTGTGTGGTGTGTGTGTGTGTGTGTGGTTTTTGGGCTGCTAATGCCTTTGCAGCAACTGCCACAACCACTACTTCTGCTACGCTGCAACGGCCGCTGTTACTACTCTACTACTACTACTATACTACTATACTACTACTACTATACTACCAACAACACCACCATCACCTTCATCACCACCGGTTAGTGTAGTACTACCAAGGAATTTGTGTGTGCGTGCGTGTGTGCGTGCGTGCGTTCGTGCATGCGTGCGTATGTATGTGTGTGTGTGTGTGTGTGTGTGTGTGTGTGTGTGTGTGTGTGTGTTGTGTGTGTGTGTGTGTGACAAAAAACAGTGAATTCGCCTTCATCGTTCTTAGATATTGGTTTTACAACTACAGTTACAACTATTCAATTTCTGGAAGGATATATTATGCCATAACCAGAGACCGAACAACATGCCCTATAGCGGACGGACTGGTTGAAGAGAGGTGTTGGTGGGAAAAGGAGGAGGGGGGTGCATTTACACAAATGACACCGGTATTGTAGTATGCGCGTGTAAAGGGATCAATACCAGGTTCTGGAATCCACCGGTGATGCTTTTGTCTTTCGTTCGCCTCGCTGATGCCAGAGGAACTCGCCGCCTAGACCTGCGCCAGTGGTCTGTGGTTTGGCTCTGTAGTTTGCCTGGCTGGGTAGTTTTAGAAAACCACGAGACATGAGAATATAACGACTTTGTGATACTCTCTGTCTCCCTGTCTCTGTCTGTCTGTCTGTCTGTCGCTTGTCTGTCTGTCTCTCTCTCTCTCTCTCTCTCTCTCTCTCCTCTCTCTCATCTCTCTCTCCCTCTCCTCTCTCTCTCTGTGCCTTTCTCTGTCCCCCCCTCTCCTCCCTCTCTCTCTCTCTCTGTCCTGTCCTGTCTCGTCTGTCTTCTCTGTCTCCTCTCTCTCTCTCTCTCTCTCTCTCTTCTCTCTACTCTCTTCTTCTCTCTGTCACCGTCTTCTCTTTTCTGTCTGTCTGTCTGTCTCTCTCTCTCTCTCTCTCTCTCTCTCTCTCCTCTCTCTCCTCTCTCTCTCTCTCTCTCTCTCTCCCTCTCTCTCCTTTCACTCACTCTCTCTCTCAAACAAGGACAGAACACACACACACACACACACACACACACACCACACACACACACACACACACACACACACACACACACAAATTTAGAACGAGGCTATTATTTTGAGAAAGAAAGAAAAAAAAAAAGAATATTAGAACGAAAAGATCAAGAAAAGAACACAAGAAAGAGTCTGCAACGACAAGGGGTCTCCTTTATGTCACTGCTATTTGTAGTTGGACTTTGATGAACAAACTTCTGCTGGCTTTATGAGGCAAGACAGTGAGCGGAAAGTTCATGGGGATTTCTCTGGGGTCTTTCCAGAGGATGCCGCCGTCCTGAATATGAGTCATTGACAGGACGTAGATAGAGGGGTTGAACTTTGTGGGAAACTAGGCTTCGCTTCGTATGGCCAGTATGTCAGTTTTATATGTATGTATGTAATGTATGTATGTATGTATGTATGTATGTATGTGAATGTATGTATGTGTGTGTGTGTGTGTGGGCGCGCGCGCGCGCGCGCGTGTGTGTGTGTGTGTTGTGTGTGTTGTGTGTGTGTGTGTGTGTGTGTGTGTGTGTGTGTGTGAGAGAGAGAGAGAGAGAGAGAGAGAGAGAGAGAAAGAGATGATGGGGAGAGGGAGGGAGAGAGGAGGGGGCGTTGAGACAGAAAGAGACAAGAGAGATGGAGAGAGAGAGGAGAGAGAGAGAGAGAGAGAGAGAGAGAGAGAGAGAGAGAGAGAGGAGAGAGAGGGAGGGAGGGGGAGAGGGGTGGAGACGGAAGAGAGAAAGAGAGAAAGAATACAGAATACGGAAAGTTAATTCAAGTATAGGCCATTGCCCCTCATGAAGGGGTATATATATACAAACTTTTTTTTCATAACTGACAATATTGAGCAGTGATATTGTCCATGACTCATTTAGCAGTATATTCAAGAACTGAGAAGAAGGAGACAGACAGACAGACAGACAGACAGACAGAGACAGAGAGGGACAGAGAGAGACAGAGAGTTTGTTGTTGAAGGACAAAGATTTTAGCTGATGTCTAGACAAGAGTCTTCCGAAATGTCTCTGCTGTTGTACAACACTCCACTGAAACACAAAGTTAAGACCGCAGCAGAGAAGCAATGATAAAGAGAATGGAGCGTAATCATAATCAAAACGTTTAGAGTAATAGCAGATGTGGAAGAAGAAGAAGAAAAGGGGAAAAAGAAGAAGAAGAAACAACAACAACAACAACAACAACAACAGCAACAACAACAACAACAACAACAACAAGTACAACAACAACAACAAGATGATGATGAAGAAGAAGAAGAACAAAAAGAAGAACAAAAACAAAGGCAGCAGCAGCAGCAAAAACAACAACAACAAAAAGATGAACAAGAAGAAGAAAAAAGAACAAATACAAAAAAAGAACAAGAACGACCCAATAACAAAACGACAAAGACACACAACAACAACACAAAACCAACAACAATAGCAAGAAAAAGGGAAAAGAAGAAGAAAACAAGAAAAGAAGAAGAAGAAAAAGGGAAAAAAAGAAGAAGAAGAAGAAAAGAAAAAGAAAAAGAAGAAGAAGAAGAAAAAAGAAGAAGAAGAACAACAACAAAAACAACAACAACAACAACAAGATGAAAAAACGAAAAAGGGAAAAGAAGAAGAAAAAAAAAAAAGCAGGGGAAAAAAACAACAACTAAAAAACAACACAACAACAACAACAACACAAAAAACAACATCAACAACAAAAAAAAAACAAAAACAACAGCAAGTAAAAAGAAAAACAACAAAAAATTTTAAAACAAGAACAAGTACAAGAAAAGAACGAAAACAAGAACAACATCAACAACAAAAAATAACAACAACAACAAATTAAAAACAACAACAAAAAAAGAAGAAAAAGAACAACAACAACAGCAAATAACAACAAAAACACAACAAAAACAAAAAAGTTTAAAGACAAAAAAAAAATGCCCCGGAGCCCAAATGGTTACACCCCGCTTCCCTTTCCAAGTGTCATTTCGTGAGTTCGAGCCGCCCCAATGGGGCCAAAATCGTTTCGCCTAGAATAGTTTTTTGTGTCCACCCGGGCACTTAAGGGGGAAACTTGTTTTCTTTTTTAAGGATGGTAAAAGGGAAGGGGGAAGCAGAGGGAGGGGCTCCACCTTCCATCGTGCCGTCCCCTTGACACAGAAAACCCATTTAAAAATTCATTGCCCTTCCCGGCCATGAGCAAGGATTTTTTAAACCCTTTAAAAAAAACCTTTTTTATAAACAACAACAACTTTTGCAATGATATGATGACAGCAAAAATGAAAAAGAATTTTGATAAAAGTAATGATAGATAATAATGAAAATTATAAAAAATTGTATAATGATGATGATGTTTTATAAAAGAAGAGTAAAAAAAATTTTTATGATAAAAGTTTAAAAACAATAAAAAACAGAAAAGGTTTAAAGGGACTCCAAAAAACACAGTAAAACACACAGGGCACCCCGCAAAACACTTTACTCTCTCTCTCTCTCTCTCTCTTTTTTTTTCTCTCCTCCCCTCTCCTCCTCATCTCTCTCCCCTTCTCAATAAAATACATACAGTCAAAAAAAAGGTCTTTTAAAAACAGGGCACAAAAAGGAATTTTAAAGTGGGGATCAAAAAGGGCAACGAAACCCGTGATGGGAATACAAAATAAGAAAAAATGATCACATTTAAAGACAAATTTTTAAAAAGGGAACCGGATTATTTTCCGCCAAAACATGCAGCAAACAGTTTAACAGGACAAAAAAAAAAATGAAATTTCGCCCTCTTTGGGTTTTCCCCCGCAAAACAACAACATTCAGACAATGAAAAGAAGAACGAGCAACCACTTATTTTCTCATTTTGGGCGCAAAATGGTTTATGGTTTAAAACGAGCCTTAAAAAGGGGATTAGGGGAGTTGAAAAAATGAAAACCCCCGGGGATCATGGGAGTTGAAAAGTTTGATTATGACAAAAAAAAAGGGTTTACAATAGAAAAATAGTGACGATTGGGGCGATAAATGAAAACGTAAATGAAAGAGGGGGAAATTTTTTTTTTTTTGTTTTTTTTTGTTTTGTTTTTTTTTTTTTGGGGTTTTTTGTTATGACAATAATCGTTGTAGTTTTAAAGAAAGGTGCTAAAAGAAAAAAAAAACATATTTGGCAAAACACTGAAGAGAGAAAAAAAAAAGGTTGGAGGGGGGTAAAACAGTAGGGAAATGTTTTTTTTTAAATTTTTTTTTAAATTTGGCAGATATTTGTGATAAATATGATTATGGTAGATTGAAATAGTTTTAAAACTATGGAAAATAGAAATGAAAACTAAAAAAAAAAAGGGGGTGGTAAATTATGATGAGGTGGGTTTTAAATGTGGGATTTGGTAAAAAATGATAATAATTTTTTGGAAAGGAATGGAAGTATCAATGATGAAGGCTACCGTTTTTTTGCTGAAGAAAAAAAAATTAGAAAAGGGAGGGGGGGAGACTTACAACAGCCCAGACAGGAGGGCCGAACGGATAGAAAAATGCTAAAACTGAAAAACTAACGAGAAATTTTAGGGAGAGAAGAGGAGGGGGAAGAAGAGAGCGAACGTGCGTCGTGTGTTTGGTGTATAAACTGAGAAATATGCAAAGTATGTGAAAGTGTGGGGGTATCTTCCTCTCTCTCCCCTCTCTCTCTCTCATCTCTCTCTCCACTCTCTCTCCTTGTGGGGGGTGGTGGGGGGTGTGTTCGAGACAGAGAGAGAGAGGAGGCAGCCCTGACAGGATAAAGGGATAGACCGAGCGACGACCGAGCGAGAGAAAGAGAGAGATAGGGAGAGAGAGAGAGAGAGAGAGAGATTTAAGAGAGGAGAGGGGAGAGGAGAGAGGAGACAGACCCAGAGACAGAGAGAGACAAGCCCGAAGAAAACAGAGAATTAAAATCTTTATACCCAAACTGTTTGCGCAGAATTTTCAAATGGCAAGGGGGGCAAAAAAATAGAAAATCAATCGGAAACTAGGACGCAAACGAACAAAAACTAAAATTGAAAACAGGAAAAAATTTTGGGGTGAACACAAGCTGGTTTTTTTCCCCCTGACTGAGAAAGGGCATGAAAAGAATAATGACCATGCAACAGATTCATGTTAACCGTTTCAAAACATCTTTCGGGTCATTAAAAGTTCCCTTTTGGGGTTTTTTTGAAAAGTCTAAAAAATTTTTGATTGGGGTTTAAAAGAAAAAAGCAGAAAACTTTAAAAGTTTTTCCTTTTTTAAAAATCTTTCCGACATAAACAATACTCAATGAAATGTTCCGCACAGACAACTACAAAATTCAAAGTGTAGAATATGTCCCTTGACTGCAAAACCCGTAAAAGACAACTACTGTCAACAGGAGGACGGAAAAAATCATGCCTGAATATAAAACAAGACCTTCTTAAATGTCAAACTATTCAACCCTTTTTGGGATAAAGTCTAATCTTGAGTCTGAGGGCCAAAAACACACACACACACACACACAAAACACGCCCCGCCGCACGCGCGCGCGCACACACAACCCCACACCCCCAAAACAAAAACTCTCCCCCCCTCTCTCCCTCCCCTCTCTCCCCCTCTCCCTTTTCCTCTCTTTTCTCTTTTCTCACAAAAACACACACACACACACACACACACACACCCACACCCACACACACACAAACCCCACACACAAATCACACACAAAACACAACCCCCACACACACACACACACACCCCCACAAAACACCCCCACTCACACACACACACCACACACAACACACACAAAACACACAAAAAAAACACACGTACACACACCCCCACAACCGCCCCACCCCCACATAAAACACACGCAACCCCCCACACACATACAACACAAAAACAACCCCACACACAAACCACACAAACCCGCGCGCCGGGGCGCCACCCCAAAGAAAAACACACACCACACAAAATTTTACATAACACACACACGCAAAGCACGCACGCACCCCACGCCCCGCAAAGCACGCACGCACGCCAAAGCACGCACACCCACACACAAAACAAAACACACACAAAATGACACACACACAATTTAAAAGAGAGAGAGGGGGGGACTTAAAAAACGATTTAATTTTTACGCTATGGGGCCAAAAAAAAAGAAATTCAAAAACACATAAATAAACGTGCAACAATGCAGAACAGCAAAGTTTTTCTAACGGTTAAAAACCCCAAATCGAAAATATATTTAAAGACCTTAAAACCCACAAATCAAACCCTTTTAAAAAAACTATAAAAACTAGCCTTTCCCTGGGATTCCGGTTGGAAAGAAAGCGCTTTTGTTTTTCCCTTTTTTCACAGAGAACGGAACCAAAAGACAAGACAACAATTTTTTAACGATGGTAAAAAAACCTTTTTTTCCCTAGCAGAATCGCACAAAAAAGGGTACTAAAAAATATTTTTAATGCATTAAAAAACCCAAAAATTTCCAAAAAAAAGCATGTATATTAGAAAAGAGACAGGCAGACAATAGAGACAGAAAAGAATGCCAGAGGTAAAATGAGGACAGGGAGAGAGCAGACAAGGAAAAAGAGGGTTTTAAAAGACAAAGGGAAAAAAGAAGGGGAGAGAAGAGAGAGAGAGAGAGAGAGAGAGAGAGAGAGAAAAGAGAGAAGAAGAGAGAGAGAGAACGAGCGAGCGAGAGACAGACCCGACAGACAGACAGAGACAGAGAGAGAAGGAAAAAAAAGAAGAAAGAGAGCCCAAAATAATAAGGCTTTAAGCTACACTCATTTTAAGGCCCCCCTTTCATTAACGAAGTTCATAATTCAAAACCTGCCTCTAACCCCACAAAAAAAAAAAAGAGAAAGACCCAGAGAAAAAGACAGACAAAACAGGGAAACGAAAAAAAAAAGTTTTTTTTTAAAGGAAAAGTTAAAATTTCGATCGTTTGAAGGGCCTTTCCCCACGAAATTCAATAACCCAATCCCCCCCAACCCCGCATGAGAAAGGGGGAAAAAAAAGAAAAAACAGAATCCCCGGGCAGACAAAAAGGGAAAAAAGACAAAGACAGAGATATACAAATTTTTTAAAAAATTGGAAACTAACATTTGTTCAAAACCCCCTTAAATTTTCACTGAGTTCCCGCAACTTAATTTCCCTCGCCATGCCCCCCCCCCCCCCCCCCCCCCCCCCCCCCCCTGCCCCACCCCCCCCCCCCCCCCCCCCCCCCCCCCCAATAAAAAGGAAAATGAAAAAACCCAACACAAAAACCTCCCCATGAAAATTGGGCCCTTCCCGCCATTCTTTCTGGAATCAATACCGGGAAACAAAATACCGTTTTTGTAGAAGTCACTTTGGGTTGGGGGTTAAAAAAAACCCCCGTGAAACCCCGGGGAAGGGGGGGGGTGGGGGGTGGGGGGGGGGGAAAGGAGAGGAGGGTTTAAAACATTTTATAAGTAGAAACGAAAAAATCTTAGGTGTTTTGTCTGTTTCAAAGTTTTTTTTTTATGTAAATGAAAGTCCCCCTTTTTGAGAATGCCAATGAGATAAAAAATTGCGTCGAAAATGTAAAACAAATTTGAAAAATAAACCGTTTAAAGTTTTTTGTCTGTCTTTTTAGTTTTTTTTTGTAAGGTTTAGCCCAATTTTCAAAGTGAACGTTTTTTTTTTCAAAAGGAAAAATTAACCTTCTTTTTTTTTGTTTCTTTGCTTTTTTTAAACCCACCACTTTTTATTAAGAAAACGAGGAGAAAAAAAAACGAAGAAGGGAAAAAAAAAAAAAAAGAATTTCATCTTAAAAACAGAAGTGTAAAACTGTATAACAAATCTAAAAAAAAAAAGAAACATGATGAACGCATTATTTAAAAAAAAACCAAACAGGGTTTCTTTCAACTTTAACTTCCCTTTTCCCCCAATTTCTCCAACGTACATGTGTGTTATATTTCCACACATAGGAAAATGTGCCCCCCACATGCCAAGTACATAAACCGGGAAAAACATAAAACAAAAAAAAGGGCCCGGAAGGAGCATCAATGATTGGACTTCAGAGCCCAAATCAAGGGGCAAAGAAACAATGGAAAAAGTTCAAAGAAAACAACCTGGGAAAAAAAAGGGAAAAAAAAGAACACAGAAACGAAAAGAAAGAAAGGAAAAGAAGGAATTCAAATAGAGATCGGAAAGGGGCCGTAGGGGAGAAAAAGAAAAAAGAAGGAAGGAAAAAAAGGAAGGAAGAAGGAAGGAAGGGAAAGGGGGAAGGGAAAGGGAAAGGGGGGAAAGAAGGAAGGGGAAAGGGAAAAAGGGAAAGGGAAAAGGGGGGAAAGGGGAAAAAAAAAAAAGGAAAGAAAAACGGAAGAAAGCCCGGGAGTTTCAAAGTGAGGTGGCCCCCTGGCGGGAAAAAAAGGGCAAACTTAAAAAAAAATCAATTTTTACCACCAAACAAAGCGACAAAAAGGGTTTCAAGACAAAACACGACGGGGTTTTTCGACCTCTTTGGTCTTCTTCAGGCAAGACAAACACCCATTGTCAAAGGGCATGAAAACGAAGAAAGAAAACCCCGCTTATCTCCTCCCCAAATTTTGGGCGAAAAAGGATGGATTTGGAAAGAAAACGAAGAACAACCATTGCCTTATCCTTTCCCCCAATTGGGGGGCCGAAGGAGGATGGGAAAGAAAACGAAGAACGAACCCTTGCTTTATCTCCCCCAATTGGACCAGAATGGATGGGTTGGAAAAAAAAACCCAAAACGAAAACCCTTGCTTAAAAACCTTTCCCAAATGGACGCAGAAAAGGAAAGGGGTGGAAAAAAAAAAAGAAGAACAACCATTTCTTATCTCCTCCCCAAATTGGGCGCAAAAGGATGGAATTTGGGAATTTAAAAAAAGAAAGAACCCTTTCTTTTTCTCCTCCAAATTTGGGGCCAAAAAGGGTTTGGGGTTTTGGAAAGAAAAAGAAGAAAAGAAAAAAGGGTTTTTCCCCTTTCCCAAAAAGGGCGCAAAAAGGGTGATGTGGAAAGAAAAAAGAAGAAAAGAAAAACCTTGCTTAAACTCCTCCAAATTTGGGGGCAGAATTTGGGGGATGTGGAATGAAAACGAAGAAAAACCCTTTTCTTTCTCCACCCCCCCCAATTTGGGGGGGCGCCCGAAAGGGTGGATGTGGAAAAACGACTGATCGAAGAAGACTAAGCCCAATGAAAAGATATGGGAAAAAAGAAAGAACGAAAAAGGAAAGAAAAGAAAAAGAAGGGGAAAGAAAGAAGAAAGAAAAAAAAAGGAAAGAAAGAAAGGAAAAAGAAAGAAAAGGAGATGGGGAAAAAAAAAAGAAAAAAGAAAGAAAAGTAGACAGGAAAGGGAGAGAGAAAAAAAACCGAAAAAGAGAAGAAGCAAAAAAAGCAAAGAAAGAAAGAAAAGAAGAGAAGAAAAAAAAACACAAACAAAACAACAAAAAAACAAAGCAACAAAACTAAAGCAAAGCAAGCACGCAAAGAAACGAAAACGAAACAAGGACACACATTAAACAAGCAAATTCGTTTCAGTCCCCCCCCGCGATTCCCACCCCATTTCCCACTCCACTCCCTCTCCCTCTCTTCCTTCCTTCCTCCCTCCTCTTCTCCCCCCCCCCCCCCCCCCCCCCCCTCCCCTCCTCCTCCTCCTCCTCCTGCCTACCGCTAGATTTGCGTGGGTGACATGGGGGGGTGATGGCCTTCCTTCGGCAGGACAAGGCGGGCCCGTAGTGCTACAGCCTGTATTTCCCTAGCACACGGAACAACAGAGACGTCTTTGGCATCAGATGAATGTCCACCACCCCCTTCCACCGCCCCCCCCCCCCCCCCCCCCCCCCCCCACCCCCCCAAAAAAAAAAAAAAAAAGGTCAGGACAAGAATCCACTTGGTAAAAATCAAACACAAACACACCAAGCACGTAGGAAAACAGGTGGGTTAAGAAAACAAAAACAAAACAAACAAAAAAAAACTCTATGAACCGAGCAATGGCAAAGGATTGTTTGCTAAAGGGGAGAGAATGGATAACCTAGTTGTGCAGAAACCAATGTAGGAGAGGGAGGGAGGGGGGGGGGGGGGGGGAGCGAAGTAATGTGGAATAGTGCGAGGGCATTGTAATACAACTGGCGGTTGTTGTGCGGCACGGTGCAATATATTTCTGTACGCGGCAAAAACAAAGAGCTGTATGATGTCACGGAACCCAGCGGACACAGTCGGGGATGAGAGACATCAGTCTGCCTGCATCCTCGTCAGCGATTCATGTAGCATACAGACCAATAGAAAGAGTGGGGAACGAGCCTGTGCGAGTCATTTTTATACATAGGCTGGTCATCTGTTTGTTATAAACCTTTTATGTCTTTGTCTGTGTCTCTGTCTGGCTGTCTCTCTCTCTCTCTGTCTCTCTCCTCTCTCTCTCTCTCTCTCTGTCTCTCTCTCTCTCTGTCTCTCTCTCTCTCTCCCCCCCTCTCTCTCTCTCTCTACTCTCCTCTCTCTCTCTCTCTCTCTCTCTCTGTTCGATCGATAGTCATGGATCTGCTGACTACACAACAATCATAAACTTACGGAGAGTCTAAAACCCATCACCAACTTAAAAGGAACCTATAACAGACAAACGAAAAAAACTGACCAAGCCATGCACTACTTTTTTTTTTTTTTTTATTAAAGACTCAAAAGAAAACCCTGTTTATACCAGAGAGAACAACAAAAAGGGGGCGGGAGGGGTAGCGGTTAGTGGGGTGAGCAGGGGGAGGGGGGAGGGGGGAACCACAGACAACTGGGTCAGAAAACAAAACGAAAGGCAGACAGAGGAGCGGGAGGGAGGGAGGGGGGGAGGGGGGGAGGGGAGCGGTTGCAGGAAACGATCTTTTTTTTTTTTTTTTTTTTTTTGCAACATGGAGAACAAAGATGAAACGACAAGCTCACGTTTTCAGAAGGCAGCGTGGATAACGGCTGCAACATTCCAGAATTCCTAGGGGGGACAAACCCTTGACACAGCAGCGAGTATCAATAGCATCTGCCTTGTAGAATGCATTCCATGTGGGACAGATCAAACGACATAGTGGGCATAGTGGCGAGCACAACAGCAAGTCCAAGTGGCTGTGCGTTCTGATGAAATAAATTCAACAGAAGACAGCTGCATTGTTTAATAATCCCCAGTCACCTCTCTCTCTCCCTCTCTCTCTCTCTCTCTCTCTCTCTCTCTCTCTCTCTCTCTCTCTCTCTCTCTCTCTCTCTCTCTCTGTGTTAACTTATTTTAAGCCCCGATTTATACATTTTGAGACGACATTTTGCAAATGAAATTCTGGAGAAAGAGAGAAAATGGTGGTGCCTTGGTGCTTTTATTTTTTAACGAGAGAGATTCATTACGTGAATTTTTTAAACATATTGCTGTTTCTTTTGGACGCCAAATCTGTTATATGTGCTTACAGCGGATTGAAGTGCGATTGTTTTTTTTTTCCTGAAAGTGTTAAGTAAAACAATTTATAGCGCTGTTGGTATGGTCATGTAAGCGGGTAAGCGGATAATACCCTAATTTTTAGCTCCTCCATCCTTAGAGCCCCCCTCCCTCCCCCCCCCCCCTCACTGTACACATACACACGCGCGCGCGCGTGTGTGCAGACACATGCACACGCACACACACACACACACACACACACACACACACACACACACACACACACACACACACAACACACACACACACACACACACTCTCTCTCTCTCTCTCTCTCTCTCTCTCTCTCTCTCTCTCTCTCTCTCTCTCACACACACACACACACACACACACACACACACACCACACACCACCACACACACACACACACACACACACACACACACACACACACACACACACACACACATTCCTGCCGAAGCTGTTACGCTACCTATATAATGGCCCTCAATTGACAGGAGATACAGAACGGATACAAGCCAGCAGTTTCACTTATTCTCCTATTTCCTCTGTTCAACGCTTTCGCCAGCTTGAGCCAATATCCGCCCCCCTCCCCTCCCCCTTCCACCCCCACCGACCCCCACCCCCCACCCCCATCCTCCTCCTCACTTCCCTCTGCCTGGCCAAGCCACCATACGCCCTTCCCGCCCTCGCGTGTAGATTTTGGCCGGCGATCAACGGTCTGGACAGAGCATAGTCATCATTTGCCTAATTGACGAGTTCCATTACATTGTGCCGCTGTTCATTTCCAGGACGCTTTCAGTTTCAGAGTCAGTGCCAGAAAAAATGTAGCCACTACAACGGGCACACCGCTCTCGTTTGACAGTGTGAAAGTGTGCGTGTTGCAACGAGCATCTGTGTCTTTGTGTGGGGATTGTTCTTGTAGAAAAAAAAACTGCTTCTTCGTGCTATATCGCTTCTTTTGCTATGTCTGCTGTGTGCTTTCCTGTAGAGTCTAAAAAGAAAAAGATGTGTTTGTGTTTTGAGCTTTATGTCGAATGTTGATGTTTGCTCGCATTTTTTTTTTTTTCTTCTTCTTCTTCGACGAAAGAAGAGTTTCACGGATCGTTCAACCACTTAGCATCATTGATTTTTTTTTTTATCAAGTCGTTGCTGGGCAAAACTTCCACGGTAAATACCGACGGCCTGTGAAAGGATCAATTATGTCTTAGTGCAGTCCACAAAAGCTCGGGGAGTCCTCTTAAAAGTCGTGAACAGTTCCACCGATGAATTACTTCACAGGACGCACTCTCTTCCACGCTCTCAGCCTCACTCCGACCTGGGCTGGTTCAGTTGTAGTCTGCTTAACATGCAAATTAAAACTTTTAATTGCTAGCACCCGGCGGGGCTGGTCCAAGCTTTGCTGAGCTCAGGGTCTTGTATCTGTGAAAGAACAGGGGAGGGGAGAGGTTTAAGTGACCTTTGGGCCGGCGGAGTCTGCCTACTGACAATTACGGTCCAGGACGGTCCCGCGCCATGCCGGACGGCAGAAAATCGCCGCCATTGTCCCCTGTGACAAGCCACAATACCCGAGCACCCATTGCCGGCCCCAGTCTCGCAGGAGTAATGATTCAGTTGCGCTAATGATGCATATTATCCTGTATCGATGCGGACCTTTGTTTACTGTGCTTGTCACACCTAGCGCACGTAACCCCCCCGCTCCCGCTAGACCGGCTCGGCTTTTATAGACTGTAGGCTGGGGTTGGGGCGGGCTAGTCTTCCAGCGTCCACTGGTCCCCGCTGTGGACAGCCACCCACCCTGGCCATGGCTAGAACTGTCTCCCTGCCAGCGTCCTCCCTGCCGCCCGGTATGGGCAGTGTAGGCAGACATTGCTAAGTACAGTTTACAGAGGGAGTCCGCTCGCTTGCCTTCCTCACTGTGCGCCGCTGTGTTCAAGTATAGATGGTGATTTTGTTTTCCATGGACAGTCTGGCTATACGGAATAATCAGAATCTTGGCAAATTATCGACGTTTCCACCGTGATGCTTGATACGGAATAACAGTGATTTTAAGTTCAGAATCCAACATGCAACATTCTAACTTGTTTGTCAGTGTTTACCTTCAACAAAGGTGAAGGCCTCGGTGGGTGTGCTTCAGCTTTGTTGAGGAATGATGGCTTGGTGCTTTTGTTATGTTCTGAATCAGGGAACTGCCCTCCGGGAAAGAACGCTGAAAGAGATGACTCCCAGTCTAAGGTCTAATTCGTGAAACTGTTTCTTTCGTCATTCAGATTGGCTCCTTCTTCGCTGTGGGGGATAAAAACCAGGCAAACGTCCGCTGCCTTCTACTAGAATGATCGAGTCACTGTGGTGCGTACTGTCCTGATCCCCCCCTCCCTCCTTGCTTGTGTCTTGGACCTGTCTGCTTTGTGCTGTCTGGGCCTGTACTGACCGCTTAACGCCATTTGACCGCTTGACATGCTGTGTCTTTGTCCCTTCACCTGCAACATAGGCGTCTGTCTGGCCCCTCTGTGTTAGTGGATGCTGTGAGCCTTGACCCACTGCGTCTGTGCCCTCTTTTCTTTAGGCATGTTCTGTTTGTTTTTCATCTGCTCTCTCTCTTTTCTTCGTGTGCCAGGCTGCTTTGTGTCACTTTATTTATTTATTTTTTTCCTTGTTTTTTTTTTTGTTTTTGTTTTTTGCAGTTGGGCTCCCCTCTTCTTCTTGCACTCACCCCCTACCCCAACCCTTTTTAACCGGATTCCAGCATGTCCGCCTCTCTCTCTCTCTCCCTCTCTCTCCCCTCAGACTATTACGCTGCCAAGCGAAGTGATCCAGCTTCCACGAGCTTTGAAGGCTGTCTGATCAATGTTAGGTGGAAGATGATGTGGTTGTGAGGAAGACAGATGGTGGATCGTCGTCCTCGGCGTTGACGAGCCGAGGCGTCTCCTGCCCTGTCCCTCCTGCTGCCAGGGGCGGATCAATAGAATTGAGGACACGCCGTCTTCAAAGCACCCCAAATGAGCTGCAGCTGTCCGGAGCTGTCAGCTGGAGTGGCATTGTCAGGATGAGCATGTAGACTGCACAGCAGGGTGGGACTTTGTAGCTCTGACATAAATGCATACTGCCCGGGACATGTGTCATTTCGCTGGGCTCCCACTTGTAGTATCGCTATAAGATTTGGTCATTTTAAGAATCAACAGAGAGACATGTCAATGACACGGATGTGTAATTTTGTTTAAGTTCGAATTTATTCCTTTCGTTATTTCTACGTTTAATTTTCTTTTCTTTTTTTTTCTTTCTTTTTTTTTGTTGTTTGTTTTGTTTTGTTTCATCGACCACAGTTCTGACAATTATTCATATGAACTACACCCCCGTCTTATTTGTCTCTTCTTGGTCTACTCTTCTCTCTCTCTCTCTCTCTCTCTCTCTCTCTCTCTCTCTCTCTCTCTCTCTCTCTCTCTCTCTCTGACTAATCTTCTCTTTCTGTGTTTGACTGGTGGCTCACCCTTCTTTAGAAGTATAGAATGGACCTGTCTGTCAGATATCCGCAGTTGCTACACAGGCGAGATCTTAACCCCCAAACGTACAACACTTGACACGATGCCAAACCATACCATCGACCGGAAAGAAGACCCACGGCGGCTCTGCCAAGAGGAAGGAAGTGTGTATCGAAGGATATGCCAAAAACTGTGGCGGGGGCGAAATGATCTAATGAATTCCGCTCTCTTGCAGTTCCAGTATTCAACGGTATCATAGTGTGCTACTTCCTGGCTTCCAGAATATTGCTTGTGACACACTTCTGAATCAGTTTGAGTACCGACTTGGATACCTCACGTTAAGGAAAAGAGCACTTTTGTCACGGGAAAGGAGACATCCTGGAGTACACTGCTATATTCAAAAGCTGACTATGAGCACCCTAAACCTAAAGTGATGTGAATGAAAAACAGCTTCTACTGGGCATGAGAGTCGACAGTTGAGAATGTTCTTTCCATCAAACCAGTCCAAAACGAACAGCATGAACATCGTCATTCTGAGAACAGCCCAGACTCGGAAACCGTTTGAGGACAATGCACGGCTGGCCCAGTAGAGAACGGTCGTCGTTCAGGGACCTGTTTTGGAAGTGAGCTTCTTGCTGACGGATGTCGGGCCCCCTGTGGCCCCTGGGTCAAAGCTGAACCCTGGTGCGCGTGTCGCCTACAGCGGCCCAGGCTGCGTACCCGGCGCGGGGACAGGACGGGAACCGCTCCTCTGGCCCGACTCCCCGGCCATGTACCACAACCGCCACGCCCACCATGCCAGCAAGTCCCACCACACCCGCTCCCACCAGAACCGCTCCCGGGCCGGCGGGCACCACGGCAACCATGCCAGCCACCACGGGCACCAGGTGCAGGGCCACGGGCACGGGCACCACCATCACCACCACCACCGCCACCGCCGCCTGCATCACATGGGGGGCGGGGATGAGGAGGAGGTGGGGAAGTACGAGGAGTTGACAGGCAGTGCCATTCAGGGCGAAGGGTGAGCCCCACATCACTTCCGGATAGGGATCGCGGGATACGCTGACGCCATTTTGTTTCTTTTTTCTTCTTTGCTATTAATTTATGTATTGTAATGGGAAATGATTCCACACGTGAAGCGGTTGGACTGGTGGCATGAATGAAATTAACTCATAGCTTCTTCCGGTCAAATAGGAAAATAATTGGGCGCTGTTCAAGTTGTATTTGAAGGTCGTGGTTTGTTGGGTTTTTTTTTCGGGGAGTGGGGAAGGAGGGGAATCTGGTGATGGTAGAGGAGGGGAAGTTCAATGGAGTTGTGCGCCAAAGTTCAGCCTTTGCGGATTTTGCCCAATTTTTTTTTTTTGTCTTAGGGCTTTTATTTTAAAAAGAAAGAAAGGAAAAGCTGTGGTTCTGAACAGGTAGAGGAGGGTAGGGATGAAGGGTTAGGTGACTGGAAGGAGTAGAAGGGGGGAGGATTAGTTATCGAAGTAAATATCCTTAGCTGTCCTTTTATGAAATTCATCAATCTTCGTATTAAGAGAAAGGATGATATATATCATCACTTTATGCCAGCAATGTGAAAATCGCTTCATAGTTGCAGTTATTTTCGGTTGAAATTTACATTTGGGAAAAGAAGAAGAAGAAGAAAAAGAAATGGCGTTAGATTATCCACGACGACCTCTGTTCGCATGTTTTTCTTCCTTCTGTCCTACCTCCTGTTCTGCTTCATCTTGTGTCTTTTTACTCCCCCCCCCCCCCCCCCCCCCCCCCCAATACATTTCTCTATGTGAACATTGCGACATTATGTCCAGAGACAACGCGTCTTCATCGTACGAGGCTGACCTTTCTTCTTTTTTCTTTTTTGTGAGTCTCCATGTGTGTTTGTGTCAAAGTTTTTTTTCTTTTTATTTCTTATTGTCAAGTAGGGTTCTTTGTTGCCGTGGGTTTGTTTGGTGTTTTGGTTTTGTTTTGGTTTTTTCAGCTGTGCTAAGTACATGGTGCGCGTACGACATTGTAGAGCTGTAGTTATTATGACAAAGACTAGTACTGGCACTCAGCGCCATGAATCTAATAGGGACGCGGAGACACAGACGTGGAAGCTTGCATCACAGATAGGACGATCTGCTCTGTAAGGGAGTGCACTGCCGACCAGGTCACCCACCCACCCACCACTCCAGCGTCCTCCATTGTCGTCGTCGTCGTCGTCATCGTCGTCGTCGTCGTCGTTGTTGTCGGCGATGTCTTCTATCCATCCCACACCCTCTTCCTTTTCCTACTCCTCGTTTCGTCCCCATAATTGTCGCACAAATGTTTATTTCTTCTTTATATTTGTCTGTGTTTCTTTCTTTCTTTCTTTCTTTCTTTTAGTTTGCTATGTCGTGCGTACATTTGGGTAGAGTGTCTGCATGCGGGTGTTTTCTTCTGTTGGTGTGTGTGTGTCTGTGTGTGTGTGTGTGTGTGTGTGTGTGTGTGTGTGTGTGTGTGTGTGTGTTGTGTGTGTTTGGTTTTTGCGTGACAAGATCCTGTGTCAAACAGCTTCTTTTTTTTTCTACCTCCTTTTCATCCTCCTCATCCTCCACCGTCTCATTCTCTTCCTTCTCCTTCTTTGTCTTCTTTTTCTTCTGGTCTTCTGCCTCTTCTTCCTCTTGTTTTTTCTTCTTCTCTTCCTCGCTCCTTCCCTGCATTCTTCTTTTTTTTTTCTTTCTTTCTTTCCTTTGTCATGTGTTCCTAAATCTCTAACTTCCTTGCTCTGTTTTTATGTTGTTGTTGTTGTTTTTTCTAGTTTCTATCGTATTGTAAAGCATACGTGGGTCTTAACTTTAAAGAGCTACCGAAGCAAACGAACTTAGTTGCACCAAAGAACATTCAACATATTTCGTGCGCTCACAAGTGTTAGGGTATATCTCTTCTCTCTCTCTCTCTCTCTCTCCTCTCTCTCTCTCTCTCTCTCTCTCTCTCTCTCTCTGTAACAGTAATCCTGATTCTTTTATTTTCAGTAATATTATACATTCAGCACAAAGTAGGCTTGTTTGTATACTAAAATGAAGATGGTAATCATGATTATTGTGGTGAGTGATTATCATGGTGGCAACCCGGAATGGGGGAGAAGAGAGGAAATAACATGAAAAGGATGTGTCAGGAATGTTGTTGTATAGACATTCAGAAAACTGTTCTAAATGTTACACACACACGCACACACATACTCTCCTCTCTCTCTCTCTCTCTCTCTCTCTCTCTCTCTCTCTCTCTCTCTCTCTCTCTCTCTCTCTCTCTCTCTCTCTCTCTCTCTCTCTCTCTCTCTCTCTCTGCGCCCCTCGCGGACGGCTGGACTACTAACAGCATGAAGTGTGTGTGTGTTGTGTGTGTGTGTGTGAATGGGACGGGGGAGGGTGGTACATTGTTGGCTTCTTATTGGGGATTTTTAAATTTTGTTTTTGCTTTGAAATACTTTTCTCTCGTTAGTTTTCTGGGGGGAGGGGGGGGATCCTTCCCCATTTCACCTATAGTTTCGTTTGTTTGTTGCTGTTTTTGTTTTGTTTTGGGTTTTTATTTTTCTTTCTTCTTTTCTGTATGTAAATGTCTGCTCATTAACAGCAATACTAGACGGCTTTGCATCTGTCATGTTTGATCTGTACGTGAGCATGTCAGAGCAGCGCTAAGCCAATCAATACTGCGTGCATGCACATGCAACGCGAATCGTAACTACCCAAAATAAGAGAAGGAAGAACACAGACACGCATACAGACGAGAAAAAAAAAAAACAACGCCAAGGGCAATCACTCTATCAAGGGTTGGACAAACTGTCGTGCGCCGTTAACCCGACTAATTAGGCGTGGCCGCCTGACCCTTTCCACTAAAAGGGGTGGACAGTGGCCTACGCCCGTCCGCGTGTCAGGTGCTTGATGTAACCCTGACCACTGACCATGCGACTGACCATTGTGTTTCTTATTGATCGACCTGGCCCTGGTCAATAGCAGCTTGACAGGCGCGCACAAGTGTAGATGGGGTGTGTGTGTTAGAGAAAGAGTTGTAGTCCTCTTTTATTTATTGCTCTGTGTGTGTGTGTGTGTGTGTGTGTGTGTGTGTGTGTGTGTGGTGTGTGTGTGTGTGTGTGTGTGTGTGTGTGTGTGTGTGTGTGTTGTCTTCGTGTCTATTTCTTTGTAGGTGTGTCCGTCTGTCTTATTCCCACTCGCTCCTTACTGACCCCACCCCCACCCCCCACCCCCCACCCCCGGCCCCCCTTCCCTCCATCCACCTTTCTCTCTGTCTTTCTCTGTCTGTCTGTCTGTCTGTCTCTCTTCTCTTCTCTCTCTCTCTCTCTCTCTCTCTCTCTCTCTCTCTCTCTCTCTGGGGTGTGTGTGTGTGTGTGTGTGTGTGTGTGTGTGTGTGTGTGTGTGTGTGTGTGTGTGTGTGTGTGAATGTTCGCAAGTGCGAACGTGCGTGCGAGCGTGTATTTCTGTCTGCTAGTCTGTCTGTCTGCCTCAATCTCTCTCCCTCTCTCTCTCTCTCTCTCTCTCTCTCTCTCTCTCCTCTCTTCTCTCTCTCTCTCTGTGTCTCTCTCTCTCTCCAGTTATCTTTTAGATGCAGGATGGCTCTGATCTATTGCAATGGATGCGATCTCTGTGTTTGTGTGGTGTGTGTTCGTTGTCGGTGTGTTCAGTGTTGCTGTTTGCCGCGCGAGCACACGCGCGCGCGCACATACACATACACACGCGCGTGCGCATGTGCATGTTGGTATGACCCATGCGTACGTTTTCACATGCGAGTCACAAAATCTACATGTCTATGACTGTACGCTAATTAACGTGCGTGCTTGAATGTACGTGTTTCGCGCGTGTGTGGAGGTTTGTATTACGAGCCGCATCGCATTTTTTAATGTGACGGCCCCAGTCATTAAGTGACGAATTCTATACTTCACGCGAACTGTCTGCGGTAATACATCTAGATGACGTATGACATAAGAAGAAATTGTGTCTGTACACCGGTTGCTGATGCGGCGTGAATACAAGAACAGCATGTGGGAAATGATCCCACTCACACACGCAAATGAACATGCTAAGCATCACACACGCTCGCATGCACGAACACACACACACACACACACCACACACACACACACACACACACACACACAAACACACACACCCACACACAAAATATATAACACGCGCGCGCGTGAAAGTACCCACGCTCGCGCGCACGCACGAACATGCACACACACGCGCGCGCGCGCGCGACGCACGCACGCACGCACGTATCCACACGCATCCAAGCAGGGAGGGAGGAAAGGGAGAGCGAAAGACAGACAGACAGAGGCAGAGAGAGAGAGAGAGGGAGAAACAGTCGGAGAGAGAGAGAGAGAGAGAGAGAGAGAGAGAAGAGAGAGAGAGAGAGAGGAGTGAGTGAGTGAGTGAGAGAGAGACGGACGGACAGACAGACGAGAGGGAGAGACAGACGAGAGGGAGAGACAAAAGGACAGACAGACAAAATAGATTGACAGACAAACAATGAGACTGACCTACAGAGAGAAGCAGAAAATGTGTTAAGCTATAAGATTTTTTCAGTTCAAAGCAGCAGAAAAACAAACGTTCTATTGAATACGTGATGATTGGCATGAATGCAGACCATTCAGACGATTTCATGTTCAACTTTTATTTCATTACAAAATAGACTGCATTGATCAAGCAAGTTGGTAAGTGTCCTAGGATTTTTTTTTAATGTTGAAATAGTAAGTTTATTCTCCAGTTATTAACTGTAGGCACTTTACTTTGCGTTATGGTGACTCAAAGCAAAGCTTTCAGGCTAGACAGTGTCATGTGTATGATGTGAACAGAAATAAAACAGACACATAAACCACTGATGTTCTGTCTCTGTCTCTGTCTCTGTTGTCTCTCGTCTGTCTGTCTGTCTCTTCTCTCTCTCTCTCTCTCTCTCTCTCTCTCTCTCTCTCTCTCTCTCTCTCTCTGTGACGTCGTCCTCTCTCTCTCTGTCTCTGTTGTGTGTGTGTGCGCGCGCGGCGTGTGTGTGTGTGTGTGTGTGTGTGTGTGTGTGGTGTGTGTGTGTGTGTGTTGTGTGTGTGTGTCCTCCTCTCTCTCTCCGTGTCTGTACTCCTCGCTCTCTCTCTCTTCTCTGTCTGTC
>CM031595.1:73137801-73155301 GCA_018398815.1 Conus ventricosus | reverse complement strand
GTGAAGGACAAGTGGGGTGAGGATACGTGTGACAAGAGCGGGACATATTAGAAGTACGTTAGGGAGTATGGGCGGTCAGATTGGCATGGGAAGAGAGTTAAGGCCGTTCTTAATTGGACGAACCAATGATTCGCATACCTAGGTCGCGTACAAATAATGAACCAAAGTTTCCTCTTTTACCTGCAGTCCGTCGTGTTCGATCTTGTTCGCAGTGTCCCAAATTACGACAAACTACAGATGATTCTTCGTGGAAATGTAAACGATCTTTGCTCAGGGGGAGAGAAACTCAGGCTGCGGGAATTCTCCCGGATGGTCTTCGATTCGGATCCATTATTAGGCCTGCTGAGAATGGCACTGTACGAAGGCTGTGAACTGATTTTTTGCAATAGCTTTGTCCCAGATTTCTGTTACATTCAGTTCGAAGGGTTGTCCCAAATTTCTGTTATATTCAGTCCGAGGCATTGTCCCAAATTTTCTGTTATAATCAATCCGACTTTTGTCCCAATTTTTTTTGGGGGGGGTTTTTAATGTTAAGTCCGAAGCTGGTCCCAAATTTCTGGTATTTTAAGTCCGAAGCAATGTCCCGAATTTTGTTATATTACGTCCGAAGTATTGTCCCAAATTTCTTTTATATTAAGTCCAAAGCATTGTCACAAATTTCTTTTACATTAAGTCCGAAGCAATGTCCCGAATTTCTGTTATATTAAGTCTGAAGCATTGTAAACGTAAACTGGCGTGCTAAATCGAATGTTACTAACGAATTGAGAATGCAATTCAGGTTACCAACCACAAATTGATTTCCAGTACAGAAGAGTTGTAAAAACCAGTTACAGCTAGATTTTTTATGACAGGAGAGCTTTCATACTGTTACTCCTATTTGCGCAAAGCCAAACAGTTCCCACAGCATGGCGAACTCCCCTTTTTCCCCCGCGAACCTTGGATCGGTAAGATTTGCAAATCGCTGACCGTGGATCGCAGATCAAAAGATCGGCCAATTTAGAACAGCAACGAGGATTGCCAATATTGTCAAGATCACGAACTAGAGGGAAACAGGTTCGCGGATCGGAAAGTTCGTCCATATAGAAGGGCCTCCAGAGGAGTCAGACACACGTGTGTGTCGAGAGAGACTCAGAGACGTGTAAGACGACTCTGAAACTGTTCAAAAGAAAGTCAGGTAGTTTAGGGAGGTCAGAGACGTGTGAAAAGCCAACATACGGAAGAAACGTCAGAGACAGATTGGCAGGGCAGACAGACAGACAGAGACAGACAGAGATACAGACAGACAGACAAAAGAAGAGAAGGGGAGAGAGAGGAGAGGGAAGAGAGAGAGAGAGGGGAGAGGGGAGAGAGGGAGAGAGAGAGGGAATAAAACTGAGATGCGCAATCTATTAAATTAATCAATTGATCACCTAATTAATGTCGAGCTGTGGAAACATTGCCACATTGGTCTTCTTACATAAACAGATAAAACAAAACGAAATTATGGAGCACAGGCATACGGAGAACAAAGAAACAAAGGCGAAAATGCTGAGGGGATTGAAAGCTGAAATAGAAACGCAGCTATTCTCCCATCCTCATCTCCCATCCCCAACTCTTTCCTGCATCCCACCTCATTCTCACCCTCTCCCCCTCCCCCCCTGCCCTTCCAAATCCTCTCCCCAAAAATACACACAAATATAAAAGAAATATGACACAGTCCAGCTCCCGCCTTTTCACCGCGCCTGCACCCACCCGAACGGTCGTGCCTGCACCCCCCCGAACGGTCGTGTAAAGCAGTTACAACCAAAAAAAAACGACAAATATAAAAATATTTAAAAAAAAACAGGCAGAGTGAGAGTGAGAAAAAGACAGAGACAGACAGACAGACAGAGGATGGAGAGAGAAAGAGAGAGAGAGAGACGTAGAGATAGAGGGAGATTAGAGAGACAGACAGACAGGGGTGGAGAAAGAGAAGGGAGAGAGAAACAGACCGACGGAAAAACAGACAGACACAGAGAGAGAAAGAGAGATGGGGGAAGGGAGAGAGAGAGGGGGAGAGTAGAGAGGGAAAAAAAGAGAGAGGAGGAGAGAAGAGGACACAGAGAGAGACGAGAGAGAGAGATTAACTGATTACGTTTAAATGATTTACTGGTTCCTCGGCTGGTTAATTGATGTACAGATTTATTGATTATCTACTTGACTGATCGGCCATCCTAAGAAAGTTCATCTGTCTCTTATGTTTGTTTTAATGGTGTCAGTTTCTGTCGATGCCTTTTATTTTATTTCATTTTATTTTATTTTATTTTATTTTGACGCTGATTCCCAAAGCTTATCCATCTTCATTCTGTAGAGCCTGAAGGCCTTTGGGAGAGGTACATGACGACCAGATCTCCTTCAGAGTGCCTGAAACAGACCTTCTCCTTCTGGAAGTGTGAATGAGAGGAGGCGGAGGAGGCTAGGGGGGTTGGGGGGTTGAGGAGAAGGAAGAGGAGCCAAAGGACAAAATGGGGTGGGGGCGGGGTGGGGGTGGGGGTGCTGGTTTTGTCCATCTATATGTGAGGCTTCTGTCCCCTGTTCTAATCGGATTGTCTAAACTTGTCAGTTGAGGACAGAGGATGATCCTTTTCAAAATTGGTTTCGATGGAATTACCTGGTATTGAAAAGATGAAGCAGCGCAAGAACCAGACGAACGTGCAAGCTCGGACACACACACGCGCGCGCGCACGCACACACACACACACACACACACACACACACACACACACACACACACACACACACACACACACACACACACACATTCACACACACACACACACACACACACACACACACACACACACACACACACACACACACATGCATACACGCACGCACACACACACACACACACACACACACACACACACACACACACACACACACGCACGCACGCACGCACGCACGCACGCACGCACGCACGCACGCACGCACGCACGCACGCACGCACACACACACACACACACACACACACACACACACACACACACACACACACACACACACGCACATACACACGCGCGCGCGTGTTGACAGAGACAAAGAGGAGGGACTGAGGGAGGAATGAAGAGCAACTGACAATCAGATACCAACAAAGAAATTTATACAGGCTGCTATACTGTTGAGGAATGTTAAAAAGACGTCTAATCTCAGAGAATATCTAAAGGAAAAGAGAAAAATACGTAAAGCGTGAAAAGACATGAAACCCGAATGCCTGTCAACTCCGTGTACTCGGGGATGAGAAAAGGTTAATTTTCAAGACACAGTGTGACCTAATTCTGCAAGAAGGAATGTGGTAAGCAGGGCTTCGTCTGACGAATGCGTGTGTTGGCTAATCGGAGACAGACAGACAGACAGACAGTGACAGAGACAGAGAGACAGAGTCTTTTTCTTAGCTGACAGTTTTATTAAAGGCTGAAGCATATGTATTGATTAACAGATTTAGACAAAAATAGCCTCCCACTGAGTGCTTTACACCAGTCTAAAATTAAAGCCAATGTTATTTTTATCAGATATACATATTCGCTTTCATCCTTCAATTCTAAAGATGGAACGAAGAAGATTGAATATTCGCAAAGTTTACAGTACATTATTTTCGTCAAGTATACATAATCTTCTAAACAGCATAAAATCTCCATTGTTTAAGATCTTGAAAATTTGGCATTGTGGCTGCAGTTATTCGGTCTGAAGACAGCTATCTCAGATGGTAACCACGGTTGTGGTCAATTGATGTGCATCATTACAGTGTGCTAATTTCTGATGGTAGACTTAAGGTTTCCAAATGATACTGCCAGTGGAACCAGAAGCTCTATCCTGGAAATGCCCATCTCAGCCCTCCTGAAAAATAGCCGAGCCTCGATGAACCCAGATTCGATTTTGGTATATGCAACATATATGGCAATGCGGAAGCTGGCCAACTGGCAAAGGAAGGAGGACAGCAGCCACAACAGGAGCAGCAAATTTCCTTTGAAGAAGCCAAGAGCACTATCAAGGAGAAGCAGAAAAGAAATGGCTTGAGCAGCACCCAGACTCCAACAAGAAGGATGCGTACTACCTCCTGCCCAGACCAGACCAAATGAGCATTGTGAGACTGAGGACAGGGCACTCCAGACTCAAACACCACATGTTCACAAACTTTCACGTTACTGAGTCTTCAGGGTGCCCATGCGGTACAGCCCCAGTGACTGTGGAACACTTCCTGCAGGACTGCCCAACACATAAAAAGCTAAGAGCAGAGACCTGGCCTGCCAACACATCAAGAAGCTCTATGGATGCTTTATGGAGGGCCTCCGCCGTACAGCAGCCTTCGTCAGTGCCCCTGGGTTCCTGTCTAAATGTACGAAAGAAGAAGAAGAAGAAGAAGAAGAAGAAGAAGAAGAAAAGAAGAAGAAGATGATGATGATGATGATGATGATGATGATGATGATGATGATGATGATGATGATGATGATGATTTCGGTATATGGATACACACAACAAACACCGTGCTCAATCCGAAGAACATGAGAATCTAAATGATGCAGGCGTCAGAGCTGGACAGCAGTAAATGGGTATCTGATTCAGTTCAGGGAAGATGAAGGCGATGGAAGGAGTTGGGAACCGTCTTCCACAATGCCGTACCCCAGAGTCGGAGAATGTCTAAAAACGTTCACTGCCCTGACGGCCGTGGAAGGCGGGCCCCTGTCTTTCGGAGAATGTCTAAAAACGTTCACTGCCCTGACGGCCGTGGAAGGCGGGCCCCTGTCTTTCGGAGAATGTCTAAAAACGTTCACTGCCCTGACGGCCGTGGAAGGCGGGCCCCTGTCTTTCGGAGAATGTCTAAAAACGTTCACTGCCCTGACGGCCGTGGAAGGCGGGCCCCTGTCTTTCGGAGAATGTCTAAAAACGTTCACTGCCCTGACGGCCGTGGAAGGCGGGCCCCTGTCTTTCCTTCGTCTTTACATCCTACGAACAGAGCTTTGAACCCGTTTACCTGGGTGGACAGACGATTTCAAGCCGAAAAAATCCGATACTACGAATTGTTCGAAATCACGATCATCAATTCCGAAACCAAAGGCTCTAACTATTTGACGGCATTACCACCTCCCCTCCCCTTCCGTCTACCCTCCCCCCCCCCCCCCCCCCCCACACACACACCTCCCTTCTTTCAAATGATGAATGACGTTTAGTCATTGATTTCTACCAACACACACACACACACACACACACACACACACACACACACACACACACAACACAACACAACACAACACAACACAACACAACACAACACAACACAACACAACACACACACACACACACACACACACACACACACACACACACACACTCACACACACACACACACACACACACACACACACACACACACACAACACACACACACACACACACACACACACACACACACACACACACACACACACACACACAACACACACACACACACACACACACACACACACACACACACACACACACACACTCCCTTCTTTCAAATGATGAATGATGTTTAGTCGTTGATTTTCACACATTAATTTTCACTGGATTCCCAATATGTCAAAGCCATGTGCTGATTCCTTTCTTTATTTCATACTACCTTTTGTTGCATTGTGCAAACGTTGTTGTACACTGCTGCAAGTGAGATATAAAAAAGCAGGGTGAAAAAAGTATATATTATGAAATTATGTTTTTTGCAACAACAACAAAAGAAAGCTGAGAATCTTACCTGGATTAACGATGCAGAATGCTTTACCTGATGTCGGATGATGTTTTATGTTGCAAATGCATTACAGCGTGTGTGTGCTTCGTCTGATGTCAGATGTGATGAGTTACTCGTGGACTGCTGTGTGTGTATGTTTTAGCTGATGTCCGATAGTGCTTTTTGTTGTAGCCAGACTACAGTGTATGCATGCTACATCTGATGTCAAACGGTGTGTTGTGTAGAAAGTGAAACGCTGTGTTTGCATGCTTTATCTGATGTCAGATTGTTTGTTGTGTTGCGGGTGGACTTACAGTGTATGCATGCTTATCTGATGTCATACGGTATTTTGTATCGCAGTTGGACTACAGTCTATGCATGTTTTGCGTGATGTCAGACGGAATGTTGTGTTACAGTGGGCTACAATGCATGCATGCTGTATCTGATGTCAGACGGTGTGTTGTGTTACAGTGGGCTACAATGCATGCATGCTTTATCTGATGTCAGACGGTGTGTTGTGTTACAGTGGGCTACAATGAATGCATGCTTTATCTGATGTCAGACGGTGTGTTGTGTTACAGTGGGCTACAATGCATGCATGCTGTATCTGATGTCAGACGGTGTGTTGTGTTACAGTGGGCTACAATGCATGCATGCTGTATCTGATGTCAGACGGTGTGTTGTGCTGCAAGCGGACTACAATGCATACACGTTTGACCTGATGTCAGACGATGTGTGTTGCAAGCGGACTACAATGCATACACGTTTGACCTGATGTCAGACGATGTGTTGCAGGTGGGCTTCAGTAAACACACGTTTTACCTGATGGTGTGTTGTGTTTCAGGTGGACTACACCAACAACGTGTGCTGGATCTCCAACACCTACTACGTGCCCTTTGAGGACGTCCCGCCCAGACACACCCGCCCTCATGAAACGGAGATCGGCTACTACCAATGGGTGCCCATGATCCTGCTCTTCCAGGCGCTGCTCTTCAAGGTCCCATGCATCCTCTGGCGGATCCTCACCGCTTCCGCCGGCGTCAACCTGGACAAGATCGTCACCCTGGCCGCCGAGACGGCCTACGTGGCGCCCGACGAGCGGGACCGAACCATCAAACACATCGTCCGCTACATGGACCGCTGGATCGAGAGCGCCCGCGAGTACCGCTCGGGGTGCTTCATCCGTCTGCGTCAGCAGGTCTCCAAGTACTGCTGCCTGGTGTGGGGCAAGCGCTATGGCAACTACCTGGTCACCATCTACATGTTCATCAAGCTGCTCTACCTGACCAACGCCATCGGCCAGCTCTTCATCCTCAACGAGTTCCTGGGCACCAATTACAACGTGTACGGGTTCGAGGTCATGGACCACCTGGCCAAAGGCATTGACTGGTCCGAATCCCCCCGCTTTCCTCGAGTGACACACTGTTTCTTCGAGATCCGTCAGATGCAAAACGTTCATAAGTACACCGTACAGTGTGTGCTACCCATTAACCTGTTTAACGAAAAGATCTTTATTTTCATTTGGTTCTGGCTCGTTTTTGTTTCGACCTTAAGTGCCGCCAATTTCCTCATCTGGGTGTACAGCATGATTTTCCGCCAGCATCGCCTGCGCTACCTGAAGAAGTTCCTGCGGATCAACGACTGTTACAAGTCGGAGCTGGACAAGAAGATGGCGGTGAAGTTCGCCGAGCAGTACCTGCGGCAGGACGGCATCTTCGTGCTGCGCCTGGTCAGCAAGAACGCCAACGACGTGCTGGTGTCGGAACTCATCCTGCAGTTGTGGAACCACTACCGCAACAAGCCGCTGTTCCGGCACGCCAACCAGATCAGTGACGACAACAGCAATGTCTGACTAACCGTACGCCGCTGGAAGCTGGTGCAACACGTCATGAAGTGGCTGAGGATGGAGAGCGTGTCGCTGGACAACGTGGCCGAGATGGACGATGTCCAGTGTCACTCCACTGGCCCGGGCATTGAACTGGTCGGCTTTGCTCCCTTGGAACGGCAGAACGGATTCTGTGTCCACGAGTGTTCCGAGGAGGAAAAAGAGTTGTGCGCTGACTCGTTTGGGACCAGTGTGTGAGCTGTGGGAAGGGAGGAGACAGCGGATGCGATCCATCGTTGACGGCGTTTTGTCTGTTGGTCCTGGTCCCAAAGCATGCCTCACTGGGGACAGCAATGGGAGTCGTCGCTGAGCCGTGACTGGTCTATCAGACGTGGCAGGCTGTTGAACTGACGGCTTGTCGATCGAATCCACCACTGCTGTTCCATTCTTCTTGCACATCTTGGTGTTGTGTGTTATGGTTCATCTCATGTACATAAAGTATACGTTACCTCCAGCCAGGCCATTCTGATAGACGACAAGTTCCAGAACGGATTTGGAAGGGTTCTGATCCTCCCTGGTCACCTACGGAACGAGGCGGCACGTTTCCTCCATCACGCCACAACCAGTCAAAATCAGCTATGAGACACACGTAGAACAGTCTTCTACCGAATGATTTCGTTGTTTGCCGAACGCTTTGCGCCAGGCGCAACCAAATTGTAGGCCTGAATCCACTGAGATGGCTAAGGCAGGAGTTAGAACAGTGATCCATATCATCAGAACAGCTTTTAGTTTTTCCGCTATTTTTGTTTCTGGAGTCATCACCGCTGTTCCTGAGCAGCGTGAAATGATGAAGTCTTCGGTCACCACCTGACCTCAGGAAAGTCATTGAAGCTGCTTGTATTGCTCCTATGCCTCTCCACATCTTTTGGCACGGACACCCTGGGTCTGGAACTGTGACATAGAGAAAGAGGACGATGGTCACTAACAACAGGGGGAAAATATAGTATGGCGAGTTCTTGGAACACCCAAATTCTTTTTCTGGGGGCACAGAACATTTGAGTTAGAAGCACGGAACTGATGCTGGGATCAGATCTTGAACTGTTTTCAGACAGGACAAGGGGTTAAAGGGTCGTCTGCTTATCTGGCTTTCTGTTAGCCTCGTGGTGTTGTTGTTTAAGACAGCGGAGTCTTTGAAATTCTAAAGCATTGAACAACAAAAAAAGGGTGTGGGTGTTTGCTGATAACAGACTGTACAGAGCAATCTAACATAATATGCAGTTTGATTTTTTAGTTTAACCTGCTAAGCTGATTTTCAGTGATGTTACTGAAGCACGGTTACATTTCTTCATTGTGTTTCTCCAGATTTATTGATTATTATGCCTTTCAGTAGACTTCGTTCTTTCCGTGATTCATCTTGTAGAACGCAGTCAGTTCTCACCATCATTGACTGTGCGTTGCTCGTATTGATTAAAATCTCTCTCTCTCTCTCTCTCTCTCTCTCTCTCTCTCTCTCTCTCTCTCTCTCTCTCTCTCTCTCTCTCTCTCTCTCTCCCTCTCTCTCTCTCTCTCTCTCTCTCTCTCTCTCTCTGCTTTATCACACTAACGGTCTATCCATTTAATCATGTTCCATTGGCACTAGAAGCGCAGATCGACGATGACGCACAGAACTAATGGAAGTATGCGTTTAGACAGGCTGTGCCGCGGTCAAATGAATGCACGTGGTAACCGTACTCTTTTAGCAGAGGCCTGAACTCCCCTGTTGATAGAGTAAGTTAGTGATTATGGTGAGGCACCCGCACAAAAAAAAAGGAACATACCTAACAAATTAAACAAACAAGAGAATGACATAAAGTGCTATGAAACGTACTGGAAATCCCATCCCACGCTCCCTCTTCCCAACACACTCTCTCTCTCTCTCTCTCTCTCTTCTCTCCCCCTCTCTCCTCTCTCTCTCTCTCTCTGTTTCTCTCTCTCTCTTTTCTCTTCTTCTCTTGTCTCTCTCTCTTTCTCTCTTCTCTTCTCTCTCTCTCTCTCTCTCTCTCTCTCTCCTCTCTCCTCTCTCTCTCTCTTCTTCTCTCTCTTGTCTCTGTCTGTCTCTATGTCTCTCTCTCTCTCTCTCTCTCTCTCTCTCTCTCTCTCTTCTCTCTTCTCTTCCTCTCTCTCTCTCTCTCTCTCTCTCTCTCTCTCCTCTCTCTCTCTCTCTCTCTCTCTCTCTCTCTCTCTCTCTTTCTCAGTGTTTCTTCTTCTTCTTCTCCTCCTTCCTCTTCTTTTTCTTCTTCTTCTCCTCCTCCTCCTCCTCCTCCTCCTCCTTTTTGCTCTTCCTCCTCCTCCTCCTCCTCCTCCCTCCTTTTCTCAAGTAATTCCATTTAGTTGTGATCAGCAAAACATAAAATATTCAACAGTATTATTGATATCAGTGCGTCAGCACTCTGGATTTCCAATAAAGAAAAAAAAAGGAGAGAGAAGGAGACATGGTTACAGACACGAGGAGAGAGAGAGAGAGAGAGAGAGGAGAGAGAGACAGAGAGACAGAGAGAGAAAGAGACACAGAGAGATAGAGAGTGTGCGTGAGAGACAGACAGACAGACAGACAGACAGAGACGATCAGCTTGTTGGCAAAACAATAGGAAATGGCCTCAATCACATCAGACACGACTCCCTTTGTTTTTGATTCGGTTACCCCTGCATTTAATGCTTCCGCATCGGTGGCATCGGCTGGAACTGAGTCTGCAGATGCAGTGCGTCTGCTCCCCGGCGTCCTGTCTACGTCTGGCAATCCGTACAGCCTGGAAAGCGATGTAGCACCCAAGGAATGGACACGCCGGGGTCTAGCCGTGCCTCATCGTCAATCAGCGCTTTTAGGTGTTCACGGTGCAGAACATCATCAGGCCTTCTTATTGGTCTGCAGGGAATTCTTTAATGGTCAAGAGCGATAGATTAAAGATCCAGCGTTTCATTTTGTATGATGTGCACGGGTGTGTGTGTGTGTGTGTGTGTGTGTTGTGTGTGTGTGTGTGTGTGTGTGTGTGTGTGTTGTGTGTGTGTTGTGTGTGTGTGTGGTGTGTGTGTGTGTGTGTGTGTGGTGTGTGTGTGTGTGTGTGTGGTGGTGTGTGGGGGTGGTGTGGTGGTGTGTGGTGTGTGTGTGGTGTGTGGTGTGTGTGTGTGTGTGTGTGTGTGTGTGGTGTGTGTGTGTGTGTGGTGTTGTGTGGTGTGCGTGCGTGTGCGCTGCGTGCACGAAGAGAGAGGGAGAGAGTGTGGGCGTGTACATGTGTGGATGGACAGGCAGCTGGGGACGGAAGGGTCGGCTGGTAGGTGTGGGTGAGAAAAGAGAGGGGGAGGGTAGAGACAGATAGACGGGAGCATAGAGACAGATATACAGAGAGCGAGGAGAGAGAAAGAGAGAGAGAGCTCATGATTGGTTGTGTGTGTGTGCGTGCGTGCGTGTGTCTGTCTGTCTGTCTGTCTGTCTGTCGTGTGTGTGTGTGTGTGTGTGTGTGTGTGTGTGTGTGTGTGTGTGTGTGTGGAGGGGACAGAGAGAGATAGGGAGATAAGACAGCAAGGCACGCAGGTCTCCAGACAGACAGACAGACCGACAGACAAAGGACACAAGGCACGCAGGTCCTCAGACAGACAAACACAAAGGCCGACCGACAGACAAAACAGACATCAAGGCACGCGGTCTCCAGACAGTCAGACAGACAGTCAGACAGACACAAGGCACGCGGGTCTCCAGACAGTCAGACAGACAGTCGACAGACAGCAAGGCACGCGGTCTCCAGACAGTCAGACAGACAGACAGACAGACAGCAGGCACGCGGTTCAGGCAGTCAGACAGACAGACAAGGCACGCAAGGCACGCAGTCCAGACAGACAGACAGACCGACAGACAAAAGACACAAGGCACGCAGGTCCTCAGACAGACAAACACAAAGCCGACCGACAGAAAAACAGACATCAAGGCACGCAGGTCTCCAGACAGTCAGACAGACAGACGACCGACAGACAAACAGACATCAAGGCACGCAGGTCTCCAGACAGTCAGACAGACAGACCGACCGACAGACAAACAGACAGCAAGGCACACAGGTCTCCAGACAGTCAGACAGGCAGACAGACCGACAGACAGACAAACAACATCAAGGCACGCAGGTCTCCAGACAGCACACAACAACAGACAGACAAAGACATCAAGCACGCAGGTCCCAGACAGACAACAGACACACAGACCGACAGACAGACAAGCAGACATCAAGGCACGCAGGTCTCCAGACAGTCAGACAGACAGACAGACCGACAGACAAACAGACAGCAAGGCACGCAGGTCTCGGGAGAAACGAACAGTAGGAAACAATGGTAGAAAACAGCAACTGAGCGCTGTGGAGGGGGGGGGGGGAAAAAAAAATAATATTAATACAGAGGAAGAAAGAGAGAGAGAGAAGAATAAGAGTAAAAAGAGAGAGAGAGAGAGAGACAGACGACGACAGACAGACAGACAGACAGAGAAACAGACAGACAGACAGACAGACAGACAGACAGACAGACGACGAAAAGAGATAGAGCATCCGGGAAGTGTCGTTTCATGCAGTGTGAACAAAAAGCTGATGACTGCTTTCTTCAGAGTACTAGTTATCAACTGAAATTTCTGACCATGTCATGAAATGTATTGTTTTGATACCATCGGACCATGATTGTGATAATCATTCGTTAGTCTTTTTCGGTCTTCTAGCTACCGATATTTTTTTTTCACCAGTGTAAATATACGCACAGTTCTGCTTTCACATATAACCGATCAACATCAGTTATTTTAAATTCATGAGGTTTTACGATGACAGTTGCGTCATCGTTGTTTTTAGCATAATGTTGAGAATTATGCTATATCGCTTGTGTATGATGTAATGTGTGGAGCTTTCATATTGACTAGATCAATCTATCACCAAAGTATAGTAGACCTTAGTAATGTAAATAACATCCAGGTTACATTTGACATACAACCTTGACATAGATCGTTTCATTTTAGGACGAGCATAACAAACTGCCGTAAATGATACACGTGTTCATGGTTAATATCTTCAAACTTTATTACTGCCGAACACTGTTCACGCATTTTCGTTGGATTTTTGTGTTCAGATGTCGTGATTGAAAAGCTTGTGTTAAAGTGGACGCCAATGTGATATTCCGTTTCTGATGAAGGTGCAGTGAACTGCTGTGCAGAATAAATCTATGAAAGGAACACTTGATGTGCTATCCATTACACCACGTAGATTTAAGTTATCACCATAAAGGGGAAACTGCAATACACCGTCTTTGAAACGTCAGATACGAGACTTCGGAGAATTCGCTTGCAGCTGACTTAAGTCCATCTCTTCGTGGAAAGAAGCGCACCTTATTGTCATGCACACAATTCATCGAACAGTTATATTCTACAAAACAAGTCTGTCTCATCCTCTTCACTCAAAAAAAAAGACACAGATGCTGTAGAAATAATATTTGAACAAGTGTTGTTCAAATGCCCACTGCAGACAACGCTGCCTCTCAAGAACCGCACAAGGTTCTCAGAGTCTGCAGGGATCAGGGCCAATCCCTCTGTCTGGAGAGACACTTCGCGAGCCGTAAATTGACACCTTTTCCCTCTTCGTCGAGGTTCTCATGAACCGAGAATCATTGTTAACTCAAAACGATGTTGTCTACACCCCAGCCGAGCGCAGAGGCCATTGAGAAGGCTGCGAGATTTTTTTTTTTTTTTAGCATCGTCTGGCATTTCAGTAACAAAAAAAGTTCGGACGCCCTGTGAAAGTTCAACGATTTCGTAAAACATGTCAGGGATTCCAGGAAGTGCCAGTTATAGTCAGAACTAGAGTCTAGTGGGTGATATCGTCAGAACCAACTGCATAGAGTCTTGTGTAAAATACAAGAAAAAACAGATAAACAAAACTGTGTGGTTGGCATCCATTCACACTGAGGGATCTATTTTGCGTTAAAACGCACTTTGTACCCAGTCTGTAACACAAAAGGACATAAAGTACAAAGTGCTCGCGTTTAGAAACAGAACTCAACAAAGTATTTAGAAAAACCGGGACAAGACTAGTTAAACAAGCACAAAGAGAGAGAGAGAGAGAGAGAGAGAGAGAGAGAGGAGAGAGAGAGAGAGAGAGAGAGTTAGAGAGAGAAAGATGCATAAAACGAGGGAGAGAGAGAGTTTGCAATTGTTAGTGTTATTCTTAAACGGAAGGGGACCATAACAGATATACGTCTACTATACGTTTGCCTCTGTTCACGTTTCTTACTCATTTCCACTAAATAGAAACAAGTCACATTTATCCATCCTTTTCATGCATTCTGTAGTTCTCTGTTATTTTGTACAAATTAGCACAAACTTAAAACAGTCTGTGACTAGTCGATGACTGGTGATATGATCGTGCAATATGATGACACTTGTTGCTATCTCGTTTTTCTTGTGTTACTCTCTCAATGTGATCAGATTGTAAATAATAATTATGACGTTGAGTACGTATTTTTTGCTGTGGTTATTGAGGTATTTACGATTGTGGAATGATCTTACCATGTTTGGTTGGATGATAGTCATTGTTACATAGAAACGGTATTTGTATGACTTTGTCGTTTATTGCAAACGAAATTCAGGGTACCTGAATTTTACACACACACACATTAATCTGAGTGTTTGTTCGGTGTTCAGGTAACCGTAAGGTATAAACATATTCAGGGTATGCAGATTGTGTGTGTGTGTGTGCGCGCGTGTGTGGGGGGGGGGGGGGGAGAGGGAGGGGGGTATGAGTGTTTGCATGCGTGTGTGACGTAGTGTGTGCGTGCGTACGTGCGTGTTTGTGTGTGTGTTTGTATGCGTGTGTGAGTGAATATGTGTGCGTGCGTGCGTTGTGCGTGTGTTGTGTGTGTGTTGTGTGTGTGTGTGTGTGTGTGTGGGGTGTGTGTGGTGTGTGCGTGTGTGTGTGTGTGTGTGTGTGTGTGTGTGTGTGTGTGTGTGTGTGTGTTTATTTTAACTGCCGAGATGGATGCTTTTTCACTAATTAGATAAATGTAAAGCAAACTGCGTGCATGATCACCATGTCATGTCTGTCATTGTTTCAAATTATCTAAGTTCAGACTTGAAATGCATGAACGAAATTATTGCAAAGTTACTTTTGCAAGATAAGTAAGCTTTTCAAGACCTTTTTCATTAAACAAAAATCTTTGATTCAGATGTGTAGAATGCAACATGTGTACACTTTGACTCATCAACTTTGACTCATCAACTTTGACTCATCAAGGAATGTTTCATGCTGCAGCAGGACATTAGGTATGAATGAAACACGAATAACGATAATAACAATTTTTAAAAAAAATGATAACAATAGTAATAATAATAATAGGCAAAAATAGTATGAATAACTCGATCAAGCCAAGGCGGCCATTTAAAAAGAATTAGAGCAAGCGTATGAATGAATAAAGAGAACAACAACAACTTCTGTGTGTGTGTTGTGTGTGTGTGTGTGTGTGTGTGTGTGTGTGGTGGTGCGTGCGTGCGTGCGTGCGTGCGTGCGTGCGTGCGTGCGTGCGTGCGTGCGTGCGTGCGTGCGTGCGTGGTGTGTGTGTGTGTGTGTGTGTGTGTGTGTGTGTGTGTGTGTACGCGTGGGAAGGAAGACGGCGAGGGGGCAGAGGGGAAAGCGATTTTCGCTAGCCTACATATTTTGTATGTGACATAATGTATTAATCGTGTCGTTTTCTTTAGGTGGCATCCTTATGAGACATTTAGATTGATATTCGTATGTGGATATGTCAAATCTTAAGAACGCCAAACAATAGCAAAGAAAAAGAAATGAAATGATAACTGCCGCTGAAGAGATAATATTTTAATTAATAGATGCGTCGTATTGTATATGCAATCACACGAGCGTCCGCACACATACACAGATAGTCTTCACACACACACGCACACACACACACACACACACTCACACTCTCTCTCTCTCTCTCTCTCTCTCTTCTCTCTTTCTTTCTCTATGACACGCGCGCGCGGCGCGCGTTAGTAAAAGAATGGAATTAGCTCCTGTGCATATAGTGTGGACGTAGTTATTTTTCTTATGTGTGTTGAATGAGTGTGTGTATCTGTGACCATGTACAAACATGCATGTGCGTACTTAGCGCGGGAATATGCACATTTGTGCGTGTGGAGAGAGGGCAGGGAGGGGAAAGCGGGGTAGGGTGGGGTGGGGAGGGGGACGCTGCGATCAGACTTGTCATGTACCTAGGCAGAATTGTCGCATTTGTTCTCAGATGCAAATATATTTATGACTTTGATACGCCAGACGTTCATGTATCTCCCATTGACTTGAGCATGTTGAATGCTTATTGTAAACAGCTGGGCATTGTTTGAGAACATATGAAAATACTTGATGGACGATGAAATGAAAAAAAGAAAAAACAAAAAACTTAACACATCTTGGACCGAGGAGAAGTTCCATCACGAATGAGAACACATTCACTGTTTCTTTTTTAACCCATTGTTTTATGGATTCCATCCATACTGACTAACTGATGGACGGATGGAGTAAATACCTTTCGTTGCTGAATCAATTGCATCCTTCTTTCTTTTTTTTTCTTTTTTTTATAACCTGATATCAGTCTTTTATGGTCAGTGTAGTGAGTGTACTGGTTGTTGGTATTGTGTGCGACGTCCAACAGCAAATTGTAATGTAGATATCGTTTGGCATCTGACGGTGCATTTTCTTTTATGAACTACCATTATTTCAGAATCAAACATGGAAAAAAAAAAACTGGAAGACCGCCTTTATTTTAACAGAGGAGAGAGAGACAGAGAGAGCGTGAGATAAGGCTTATGTGTACGGCAAAGGAGAAGGGAAAGAAAAAAAGGGGGGGGAAAGAGTTTGCGTATCTCTGATTGTGTTGGGTGGGCTGCAGACTTACCTCATTCTGCATCGAAGCATGTTGCTGATTGTTGTGTCCCTTGTTCGTTTCAGAACAGGTCAGGGCTTGTTTTCAATCATAGTTCATTTCCAGATTTATAGTTCTTCCTGTTGAATACTGCCAAAACATGATAAGGGTCCAACATGTTAGAGCTTTTTTCTTTCTTTTTTTTTACGAAATTAAAAACAACAGGACTGTATAAAGATCATTTGTGTGCCGTTTGTGTGTGAAATTCACAATCTTGCCAGTACGTTTTCTTTCAAGGAAAGGCTTGTGTTTATCTGATCATTCTCTGATGTTATTTTGTAATTGTCTGATCGTTTATCTGACCAGTACCTGTCATTATAGGATCAATTCATGACTTTTTTCTCTTAATCCCTGTGCTTCGTCCCGTACAAATCGTGGATGAATCTGATCGCACTTCTGAGAAAGACCAAGAAATTAACCTGAAAAGAAGTCTCTTTTTGTCGATGTTGATGTTAAGCTTATACTGATTTTTTTTTTTTTTTTTTTTTTTTTAGTAAACAATCCACCGAAAAAGGGAGATAACTTGAATCAACGATCTTACGACGTTCTCTTTGAAAAATGTTCAGTTGAAATGTTCCGAGCGAAGCAGGGTCAAATGCGAGCTTATGGTGTCTGTGTTTGATGTTCCTTGTTTATGTTTGGACACACCTGTGCAGCATTACTCGCTTTCGTCGATTGAATTTTCTCGATGATGTCCTTCTTATTCAAGGCAGAATGGAGAGAATGTAGAAGTAGAGACAAATGAAGTGTTTGTGCAGGGGATTTTAGCTTTTCATGATTGCAATGGACCGTCAGATGAAGTCGTTTGTTTTTTTCTCTCTGTCATGAATGTAAGTTATGAAAGTTGTGTTTCATATGAACTGCTTTTGCGTACTGAATGACATAGGTAACTGAACTGCTTTCTTAATCTTGTTTTGTATGTATTTTTGTCCAAATATTTTTAGTTGTTTTTTTCCCACGTTACTATTATTGCTTTTTGTTTAAAGATG
>CM031595.1:73122801-73132801 GCA_018398815.1 Conus ventricosus | reverse complement strand
AAGAGAAATGATGGAAAGAAGAAGGAAGGAAGGAAAAGGCAGACCGAAGGAAGGAAATGAGGAGTAATAAATACGAGAAAGAATAGGGAATGAAAGACTAGGGAAAGAAGGAAACACAGAAAAAGAAGGGAGAAAGAACTGATGAAACGAAAAACAAAATCAAATTAAAAAAATTGCAGAAAAAATAGAGTGCAAGAAATAGACTACAAACAAACACGCAAACAAACGTTACCGCGTTATGAGATCAAAGATATGAAATGTTCGAAGCTTACGCCGAGATGCAGTTTGAAGCTTTTTGTATTTGACTTTGTTCGCTTGGAAATTTGTTTTTAAAACCCACTAAGTGACTATATGATTTCTAACTCTGAAATAGCAGACATTGACGGTTCTGGTTAAAAATTCAAATTATACTCCCAGTGCATCTGTGTATCTGTATTTGACAAAATAGGATAAACTATAAAATAAAAAGTACTGATATTTCTTGAGTGAGTGAGTGAGTGAGTGAGTGAGTGTGTGTGTGTGTGTGTGTGTGTGTGTGTGTGTGTGTGTGTGTGTGTGTGTGTGTGTGTGTGTGTGTGTGTGTGTGTGTGTGAGAGAGAGGAGAGAGAGAGAAGACAGAGAGAGAGAGTGAGTGGGGTGTGAGTGTGTGTGTGTGTGAGTGTGTGTGTGTGTGTGTGTGTGTGTGTGTGTGTGTGTGTGTGTGTGTGTGTGTGTGTGTGTGTGTGTGTGTGTGTGTGTGTGTGTGTGTGTGTGTGAGAGACAGAGAGAGAGAGAGGAGGTGTGTGTGTGTGAGTGTGTGTGTGTGTGTGTGTGTGTGTGTGTGTGTGTGTGTGTGTGTGTGTGTGTGTGTGTGTGTTGTGTGTGGTGTGTGTGTGTGTGTGCTTGCACGCGCGTGCGTGCGTGCGTGCTTGAGTTCGTACGTGTGTGCGTGCATGCGGGTTTAGTGTACTTCCCTAGCCTATAAAGAGGAACTGCCGACTATTAAATACATTTCCTCAAGTGGGGTCTTTTTTCGTAAATCCTTTTTCTCCCAATATAGCTCCATGTCGGAGATATTTTCCAATTAACGTAAACTTCCAGATAATTGATTTATGAAACAAAACTGGACGTTTTCACAAGTGGATTACCGAAAAACTGAGTTTTTGAATGGTCGGAAACAGTCCCAGAAAAAAAGTAGGAAGAAACTCTGGCGAGAGATTGACAGCAGAAGGTCTTCAGAGAAGAAACCCCCCTCAGACCAGTGTTTCAGCCCTGAACTCCTTACACTTTTATGGTGGCTGAACCGCATCCAGGTCATGACTACCAGTTGTTTTTCTACTGCAAACTTCTTTTTTTAATTATTTTTTCAAATTATTCTCCCTGTCAGTCCAGAAATCGGTACAAAATATTCCAGCTGGCCTTGAATGACGTGTCAGAAATCCATCTCGTTTGCATTCTTTCCATATGTCATAATCTTTTCAAATGTGTGTGTATGTGTGTGTGTGTGTGTGTGTGTGTGTGTGTGTGTGTGGTGCGTGCGTGCACGCACGCACGCACGCACGCACGCACGCACGCACGCACGCACGCACCACGCACACACACACACACACACACACACACACACACACACACTTCCCAGAGTAACGGCAGATTGACATCTTATCATGTTCATGTATCAGTCTTGGGCGCCTGAGGACCAACAGTAATGGCTGATCATAATTTAAACAGATTTCCTTTACGACCTCTGGTCCTTTAAGATAACATACTTGTGTGTGTGTGTGTGTGTGTGGTGTGTGTGTGTGTGTGTGTGTGTGTTGTGTGTGTGTGTGTGTGTGTGTGTGTGTGTGTGTGTGTGAGTGTTTTCCGAAGATGAAGATGAAGTGGATTATAAAGTGGAAGAAGCTGATTAAGAACTAGATTGTTTAAACTTTGGATTCTCTCTTGAGGCACATAAGACCGAAATGGCGAAAGCTTGGCTGTGTCTGGAGTGGCACTGTCTTCATCTGTCCGTGGGCAGGGGTGGTTGGTCTGTGGGGTGTGCTCGCAGCTGGGGGGTGGTGTTTTTCGCCGGTGGGCTCTGCAGTCATGAAATACGGGCTGGTACACCCATGGGATGCTACTTTGAGGCTGTTATGAGCTGCATCCTGTAGTCTAATTTACCTCTGTTCAGGAGCAGTTATGTCCCTTGATATCTTAATGGAGTGTCCTGCGCGTGCTGTACCCATCGTCAACACAGCGCAGGCCTCCAAGGGTGGTACAGGACTACTCTAAAGGCAGGTGAAGACAGTGCTTCTCTGGGTCCTCCCCAGCACCTTCGGGTGTTTCTTTTTCTTCTTTGCCTTAACTAGGCTACCCTGGAGAAAGGTCCAGTGACGGTGAGGAAAGACCCACTGACCACAGGGAAAGTCCTGTTGACAGTGGGAAAGACTACAACTTTGGATTCTCTCTTGAGGGCACATAAGACCGTATGGCGAAAGCTTGGCTGTGTCTGGAGTGGCACTGTCTTCATCTGTCCGTGGGCAGGGGTGGTTGGGTCTGTGGGGTGTGCTCGGCAGCTGGGGGTGGTGTTTTTTCGCCGGTGGGCTCTGCAGTCATGAAATACGGGCTGGTACAACCCATGGGGATGCTACTTTGAGGCTGTTATGAGCTGCATCCTGTAGTCTTAATTTACCTCTGTTCAGGAGCAGTTATGTCCCTTAATATCTTAATGGAGTGTCCTGCGCGTGCCTGTACCCATCGTCAACACAGCGCAGGCCTCCAAGGGTGGTACAGGACTGCTCTAAAGGCAGGTGAAGACAGTGCTTCTCTGGGTCCTCCCCAGCACCTTCGGGTGTTTCTTTTTCCTCTTTAAACTCCGTCTTTGGTTTCCATTTCTTTCTTTACATTAAAAAAGAATATTGATATACATGTTTCGCTGTGCGATTTGTCGAATTCTGTTAGCTTTCTCGCCATTGTCAGAAAGATCCGATAACATAAACCTCCTACAACTATGTTCCCAGTCCACTTAGCAATGTCGGCAGTCCAACACTTTCGCTTCCTCTGTCCCCTCTCCTCTTTTCCTGCTCTGTTTATGTTTTTGTTATGATTGTGATTATTATGATTATGATTGTTGTTATTATTATAATGGTTTTGTTGTTATCATTGTTGTTTTGTTGTCGTCGTTGTTGCTGCTGTTGTTGTTGTTGTTATCGTTGTTTTTGTTATTATTACTATTATTTATTATTATTATTATTATTATTATTATTATTATTATTATTATAGCACCTATCCTCAGTTAGATACCAAGTTCTGTGCGCTTTACAATCCACACTTATTTACACAACGGGCTGCCCACCTAGATAAAGCCGACTGTGTTTTCAACATAGACACCCATACACACATACTGAGTCAGATCACCACGGTTGTAAGTTCATGCGCAAAAACCACATGCCGAGCCTAGGGAGGTTAACAACGACGTCCTCTGGCTGGTAACACACCAGAAATTCGTTCGCAAAAGCCAAGACTAAATTTTTTCTTTGATATATTTAATCGAATACAACTGAATTGTTCTCAGAATGTATCTTACGTCTTCATCAAAATCCATGCCAGATGGCTCCAATGAAACTTGTGAGAAGGAATGGAGCAGGATTGTTTAGGGAAGGCAAGTTGGCACCAAAATGTCACTGAGCTCTGACAGCCAAAAGCTGACGTCAGCTACGGGGTGCTTCATGAATTCAGAGACTGTAAGTGACGTCATCGACAGAAATCCAGAAAAGCTCAGTGAGCACCACACTCGTAATCCTGCTGGTCCTGGAATTGCGAGTTCGAATCTCCGCCGGGCCCTGTCGGTACAGGGCGATTTTTCCCCCGGATAATTAACATAAGTTCTGATTCCGTTACACAAAAATTCCTTTGAATGAGACAATAAACCAAAGTTCCGTGTGCGAACGCATGCATAAAATATTGTACACATGTAAAATCCCATTACTAACTTTCGGAAGAGAAGAGCAGTACGGCCGTTGGTATGGATGACACGTTACACATAGTACGCACCCTCGTGTGGAAAAAATCGAAAATATGAAGGAAGAAAACTCAGACTCATTTTGTCTAAATAACTATCAAGCCGTCCTTCAGTCAGCTTTACCCAATTTGCCCGTTGTGTCAACGAAGGCGTGGATTGTAAAGCAGTTATAGCTTAATCTAAAACCGAAGATAGGTGCCATATAAATCCTCTTAATCATCATCATCATCATCGCCGTCGTCGTCGTTGTCGTCGTCGTGATACAATCCTTAAGTAATTGGTAGAAAGTTGTTCTACTAAGAGCTGATATTTGATTTTTTCTTGAATTCAGGTTTTACTTTAAGATCATGCTCTGCCTCGGAGTGTTCATCATCTTCATCATCATTCCTTAAACCATGGGGTCCTTGGGGCACCGCTTGACCTGACAGTCCTCCTCCATTCTCCTCTGTCCTCCTTCGCACTCTGGGAATGGCCAGTAACGTCAGGCCTGTCCATCCCTGGATGTTGTCCCCCCCACTTCTTTTTCTGTCTGCCTCTTCTCCTGTTTCCTGGTTCACGGCCCTGCGGCATGGTTCTGAAGGGTCCGAGGATTGAGAGATGTGACCATACCATTTCAGTTTCCGTTTCGTGTGTGTGTGTGTGTGTGGTCAAGTCAAGTCAAAATTATCTTTATTGAGGGTTAAAGAATAAGCTTTCCAGCTTTTTTACATCCTGCCCTCATAAACAAGAAAGAAACTAATTGAACATTTAACCACAAGCTCAAAAAACATTTTTAAAACACACAATTTCTTTCATGCAAATACATAACTCTCATATGAAATCTGAAACAATATTGTGTGTGTGTGTGTGTGTGTGTGTGTGTGTGTGTGTGTGTGTGTGTGTGTGGTGCGTGCGTGCGTGCGTGCGTGCGTGCGTGCGTGCGTGCGTGCGTGCGTGCGTGCGTGCGTGCGTGCGTTGTGGTGTGGTGGTGTGTGTGTGTGTGTGTGTGTGTGTGTGTGTGTGTGTGCGTCCCATCTTCTGTGCCACCTCAGTGCAATTGCACCCACGCCGCTCATTCCAAGCCCCCGTCCACAGCCGCAGCCACAGCCCGGCCCGGTCCGCCGCAGTCCCGGCACCGGCAATTCACAGGGAACAGTCAATGTAAGCCGTCAAGAGGCAACTCACCGGAGCAGAGACTGCACTGCTGCCGAGTCACTCCGGTGATGTTCAGTGGCGTCTGTTCTGATCCAACATGACCGGGACATCACCTGCTAAGCCCCTACTGACGACAAAAATCCTTAGCTGCGGAGCCGGCGTAAGTGAGCTCTCCCTCCGGAGTGCGCCACTACGTCGTCCAACAACAGCCCCCATGAACTTCCAAGGCCGGTGTCTTCGACAGAATAAACTAAGGCCATAAACGTGGAGAGGGCATCGACACTGAGGTTATCATGAGAGCAAAACATGAAGGGCCACAAAATTTGAGACTTTTATATGCTGATCGATGAGAATGTGGATGATGAAGATAATGCGAAGGATTTCCTTTCTAGCCTAAAATTGTATGACAGGGCTGTACTCTACGCTTACTTCCAGTATATATACCGGCGTCAACCAGTCCCGAGAGATACAGACATCTGAAGTGTTGGTCAGGATATTTGAGCAACATTCTCAAAGACGCATCCATTAAGTGAATGAAACTCGACTGTGTGGTCTCAGTCTTCCCAGCTGAATCCGTAGCAAACTCAACTCTGGGTAGGGGCCGATCAGGGCAGTTCCTTCGCACATGGCTCCGATGAGAATCGAACCCAAGACCTCCCAGCCGAGAGTCCGTGACGCTAACCACTTCGCCACGGAGGCTGGTCGTTCGTTTCTTGATTATTGTCAGCAGGTCTTCAACGCGGCAGACAGAGGCTGCCTCCATCTTCTGCACACTTCTTCATTGCTGGAATGTTCTTGGTAGGAGATGCGCACGACTTGGCGGTAGCATCTCGTTTGAAATGTCTAGATTCTCCTTTATAGATCTGCTGCCAGGAACGTCTTTTCACTAAGCATACAGAAAAGATGATATCACTAACATATCATCAATTTTCCCTTTGGAACTGAGAGAGACATGGTTGTCGTTTCTGGCAGTCTGGAGATCTGTGAGCGCTTTTGATGCTTTGGCCATTCTAGTCACTACGCCCACATGGTGCATATCTCCACTTGTGGTGTATGATCCCCCCAGTTCAAGGAGAATGCCATTTCCAGAAACCCATTTGCTTCCGTGGCCGTCGCTCTACAAATCCAAGGGCGAGAGTTAAGTCGTATCATGAATGATGCATGAGTCAAATGATGAGGGATTGGCACGCGCTCCTCGGACGTGTTGACCTGCCGGGGCATAACCACTTCCCGCATCATCGTTTCGCACGTACTGTCATGGTGGACGGGCACCCTGTGCTCATGTTGGTGACACACGTAGGCGTTGTGACTAGAACAGCCAAGGCATCCACAGTGGGCTCTGTGTGTGTGTGTCTCTGTCTTGTGTGGTGTGTGGTGTGTGTGTGTGTGTGTGTGTGTGTGTGTGTGTGTGTGTGTGTTGGTGTGTGTGCGTGCGTGCGTGCGTGCGTGCGTGCGTGCGTTCGGGAGCATTTTTGAATGTGTGTGTGAGCGCATGTCTGTTTGAATGAGTGAGTGAGTCTGCGTGTGTGTGTGTGTGTGTGGATGTGTGTGCGTGTGCGTGTGTGTGTGTGTGTGTGTGTGTGTGTGTGTGTGTGTGTGTGTGTGTGTGTCTGTGTCTGTCTGTCTGTCTGTCTGTGTGTTTCGTGTGTGAGAGTGAGAGACAGAGAGAGAGTATGAATTGGTGCGTATATATATCAGCGCTAGCATGCGTGTTTAGGTACGCGCGCGTGCGCGCGCGGTGCTGTGTGTGTGTGTGTGTGTGTGTGTGTGTGTGTGTGTGTGTGTGTAACAATAACAATATGTTTGTTTCAGTTTTTGCAGGCCTTTTGGCCCATATGAACAGCAGACTATTTTATCTAAACTGATCTACAGAAGAGAGGTGAACATTGCTACTTCTTACGTGTAGACATTTAGCAATATATAACCCAATTTTGTAGATCAGTTTTCTACTGGTGGTCGTACAAAGAAGTCGAAGTTTGACAATTGTCGGAAATCTATAATAATATAAAGGAATTAACTTTCAACGAAGAGTGGAACATTTCGGGCATACAAACAAAAAAATGAAAAATATCTTCAATATGTTTACCATCACATTGCAAACAGAAAGTGTTTGACGCTGGGTTTCCTTAACGGGAAGCTCCGGTTAAAGGCAATTTATTTGTTTTTAGTAAACAAATTCTGTGTGTGTGCGTGTGTGTGTGTGTGTGTGTGTGTGTGTGTGTGTGTGTGTGTGTGTGTGTGTGTGTGTGTGTGTGTCGTCGTGATGTGGTGGGTGTGTGTGCCGCATCGGGTGTGTGTGAGTGTGTGTGTGTGTGTGCGTGCGTGCGTGCGTGCGTGCGTGCGTGCGTGTGTGCATGCGTGCGTGCGTGCGTGTGTGCGTGCGTGTGTGTGTGTGTGACTGTCCGTCTGTGTGTGTGTGTGTGTGTGTGTGTGTGTGTGTGTGTGTGTGTGTGTGTGTGTGAAAAACTAACCGATTATGTACGCAAGCTTCGATTGTCATTAGAAAGTGCTCTACCTAGCTGTACAGTTGTGTTTGTGCAATGAGACATTACGATCTTGACTATGATGTGGTATCGCATTCAAAGAACCATAATACGAACTTCCAACTTCGATTCCTTTTCAACCATTAGATGCAAAAACTAGGGATCAGTTGTTAATGTTAGCTTCAGGGAGAATCTTGAGCAATGATTCAATGATCACCTGATCAAGACCAAAAAGAAACCCACTACGTTCCACATTAACAAACGGTTCAGATCATCCCCTAAGATGTAGAGAGGGCCGGAATGGTGAGTGGATTCCATGAATGACACGGGATGATCAAAAAGGAGGGGGAGCGGTAGGGTGGCAGGGGTGTCCAGCAGAGAGGGCCAAGCAGGTCCGTGTGCACTGATCCTTTTACAAGCCACCCCTGTTTCACTCTATCATGGAGAGGACGCCGTGAACGATGGCAGTGCCCCTGATGACAGTCATTCATCGTCGATCACCTGAAGGCAGCCATCATCGAAAAGGAAGGAGTCTGGCATTCCCTAGAGAATGGACACCTCGGCAGGACAGGAAGGATGTCAGCTATTCTGAAGATCATGTTCTAGGTGTGTGGGGGTGCATTCTGCTCAATCATCACTGTTGTTTCGATGAAGAAACAGATCCTTTGTCTTACGCATCCCATCCCCCTGGTTTCCCCTCCTCTCCCCGCTTAAAAAAACCGCCAGCAACAAAATAAATCTACAGCGTAACGACCAAAAACCACGTAGAAAAAGCACTTCAGCAGACAGTTCCATCGTGAGCTGCTGCGCGCCTTCCCTCAGTCCCAGAACCTCACCGTGTTGTATCCAGAACCCACCTCTAACTGTCCATCCCCTGTCCCGCTCGTCAGGCTCCAGATTTTTTTTTATTTGTGCTTTCTCTTTCCCCTAGCGACCACTTAAGTCACCACGACTTTTGTACAGATCTTTTACTTTTATACACACACACGCACACACCGCAACGCACACCGCGCGAACGCTCACACACGCCACGCACACACACACACACACACACACACACACACACACACACACACACACACAACACACACACACACACACACACACACACACACACACACACACACAGAAAGAGAGACAGACAGACAGACTGACTGACAGACAAGCAGACAGACACACGGACAGACGGACAGACAGACAGACTGAGGAGCCAACGCGTTTCTAGTTACTCTAAAGCTGGAATTTCAGGTATTTATGGACCATTTCCAGTAACGATGTCTAATGCTAGCGAGCAAGGATGGCGCACAGTATTCAATCAACCCCGCTGCTCCTCCTTCTTCTCCCCCTCCTCCCCTCCCTCTGCTTCCCCCCTCCCCTCTCCTAAGTCGAGCGACTGCCAGCCCTGTAACGATGTGATCAAAGCTGCTTATTTTTTTCATATTTATTTTTTTTAACTTTTTTTTCTGTCCGGGAGGTGGGGGGGTGGGTGAGGGGGGGGGGGGGGGGGGTCTGGCGACATTGGTGACACTTGACCTTTGTCATGTGACGGTCTGACTGTGAAAATAAAGATGTATACTTGTTAATTTAACTGCACTGAAGTGTGCCATGGCAGTCCATGTCGTGCATTTTTATCTTCTTTTTTTTCCTTCTTTCTTTCTTTCTTTCTTTCTTTCCTTTCTTCCTTCTTATCTTTTTATTTTTTGATTATTCCGAATATTTCCTTTTGATTCTTTAATGATGTAAGCTTATTATTGTTACTGTTGTAGAATTGGTTGTTTTCGGCGACTGTTGGTTTCGTGATAGTCTGTGCACACACACACACACACACACACACACACACACACACACACACACACACCACACACACTGACGCGTGGCGCACCACACACCACACACACACACACACACGCGCGCGCGCGCAGCACGCACGCACGCACGCACGCACGCACGCACGCACGCACGCACGCACACACACACACACACACACACACACACACACACACACATGGATACATGATTTATGGGAATAGAAATACGGATTTAGAGGCAGGATGAAAATGAAAGACCCTAGAATCCTTTTTTTTCTCTATCAGTCTTACTAAATTCAATAAGAGTATAAATCATTTCAAAGAACCGAATTAAAACGATGTAAAAAGAATGAAAAAATAAATAAATAAAAAATAAATAAATAAATAAATAAATAAATAAATAAATACAACGAAATTCTTCATATTTGAAAATGCGCTGCACATGCCAACCTGTGAATTAATGCGCACAAAATCCTAAGCAATATGATGTGAAAGCTGTTGCTTTTTTCATGAATGCAGGAAAATACATGACAGGAAAGGACACAGACACACATACTTGCAGCGGGGGGGGGCGAGGGGGGGGGGGGGGGGGGCCT
>CM031595.1:73097801-73120301 GCA_018398815.1 Conus ventricosus | reverse complement strand
ACCAGCAACATAGGGTTATATTTTTTTCATGATTATATAAGTAATGATAATCTACAAACCATCTTGTTAAAAATATCAGAACAGCAACATTTGAGTTACATATTTTTTTATAATAAAGTCAGTAATGTTACCTCGCCCCGAGGATAAAGGGGGTTTGCCGTAGGGACTAACAACCCTGCCTGTAAAATCTAAAAGACGAGTTACAGAAGCATCGACGACATGACCCAAAGCAGTCACACTGGTCAATGAAGGGTCCTCCATCCCGGAGACTTTATGAACGCAGAGCAAGTGAAAAGCCGAAAGGAAGCTGCACGGCCGACTCCCCTTCTAACCCCATGACAACAACGAAAGTATCCACATGGAACATCAGGACTATGTTTGGAAACTGGAAAAACCATTCAAGTTGCGAGAGAAGATGAAAAACTACAAGATCGAGTGCTAGGACGATGAGACAAGGTGGCCAACAATCAGGACAGCTGAGACTTTCATCTGGAGAGACAGTGCTGTACTCAGGACACACCAGAGGATTGAGCCCCCCACACTGAGGGTGTGGCCCTGATGCTGGCAACCCGGAGGCACAAGGGCCACTCATCGGATGGGAACCTGTCACATTCCAAACTCCCCCGCCTCATCACAGCCCAGTTTTTACCAACGAAAAGAATGATCATCAGGCTGAACGATCATCAGTGCTATGCTCCCCACCAATGATGCGGAAGAAGAAAGAAGAGAAGAACCATCTACCAAGCAACTCAGACAGCGATAGACAAAAGAGGAGCATAGGACATATACCACACTGATGGGAGTATTTTTAACGCCAAGATCGAAGGGACAACACAGGGCCAACGAGGACATCATGGGGACACATGGACTGGGACAGATGAATAGAAATGTGAGCGTTTTGCAGACCTGTCCGCCCTGAACAGCTGGTTGATAGGAGAAGCTCCTCCCCCCACAACAAGCGCATCCACAAGGCCACATGGAGATCCCGAACCCTGTATCTGGAGAACCAGATAGACTCACAACTGCATTAGCCGCAAATTCAGGAGATCACGGCGGATGTACGAGTGAGGAGAGTGCCTGACGTGTCATCAGACCACCATCACTTCTTTTAACAACAGTGAGGCTACGCTCAAGAAGATTCACCCAACTCCAACACCACACGTACAGGTACAATTCGGACTGCTCCGGAACAGGGACACACAAGCAGCATCAGATCAGAGCCTTTCCAAAGATTCGCAGCCGCTACAAGAGCTGATAGAAACAGTGAGACGGCCCATCGAACACAGTGGGAACACTGCAAGAAGCTCTGCATGACACCCATGTAATAGATCCATGGCAAGAAGAGGCTCCAGCACAAAGAATGATGCTGATTCTCTGCGACACCATCCACAAGTTGGAAACAAGGAGAGAGAAAGAAAGCTACACTGAACACGATCCGAACAAGAGCAGCTAGGGCAAAGGCACAGGAATAGCACACAGCAGCGAACGGAGAAGTATAGAAGAGCATCAAGAAGGAAAAGAGGGACTACTTTGAACGACCTGGCAGCCCACAGAGGCAGCAGTCGGACAGGGGAATCTGAAGGACCAGTACCTGGTGACCACGAAGCTGACGGTAAGTTCCAGCAGACAGACAAGCCAGTGGAAGGACAAGAACGGAAACCCACTGACAACAACCGAGGTAACGCTAAACGATGGGCAATAAACTTCAGGAGCTGCTGAACCGCCCCCCCCCTGACGCAGCCCACCAGACATCCACCTGCAGAGACAGACCTCCCATCAGCTGTTGACAAACCCTCAAAGGCAAGGATCAAAAGGCCATCATGACTCAGAAAAATGGGAAGGCATCAGGCCGACGAAAGATATCCAGCAGAAGCCATCCAAAAGCCGACAATAGAGACAGCTGTCAACATGCTATACAGCCTCTTCACAAGATCTGGGAGAAGGAAGGTACCGGCCTCAGTGGAAAAAGGAATCGTCATCAAGCTGCCGAAGAAAGGAGACCTCATGACTGCAGCAACTACCGAGGGATCATGCTCCCTGTCAACGCCAAGGCAAGGTTCTCAACAGGGTTCTACTGAAGAATTGGAAAGAGGCTGTCGACCCCCAGCTCCGAGACCCAGCAGGCAGGCTGTCCGGCAGAACAAATCATGAGCCTACCAGATCGCCAGCCTGCGCCTCATCGTGGAGCAGTCGCTGGAGTGGAACTCCCGACTTTACATCAACTTCATAGATTATGAGAAAGGCTTATCGACAGTGTGGACAGAGAGATACTGTGGAAAGCTGCTGAAGGCATTACGGAGTCCCCCCGAGAAGATCATCTCCTCATCCGGTGCACCTACCAGACATGAACTGCAGGATTGCCCACGCCGGCCACCTGTCCGAAAGTTCGAGGTGAAGACTGAGTTCGGCAGGGATGCCTGCTGTCGCCGTTCCTCTTCCTCCTGGTCATTGACTGGAACATGAAGACCACTACAAGCAGGCAGAACCAACGGTATACAGTGGACACTCTGGACGCAGCTCTACGACCTGACTTCGCTGATCGACCTGCGCTCCTGTCAACAACCACAGCCAGAAGCAGGACAAACCACTCCTGAGACCACATCAGCCGGACAGGGCTCAAGATTAACAGGAAAGAAGACCGAGCTGATGAAATCAACACCACTGCCAAACACCCAGTCACAGTCGATGAGAGAGCCCATCAGGAGGTGGAGTCTTTCGTCTACCTGGAAGCGTGTTACCAACAGGGAGGCACGGACCGAGACTTCACAGCCAGAATCGGCAAGGCAAGAAGCACTTTCGTCATGCTCAAGAACATCTGGGCATCTGGAGGAATCAAGCATAAGAACCAACTCCGCATCTTTCATCTCCAATGTGAAATCAGTTGCTGCTCTCGATGCGAGACGTGGCGAACAACACAGACGATTCAACAAAAGATTCAGACATGTCTCAACACCCTGTCTGAGGCGCATCTACAAATCCGATGCAGGAAAGGCCGAAACGAAGATCTGTGGGAGCGTGCGGGACAGGAACCAGTGGCCAGCAGATACGCGAAGGAAGTGGGGCTGGATCGGACACACCCTCAGGAAGCCAGCATCCAGCACCACACGCCAACCCTGACCTGGAACCCGCAGGGAAAGAGAAAGAGAGGCCGGCCTCGCAACAAGCTGGAGACGAGACCTGAGGCGGAGTTGAAACAACAAGGGACAAACTGGACTGGAATGACCAGAAACAGCCCCAGAAACAGAGTGCGATGGCGAAGGGTCGTTGATGGCCTATGCCACCACCGGGAGCGACGGGCATAAATCAAATGAAATGATGTCAGTAATGTTAATCTACAACATATTACTGAAAAATAAAAGAACTGCAACAATCAGTTCCATATTTCTATAGAACTATAATTAGTAATGAAATCAGCTGTGGCAGCAGCAGAATCAGTAGTAGCAGCGAATAATCAAAATCCATAAACATATCCCATTCAACACATCGTCATTTTGATTCATATAATAGTGAGACTTAGAAATTACCCGTCTGTTCTGGTCGATTGTTTGTTTATGAGTGTGGTGTGCGTACAAACTCCCGCCGAGCGCGTGCACACGTTGCGTGGTGTGTGTGTGTGTGTGGTGTGTGTGGTTGTGTGTTGTGTGCGTGTGTGTGTGGTGTGTGGTGTGTGGTGTGTGTGTGTGTGTGTGTGTGTGTGACGTAGATAGAGAATAAGAAGAGAGAGAGAGAGAGAGAGAGAGAGAGAGAGAGAGAAGAGAGAAGAGAGAGAGAGAGAGAGAGAGAGAGAGTGGCATTTTAACATGGTATTTTCCCGCATTTACAAGCTCCAGTGCAATCCCACTTGTAAACCAATAAAAAAAATTTAATGCTAATATTTATACATGGTGTTATGCTAAAACTTTTGTACAGCCATGTGTAATGGGTAAATAACGTGAAAAACCTAAGCTAGAAGACAGGCAGACAGGCAGATAACAGGCAGACAGGCAGATAGATATAGAGAATAGATAGAATAGATAGATGGATAGATAGATAGATATATAGATAGATAGATAGATAGATAGATATATAGACAATAATAGATACGGATAAAATTAGAATAAAAAAGAGGGGCTGAAATGTAAACATCAAAGCGTTCACTATCATACTAACCTAAGACTGTCTTAAAACACAACCATTTTTATTGCCTCTCTGGAATACCGCTTTCGTCATAATTGGGGTTCAGCAGCGCTATTCGGCAGACTGTGGCTGGTCATACCTTGTATTAAGAACATGCACACGCTGATAGATAAAGCAAGAAGTTATGGCTATGTAGATCACTTGACAGCAAGCCAGTGCGACTACTTAGAATCCTCAGGCTAATACTTGTTGTTTTAGTGTCTTCTCTAAATTTGACTTCTCTTTCTCCCAGATTTCTTGATAACAGATGATCGCATCGATCACGAATGGCTTGCCATCAGTCCAGGTCATAAGTTTTCGTTTACGTTCAGAAATAGTAGATCCTATGTTTTCACACGACTGGCTGTAGGCCGCATGATATTTGGCCCGTCCTGAAAAGTGTCTGGCCTACCAGGATCGTGTGACCGCACCTTTAGCCTGTTGTTTGATTTATCTATCGTGGGTGGGTGGGGGGGGGGGGGTTGTTGGCTCGTTTTGACAGAGCTGATCTTAATCAAGAGACCTCAAACATGGTTCGCTGTTGTCACTTGACCTTTTCTGAGCCGTGCTGTGTGGTGAAACGGTGTGTTTTGGCCAATCGATTTCCGCTGAGAATTGTGTTTTGAGGAAACACGGAGGAATGGGATGATGTAGGAAGAGGAAAGGTGTTGAAAAGTAGGAGGAACAGAATGAGAATAAAGCTGCCTACCAACCACTACTACCTACCTCTCTGAACAAACGTAGGAACTTTTTTTCGGGATGGGGATGGGGGGGGGACTTCTTTTTTTCTGTCATTACCACGTTGTAACACTTCATCCACAATAAGTCATCAAACACTCCATTTATTTAGTAATATATTTTCTGTCATGGCCACGCAATCTCTTGCGAATCTGTTCTCTTCGTAGTATGGCTGTCACTGACCTTGTCCCACTGTGTCGTGTTTGATTCTGTTTGTAACGCGGCGTTTCGTGTGCATCGTGCGACAAGGTGGAAGAGAGAGAGAGAGAGAGAGAGAGAGAGAGAGAGAGAGAGTTTTGACTAATAACGCGACTTGTAAAACTTTAAACGAATTCAATTGTATTTTTGGATGAGTTGAGAACTTTGGCTAGTGGAAAGAGTTTTTCCTGCTTGACTGTTTATTTTTGCTGGGTTCCAATTTTCTTTTGCCTCAAGTATGGGTCGATATCCCACAACTCTACTATATCTTCATCTGGAAACATATATTCATTGTTTTATTAATTGTGGCCTGGTCCACTGCGTACATCTTTAAAGATAATAAGCCAACGTTTTATATTTTACTCCACTACACAAGCTGTGCTTTTTTTACTTTCTTTCTTCTTTTTTTTCTCTCCTTAAAGTATTTTTTTTTTATTCGGTTTTGTTGTTTAAATACTGTACAAGCAGTTCGAAGGAGTTCTGCGGTAGAAAAAAGCCTGCAGTGACATTTTGATATTCACCAATGACGACAATCCATAAAAAATTTTGTCTCCATACATTGATTTATTTGTTTAAATCAAAGAGAAATCGATAAAAAAAAAAGAAGAGAGAGAGAGAAGTGGAGAGATCACAATGCGCAAAAAAAGGAACAACTACAGTCCTCAACATATAAATCTAAAAAACGAACACAAAACTAGTTTTCTTCTGTCTTAAATAAAACGAAAAGAAAAAATAAGCAACAATAACAAGAACAATAACTTAGTTGAAGAAGAGGTAAGGGAATGAAACAAAACTAGTTACAAACAACATCGCCAGCACGTTAGCAGGTGGAGCTGCTTTCCTCTTCGTGTATTCGTAATTAACAATTCCTCCCATCTTTATCCTGCTTAAGCTGCTGTGAAAAGGTTATACACTGAGGAGGATGACACAGAATCATACAAACACACATAAGGCTTTGAAAACCTTTTTCTTTTCATGTGAGACGTGCATTTTGCTTATAAAAGAATATGTATACAAAAAGATATGTATCTCATTACAAACACAGCCCACTAATATGAAGCGAGGAAAACAAGTAGGAATACGTGCATATTTCATACTATGTCATAATTTCCGTTCAGGATTGAAGAACAAAAGAAACGTTCTCGTCCTCCTGGAGAGTCCTGCTGTCACCCGGCTTGTGTTGTGTGTGTGTTGTGTGTGTGGTGTGAGTGTGTGTGTGTGTGTAGTGTGAGTGTGTGTGTGTGTGTGTGTGTGATGTGCGCGTGCGTACGGTGCGTCGTATGTGTTGTGGTGTGTGTGTGTTTGTGTGTGTGTGTGTGTGTGTGGTGTGCGCGCGCTCATACAAACTTCTGAATTCATTGAAGAATTCGATAATAAAAAAAGGAAATACTTGTCAGAATGCATTGATATCTACAGTCTCTTTAAAGTTTGGTTCAAATCTTCATAAAACAAAAGACTTAACATGTGTGGTGATATTTTACGATCTGCGGATTTTTGCCAGGGATCTCAATAAAAAGAAAAGACTGAATAGGTGATCTATATACTACAACCTTGTAAGACATGGTGCACACCTCATTAAAAAGAAAATTCTGATTGAATGATTCATATCTACGATCGTTTTAAGATTTGAACGCAGATCTCAATTTTTTTATAGTACAGAATTATTAAGATGTTTAATGATTACGATCCTGTATGATTTAGTGTCGACCTCAACAACAGGAAAAGACCTTTAGATGAATTGTAGGTCTAAAAACAAACAAAAACAAAAACAAAACAAAACAAAAAAACATCATTGCAATAAATATCTCGATCTTGCATGATATGCTGTAAGTCTCCGCTAAAAAAATCTACCAGCAGTATTCATGTGGCATAATCTTTTAAGGTTTGATGCAGATCTCGACAAACATCCATTACACATTATTGATATCTATATCTATGAGCTTGTAAGATTGGTACAAAATTCGATTCCAAATAAAAAGAAGAGTGGAGAGTGGCGTACGAATAAGTAAATAACTATGGCGCGCGCGCGTGGTGTGTGTGTGTTCTGTGTGTGTTGGGTGTGTGTGTGTGTGTGTGTGTGTGTGAGTTGTGTGTGTTTGTTTGTCGTGCGCCGCGCGTGTGTGCGTGTGTGTGCGTGCTGTGTGTGTGTTGCGCGTGTTCAATGGGTGTGTGTATGTGTGTGCGTGCGAGCTTCGTTTTGTATTGGGGTGGTGTGAGAGTGGTGTGTGTGTGTGTGAGAGTGTGTGTGTGTGTGTGTGTCCATACTCATATGTGTGCATATATAAGCAATACTTGCAAGCATGTGCGTCACTTTCAACAGTCATTCCATTTAACACTTGTCACCAATGCAATTCATTCCACTCTTCCCACTGCAAACACAAACAAACGAACCTTTGACCATTCCTGATCACGAGAAAGCCTAATCAGGTTCCAAGGACCGACTGGCTGGCCACCCCAACACCACACTGATCAAACCCACTGTGGCGACGTCAGTCAGAGGGTAAAAGCGTTTTAAAAAAAATGTCTGTGTGCCATTCATCTGATTTGATGGCGCCCGGCTTAATTGAATGATGATGGCCCAGTGCAATGTCATCCATCCAGATGGCATTTCGCAGTGACGGTGCCAGCCCTGATAAGGAAGCAGACAGCATCCATATATAGAAGATGCAAACCAGTGTTTTTTACCTCCCGCCTCCATGACCGCAACTCTTCTCCAACCCATCCTCGTTGGCCGCCCCCTCCCCCCCCCCCCACGCTTCACCCCCCCCCCCCCCCTCCCCCATCCTTCCACTTCCCTGTCTACATTCTCCAGTTACCCGTCGTTCCTCTTTTGCCCCTTTCTTACCCCTCCCTTCTTTCTCTCGACCTCTAACAAATCATCCCACCCATCTTTCTGTGCACCTGCTGCGCCCCCTTCCCCCACCCAGGCACCCACTGTCCTGCTACTCGTCACAACGCAACCATTATTCACTTTGAAAATCTGTGCAGGGTGCGCGGCGATGAGTAAGTCTCCATAAAATACAGATATGTGATCTGAACAGGGACAATGTGTCATAATTTGGTATGGTTAATAGGGGATGGCGATTTTGAAGAGTGTAGATGGAGAGATTCGAGCAAAACCATAATATTGTTTTGAGTTGAAGAGGAATGAATGCGATTTGTGAGAGATGGAATAGATTAATGAGAAATATGTTCGTAACACAATTAATGTGTGTGTTCGTGCAAGTGTTTGAGTGCTTTACCACAGCGTTGCGCGCGCAGTGTGTATGTGTGTATGTGTGTGTGTGTGTGTGTGTGTGTGTGTGTGTGTGTGGTGTGTGTGTGGTGTGTGTGTGTTCGCGCGCGCGCGCATTCCTTTGCATGATGTAAGTGCACCAACATAGTGTTTGCATGCACTTGCATTTGATGTGTAGGAGGCCGTACTTGCAAATAACCTACGTGCAAAAAGGACTGTGGAATCTAAAACAGGTCCATATCTAGACACCTCTTTTTCATCTACCCGTTTAATTTCTGCCACCATCATTATTGATTCCCTCCACCCCACCCCTCATCATCCAAACCCTCCCTACTTACACCCACCCCCCACCCTCATCCCACTCCACTCCCGTTTTACAGCAATAAAACAACAAGCAATCGTATCCAATGTACAAACACACAGACCCTAACAAGTACCCTGTAGCCAATAGACGGAGGTAAAAGGTTTTGATGCTTCCTTCCGAGTGTATTAAATAGAGCTTGCTGACGCCGTGTCAATTGAATGAAGGCCCTCTGCAGTATCCTCCATCAGAGTCGGGACGTCCCCAGAAATGGTGTCCGCCACGATGAGGAAGCAGACAGTTCGATTTGAGGGACAGAAACTGGTTTCTGTTTGCGCTTAGACCTCCCCACCCCCAACCCCCCTCCCCACCCCCACCCCCCCCCCACCCCCCCACCCACCCCCCACCTCACACTCCTCGCCTCCTTGTCCTCGCTTCCACCCCCACTCCCTCTTGCCTGTATGCCTTTATCCCGCAGTTTGAATCCCCACCTCCCACCTTCCCTCTCCCTCTCCACCTTCTCCGCGCTCATCATTGTTTTCTACTCGTTCCGTCATCTCAACCCTCAACCTTTCAACCTCTTTCACATGTACTCCTCGCCCCCATCACCACTACCATTATATATTTTTCACTCTTCGTTATGTTATTGGCGAAGACGTGAGAGTGACGCAAGTCACTCTTCTGCGATCTCGGAGGTATCTGGACTTGAAATAGGGACACAGTGAGAGGAAAGTGTTTCTGGGGATGAGGATGAATTAATGCTAGTTTTTTCCATGTTTGAATGGCTAGTGGGGATAGCCACTATTTGGCACACTGCTTTCTCGTTGGTAGTGAAGGTGTGTCTGTGTTCGTCTGAGTGGTCTTTGTGTGTGTGTAAGTGGTGCGTGCGTCTGTGTCCGTGTGTCCTGTGTCTGTGGCAAACACACATGCATGCGTGTGTGTACGTAAGTGTGTAAGTGAACACACACTCAGGTTGTGTATTTGTGATATATGCACATCACATTGTGTTTGGTGACGTCTGTTTTCGTGAGCAAGGCCTTTTTCGTTTCTAATAAGTAAGTATAACGAAAGGCAACATCGGTAACTTTTCTACATCTCTCATCTGCCATTCCACAACACTAACATGAAGCCACTGTTCTTTCCTCCCCACACTACCCAGAAACAAACAAGCCATCACTATACTAGCACAGAAACCCTGTCAGGGTTTGGTGAGGCAGCAGGTGAGTTGGCCCACCGGCTGCTCTGAATCAGTCACAGGTAAAAGGTTTTTGATGCCTCCGAGCAGTCATCTCTTTGACAGCAAGCCAGTGCGACTACTTAGAACCTCATTCTTTGTTTTTAGATTCTTCTTATTTGACTTCTCCGATTTCTGATAAGCAGTGACGCCGATCACGAATGGCTTTCATAGTCAGTCATAAGTTCGTTTACGTCAGCAATAGTAATCCTATGTTTCACACGACTGGCTGTAGCCGCATGATATTTGCCGTCCTGAGAAGTGTCCTGGCGACATGTTCGTGTGTCCGCACCTTTAGCCTGTTGTTTGATTTATCTATCGGGGGTGGGTGGGGTGGGGGGGGGGGGGTTTGGTTGGCTTCGTTTTTGATCAGAGCTGATCTTAATCAAGAGACATCAAACATGGATTCGCTGTTGTCCTTGACCTTTTCTGAGCCGTCTGTGTGGTGAAACTGTGTGGGTTTGGCCAATCGATTTCCGCTGAGAATGGTGTTTTGAGGGAAACACGGGAGGAAGGGGAGGATGTAGAAGAGGAAAGGTGTTGAAAAGCAGGAGGACAGAATGAGAATAAAGACTGCCTACCTACCTCTCTAACCTACCTCTCTGAAGCAATCGGTAGGAACTTTTTCGGGGAGGGGAGGGGGGGGGGGACTCTTTTTTTTCTATCATTACCACGTTTGTACACTTCATCTCACAATAGTCTTCACCTCCATTTATGTTAGTAATATTTGTCTTGTCAGGGCACGCAATCTCTTGACGAAAGCTTTCTCTTCGTAGTAGGGCTGTCACTGACCTTTCCCACTGTGTCGTGTTGATCTGTTGTAACGCGGCGTTTCGTGTGGCACGTGCAGACAAGGTGGAAGAGAGAGAGAGAGAGAGAGAGAGAGAGAGAGAGAGAGAGAGAGAGAGAGTTTTGACTATACGCGACTTGTAAAACTTTTAATCGAATTCATTTGTATTTTTTGATGAGTTGAACTTTGGCTAGTGAAAGAGTTTTTCCTGCTTGACTGTTTATTTTTTGCTGATTCCATTTTCTTTGCCTCAGAGGTATGGGTCATATGCCCACACTCTACTATATTCTTCATCTGGAAACATATATTCATTTGTTTATTAATTGTGGCCTGGGTCCACTGCGTACATCTTAAAGGAAAATAAGCCAACGTTTATTTTACTCACTTCACAAGCTGTGCTTTTTTCTTTCTTTCTTTTTTCTCTTCCGTATAGTATTTTTTTTTTATTCGGGTTTGTTGTTTAAATACGTCATCAGCAGTTCGAAGGAGTCTGCGGTAGAAAAAAGCCTGTCAGTGACATTTTGATAATTCACCAATGACGACAATCCATAAAAATTTTGTCGCCATATATTGATTTTTTTTTTTAAATCAAAGAGTAAATCGATAAAAAAAAAGAGAGAGAGAGAGAGAAGTTGAGAGATCACAAATGCGCAAAAATAGGACAACGTACAGTCCTCAACATATAAATCTAAGACGAACACAAAACTATTCTTCTGTCTTAATGAAAAACGAAAGAAAAAAATAGCAACAATAACAAAGACAAGAACGTAAGTTGAAGAAGAGGTAAGGGAAAGAAACAAAACGAGTTACAAACAACAACGCCAGCCACGTTAGCAGGTGGAGCTGCTTTCCTCTTCGTGTATCTTAATTAACAATTTGCCTCCCATCTTTATCCTGCTTAAGCTGCTGTGAAAAGGTTAACACTGAGGGAGGATGACACAGAATCATACAAACACACATAAGGCTTTTGAAACTTTTCTTTTTCATGTGAGACGTGCATTTTGCTTATAAAGATATGTATACAAAATAGATATGTTCTCTTTACAAACACAGCGCCACTAATACTGATAGCGAGGAAACAAGTAGGAATACGTGCATATTTCTATACAATGTCATATTCCGGTCAGGATTGAAGAAAAAAGAAACGTTCTCTCTCTGGAGAGTACTGATGTCACCCGTCCTTGGTTGGTGTGTGTGTGTTGTGTGTGTGTGTGTGTGTGTGTGTGTGTGTGGTGTTGTGTGGTGGTGCGCGCGTGCGTACGTGCGTGCGTATGTGTGTGTGTGTGTGTGTGTGTGTGTGGTGTGTTGTGTGTGTGTGTGGTGTGTGTGTTTGTGTGTGTGTGCGCGCGCTCATACGATCTTCTATATTCAGTGAAGAATTCGATTATTAAAAAAAGGAAATACTTGTCAGAAGCATTGATATCTACAGTCTCTTGTAAAGTTTGGTGCAAATCTTCATAAAAACAAAAGACTTAACAGGTGTGTTGATATTTACGATCTTGCAGGATTTGTTGCAGATCTCAATAAAAAAAAGACTGATTAGGTGATCTATATCTACAACATTGTAAGATATGGTGCACATCTCAATAAAAAGAAAATTCCAATTGAATAAATTCATATCTACGTTCTTTTAAAGATTTGACGCAGACCCAAAATTTTTTTTTTTAAAGTCAGTTTTTTTTTAAAAATTGTTTAAAGTTTAACGACCCTGAAAGGATTTAGTGTCAAACCTCAACAACAAAAAAATGACCTTTTAGTGAATTGTAGGTCAAAAAAACAAACAAAAAACAAAAAAAAAACAAAACAAAAAAAAAATCATTTTTCATTAATATCTCGATCTTGCCTGAAATGCTGTAATCCCGCAAAAAAAAATCTTACCACCCTGAATTCATGTGCAAAAAATTTTTTAAGGGTTTGATGCGATCTCGACAAAAACTCCATTACCATTTTTGAAAACTAAAACTATGATCTTTTTTAAGATTGGGTAAAAAATTCATTCAAAAAAAAAGAAAGTGAGGTGTGCGTCCCAATAAGAAAAAACCTAGCCGCGCGCGCGCGCGCGCGCGCGCGCGTGTTTTTGTGTGTGTGTGTGTGTGTTTTGGTGTGTGTGTGTGTGTGTGTGTGTGGGTGTGTGTGGGGTTTTTTCGCGGCGGTTGTGTGGGGTGCGGGGGTTTTTTGGTGTGGCCGCGTTGTCAATGTTTTGTATGGGGGGTGCGCGCGGGGCTCTTTTGTTTTTGGGGTTGTGGGGTGGTGGTGTGGGTGTGTGTGTGTGTGTTGTGGGTGTGTTTGGTGGGGTGTGGGGTGGGTGTGTGTGCCATAACTCATATGGTGCTTAAATAAGCAATATTTTCCAAGCTTGCGTAAATTTAAACAGTCTTTTAAATTAATTCACTTGTCCCCAAATCTTCATTCCACTCTTCCCACTGCAAACACAAACAAAAAAACCCTTTTGGACCTTTCCCGATCACAGAAATCCAAACGGGTTCCAAGGCCGAAAAGGAACCCGGTCCCCCCCAACACCACACTGACCCCAAACCCCCTGGGCGACTGATCAGTCAGAGGAAAAAACGTTTTAAAAAGTCTGTGTTCAAAATCTGATTTTATGGCGCCCGGCTTATTTAAAATGATGGCCCATGCAAGGCATCCAAACCCGGATGGCATTTCGCCCTTTACGGGGCCCGCCATGATAAGGAAGGGAGACGCTTCCATATAAAGAAGATGCAAGCCAGTGGGTTTTTAAACCCCCCGCCCCTGACCGCAAAATCTTCCCCCCTTCCTCGTTGCCGCCCCCCCTCCCCCCCCCCCCCCCCCCTTTCCCTTTCCCCCCCCCCCCCCCCCCCCCCCCCCCATCCTTTTCCCCTTTCCCCGTTCCCTAAAAATTTCCCAGTTAAACCCCGTTTTTCCCCTTTGGGGCCCCTTTCCCCTCCCTGCTTTCTCTTTGTCTCTAACCCAAAACTACCCCCCATCTTCTGTGCAAACCCGTTTAGCCCCCCCCGCCCCCCCCCCACCCCCACTTTTTTTCCCCGCTTAAAAAAACCCCCGTCCCCCACCCATACCATTATTCACTTTGAAAAACTGGGTGCAAGGGTGCGCGGGCGGGTGAGGTAAGTCTCCCAAAAAATACAAAAATGTGGGCTGAACCCGGGACAATGTGTCATAAAAATTTTTGTATGGTTTTTAGGGGATGGGGAAAATTTTAAAAAGGTAGAATGGAGAGATTCGTGCAACCATAAAATTTTTTGGGGTTGAAGAGGGTGAATGCGAAGTTTTTTAGAGATGGGATAGAATTAAGTGAGAATATTTCGTAACCTTAAGTGTGGGGTTTTTGTGCAAGTGTTTTTAGTGCTTTTTCCACATGCCCTGTGCCGCGCGTGTGTATGTGTGAAAGTGTGGGTTTTGTGGTGTGTGTGGTGGTGTGGTGTGTGTGTGTTGTGTGTGGTGGTTTGTGTGTGTGCCCCGGCGCGCGCCCGCGCATTCCCCTTTTCATGATGTATGTGCACCAACATATTTTGTCATGCACTTGCTTTTGATTGTGAAGGAGTGCCTACTTGCAAATAACCTAGCGTGCAAAAAGGATCTGTGTAATCTAAAACTAGGTCCAATATCTAGACACATCTTTTCATCTACCCTTTAATATCTCTGCCACCAATCATTATTGATTCCCTCCACCCCCCTCATCATCCAACCCTCCCTACTTACACCCACCCCCCCCCTCATCCCACTCCACTCCCGTTTACGCAATAAAACAACAAGCAACGTATCCACTGTACAAACACACAGACCCTAACAAGTACCCTGTAGCCAGATAGACGGAGGTAAAAGGTTTTGATGCTTCCGAGTGTATTATATAGCTTGCTGACGCCGTGTCATTGAATGAAGGCCCTCTGCAGTATCCTCCATCAGAGCGGGACGTCCCCAGAAATGGTGTCCGCCACGATGAGGAAGCAGACAGTATCGATTTGAGGGACAGAAACTGGTTCTGTTGCGCTTAGACCCTCCCCACCCTCCCCACCCCCCCCAACCCCCACCCCCACCCCCACCCCCCCCCCCCCCCCCCCCACCCCCACCTCCTCTCCTCGCCTCCTTGTCCTCGCTCCCCACCCCACTCCTCTTGCCTGTATGCCTTTTTCCCGCAGTTTGATCCCCCACCCCCACCTTCCCTCTCCCTCTCCACCTTCTCCCTCTCTTCATTGTTTTCTACTCGTTCCGGTCATCTCAAACCCTCAACCTTTCACCTCTTGTCACATGTCCTCCTCGCCCCCATCAAACCACTACCATTATATATTTTTCACTTCTCGTTATGTTATTGGCGAAGAACGGGATAGTGAGCAAGTCACTCTTCTGCGATCTCGGGAGTGATCTGGACTTGGAAATAGGGTACACAGTGAGAGGAAAGTGTTCTGGGATGAGGATGATGAATGCTAGATTTTTTTCCATGTTTGAATGGCTAGTGGGGGAAGCACTATTTGGCACACTGCTTTCTCGTTGGTAGTGATGGTGTGTCTGTGTTCGTCTGTGTGTCTTTGTGTGTGTATGTGTGCGTGCGTCTGTGTCCGTGTGTCTCTGTGTCTGTGCAAACACACATGCATGCGTGTGTGTACGTATGTGTGTAAGTGAACACACACTCAGGTTTGTGTATGTGTGATTATATGCTCATGCTCATTGTGTGTGGGTGCGTCTGTTTCTGAGCAAGGCCTGTTTCGTTCTAATAAGTAAGTATACGAAAGCAACATCGGTAACTTTCTACATCTCTTCATCTGCCATTCCACAACACTAACATGAGCCACTGTTCTTCCTCCCCACACTACCCAGAAACAAACAAGCCATCTACTATACAAGCACAGAAACCCTGTCAGGGTTTGGGGAGGCAGCTGGGGAGTTGGCCCACTGGCTGCTCTGATCAGTCACAGGGTAAAAGGTTTTTGATGCCTCCGAGCAGTCATCTCATTTGACGGCGCTCTTTTCGTGTGATGAAGGCCCTATGCCATAGCGTCCCCAGTGACGTACTTCCCCGGAGATCCTGCCAGCTATGATATGAGGGATGCAACCCAGTGTTTGTGTCAGACTGCCGCTGTCCAGTACTTCCCTTTCCGCCGTCTGCGTCGCTCCACCTCTTTCCTTTCCCTTCACTCTCCTTACTCCTCCCCTCCTTCCCCTGTCTTCCCTTTTTCCTCTATCAACTCTACCCGCCGTTTTACTGTATCTGCTGTGCACCCTCCTCTCCTGCTCTTACATCCAGGAACACAAACACAACCTTGTTCTCCACACCTTACGTTATTGGCATTGCGAAATTGTGGTGAAGAGGAAGGGAGAGTCAGTCTCCTGGGAAATGGGTGTGCTCTACGAGGGGAAATGGAGTCATATTGTGTAGATGTGGCTGTGCAAATATTGTTGAGGGTGAGGATGATGAATGCGAAGTCTTTAGAGATGGGATAGGAGGGTGGGAGGAGACTTGTGTAACATAGAAAGAGAGAGAGAGAGTGTGTGTGTTTGTTTGTGTGTGTGTGTGTGTGTGTGTGTGTGTGTGTGTGTGTGTGTGTGTGTGTGTGTGTGTGTGGCGCACGCGCGCGCGTGCATGCGCGCGTGCACGTACACGTATGTAAGAAGATGAGAGAGAGTTTGAGTGTGTTTGAATATGTGTATATGTGTGTGCACCGCGTTTAAACGCACATGCAAATGCCAGGCTTACGGAATATGCTTGACTGTGTGCATAAGCACATTTAAAAGTATGTGAGTGTGTGTCTGTGAGCATGCAGGTACGCATGCGAATGTAGACACGAAAACAATTCCCGTACCTATGTACATATTTCTTCTATCATCTATACCCCCTTCACCCCCACTGCTTTCCCTTTCACACCGCTCACAAACAAAGCCATCCATCCGCCATGCCTACACATGGATACCACGTGAGGTTCTGTACAGCCAGCTGGACCAGTCCACCCACCCATCCCACTTTGTCATCCAACTAGCTGGGTTGATCAGTCACGGACCAAAAGAGTTTTGATGTTTTCCATACAGTCATCTCATTTGACGGCGCCTAGTTCACAGTGTGGAGACCCAGCGCAATATCTCCCAGCGGAATGGCACTTGCCAGAGACAACCCACCATGATGAGGAAGCAGACAGCTTCAATATAACGGATGGAAGCCATTGTTTTTTGCTCGACCGATCTTGTCTACAGCCTTCCTCTTCTCTCCATACTTCCACGCCATGCTTCACTCTCCTCCCTTGCCTTGTCTCTCTTTCTCTTCAATCAACTCTACCCAGTGGTGTTATGTGTCTGTGTATGGTTAGTAGGGTGTGGCATTATGAGGGAAGCAGGGCAGATGAGGGTGGGAGAGAGACTTTGGCGGTTGGGGGGAAGAGGGGAGATCGAAGATAAAGTAAAGGGGGCGGGTGGATGTGTGGATGTGTATACATTGCACGCCTGCGCACTCATGTGTGTGTGCTTGTGTGTGTGTGTGTGTGTGTGTGTGTGTGTGTGTGTGTGTGTGTGTGTGTGTGTGTGTGATGGTGTGTGTGTGTGTGTGTGTGTGTGTGTGTGTGTGTGTGTGTGTGTGTGTGTGTGTGTGTGTGTGTGTGCGCGCCTGTGTGTGTGTGGTGTGTGTGGTGTGTGTGTGTGTGTGTGGTGTGTGTGTGTGTGCCTACGTACATGCGTGTATGTTTATATATATATATATATAATATATATATATATATATATATATATATATATATATATATATATATATATACATGTGTGTGTGTGTGTCGCGGTGTGTGTGTTGTGTGTGTGTGTGTGTGTGTGTGTGTGTGTGTGTGTGTGTGTGTGGTGTGCACATGGTCATACTGTATGTGTGTGATCGTTGTGGAGAGGGTTCTTGGTGGCATAGAACAAATGCCAACAAATAAAGAGAAGGTGTATAGATGGATTGGTTCATGACATACAGTGTTGTGTGTGTGTGTGTGTGTGTTGTGTGTGTGTTGTGTGTGTGTGTGTGTGTGTGTGTGTGTCTGTCTGTCTGTCTGTCTGTGTCTGTGTCTGTGTGTGCTTGTGTGTGTGTGTGTCTGTATGTGTCTGTACTTATGTCTGTAAGCAAATTTACAAGCACATGCATTAGAGTGCATAAAAAAGCAACACTCTTACCCTATTTTCGTTTGTCATTACATACCACTGTCACCAAGCTCTCTGTGTCCTTTACATCAACCATAAAAAACAGCCTATCTACTCACAGTACAGACACAGGGACCCTATCATTTTCAGGGGAGCCGGTGGAACCAGTCCACCAACCCACCCCCATTGAATCAGCCTAACGGCCACATGTTAAAAAGGTTTTGATGCCTCTGTGCGGTCATCTCATTTGACAGCGCCCTGCTAATTTAATGAAGGCAACGGGCAGTATCTTCCACCAGATGGCATTTCCCCAGAGATGGTGCCACCCATGATGAGCAAGCAGATAGCTTCGATATGAGGCATGGAAGCAGGTGTTTTAGACTGTCCGATTCCACTTTGTTTCCATGTCCCTTCCCCGCTTTCAATACCCCCGTCTGCTCCTCCCTCTCTTCCTCGTCTCCCACTCTCCTCATTCAACTCTACCCACCACCTTCTATGATTGATTCTGCTGTGTCCCCCTCCCCTACACTTGTGCCTCATTCACCAGCTCTAGCACCACCTTTCCACCACATATTACATTATTAGCATCAGGGAGTTGAGGGAGTAAATTAATGTCCTGGGAAATCGTGAAATGGGAGGGAGGGGAGGGATAAATGTCTGGACTGGGGAAAATGGTGTTGTATGGTTGTTTATGATGGCTAGCAGGGGGTGGAAATATGTGTGGGCGCAGGTGGAAGGCAGAGGGGATGGGAAAAGGCATGTGTGTGAATGTGTGTGTGTGTGTGTGTGTGTGTGTGTGTGTGTGTGTGTGTGTGTGTGTGTGTGTGTGCGTGCGTGCGTGCGTGCGTGCGTGCGTGCGTGCGTGCGTGTATGTGCACATAGTGTGTGAATACACATGTATATGACTGTGAAGGCATGTGAAAATAAATAAGACAACGATGCTCATGCCTGTGTACATCTCTTCATCTATCATTCCGTATCATCATCACCAACCACTCTTTCCCCCGTCACACCAACCACAAATAAACAACCCCTCTTCTGTGCAAAGTCATCAGAGACTTTATCATGTTTCAGAGACCTTGTTGACCAGACAACCTACCCACCAGGCCACTGGTCGAGCTGATCCGTCAATGGATAAAAGTGTTTTGATGCCTCCATGTGGTCATCTAGTTTGACGGCACTCTGTTCACTGAATGAAGGCCCTGTACAATATCTTCCACCAGGATGGCATATCCCTAGAGACAGTGCCAGCCACGATGAGGAAGCAGACAGCTTCGATATGAGAGATGGGGCCATTGTTTTTGCCCTCCTGCCCCTGCCCAGTTCTCTCCTTCTCGATGGCGTGGTTATTTCAAACTGCCTCCCACTTCACTGCTCACCCTCTAACCTCTCTTACCCCCCCCCCCCCTCCCTCTACCTTCTTTGTCTCCCTTTCTCCTCTGTCATCTCTACCCACCATGTTCTATACCCTCAACCCACTACCAACTTATCCCGTCCACCCCACCCTCACCCCATCCTGTCATCCGCCATCAGTCAGAATCACCACCATCGTTTCTCACGCCTTCATACCGGCAAAGGGGCATGGAGGGTGGAGGGCATTGTGTGAATGTGTGTGTGTGTGTGTGTGTGTGTGTGTGTCACTCTCCTGGATAATTGGGAGTGGTGTGAACTGGTGGCAATGGTGTCATACAATGGGGTATGGTTAGCAGGGGGTAGACAACACGAGAGGGATGGGAGGTGTAATATGTGGTGGAGGAGGGGGAAGGTGGAAGGAGGGAACTGTTATGGATGTTACCATAATTAATGTAAAGTTTGTGAGTGATTGAGTGTTTGGGACAAGAAAGAGGGGGGTGTGAGTCAGATGGGTTTTAATCAAATGAATTTCGCGCGCGCGCGCGCGCGCGCGCGCGCGCGTGTGTGTGTGTGTGTGTGTGTGTGTGTGTGTGTGTGTGTGTGTGTGTGTGTGTGTGTGTGTGTGTTTTAGGGGTCAGTGGAAGGAGGGAAGAGGGTGGGGCCGAGTGAGAGAGTTGAGAAAAAGTGTGCATTTATGTGTGTTAATGAGTGTTACTGCTTAAAGCCAATGATGGTGATGATGATAACAATGATGATCATCATAGTAATCATCAAAATGGTTAATAGGAAGATGACGATGTTGCAGCCCAGCCTCAAAGGCTACCAAAAATACACGATAAACAAGGAAAGTGACAAAATACACGATAAACAAGGAAAGTGACAAAATACACGATAAACAAGGAAAGTGACAAAATACACGATAAACAAGGAAAGTGACAAAATACACGATAAACAAGGAAAGTGACAAAATACACGATAAACAAGAAAAGTGACAAAATACACGATAAACAAGGAAAGTGACAAAATACACGATAAACAAGGAAAGTGACATAACTGCGGTAATAATCATGACTTAGTGAGCGTACTTTCTCCGGGGCTTAAGGTCCTTTACAGCCACACATACACACATATTTCAAAGAATGTGAAAATGGGTAGATAGATAGGCGGACAGACAGACAGACAGACAGACGGATAGATAGATGGATAGACAGACAGACAGACAGACAGACAGACAGATAGACAGATAGACAGATAGATAGATTAGGAGAAGTTATAAATAAAAAGAAAGAGGGCATTGGAATGTTTTCAGTCAGCTTTCGTCCTGACTGGGGTTTATCAGCACAATGCAGCTGACTGTGTTTGTTCTTCTTTGGTATCGAGTTCATGTATTTTATATTATATTGATATATAAGGCAAGGATTATGTCCATGTAAATGGTTGATGGCAATCTAGAAAGAATACTACAGACAGCAATAATACTTGGTTTAGATGTTTTCAATATTTTGACGACACTTCTCCCAGATTTCTTTTTAGCAGACTATCGCATCGATCCCGGATGACTTTATATCTGTACAGTTTGTTAGTTTCGGTTCAGTCGTGTAATTGTAGACCCAAAGGTTCTTTGTCCTCATCTATACATCCAACATGGTGCTTCTGTCTGCGCCTTCAGTCTGTTGTTTGATTTATTGACTGAAGACCCGCTGTTACTGATCTTAACTAAGTGTCATCAAAGATGGTTTCACTGTTGTCCTTGACCTTAACTAAGGCTTTTTGTCGGATTATGCTGTCCAGTTTTAGCCTATCGATTCCAGCCCAAAACAGTCTTTTGAGGGAGAGACGGGAGAGACGGGATGGTGTGGGAACAGAGGGATGTTGAAAAGTAGTAGTATGGAATGAGAATAAACATTTCCTACCAATTTCTTTTTTCTTTTCTTTTTTCTGTTTCATTTTGTTTTTCTCTCCTTTCAGGGCGGGCAGGGGCTCTTTTTTTTCTATCATTGCCACATTTTACCCTTCATCTCACCATAGTCTTCATCCCCCTTTTGTGTTAGTAATATTTGTCTTGTCTGTGGCACGCAATCTCTTAACGTAAGCTCTCTCTTCGCTGTAGGGCTGTCACCGACCTTTCACACTGTGTCGTGCTGACCTGTTGTAGCACTGTGATTCGTGTGGCACGTGCAGACAAAGAGAGAGAGAGAGAGGGGGGGGGAGAGAGTTTTTATCTATACACGTCTTGCAAAACTTTTGTATGAATCCATCCAACGTTTGTGTTTTTGATTTGCTGAACGTTGGCCGATGAAAGTGATTTTCCTGCTTGACTGTTTATTTTTGTCTGATTCCATTTCCTTTGGCTTCCCAAGCTTTGGTCTTATCTCCACAATCGATTATTTGCTTCACCCAGAAACGTGTATTCATTTGTTCAATTATGCCCTGAGTCCACTGCTGTCATCTGAAGAGAAAACAAGCTGACGTTCATTTGACTTATTTCACAAGCCTTGCAGTGTCATGCTATTATTATGATATTTGTCTATTCAATCTTGTTGTTCAAATAATGTCATAATGAGTTTCAAGGAGTCTGTCTGGAAAAAAAAGCCTGTCTGTGACATTTGGATAATTCATAAATGATGACAATCCGTAGTAATTTAAATTGAAAAAAAAAAGATATGTCGCCATATCCAAATTATTCTGGTATTTAAAAAAGTACGTCCATGTCTGTCTGCATCTAACTCTATGTCCTTATCTATATACATTGTTTCGTCTACCCTTCAGTGCCTCTGCCACCATCCATTACGTCTTCTCCCCCACTACCCAACAATCCACCTCACCCTTCCCCCTCCCCCATTTATTCCCTTTTACACCATATACCGACAAGCAAGCCGTCCAGTGTACAAACACAGGGACCCACTGCCCAACAATCCACCTCACCCTTCCCCCTCCCCCGTCCATTCCCTTTTACACTATAAACCAGCAGGCAAGCCATCCAGTGTACAAACACAGGGACCCACTCAGGTACCAGGGAGCCAGCTGGACGGGGGTAAAAGGTTTTGATGCCTCCAAGTGTGTCGTATAATTTGATGGCGCCTTGTTAATCGAATGAAGGCCCTCTGCAATACCATCTATCAGAATGGGACGTCCCAAGAGATAGTGCCAACCATGATGAGGAAGCAGACAGTTTCGAAATGAGTGACAGGAACTAGTTTTGGTACCCTTAGACCCCCCCCCCCCCCCCCCCCCCCACCCCACCCACCCACCTCCTCCTTCCTCTCGCCTCCTCGTCCTCGCCCCACCCTACTCCTAATGCCTGGTATCCCTCTTCCTGCAGTCTTTTGCCCACCCTCCCCTCCTCCTCGCTCTACACCTTCTCCATATCTTCATTGTTTCTTACTCCTCCCTGTTGTCTCCTT
>CM031595.1:73077801-73082801 GCA_018398815.1 Conus ventricosus | reverse complement strand
GTTTATATGCATGGCAAGTTTCTTTCTTTGGTATGTGTTATGTACAGGAAAGGTTTGGGGTTTCTTCTTTTTTTTTTTTTTTTTCTCCTTGTTCTGTGTGTGTCTCTTGTCTACATGTGTGTAATGTGTAAATAAAGGGTTACTACAATCTGCATTAGTTTGGTGTTATGGGCAGGCAATTCTTTCACCATGTGAGCGAAAGTTACATTTCTTGTTTAGTGTTCTCTTCATTTCGCCTAACTCAATATTTGCTTTCATACAAAATGTATGCTGATGTGTGTGTGTGTGTGTGTGTGTGTGTGTGTGTGTGTGTGTGTGTGTGTGTGTGTGTGTGTGTGTGTGTGTGTGTGTGTGTGTGTGTGTGTGTGTGTGTGTGTGTGTTGGAAACACAATCTTCGCCTAACTCATGATTTGCTTTCATGCAAAAATTATACTGATGTTGGAAACACATTCTATGCCATACAACGTGACACAATGCAATGCTTTGGAATGCATTACAAATGCAATACATTGCGGAATAATTCAGCTCAACACAATACACCACAGTTTGATGCAATAGAATACAGCGTGATGCAATGCGATGCCATGCAATAATACATTATGCAACACATTACATGAAAGCTTCATGTAACACATTAAAATGCAACACGGTACAATGCAACACAATACAGTAAGGCAACAGAACACAGTAAGATGCAAAACGCACCAATACACTTCTGTGTAATGCAATCCAGTACAAAGCAATACAATGCTGTGCGAATCTAACGCAAGGTAACAACAATGGACTATCGTGCATTACAATACAACTGAATACAAAACAATTTCTTCGAGGGGTTTTCACATTAATTTATAACATATATTTCCCCCTTTTTTCAAATTTCAAATCTTTGCCAAGTCATTATTATAATGATGGAAGAATTGTTAACCTGCACTTGTTTTCCCCCACTACTTAATTGTTCAACAAAACAATTTAATGTCAGATAACAAAACTCAACCTGATTGCATACAGACCCATTCAGGAAAACGCAGCAAAAATGACACCAACATGTACAACTCAACAGAACATAACACAATACAACAACAGTGTCATTGGCATGGAGAAGTTAGCTGTCTTGAATACCGGTATTTCTAGATACAACTGAACCCGTCTTCTGTGAATCCCAACATTATTCCGTCGCAGTATCTTTGTGTTTGCAAGATCATAATTTGCTGGCATCTCTTCCTCAAAAGACGCAGACCTTATATGAGCACATGCAAATGCAGGTCAGGAGCAGGGGAAAGAACCTAGCGTCGGTTGTTGCCCCACTCTCTTGATTTCTTCAAGGACCTGTCAAAACATGGACCACTGTGGGCCGGAAGAAGAAAGCCAGCACACCGATTATCGGTGGGATGGTGCACGTGCTGTGAGGTCACTGAAATGTACCACGATAATGACCTTTAGTACTATACGACACACCACTCACGGTAAGATCAATGTGTTGCACGTGGAGTCGAGGTCGGGGTATCGATTGGTGATGCGGTTGAGGAGGGAGGTTGAGGGGCAGAGGGGGGAGGGGGGGTTAAGATAACTGAGGAAGAAATTGCCAACATCCGGGTGGTTGTTTTATTTATTTTTTTCCGGGGGGAGGGGGGGTTAATTTCTGAAAAAATGTTGGGTGTAGCTGTGGGTGTATATCTGGTTAGCTGGTGCAGCTCTTGCGCTGTGAAGGCCACGATCCTGGGTTGGAAACTCCTCTTGAATAGCGCACGAATATTTTATTTTGCTTCTTGAGAGAGAGAGAGAGAGAGAGAGAGAGAGAGAGAGAGAGAGAGAGAGAGAGGAGGAGGATCCTGAATGTTCAAATTGACAATGACAATGATAATGATGAATTAGGCCTATTCAAAGGCTGTGGCCCCGTCTGAAAAGACGTCGAATCCACAAAGTACACACAACACTGTAATCAGATTATATATGAATTCTTACTGTGACTATGTTTAAATTCTAATAAAACACACTCTTTTCTCATACACGTACCAGTACTGCGCTGGACAGCCTGATGTAACGTTCTGATGCAATTACCCCTCAAGTCGTTAAGTGCCGGACTGTTGAAAATGAAGCGGATTTCATTCTTTGTTTCAGAGTTACATTGTTCTAAACGAAATGCATTTCTGGTGCCGAGTCACGCAGCTAAAACCAGATGTATTTCATTTTTTGTTGCTAAGCTACATAGTTAAAAGTGAATTGGATTTCGTTCTTTGTTGTTGAGTTAATGCATTTCTATTGCTGAGTTATACAGCTAAAAGCCAAATGTATTTCATTTCTTGTTGCTAAGCTTCACAGTTAAAAGCAAACTGAATTTCGTTCTTTGTGTTGAGTTATGTAGTTTAGAGCAAAATGAATTTCATTCTCTTTGCTGAGATATATATCTTAGAGTGAAATGAATTTCATTCTCTGTTGCTTAGCTACATTGTTAAAACAGATTTAGTCCCATGTTGCTGAATTGCACGGTTAAAAGTAAAACAGTTTCGCATTTCGTTGCTGAGTTACATACTTAAAAACGAAATGGATTTCATCCTCTTTTGCTGAGTTACATAGTTATAAGTGCAATGGATTTCAAACGGAATTGCTGAGTTACATATTTAAAAGCAAAATAGATTTCATCCTTTGCAACTTAGTGTCATATTCAAAAGCGAAATGGATCTCACCCTCTGTTGCTGACCTGAATATGCATGTCATAGCTCCAGTTCCACCGCACATGGACTTCTGAGCGTGAACTGCTTTAAACTTGGCTGACACAGTCTTAAGAAAGTACACAAAGAAACGAACGGTTCAGTCAAATAACTGACGTCAAACGCCTTCTACAAGGAAAATATGTCCCTTTTTGTGCCAGCTATAGCCTTTGTCGCTCTTTCTGACGCCTTCGATTAAAAATACATTGATGTAAACAAACTAAAAAGCTGTCTACACGCTCCATACCCTGATTATTAAATACCCAAGAAAATTCAAGATGTAGAAACAATTATGTGTATTACATATCATATCATGATAATAGTGTATATTACATGGGCGTGTTTGGTAATCTCTTTGATCAAACTTAAAACATCAATATGTCTCAGCATATAGTCCACAAATATTCGTTTGCACCATTTTAATCAATACCTAAAGCGTTTCATGTACAAAGTGCAAAATTATGTTGCCCCTCTACATATGACCATATTATTCCGTTATTGCCTTATCTCCCACTGGCTCCCTGTTCAGCAAAGACATGCCACACGATTTTCTCCCTCTCAGTTATGACTGATCTGTTGCACCTCAATATTCTTTCACGTAAACTTTGTTTTTCGTCTCAGACTAGTTTTCTTGTAAATCCTGCAATCCGTTCTAAAATTCTTGGTCCACATAACTTTGTCTTACCACTTTTGTTTTTAGACAGACAGGCAGACAGACGGACGGACACAGAGGGAGAAAGAGAGAGACAGACAGACAGACAGACAGACAGACAGACAGACAGACAAACAGACAGACAGACAAACAGACAGACAGACAGAGAAGAGAGAGAGAGTCTGTTGATGCAAAGGTTTGGGGCGATACATTCCCAGTGTGGAAACTCTGCAGAAAAATCCACTTTCGTTGAAGCACATTCGTGACTGGGCGCTGTTTTGATTCTCAACAGCAGTTCGTGTCTTTCAGTAGAACACAACAGACAGGTCTGTGGCTCTGGTGTAGACACACACGCACGCACGCACGCACGCACGCACGCACGCACGCACGCACGCACGCACGCACGCAACACACACACACGTACACACACACATGCACACACACGCACACACACATTGAATATGTTTGTCGCAGTTTTTCCCCGTAGTTCTTTTTTTGTTGGGGAGGGGGGAGGGGGTGGAGATCAGTGTAATAGCAATGGTCAGCTTTGTATATTTCAATGAAAAATGATTATTTCAGGGCAATGCTTTCATTGGCTTGTCTTCTTTTCAATGGCTTCGTAAGTCTAGCTTTGTTTGTTTGTTTGTTTTATGTGTCATTGTGTCTCTTACTGTGGGTTTCAGATCTAAGATAGAAAAGCATTTCTCGCTTGTTAATATTCAGCACGCCAAATGACTATTATGCCATCCTCTTTTAGAACAAAGAGAATACTTCTTCTCTGTCGTTTGATTTTTTGTTTGTTTGTTTTTGTTTGTCTGTTTGTTTGTTTGCTTGTTTTTGTTAAAGCATGAACTAAAACAAGATTAAATGTTTGACTTGTCAAACCATAGGAAGAAACAGCTTTGGTGGCGTGGTCCCGGGATAGTGTTGAATAAACAATGACCTGTCTCAAAAGTGACACAGGAAAAGTTAATACCAAAAAAAATTATAGAGCTCTACCAGAGGACGGCTAACATTTTTTTTTTTAATGTGTTAGCGTGAAAATGGGGTGTCCGGAAGGACAGCCATCAAAGAAAGTGAATATTACAAAGGAGAATAGGCTGTTTCTAAGGATTCCCCAACATTAAAAAAAAAATTCATAAGACTGACCTGTTACAAAGGACGGTAAACAAAAACAGTACATTGTAAATAGAATGAACTGTTCTTAAAGTGGGGTCAACAAAGAAATACTTTCAGGAAAAAATAAGGTATTCTTGAGGAATATCGTCAAAGAAATATTGTCAAGAGAATGAGAGGATGAGCTATCCCGCAGAAAGCCCAGCAAAGAAATGTTGTAAAAAGGGTAGAGTATTTCTAAAGAAGCCCAGCAAAGAAATGTTGTAAAAACGGTAGAGTATTTCTAAAGAAGCCCAGCAAAGAAATGTTGTAAAAAGGGTAGAGTATTTCTAAAGAAGCCCAGCAAAGAAATGTTGTAAAAAGGGTAGAGTATTTCTAAAGAAGCCCAGCAAAGAAATGTTGTAAAAAGGGTAGAGTATTTCTAAAGAAGCCCAGCAAAGAAATGTTGTAAAAAGGGTAGAGTATTTCTAAAGAAGCCCAGCAAAGAAATGTTGTAAAAAGGGTAGAGTATTTCTAAAGAAGC
>CM031595.1:73067801-73072801 GCA_018398815.1 Conus ventricosus | reverse complement strand
ATGAGAGCCCCCAACAGTGCACCCGCAAAGTTGTTCAGCTTCTAAACAGATTTTTCCCTGACAAGAAACAATGGACAGTCGATGACATAGAACGCGCCCATCGCACGGGACACAAGACCGAGGACTGGAACAACCCCAGACCCATCATCGCCTGCATCCACCGCTGGAACGATAAACTCAATATTCTTCAGGCAAACGAGAGCAGGAAAGAAATGGCTGTCTCCATTGGTGTCAGAGTGGCCGCCGACCTGACTCATCGACAGAGCCAAGTTCTCAAGAAAGAAAAGGCAGCAGGAAGAAGCGTCTATTTCTGGAAGGGTCGTCTGCATCACAGACAGTCTGGGCAGCAAGTCAAGAACCATAGGAAATCACTTCCTAAAGACAGCCCTGTTGACTCTGCAGTCAGAGGAAGAAGGTGCGCGGCAGAAGCTGACAGCAGGAAGACAATGGGGAAGAGACACTCAGATCCAGAAATAACTGGTGGTATACCCCAAGGAGAGGACCTGATTCAGCTCACATCCAGTCACCTCCATGGAGAGCAGACCAGTGGTCAGACCAGCCAGGTAATCTGCAGCCTGGGCAGCCATCCACCCCACCCCATGACATGAACGCACTTCCGACACTCCAGAGTCAGAAGCCGAAGACCAATAACAGATACCCTCCACCTACAGAGCATGAGAGTACCAGAGACAGCACAGCTGAAAAAAGACTTGACACACACCAACAAGAAGAGGTCATACTCAGCTCAACTGCAGCTGGCAAAGACAATGTTCAGACAACATATGTTACTGTGGACAGTAACCAGAAGGCTCACCCATCGACCTGTCAGTCCCAGATGTCTTCCACGCCCGCAAAATCCCAGCCTCAACGTAACCCCCAACCAAGGTACCGGCGAAAAATCGACCAGTGGGGGGTGAGACTGGTAGAGGAAGATACAAATGACATGTCCCCCAATGACTTGTTGGTATCCCCTGTCAATGTGTCTCCTACAGCCCCATCCCACAGTGATGATGTCCGTGTAGGGAACACGCTGGTGACTGACAAAACCCTTCACACCAGGATGTTCTTCAAGCTTTAGACGATGAGCACTCCAACTCCCTGGTACTAACTGATTGTACCCCAGGAGGTCATTCTGCTCAGATCCCACCAATTGTGTCAGAACCTGTACCGACTATACCCTCACCCTTAGACACTTCAGACAGCAGTTTGACGCTTGTGAAACAGGCAGTGGCAGTGGGAATGAAGCAAGGTGACGTTGAGAGCCAATCACCTGCCATCTTGCAAGCATGCAGCTTGCCACAGGTGAAGTCCACGGCACAAAACTGTTCTGTGGTGACTGAAACTCCCAAAACAGCAGGTCGTCTTACCCGAAGCAAAACGAGGTGCAGACAAATGCAGGTTACTGAGAGCTTTATCCGCATTAGTACAATGGGAAGGGGGAAAGGAGATAGTATGGTGGCAGACAGGGGAGAAGGAGGGAATGGAAGGGGTGACAGTGGCGCAGGAAGGAAAGGGGGACAGGGGAGGGAGAGGGGTGAAAGTGTTATGGGGGGAAGAGGGGCAGGGAAGAGTGAAGGGGAGGATGGGGTGATGGGAGGCAGACGGGGAAGGCAAGTTGAGAGAGTGGATGGAGAGATGGGAGGCAGACAGACAGAAGGTATCATGGGGGAGACAAATGATCGTGGGGGAAGGGAACCTGGCGGGGTGGAAAAGGGGGAGATGGAAACACTAAATGACGGGGAGGCCGAAGCCATAACTATATTAATATATGTACGTGGAATTGCGAAGGTTTGATGCAAAAACTGGATATACCAGACGTTGTGTCAACTCTTTTATCTTTTGATATCTTTTCATTGAATGAAACATTCATATACGTGGATACGATTTCATTTTGCCTTTTATTGATTATAATGTATTTGCGTCAAAAGCTGTTAAATTGTCAAATCAAGGGCGTAGTTCAGGTGGAGTGTGTGTGTTTGTGCATAAGTGGTTGTCACAATTTGTTAAGAGCATTGATACGCATTTGGACCAAGTTATTATTTTGCAACTTGATCGAACGTTATTAGAAACAGATAAGCCAATTTTTCTTATTTGTACATACATTCATCCATATGATAGCAGATACTGGACACAGACAGAGCATGGGTATGGGATTGAAATCATTGAACAATGTTTGATGAACTTGTATGAACGTTACGAGGATTTCTATATTATGATATGCGGTGACCTGAATGCAAGGACAGGATGTATGAATGCATCATTACAGAATGAACTGTGTACGGACAGTGGGTGGAAAACGGATAAAGAAGATACAGATCAGATGCTTACTCGGCATTCCGAGGATAAAGAAATAACAGGTTTTGGGCGAGATTTGTTGAATTTGTGCACAACGTTTGAATGTATCATTCTCAATGGTCTAAGTAATTATGGTTTTGATGAATCACTCACGTTTGTATCGAGCAATGGAGGGAGCACAATTGATTACTTTATAACTTCTAGTGGTTTATGTTTACAGAATTATATTAGTTCTTTAGATATTCTGTCCTCCATTGATTCATCACATTTACCTGTTTGTATCAAACTGTTAACCACCCTGAATTCTCAGGCAAACGTGGACAGCCAAGGTAAGAAAGCAAAAAAGTGGATGGAAAAGCAATGTTGGGATAAGTCATTAGAGCAACAGTTCATTGAAAATGTCAGTACAAGGAAATGCAAGATATGTACTTACAAGCTCTAGCACATATTGATAATGATGTAAATCAAGCTGTAACCTTGTTTTCTAGAACTTTGGTGCTAAGTAGTAACTGCATGAAAAAATGTGTCCGTATTGATAAAGAGATTAAACCTCCACAGTGGTTTGATGCTGAATGTAGACAGTTTAAGATAAAAGCAAGAAATTCGTTGATGATACTGAGGAATTCAAACAAAGCAAGGCAAGTGACATATACTGTGTCAAATACACAACGATCAGAGGAAAGGAGACAATTTGCTCAGGATAGGAAGGAGTACAAAACACTGATAAAAAGAAAAAAGAGCAGCTTTAAACGTGAAACAGCAAGAAAACTTGCAAGTTTTGGCAAAGACAGTAAATCATTTTGGAAAGAAGTTAAATTCATGTCTGGTAAGAAAAGGGCTCGCATTTGTCCTGAAATTTCTGACCAGCAATGGCTTCACCACTTCAAAAGCCTATTTAATGTTCCAGAAATAAAAACATTTGATTTTAGCTTTGGAAATTATGAATCAGAATGTAGTGATTTAAACTCACCTATTTATGAAAGAGAAGTTTATGAGGCAGTTCATAAACTGAAAAATGGAAAAGCATGCGGTATTGATGGAGTTACTCCAGAAATGCTTAAACTATGTAGTGAGCAATCAGTCAAATTCATGACAAAATTATTTAATAACCTTTTCAAGAAAGGTCAATATCCCGAGGAATGGACAAAATCCATTATAGTACCAATTTATAAGAAAGGTGATAAAACAGTAACAGATAATTACAGAGGTGTATCATTATTGAGTTTAATGAGTAAATGCTATACTACCATTCTCAACAAGAGATTAGTGAACTTTATTGAAACAAACAAGAAGCTAACAGAGTCCCAAGCAGGTTTCAGAAAGGGGTATTCTACATTTGACCACATTTTTACCTTGAATGCAATCATTCAGAAATGTTTTTCAAAGAAAGGAGGAAAGCTTTTTGCATGTTTTGTGGACCTGAGAAAAGCGTTTGATTCTGTTCAGCATGGATCATTATTTGAGATTCTGATAAAAACAGGAATCCATGGTAAATTTATTAAGGCAATAACGGCTATTATAAATCATCTCTTTCATGCGTCAGAATAGAGGATCGTGTAACTGATTTTTTGATTGTCCTGTTGGGGTGAGACAAGGCTGCATCCTGAGCCCAGAACTTTTTTCGATTTTTATAAATGAAATTGCTCTGGCAGTGGAAGAAAATGGAATACATGGTATCCAACTGTTACCAGGTTATGTTGAGCTATGCATACTTTTGTTTGCTGATGATATAGTTCTGCTATCCGACACCGCTAGAGGTCTACAGAATCAAATTGATGTACTGAACGAATCTTGCAGGAAGTTATTTCTGAATATTAACAAAGACAAAACAAAGGTTATGGTATTTCGAAAAGGAGGGTTTCTAGGCAAAAACGACAAATGGAATATAAATGGAGATTCTTTAGAAGTAGTAAATGAATATAACTATCTTGGTTTTGTGTTTACAACTAAAATGAGCATACCAAAATGTGTTGATGCTCTGGCGGTGAAGGGCAGAAGAGCTTGCATTGAATGTGTGAAACATATTGGCAGATTGCATGATATTTCAAAATTTTGTTTTTTCAAAATATTTGACACTCAGGTACAACCTGTATTACTGTATGCAGCTGAAATGTGGGGTATGAATAGATTAGACAACATTGAAAAGGTTCACAGTTATGCATGTAAACGATTTTTAAGAGTCCCATTAAAAGTACCAAATAAGTTTGTTCTTGGGGAAACAGGAAGGTACCCATTATATGTGAATAGTTATTTCAGATGTATTAAATATTGGCTTAGAATTCTAAAGATGGACACGACTAGAATCCCAAGGATTGCATATGCAATGCTTTGGAAATTAGATGAAAGGGGCAAAGTTTGTTGGGCAAGTCAGATCAGAAACATTATGTTCAGAATGGGGTTTGGGCATGCATGGATAAATCAAGGAGTAGGATGTGAAAAGGCTTTTCTCTCTTTATTCAAACAAAGACTGAAAGATAATTATCTACAAGAATGGGAGGAATCTATTATGAATAAAGATATATACAGAAATTATCGGCTTTTTAAAACAACCCTAGAAAGCGAACCTTATTTCCAGTTTTTAGATATCAGATGCTTCCGTGACGGACTCGTGAAATTAAGACTGGGGGTACTACCAATAAATGGTTCTTCATTTAGGAGAACATTTTGTGAAAACCTAAACTTTGCTTGTTCAACATGTAAAGTAA
>CM031595.1:73030301-73060301 GCA_018398815.1 Conus ventricosus | reverse complement strand
CACACACACACACACACACACACACACACACACACACACACATACACACACACTTTCTGCTTTTCTGGTCTAATAATACTTGCGTAGCGAATAGCCTCTCTCACAACACACACACACACAGACACACACACACACACACACACACACACACACACACAGCATCAAAAACATCAAGGCATTTAGTTTCACTGAGTATCATCATTCATACGTGGAAATCCCCCTCCCTCCAACTCAGTTGCCCTTCCCCTCCTGCTGCCCCCCCCCCCCCCCCCTCCCCCCCCCCCCCACTTTCTTTTTTGTTATATTTCTCTCCTGCACAACTGATCCACTGATAAAACTGACACACAATCAGAGTTGAAAATTTCCAATTTATTGTTTGTCGGAGATACCACTTCTGTTTAACACTATTATCTGCAACGTCATAAGTACTATGGCAAGCAATCATAAGACACAATTTAATAACAAATCACATGACTGTTAGATATGAGATATGATAATCTCAAACGTCTCCAAAACTATGATTACGCTACTGATATAACCGATTTCTGAATCAAACATTTTCAGCACAATATCTATATAAGACAATGGATTTCCCATTATAGCAAAAATCTTTAGAGACATTTTAATTTTGTGGCTGCTAATAGTGGTACAATGATCAATGTAAAAGGCAATGATCGGGGGTGGAGGGGTTGGGGGGGGGGGTCCTAGATAATGTATCATGACACTCGATATTGATAACAAGCTTTTTATTTTTTCAACTCCACGTCTCTTTATTTATATTTTGATAAGTGTTCACACACTGCCGACAAACTGGTATTGCTTTCCACCACCCAAGCATCTGTTCCAGTAAATTTTAAATCATACACTGCTAACGTTTGTGTTTCATGCTGGCACAACCCAAGCATCTGTTCCAGTAAATTTTAAATCATTCACTGCTAACGTTTGTGTTTCATGCTGGCACTATCAGCCTGGCCTCGATTTACTTGCCTTAAAGATGTCAGTAGTTTGGCTATCATGTTATTCATTTATGTAGAGTTGGAAGTAGTGGAGATTAAGCAAGTGTCTTCATCATTTATTTGTATGTCTTTCAGGACTGGCCTTTTTCATGACTGAGTGGTGACAGCTCTGAAAAGGCCCCTGAGAGGTCGGCTGAGCTATACTGACATACTGAAAAAAGAAAAAGATACACCCAATGGTGTGGGTAGGACCCAGAGAAGTACTGTCCTAGACAGCTGAACAAACCAGCTGGGAGCAATTCTGCACCACCCTTGAAAGCCTGTGCTGTGCTCACATAGAGTGCAGGCATGCACAGGGCATTCCATTAACACATGAAGGGATATAATCGCCCCCTGGCAGATGCCATTGTGCAAAGGCCACTGGATGTGTCACCACAGAACTTCCACGAGAGCGTTCCCATGGGTGTACCAGCCCATATTTCATGACTGCAGAGCCCACCAGCAAAAAAAAAAAAAGCCACCATCAAGCAACTGCCATGTGCATCCCGTTGCCTCACTTGTTGGTGTTCCGCTGCCAGGTGATGACAGTACAAGTCCAGACACAGCCAAGCTTTCGCCATGAAGTCTTATGTGCTCCCTGAAGAGAATCCCAGGTCACAGTCTTTCCCGTTGTCAACATGACTTTCCCTGCGGTCAGCGAGTCTTTCCTCACCATCACAGGGCCTTTCCCTAGAGTTGGCCAAAAGGCAGATAAAAAAAAAGAAGATATATCCGAAGTTGCGGATAGGACCCAGAGAAGAACTGTCCTTAACTGTCAAACTGTCGGGGTTATGACTGGCTAACACATATGTAATTGTATAGAAATAGCAGATACATGTGTGACCATTCTACAAGGTATACAGTGGAGAGTCCAGAATGATTAAAATAAAATGAGCAGCTAAATCAGCATTTTCATCCCTTTTTTTTTTTACAATCTAACTTCCAAACCAAGTTTCTTAAGCACACATAAGATGTTATTCACTGAAAGTTAATAATGAAATTATCAGATGTTAAAAAAAGGCACAAAAACAAAAATGTACAATTCATTAAAAACAAATTCCCTGCAAGTGACAACGGGATACTGAGAACAATAATACAGGTATAGTTATCAAACAGTAATCATCCTACCTATCCTGTAACCAAAAAAAAAAAAAAACGTTTTTCAAAGCTAGAACACAAATTGATACATATCTAAATAATACACTTGTTATTAAAACAAAGGAAAAGCTGTTGTAGAACTGCATGTGTGTGCACGTCACATACATACACCCACACACACTTACACAGCATGTATGCATCCACACACACACACACACACACACACACACACACATACACACACACACACACCACCACCACCACCACCACCATCATCATCATCATCATCATCACCATTTCAACACTGATGTCCAAAAGTCAAGGAGATCCAGAGTGCTCATGATTAAAGGTAACATCACCTAATAGCTCGACTCCCAATCCCAATCAGTTTCCGCACACTGTTGCATAGTCCACCATTATTATCTTGCATAATGTCAAAACTTTATCAAAACGTTAGTTTAACTGTTACAGTTACAATTGGTGTATGTGTAAGGACGAGGAGTGTGGCCTGTTCACATCTGACTCGGTAAGTATTCATATCTTCTTCTGTTCATGTCATTAACAGCCCAGCCAACCGCGAGGGACCATTTCAAAGCTGTTATGATGGAATGAAAATAAAATTAAAACTGAAGACAACATGCACTTTGGTTGTAATATTTCTTTCACTCAGATTTACCTGCAGCTGTCCACATAGCAATGCCACGTGGTGAAAACAGGCTCAGCTTTTGTACGAACAAAATCAAAAGGAGGCAACTCTCTCTTTTATGAGCACTCCTGTTGGCTTATCTTCCCTGACTTGAGGCTTTTTTTTTTTTTTCTTTAGTTTTAAACACAAATCAGTTCTTGGCCTTTCCATCCTCAGCTCAAAGTTCTTACCATTGATCTTTCAGGCTTTGTAAAAATGCCTGGTTACCTTCTCACACATGCAACTACATTCTCCTCTCTGACTCATGCCCTGTTTCATCTAACATTTAGTACTGTCCAAGTGTGTGGCAGGGATGACGTGACAGGCACATGAGCTGTTATGATCTCTACGGCCCTTCTTGCTCAGCGGTGCACAGCAGGGTAAAGACACCGTGATCAGTCCATCCCATATGTTACCACTGAAGACTTCTTCCATCTTACTTCCATCTTAATCCATGACGCCTACCCTTCACTGTACACTGCAGAAGGTCCTGGACAGGGAGTCATCATGATACATGCCTGTACCAGGTGCAGCACTTGTTACCAGTAAGTAGAGGATTTTGTTTGCTGACTTGGTGCCTGCCTTCTTTGTGTTCCTTGTTTGAATGCAGAGAATCTATCACTAAGCAGTTATTCTCCAACACCAGGATTTTCCATTCCCCACATGCTGTCAGTGTTCCATCCCTGCTTTCACAAAGAACAACTATCACCAGTTACTTGTCAAGTTGTATCTCTGCGAGTGAAATGAGATATAAATTACCAGGAGACTACAAGTCTTGTCATGGCAGATACAGCCAGAGCCAGCATCATCTTATACCCTACTATTGAGGGCACATAAGACCGTATGGCGAAAGCTTGGCTGTGTCTGGAGTGGCACCGTCTTCATCTGTCCGTGGGCAGGGGTGGTTGGGTCTGTGGGGTGTGCTCGGCAGCTGGGGGGTGGTGTTTTTCGCCGGTGGGCTCTGCAGTCATGAAATACGGGCTGGTACACCCATGGGGGATGCTACTTTGAGGCTGTTATGGGCTGCATCCTGTAGTCTAATTTACCTCTGTTCAGGAGCAGTTATGTCCCTTGATATCTTAATGGAGTGTCCTGCGCGTGCCTGTACCCATCGTCAACACAGCGCAGGCCTCCAGGGGTGGTACAGGACTGCTCTAAGGGCAGGTGAAGACAGTGCTTCTCTGGGTCCTCCCCAGCACCTTCGGGTGTTTCTTTTTCTTCGTCTTTTTTTTTCAGAATGAACCTGCGATGTGTAAAGTGGTCCACTTCCTCTGTTGTCTTCTCAGTGCTGTCTGTAACTGCTGACTAAGCTTTTGCTTTTTTTTTTATTTGCGCTGACTTTAATGTTCTTGATGATTTCTCCAGTGTGGTGTGCATGGTGGTCATGTTCTTCTGCTGCCTGCCAAAGGGTGAGGTCATCAGCAAATCACAGGCTGCACAAAGCTGCACTGTTCTGAATATGATGGTGCTCAAGTCTAGACATGTTTCCGACAGTATAATCAGTACATCCCTAACTTGAATGCGAGATAAACATCGCCTGAAACTGTGACTTGAAACCCTGGAAGTGACTCTGGTAACAAGGAACTTCAGTTTTCCATCCCTATCTATCTAAAACTTGACAGTGACTCCTCTATTTGCTGTCCTCAGGATGACTTCTACTGAGTCAGTTACGTTGTCAAAGAGCTTTGTCAGTTTCCAGTGAAAAACGATTTCACCATTTTCTTCTACATTTATTGGGTGACAATTTCCTGGCTCCAGTTTTACATATGAGTCGTTTCAGTTTGTCATTTAAAAATATGATGCGATACCACACTAAAGCAAGTTTACAGTATACCATTCAATAAAAATTTATTTCAGAAATCATTGCAGAAATTATGAAACTACAAAAATATTTCATAAAAAGTAAAACATTACAACAAAAGAAGATTTAACAACAATGGTATAAAACTGTTTAAACCATATTCAGAAGAAAAATTGTTTTAAAGACAAACACACAACAAAATCTTGATCGATCATACTTCTCTGTGCAAAGGTGTAACACTTGTACACACACACACACACACACACACACACATATCAGGAAAATAAAATATTGTTTAAAAAAAAAGTAAAACTTTACTACATGAGGAAATCTAACATAAATGGTGACAAAAATGAACTCTTCAAAACTCATGCAGACAGAGAAGAAGCAAAAAATACACACAATTGAAAACCTTCATCAATCATACTTATTTGTCCAAACTGTCACAACACACACACACACACACACACACACACGCACACACACACACATCATGCTCGTAGTACATAAGCATCAACACATTATCAATGTCAAATACTAATCACAAATCACTGAAGATTTCTCCCTGTGGATTTCAGCAAAACATATACCCGCATCCATTGTCCAGAAAACAAAATTCATTAGCGTATTTCATTTTTTACACACAGATCCCTCATTCACCCCCCACCTCCCCCCACCCCCACCCATCCATCTCCCCTCCGTCACCCCACTCCCCCACCCTCCTCTTTAAAAATAAACACAAAAAAGCATCTTTTTGATTTTATGTTGAAATTTACTCGAGTTTCTAATGTACTTTAAACACACACGCGCGCACACATGCACACACACACACACACACACACACACACACACACACACTCACAGAGGCACTCACAGAGCCTGTATTCACTTATTTCATAATTGGTTATGTACACTTTATAAAACTGCTGTACCGATCTATTCATTCTCTCTGCCCAATCGTTAGAGCGTTTTTCTTAATCTGTTAATCATAACTGCCTCCCATTCTCTCTCTCTCTCTTCTCTCTCTCTCTCTCTCTCTCTCTCTCTCTCTCTCTCTCTCCCCTCTCAAATATCTTTCATTCTCTATCTCTTTGCCCTTCTTCTACCTTAATTTGTTGTTCCCTTCCTTTTTTCTATTTTAAGAAAAAGAAATGCATAAATGTTTCAAAATCAATGTATTTATCATTATTTGTAATAAATCTTGTATTATCTCATGATTTAGAAACAGAAATTGAAAGAGAAGAAAAATGCACACACACACACACACACACACACACACACACACACACACACACACACACACACACACATACACACACACAACACACCTGAGTATTTTATGAAAGAAACAGCATGCTAAGCATAACAAATAGGAGACATTCAAATAAAAAATTGACCCAAAAGACACAGGAAAGCTGGCCTGTGAGACACTTAAAGGATCTAGGAAAACTGACCCATGTGACACAGGAAAGCTGACCTATGAGACATTCAAAGGAAAACCGACCCATGTAACACAGGAAAGCTGACCTGTGAGACATTCAAAGGAAAACCGACACGTTTGACACAGGAAATCTGACCTATGAGACATTCAAAGGGAAACTGACCAATGTGACACAGGAAAGCTGACTTACGAGACATTTAAAGGGAAACTGATCCATGTAACACAGGAAAGCTGACCTGTGAGACATTCAAAGGGAAACTGACCAATGTGACACAGGAAAGCTGACCTGTGAGACATTTAAAGGAAAACTGACCCATGTGACACAGGAAAGCTGACCTGTGAGACATTCAAAGGGAAACTGACCAATGTGACACAGGAAAGCGGACCTGTGAGACATTCAAAGGGAAACTGACCAATGTGACACAGGAAAGCTGACCTGTGAGACATTCAAAGGGAAACTGACCAATGTGACACAGGAAAGCTGACCTATGAGACATTTAAAGGAAAACTGACCAATGTGACACAGGAAAACTGACCTATGAGACATTCAAAGGGAAACTGACCAATGTGACACAGGAAAGCTGACCTGTGAGACATTCAAAGGGAAACTGACCAATGTGACACAGGAAAGCTGACCTATGAGACATTTAAAGGAAAACTGACCAATGTGACACAGGAAAACTGACCTATGAGACATTCAAAGGAAAACTGACCCATGTAACACAGGAAAGCTGACCTTTGAGACATTCAAAGGAAACTGACCCATGTAACACAGGAAAGCTGACCTAGCATTCAAAGGAAAACTGACCCATGTGACACAGGAGAGCTGGTCTATTAGACATTCAAAACAAAACTGACCAATGTGACACAGGAAAACTGGCCTATGTGACAATTAAAGGAAAAGTGACCAATGTGACACAGAAAAACCTAACCTATTTGACACAGAAAGCTGACCTATGAGATATTCAAAGGAAAACTGACCCAGGTGAGAGACGTTCAAAGGAAAACCAACCCATGTGACACAGGAAAACTGACCTATGAGACATTCAAAGGCAAACTGACCTATGTGACACAGGAAAGCTGACCTATCTGATGCAGGAAAGCTGACCTATTTGACACAGGAAACCTGACCTATGAGACTGACCCATGAAACACAGTCAAAGAAGAAGAAAATACGGTCTCAGGTGAGCATGCTCCCACCAACCTTTTTGATATGCAGGCATTTGTTGGGACAGGTGAGAATGAGAAAAAGGAATTAACTACAATTAGTTTTACAACATTCTTCTCTGTCCAAACACTAGGCCGCCCTCCCACCTCCCTGACCCTCCTCGCTTAGTTGAGCCAAGGTGCAAAAAGTGAGTTGGTTCTATCATGGCGTGATGTTGTGAACTCACTAAAGGCAATCACTGGGGCTGGCTTGGTTGGGAACTGGGGAAAGGTTTGCTCCCTGATTTTCTGATTTTACTTTTGGGGAGGATCCTGATATTCTGGCATTGTTCCATACCAAGTGGGAATAAGGCATTTGTTTGGACAAGTATGTACGAGAAAAAAAAACTGACCCATGAAACAATGCAAAGTTGACCTAAGTATCATGCAAATGACAGCTGACCTATGTAACTTGCTATGTGTCAAGGAAAGCTGACCATGAGTCAAGGAAAGCTGGCCATGTGTCAAGGGAAGATGTGTCAAGGAAAGCTGGCCATGTGTCAAGGAAAGCTGGCCATGTGTCAAGGAAAGCTGGCTATGTGTCAAGGAAAGCTGGCCATGTGACAAGGGAAGATGTGTCAAGGAAAGCTGGCCATGTGACAAGGGAAGATGTGTCAAGGAAAGCTGGCCATGTGTCAAGGAAAGCTGGCCATTTGTCAAGGAAAGCCGGCCATGTGTCAAGGAAAGCCGGCAATGTGACAAGGAAAGCTGGCCATGTGACAAGAAAAGCTGGCCATGTGTCAAGGAAAGCTGGCCATGTGTCAAGGAAGGCTGGCCATGTGTCAAGGAAGGCTGGCCATGTGTCAAGGAAGGCTAGCCATGTGTCAAGGAAAGCCGGCCATGTGTCAAGGAAGGCTGGTCATGTGTCCAGGAAAGCCGGCCATGTGTCAAGGAAGGCTGGCCATGTGACAGGGAAAGCTGGCCATGTGTCAAAGAAGGCTGGCCATGTGTCAAAGAAGGCTGGCCATGTGTCAAGGAAGGCTGGCCATGTGTCAAGAAAAGCTGGCCATGTGTCAACAGAAGCTGGCCATGTGTCAAGGAAAGCTGGCCATGTGTCGAGGAAAGCTGGCCATGTGTTGAGAAAAGCTGGCCATGTGACAATGAAAGCTGGCCATGTGTCAAAGGAAGCTGGCCATGTGTCAAGGAAAGCTGGCCATGTGTTGAGAAAAGCTGGTCATGTGACAATGAAAGCTGGCCATGTGTCAAGGAAAGCTGGCCATGTGTTGAGAAAAGCTGGCCATGTGTCAAGGAAAGCTGGCCATGTGTCAAAGAAAGCTGGCCATGTGTCAAGGAAAGCTGGCCATGTGTCAAAGAAAGCTGGCCATGTGTCAAAGGAAGCTGGCCATGTGTCAAGGAAAGCTGTCCATGTGTTGAGAAAAGCTGGCCATGTGACAATGAAAGCCGGCCATGTGTCAAAGAAAGCTGGCCATGTGTCAAGGAAAGCTGGCCATGTGTCAAAGAAAACTGGCCATGTGTCAAGGAAAGCTGAAGCAGGTCGCATACAAACTGAAAGTTGACCGGTGTAGCATACCAAGGAAAGATGGCTGTGAGACATACGAAGGAAACTCTGGCCCATGTAACCTAGAAATACAACTGACCCCTTCAATAACAGCTGACCATTGTAGCATATAAAGGCAAGCCAGCCGTGTCACATACAAAGAAAAAGCAGGCAAACTATTCATCTTGTGCTGTCCTTGCTGTAAAACTGTGAAGTAAACAAACAGGTGAATAACCAGTACAGACTCAAGTTCACATTCACTGCATACTTGCAACATAATCCTCGTTTTCGACTCCTGAGGTTGTGATTTGCTTAACAGGTAAGACAGATGTCACATACGTCATCAATGGTCCATAGTTGTATCCAGTCATAATATCTGATGATTTTACATCACAATGAATCTCAAACTTATATACAATTCCAACAGCTCCACAGTTCCAACATATCCAAGATGACTGTATCCCAGTTTGGTAAAGGTAGGGCAAAGGAATACAGAGCAAAAACAGTGTAAAATGAGGATAACAGATGCAAGACAGACAGACAGTGAATAAGAATATTATCAGTCAGAAGAATCACTGCCAAAAATCTTACAAATTTGCAAGAATATCCTCTCAAAACTGTCACAACGATTATAAAAATAATGAAAATAATAGGAAATAAAACATATTTCAAACAAACAAAACTATACCCTGAGTAAAAACATATACGGATGAAAATTTTGAGTATTTTCTTTGAGATTAAGCACACCAGTATCTTGTATTTATGGCTGGATATGATCCAAAAAAAATTTGGAAATGGGTTTTTAATTTGGTTGGAGTAAATTTGTTCTGGTAGCCACATACCATGATTCTCTTAAACACCACTGTTGCTGTAAATAAGGTACATCTAATGATGAAAAAAATTCTGCAAAATCATAGAACACACTCATTGTATCATATTCTGTTTTTAGATATTGTGAGGTAGAATCCAAAAGCTTAAAACAATTTAGCAAGCCATGGCTGTTCTTTTTTTAGATACTGTAAAGTAAAATCCAAAAGTTGAAAACAATTTAGCAAACCATGGCTGTTCTTTTTTTAGATACTGTAAAGTAAAATCCAAAAGTTGAAAACAATTTAGCAAACCACGGCTGTTCTTTTTTTAGATACTGTAAAGTAAAATCCAAAAGTTGAAAACAATTTAGTAAACCATGGCTGTTCTTTTCCTAGATACTGTGAAGTAGAATCCAAAAGTTGAAAACAATTTTGCAAACCATGGCTGTTCCCTTTTTAGATACTAGGAAGTAGACTCCAAAGGTTGAAAACAACTAGCAAACCATGGCTGTTCCCTTTTTAGATACTGGGAAGTAGAATCCAAAGGTTGAAAACAACTAGCAAACCATGGACTGATAAAAGAATCAAACAATTATTCTCTAGAGCGGTTCAATGCATACAGTGAACAGCTTCACTCATCTGATTCTTCATCATCAGGCCTGATGCCTAAGAAATATGAACTGCAAGAATGCTTCTGTCACCAGACTGGCATTCAAAGTGAAGACCGTGGCTCTGCTTACTCCATCAGAACTTTCAAGTTCCGCAGAGCAACATGCACCAACTGCTTGTGACCACCTCAACAGCACCTGCTTTTTGGAGGAACCTTCCATGTTTTCAAATCAACAGATCAATCATCTTCAGTTTGAATGACTTAAAATCAGATCCATGGTTAATTTTCAGTGTAACGCTGCATTTATTACCTTGTTTTCATACAAATTAATCAGCTGTAGACTCTAACGTCTTTTTTTTTCTGTGAGGTGAACTCTGACACACTTACTCACAATGAGTATGAAGGTGAACTCCGACATACTTACTCACAATGAGTATCTTTCACTGATCTTCACCAGAAACCATCATCTTTCAATTAATTTATTACTATGCTATATCTACAGTGCATGCACTATTTCTCTACAAATCAACACAGAAAAGCTATGATTCCTCCACACTCCCCATGACCAGCAAAGGCAATAGTGAAAGTAACAGCAGCCGACATGCTTCCACAGCAGCTTCCACTCTCTTCCAGAGTTGAGGCAATGGAACCATCATCCACATGTCACCTGAGTTTATTTCAACCCAATGCTTCACAATGCATCCTTTCAGCATCACAGACCCAAGTCTAAGGCCTGCTGCGGCCAGGCCTTTTCCAAACACATGTGTGAGTCACCGTGTTGTCAGTATCACTCTGGCAATTGTAATCAGTATCAGCAGAACCGTATCAACAGGCAAACAGGTATTGTGACTGTTCCTATTTGTTACAGATTTTTACTAAAAAGGTTTTATGCACTGAGGAAATTTGAGTGGCAAAGGTATTAACACATTACAAACAAAGGCTTTTCCCTTATGAGAGACACAATTGAAAGGCCAGTTGGAAGAAACGTAGAAAGAGCTGGACAGCAGAAAATCTTAAGAGGAGAATTCTCCATCAGGCAAGTGTTTTGACCCTTAACTCCTTACACTGCTCTGACTTGGTCAGGCCACATCCAAGTCATGACTCCTGGCCACTCTTCTCTTGTCACCCTTTTATTCACTGCCTGGACTTGAACCCTTGAACCTACATCTCCAGGATGGTTTGGCATCTGAAGGCCAAGCATCTTAACCACACAGCTATCAGACACTTGTGTAAGTTGGGAAATTCAAGCACAATAAAGTTCACTTTTGTTCCTTATCACCTAGATCTAGTTAAAACATTTCTCAGCTGCCACTGCCCTTGGCTTTACAGCTCTGATCCTCTGCAGCATCTACAGCATGGAAGCTGTGCTTACTGGATGGCCTGGATGACTGGGAATGCACAGCATCTCTCCGGAAAAACATCCAGAGATCATCAGGAGGAGTGACGCAAGACCAGTTATAATATTCCCCTCACTTTTATCAAAACAAATGATTCTCTGACTGAACTCTCTGTTGCCATCTAGAAGCAGAACAGAGGAAGCTCACATTCAAAAGACTGAGAAGTATGCACCATAGTCAGCAGCTTGGGGAATCTGCCTTCTGAGCCAAACTGCTTGCCATAGATAGGGGTTGGAACTAGAGGGTTATGCAACAGCTCTCAGTTTCTGGTAAGAACAGGACCAGAGCCATAATACAACAGCAGAAACAGCTGAAAGGAGTTCTATCTGAATATGTTAACGAAGAACAACAGTGAACTTCAAAGGTTTAAATTTCACAACATCTGTCTGACAGCTAGATGGGTAATACATCAGTCCTATTGCAACTCAGCCATGAGGCACCCAATTATCTGTGAGGTACAAGTTCAAATCGTGGCAGCACCAAAAAAATTGTTTGCTAGCTGAAGGAAACCAAGGAGTCATGACCTGGACATGCCCTCCTCTCTTCCCATCCTCCTACCCCATAGAACGTAAGGGGTTCTGGGCTGAAACACTTGTAAATAGGAGGATGGGGGGAGGGGAGAGGTGGAGCGAGAGGGGCTTCTAATCTGAACATCTTCAGCTGTCAAGCACTCCCTGAAGTTTCTTCTCACCTAGAATAATCATACTATCTTCCAAGGCTTCTGAATGGTTATTCTGTCTATAGCTGGAATGGCTCAGTCAACTACTGTGAATGGGGGCTGTTTCAGTCAGTGTTTTTCTTTCAGCAATGAGAGGCTCTGTTTCTTTGGTTTAAAATCTATCCTATAAGAGGTGACTTGTTCATACTGCTCCAGGACTGTGGATGTTTCATCTTCATAGTGGAAAGGAACATTGTGTCATCAATGAAGAATTTCAGAGAGTGCATTTCCATTTCCTATGTCCGCTTATGGCTCATTGCTGCCTTCAAGATGAATTCCATTGGCAATGCAAATACAAGGAGAAATTTCACAGCCCATTACTATCATATGTCAACTTTACAACTGATCCAATCTTCTGAGTATTCCTAGGTTCAAGGAAGATATACTGCTATATGTACAAAAAAAGAAATGTGTGGCTGTGTGACCAGATCATAGGTAAGACTTAGTCTAAAGTTAAGGTAAAAAGAATTCATAACAGCCTGTAAAAATATGATAACCTGTACCCCATGGCAGGATGACCAGATTATATGTGAGACATGGATCAAAGTGATGGCAAAACAATCTTTTACACTCTAGCTTGTAAAAAACATAGTACCCTGTACAAAATAACTAGATGACAAGACCATATCCACTCATATGGCAACTGTTCAAAACATTAAAACCATCAACAGACTTACCCATGGACTTGGATTCAATGACCATGTGGTCCCATTCTCCAAAGGTATATTCATCAACAAGTGTCAACATTAAAACCATCAACAGACTTACCCATGGACTTGGATTCAATGACCATGTGGTCCCATTCTCCAAAGGTATATTCATGAACAAGTGACATTCTCCATAGCATATATGTACAGTCAAATTATTTTTCAATACTTGTACACATATATGCAAGAGTTTGCATTCATGACATATGAACATGTATTAATCGTCTCAAACTCTAACATTTTCCTGTTGAACAACTGACTAAACAAGCATGTCACCAACACAAAAATATCTAGATGAACACATCCTGGGGACCTGAGCCATTAAATCTGCAAAGCTGCCTAATCAGAGACACTTCACAACCTGCCTCTCATCTACATAAGCCATCACACAAAACTCTCATCTGCACTGTCCTTGACCACTGACCGACCTTGGCTATCAGGCTAATTTGGGGAGATTCCATTCACACCAGACTGATCAAAGTCAATCACAGCATGCAAGTGAGTCAGAATGCATATGACCTTGAAGTCACAACACAGCGTGTTTCAAAGTCAGAATGCATATGACCTCAACGTTACTAAGTCACTGTCTAGATATTCATATTCTTAACAAATTCATCAGCCCTACAATTATCTACCATTTGCACTAAACTACACACGCTCAAGACACACAACCACAAAAACCATTTTCATCTCTTCACCATCTAATCTTTATATTCTAAGAGACAATGTACACATGAAAAAAAAACTAACAACCCAGCATTCTATAAAATAAAATAAAAAATTAAAAAAAAAACACCAGCATTCTCTCTACTTGCATGCACAGCTAATTATTCCATACAGAGGGCACCATTCAAAGTCTTGTGTTATGTACCAACTCAGGATCTCCCCATTCTGCAGAACTGTGACTTGAAAGACTAGTGGGCGACCCAGGAACTGGGAAAGCGGACGAGCTGGCCCTGGTCTTCTGCTCATCAGGTTCATCGATGTAGAAGCGCACTGGGTGAGACTTCTTCTTAGAGACGATGCTTTCTTTGGGCTCCTCCACCTCAATGATAGCAGGACTGCTGCCGTGGGCCCGATCCAGAACGCTGGGTTCAGATGGAATGTTGTTTTGGCTTTTTGTCTTTCTGTTAGTATAAAGGAATAATATCAAATTATTCCAGCTCTCTTGTACCCACACATTATCTTGTAGTTCATCTTTTGTTTGAAAACCAGTGACATCATGCTGATCAGCATGTTTGTGTGTGTGTGTGTGTGTGTGTGTGTGTGTGTGTGTGTGTGTGTGTGTGTGTGTGTGTGTGTGCGTGTCTGCGTGCGTGCGTGCATGCGTGCGTGCGTGTGTGCGTGCATGCGTGCGTGCGTGCATGTTTGCATGCATGCACATTTGTGCATGCATGTGTGAATGACTATGACATTTATTTGTTCATCTATCACTGCTTAATGGACTTTCATGATCATACAATGCTTTTAATAACACTTGCAAATCTTGCGCTAGGAAAAAGTTTGGCAGCAATATAAACATCAAGCGTTAGTATTTAGGCAGTCTTTGAACAATCACTTTTACTGCAAACATGTTTTTAGATGTTTGTCATGTTGTCTGCTGTAAATTCTTTGAAATTTTGTAGATAACAAAAAAATGATGATGCTTTCTTCTACACACACACACACACACACACACACACACACACACACACACACACACACACACACACGCGCGCATGCATACACACGCATGTACACATGTTCATGCACACAAACTGCTGTTTAACAATAGAATATGCACATTCAAATAGTTCATCATACACACACACACACATATACACACACACGCGCGCACTGACCGCTGTTTTAGGACTGTCTGTGTCTCCTCCTCGTTCATAGACCTCAAAGACGACTCATTGTGCACGATGCTCTTCCACATGGCAGTGCGCGACATCTCCTCACTGATGTTCAGCTGGTCTATGTTGGCGGCGATGGTGATGTTCTCCATGTTCACTCTTACACTTTGCAGGTCGCTGGCAGTGCCCTCAGTCTGACCACCCAGCTGCTGCTCCTGATAGACCGTCATTTATAGGTACTTATCTCGACAAATATCTGTAAATACATATCCCCCTATATATACTTATTTACTGGGTGAGACTTCTTCTTAGAGACGATATATGTTTAATATACTTATTTCGACAAATATTTGTAAATACATATCTCCCTATATAGAGGTACTTATTTCGACAAACACTTGTGTATACATATCCCCCTATGCTTTGCCTGCGTAGTTCAAGAACAATAACTAAATGCCTACAATTCAGTACAGAACAACAAGACCCCTGGGATTGATAATGGGATGTTGTAGAACCTTGGGGTGGGGCATGAAACATTCAAGTGCAACGGTGAATAGACATGAAAGACATAAAACAGCACGAAACAAACGCTAAACTAATGACACTCATATAAACTGTAAGTACTAGGTTTTAAATAATATAGATTACTAACATTAAAAACAGGTAGTTTATGTTACTAATATTATCATAACAGGTAGTTTATGCACCATCCAGCCACTGCCCCAGTGCAGTTAACACAGGCTAAACATGAAAATTATCAAATAATTTCTTAACACAAATACTTATGTGTGTTTGTGACCTTTTCTTCATGAATGTAAAATCAGTGTATGTAATCTAAACTGATAAATGAGACAATGACAATCACTTTGCACAGTGATTTTTTTTTTCATTCAAACATGAGTTACCTCATTCTGGTGAGCATAATCGAACAACTTCACAGGAATTTTTCTGTTCATCTCATGTATGTATTACCTCCTTTTCGTGAGCATTCTCATCCTCCTTGGCCCTTTTATGAGCCTCTGGCATGATGTCGTCCAGCCACTTGAGTTCATTTTGACTGAATATTCTGCTCAGCCCTACGCGGATGAAGCACATCGCCAGCACCTGTAACACACACACAGAACAGAAAAAAAGTGTATCCCTTTTCTTTCCCCATGGTACTCTTTCCCCTCTACTCTTTCCCCTCTACTCATTCTCATTTTCTGTTACTGTAGCAAATTCCATTTTTATTAAAGTTAAGATCTGAGGGTATTTTTCCTTCAGTAAAATTTCAGTATCATGATTATAGCAGTTGCTGTTGAAGTAGAGAATAGAGGGGCCCGCACTCAAATAGTTAGATTGTATAGCTGTAGAGCTAATGGCCAGAAGTTGAAACCGTTCATGTGGGCTGATATTTATAGCTGAAAACCTAACTCGTCCCAGCCAGCAGTAAATGGATACCGATTCAGGTCAGGGCAGGTAAAGCTAAAGCAGCAGACAGAAAGGCAAGCTCCACCTTCGATACGACCATGCCTTACACAAGCTTAATCTCTCAAAAATTCACTCTCTCTATACCTATTAAGCTATGGGACATTTCACCTTTTTTCTCTGGTATTGATGCTAACACACCAAAAACACATCATACTTTAGTAATGGGACAATACATCACCATAATTGCAGTAATCATAGCAGTAGCATTATCAAAGCTGAAAACAGCAGAAGCAGAGAAGCTTTAACAATTATAAGTTTACTTTCTCTTTTTCCTGCAAACGGGAAGCCCTAACAGCACAGATAGAGCACACACCACTTCCTCACACAACAAACAACATGCTTTACCATTTACACAAAACTCTCACCATTATAGGGAAGGCAATGTTGACCTTATTGAACATCTTGATGGTGCATAAGACGGCCAGACAAAACACCTGGATGCCGGTGAAGAAGTGGACACGGCGCGTGGGCACGTGACGTAGGTACAAGTAATCCGGCTGGTACTTGGCGGGCATGAATATGATGGCGATTCGGTCCATCAGCTGCATGCCCCCCAGGGAGGAGACACCCATGTACAGGAACACGCCATACAGCACTGGCATGGGGATGAGCTGAAAGGGAAACAGAAAGATTCCTTTCATTCATTTATCCCTTTCTTCTACATCTTCTGCGTTCTCTCAGTGGCATGATTCCCATGTAGGTCCTCTCTACTCCCCCATACCCAGCCGCAGCCAGGCCTTTCTTGTTCAAGTTTCAGCACCAGCCGTCCACAGGGAGCTAAGAATGTCAGATGGTCAGGAGGCCTCAGACCACAGGAAACCCAAGCTCAGATGTTAGGTCCCTTCAGCAGTGATCAGTGGAGGCTTCTCAGGCAGATGGCGTTCAGAAAAGCATGGGGTTATTGTATAACCAAAGTGAACACACTTTCTCTTTTACTGGAAATCTGTCTCAGACACAGCTGTAAATGTTGTAATACACAGAGTGCAAATGCCAACATTTAAGCGCTCCTATTTCCATCTCCCTGGCTTGAAATCCATGTTCTATGCATCCCTGACACTCCACATTTATCTGATCACAATGCTCTCACCCTTTCCTTCCCCTTCCTCCCTACTTTTAGCCTCTTCCATGCTTCTCTTTCCACCATTATCAGCTTTTCTGGATACTGCTTACTGTCTTCGAACTAATAATACAAATTGCTGAGTAGTGGACCCTGGCTGACACAGTGTCCCTTCCCAGTAGAGACTACCTCCCCTCCTTTCCTTGACATTCCATATCAGTTGGTCTGCTCAACTGTTTTGACAGGAAATCACTCACTACAGCTGCATGTGTTGACAGGTTACTAAAATCAAAGTCTGCTCCTGAGGAGAGCATTAAAGGTGAAAAAGTTGGTTTCATTCTTTATTCCGTCACCTGGATGCACTTTGGCCCCCTTAGAGAGTACAGAGTGAAGGGCTGGAACGATGCACTTTGGCCCCCTTAGAGAGTACAGAGTGAAGGGCTGGAACGCTTGCACAAGGGACACTTCTCTGAAGAACTTCTGCGGCTCTCCATAATGTTTCTTCCCACCTTCACAATGATGAGTTAGGACAGGGATGATGATGATGACAATTGATATCAGACTCCGTGACAGAATTGTACCACAAGCTTTCTTTCATAGTACATCCTGGTGTCAACCAAACCTGAGAGAAACATACACTTGTCAAGCTAATCCAAAAATTTGAACAACTCGCTCCAGTCCCTAAAAATAGGATTTCACAAGTGTATTATGCGTCAGACATGGATCAATATGTAATTAGTAGACACTTACTTTCAGAATGTTGGTGATGGTGACAGAGACTCCAATGAACAGGAATATCATGACACCAGTCACTCTCTGCTCCCTGCAAAACCATCACAATATCCAGAACATTTCAAATCTCTTCAGTGAAGCAACATCATTACTGACGATTAGATCTCATCAGTATTAAGTTGATATGATCAGACATTAAAATACATCACAGTTGTGTAGCTGCTATTGTATATTAAACACACACACACATACACACACACACACACACACACACACACACACACACAAATGCATGCACTTACTGACTGACACACATCATGTGAAACAAAGCATACAGGCACATGAAAAAATTTACATGTGTTCAGATAAAATGGCCACCAGACGGAAACGACAGAGGGGATTATGGAGAGGAAATGGAGGTCGGGGGGAGGGGGTAAAAAAATTTACAACATGAAAACAATTAAGAATTAAGTTTCAAAATGGAGTGACCGAGGGTGGAGAATGAAGCAACATTCAGAAAGAGGTAAATTTTGCTTCATTCTCCGCCCTCAGTCACCCCACACAAAAAATGTTGAGTGCATGCACAAAAAAAAGTCCTTAATATACCCACACCATGACTACATTCACCAACTCACCTGACCCCAAGGAACTTTGGCTGCTCCCCAGGAGCGGAGCACTTGGACTCTTTCTTCAGGCTGTTGACATGGTTGATGGACAGGACAGTGGCCGCCACAAACCAGGGCAGGCCAAGGAGGGAGTTGAGGATGATCAACAGGGCCACGATGAACAGGTCCAGGTGGTACCCACTGCCTTTCTGTTGGGGAAAAAACACCACAGTGCTCTGTTAGTATGGACCGCTCCCAAATTCTGTTAAAGCCGTTGTGAAGCAGATAACACATTCCCCTTGGAAATTAGACCATTCCGAAGTCAAAGGCAGATTGTCTACTCCTCTCAAGGTGGTTGTTCGAATGGCAATCCTTTCGATATGCAGAGAAACTGGGGTCCTCCTTGTGAGCATGCGCTTTGAACAATAAAAGAATCTGTATAAGTAAGTTGTTCCTGGTTAAAATTTGCAAAAACATCCACTTTGGTGAGGATCAAATGACAAATAAACATAGAAAAAAAAGGGGGGGGGGGGGGGGGGGGGGAGTGAATAGGTAAGTAATTAAATGACAAATAAACACAGAAAAAGGGGAAAAGTAAGTAACACAATAGGATACAAAAACGAAAGTATTAATAACATGCTCAAGTCTCAGACACTTAAATTTCATTCACTTGATGAATGCTACTGCTGTTTTTGACAAAAACATCTAAGTCAGCTGGATGGGTCAAAACTGCGGCTCTACATCTGGAACCTCTGTCATGGATCAAAATACTTTGGTCTGCTTGGGTCTAGCTACTGTGGCATGCAGCCAATCCACATTGAAGCATATCCACATCATATCCACCAGGGCTTCTGAAAACGCAAAAAATTGCGTACAGTACGCATTAAAACTCTACGGGACGCACTGGGTGTCCGCGTAAGGAGTCCCCAGGGACCCCTTCAAATTTTGGTGAAGTCAGATATAAAGTGAGAAAAGACTGCCTTCAACATCGTAAGTTGGGTGCCGTAACATCGTAGGTCTGCTACACTTCGGACCGAACCCATCCTTTTTCAAGTTTGAACAGTAACAAAGCGAGTAAGGCAGCCTCCTAACAACATACGTCGGTCACTTTTGTCGTCTGCTGAGGCTGACTGACTAAGCTTAACGCTAGGCCACAGCATCGTTTTCAGTTGACCGAATTTTCCTACTTTGAGCCATGTGATGTCACGATGACGCTTTTCATTTTCCCGGCAGGAGAGAGGCATTTCCGCGAAGCCTTTGTTTCCAACATGTCTCTCGAAGCGTGGTTAACGAAATTATCGTCGCAAAAGCGAAAAAGCGTAGCAGAGGAGCAAGATCGAGAACGGATACAATTTTTGATGTTTATTTTGTTGTTTTTATTGTGACGATGTGTCTGTGACAATTGCAGTGTGCGTGCAGGGGTGCAATTTTTTAACATATATTTGTTGTTTTTATTGTGGTGTAGGGACCCCTTAATGTTAGCCTGGGACCCCTTAAAAATCTGATGAAGGGGTCCCTGGGACCAGAAAGATTTTCACCCCAGCAGAAGCCCTGATATCCACCATTGTTTCTGTTGTGTGTATAAAAGCCATTGCTTTTCCAGGTTTGAGTCTGATTCCACTTTGCTCACTTCCAATAGCACTAAACCATTCTGGCCTGTAGATCTTATTGTTGCGATGAGTTTAAAATTGTAGGAAACATCTTTTTCTAGATAATCCACTGTACAATCAAACAATGAATAGGGTTTTGTTGTTTTCTTCATGAATAGCTTTATATCTTTTTTTCATAGCTCATCAACTGTGAAGTGTCTTGGTGCTGGCAAAAAAAAAAAAACTTTTCTATATCTGCTTAACAGGATCACTGTGTGAATTTAGATATTAAATGTTTGAAGATATTCAATGATAATGCAACAAGGGAAGTAAACAAAATAGTAAATGGGGTATTTCTTTTCAACAGAGGGAGGGTATTTTTTGGCTGTTTTTTTTTTTTGTGTGTGTGTGTGTGTTTTTTACAGAAGTGCTGCTTCTTAAGTGATTAAATTTGTCAAGTTCTCTCCAAGTCAGGTTTCTGTACTTTTCAAAGGCAAATAGACCTTTATGATATTATTAGAGGATGAACACCCCTTGGCACACAACAGAATGATTAGATAGGAGACTCCCTAGCCTCTCCAATTGGATGATAGTCTGTGTACTGAACCACAACAAATCCTGTTCAACACAAGCTTTTGTCTATGTCAGTGTACCTTCTACTCTGGCCTATGTCTGTGGCTGTCAAAATGTTACAATGACTTGCATTTATGTCAATCTAGATATTACACTGACTTAACAGTTATGTCAGTCTACATGATACACGGACTTACATGTGTGCCAGTCTACCTGTTACACTGACTTGTATCTATGTCATTTTATATGTTACACTGACTTACATTTATATCAGTATACTTGTTACACTGATTACATCTGTGTCAGTCTGCAGGTTACACTGACTAACATCTATGTCAGTCCACATGTTACGTTGACTTGATATCTACATCAGTCTATGTGTTATACTGACTTAAATCAAGATCATTCTGTATGTTACGCCGACTTACATCTACCTCACTTTGCACGTCGACTTACATCTACCTCACTTTGCATGTTACACTGATTTACATCTACATCAGACTACATGTTACACTGACTTTGGTCTATGTCCATCTACAGGTTACAGTTACATCTATGTCAGTCTACATGTTACACTAACTCATGTCTATGTCAGTCTTCGTTCTACACCTCCATTTGCCCATGTCAATCTAAATTTTACTCTGACTTAACATCCAAGTCAGTCTGCATGTTACACTGATGTAAGTCAAATGTAAGTCAGTGTAACATATAGACTGATGTAGACGTTAAGTCAGTGTAACATATAGTCTGACATAGATGCAAGCCAGTTTAACATGCAGACCGAGTGACATAGATGTAAGTCAGTGTAACATATAGACTTATGTAGATGCAACATGTAGACTTATGTAGACGTAACATGTAGACTGGTAAGGTAATGTTGCTTATAGCCCAGCTGACTGCAAAGAGCCATATCAGGGCTGTCACCATGTTGAAGTCAACTCACAAGTCAACATGTAGACTGACACAGATGTAAGTCCGTGTAACATGCACGCTGACATTGACGTAAGCCAGTGTAATTTGTCTAAAGACAGAAAGAAAGAAAAAAAGAGAGAGAGAGAGAGAGAGAGAGAAGACAGAAAGAAACAAAACTCTAAACCAACACTTGAACAAACAGAAGGCCAGTTCTCACCATCAGTTTGTTCTCTTTGCGGTTGACGATGACAGCTGTGATTTGCTGGTCCATGAAGATGAGGATGACGGCCAGCAGGGCTGGGAGGATGCTGCCAAAAGCCGCCCACGCCGGCAGACCTTCGAAGGGCACAATGAACCAGCCTCGCTCCGGGTTGGTTGGCTGACAGACATGAACAGCAATGTCACAGCAGCTCTTACATTACTAAGGAGGTGGGGGGGGAGGGGAGGGGAGAGGTTTTACAAAATGTGATCTTAAGTTATGAAGTTCTTGCATATGTGAAAATGTTGCTTATGTGAATATATAGCCCAGCCTGCAATATTCAGTCGTACAGAGACGAAGAGAAGATTGGAAGCAGGCAGTTTGTTTTACTTGGCAACGTTCCCATAACCCTTCGCACATCCTATTTACATAAAGAACGATTATCCAATATGAACAGCATGGGAATTGCTTCCCTTAGACTGGTAATAGAATCTGTCTGCTATGACGAACTTATCCTACAACTCCCTTTTTGAAAAGTAGTTAATGTCTTTCAAATTTACAATCATTGTGATAAATTAATAAGAAAATATTCGGCTCCTATTTTGTCTATTTTCTACTTTCTTCTTTCATATTTGTTGTCCTTGGTATGATGTTAGTTTTGAAGTGTTTATAATTTCACGAAGAATGTTCATCGTTATTTCATATTCATAGTGTGTTCAACCTTTCCAAGTGTCATAGAGTCACATGCCATACTAAAGGACTTTGAAAACAATATAAGTGTGCCAACTTCCTTTTTCTTTTTCTGTTTTTTTTGCAATGAAATATGTAATTGTTGATAACTGTAACTAATTTTAAACTATAAAACTGGAACCATTCAAAAATAACATTTAAAGTCTGTCATTTAAACTTTAAGTAGAACAAAAGCATAGTCTATGTGTTTTTGTGTGTGTCTGTTTACAAACACTGTTGTGTCTCATTTCCATAAATCAAGTCGTTGGGGTTTCTTGAATATTCTTTGGGACTTGCGAGCATTCCTGTGGTGTTTGGGGTTGGAGATACTGGACCAGGTGTTGGCACTGGGACAGGAGATCGCTGTTGAGTTGTGGGTGGAACTTTTTGTGGCGATCGCTGTAGTGCTGAAGACAAAGGTGTTGATGGCGTAACTGCAGCCGTGGTGGGTGTTCCTTGCCTGGGTTGTACATCATTTGACGTTGCTACTAAGTGCGTTCTGTTGCGTCTGATGGGACCGTTTTCTGTCCAAACAATGTAGGAACGTGGGTTGTGGTGTTTTGACAACACTTCTCCCGACTTGTTCATGTCTTTGACAAATACAGTGTCACCAGGTTTCAGGGTGTTGCTTCCCTGGCTGCATGACGGTCGTTGAAGTTGTTGCATTGCTTTTGTTTCATGTACTGTTCTTTCTGTTTGATGAAAGAGTGATCAGGGTTTTGGGGCAGTAGATGGGATGGAAGAATGGGGATTTTTGTCTTTAATTTTCTTCCCATTAGGAGCTCACTGGGGGACTTGCCATTTTGCAGTGGACTTGACCTGTAGAGGAGAAGTGCATTGTAGGTGTCTTTCGCTTTCTTGAGCAGATTCTTCACAGTTTGTATAGCTCTTTCAGCCTCTCCATTGCTTTGGGGGTAATGAGGAGAGCTTGTGGTATGTGTGAACCCAAAGTCAGCAGCAAATTTGTGGAATTCTGTGCTGGCAAATTGTGGACCATTGTCAGACATGACCATGTCAGGGATGCCATGCACAGAGAAAATGCTTTTTAGTTTACTGATGAGGTTGCTGCTTGTTTGGTTGTCAAGGCGACGTAACTCTGGCCAGCAAAAGTAATAGTCCACCACAATGACAAAGGTCTTGCCTTGAAACTCAAACAGATCCATGCCGAGCCTAGACCAAGGTCGTTCAGGGAAGGAAGAAGGTAGAAGGGGTTCCTTATGTGTTGGTCTGTGTTTGGCACAGATATTGCAATTTTTTACGAGATCTTCAATTTCTGTACAGATATGAGGCCACCAAATTGATAATGAAGCAAGTGCTCGGCATTTCACAATTCCAAGGTGTCCCGCATGAATGCGGTTGAGCATTTCAATCCTCATGTCCCGAGGAATGACAATTCTGTCGTCGAACAACAAGAGGTCTTCAACTATGGTCAGATGTTCTCTATTTGTCCAGTACTGCTTGAGAAGTGGCAACTCTGGCATGTAGGCGGGCCATCCATTGATGCAGTATTCTCTGACTTTAGTTGTTTCAGGATCTGATTTCTGCAATTCTTTGATTGTTTGCAGCTGGTTTGTTGAAGCCCGAAGACTGTCGATGGTTTGTTTGGCAAGTAGTGCTGCATCATCGACGAGGTTGATGTCTTCTTTTTCTGGTTGAGAATGCGGTGCACGTGACAGTGCATCTGCTGTCGTTTGATTCTTCCCGGCGACGTGCTGAATTTTTGGAGAAAATCGCGTGAGTCACAGTCGAAATCGTTGAATGCATGGAGGCATTTTGACAAGTTCTGTGGTTGACAGGAGGGGACCAAAGGCTTGTGGTCAGTCTCGACTGTGAAGGCGAATCCAAGGAGGTATTCACTTAGTCTCTCACAGGCCCATGTGACTGCCAATGCTTCTTTTTCAATGACAGCATAGTTGCGTTCTGCGTCAGAGAGAGAGCGTGAAATGTAGCACACTGGGCGTCGTGAGTTGTCATCTTGTGTCTGGTATAATACAGCACCAAGGCCTGCATTGGAAGCGTCAGTCGCTACGAAGGTTTCACGCTCAGGGTTGTAGTGTGCAAGTACAGGAAGTGAAAGTAGAAGATTTCGTATTTGCTGGAACGCCATTTCCTGTTGATCACCCCATTCAGTGTTCTTGCATAAGAGACAGCGTAGAGGAGCTGTGATGCTGGCAAGATTGGGCATGAACTTGGCCAGTTGATTTGCCATGCCCAAGAAACGTTGAAGTTCTGTGCAGTTCATGGGTGAGGGGAAACTGTTGATAGCTTCCACTTTTGCTGGATCCGGGCGGATGCCTGAGCTGTCAATGATGTGACCCAAGAAACGGATTGAGTCTTTCGAAAACTCACATTTGTCATTGAGTGTGATGCCAGCCTCCTGTAAGCGATTCAGGACTTCTCCAAGACGCTGATCATGAGTAGTTTGGTCTTCGGCATGGACCAGAACATCATCCATATGGCAGACGACGCCATCTAGATCGGCCAGGACTGCTGACATTGTCCGCTGAAATACTTCACTGGCTGACCTAATGCCAAATGGGAGTTGGTTGAAGCAGTAGCGTCCAAATGGGGTTATGAATGTTGTGTATAATTTGGATTGTTCAGCGAGAGGTATTTGCCAAAAACCACTTCTGGCATCCAGTTTTGTAAAAACTTTGGAATTCGCAAGTTTTGCCAGGCTTTCGTCCACTGAAGCTATGGGATGAACTTCGCGTTGAACTGATTCATTCAGACGTGTCAGATCCACGCATAACCGTATTGATCCATTCGGTTTTAGAACCACAACAATCCCTGAGCACCAACTGGTGGGTTCTGTGATGGGTGAAATGACTTCTTCCCGCAGCATGCGGTCAATCTCTGTTTTAACTTTAGGTAAGAGAGGATGTGCAATTTTGCGTGGAGCATAAATGCACACTGGTTTTGCATCAGGTTTGAGAGTGATGGTATAAGTTGTGTCCAGTTTGCCCAGGCGTTTTTGAAAGAGGCTAGGAAACTCACTTTTAAAGTCTGGAATTCCTGGATCGTTGATTTGATTGATGTGAGAGATCAGACCCAGCTTTACACAGGCTGTTCGACTGAGGAGGGAGCTGGACTGGCCTTTCAGAACATAAAGTGTTTCCTTTATTTCTTTGTCTTTGTGACGCAGTCGTGCTTGAAACGTACCCAGTACTGTGAGTTTGGTGTTACCTGGGCCTTTCAGCTGTTTTCGTGATTTGGTCAGCTTGTAAGAGTTAGCCCATTTTTCACCTACGACTGAAACAGATGCGCCTGTATCCAGTTTGAAAATGTTGGACCTGCCATTTGTAATGATTTCTGCTGTCCAGGAGTCATCGTCTTGGAGATGAAAAATATTGCCTAGAAGTTCATCTTTTTCTTCAGGTGAAGTGTAGTAGTCTTCTTCTGATAATTGATGAACTGATTTTCGCCTGAAAGCTCGACTGTGACGTGCAGTGCTCCGGCAAACCGTTTTATAGTGTCCTCGTTTTGGCATGAAGAACAAATTGCTGTACGTGCAGGGCATTTATCTCGGGAGTGAGATTCTTTCCCGCAGTATCCACAGGATTTTCTTCCAAATGCTGGAGTCTTAAAATATTTTATTGTTTCTGATTGCTGTTTGATGGCGTTGATGGCAGTATCTCCTCTAATTAAGTGTTGACTTTCTTTCCTTTCTTCTGCTTGTCTGCTGGTCTGTATCGCCTGACTGAGTGTTAAGTCAGCTTTTGCTTGAAGTTCATTTGAGAGACCATCATCAAATGCACCAACATCAATTCGGTCTCGGATTAGTTCCTCTTTCAGTTGACCGTATTCGCAGTCTTCGGATAGCTTGTACAAATCTTGAATGAAATTTTCAATTGTCTCTCCTGACTTCTGTGTTCTCTTGTTGAATTTGGCCCTGGCAACGATCGAGCTTTTCCGTGCACCAAAGTAGCCATCAAACGCAGTCACAAGCGCGTCATGTTCAATCGTGCTTTCATCAATGTTCATGGCTGACATGATATCATCTGCTACGTCTCCCATTGTGTATAAGAAAAAACTAACCCGTTCTTCATGTGTTTTGTTCATCAAACCTGTACTGCTTCGGTAGCGCTGAAACCATTGTTTCCATTTCGGCCAGCTGGCTGCTGTGCCGTTGAATGGCTTTGGAGGAGGGAGGTTGATTGGGCGTCGAACAGCTTCGTCGACCCTGTTTTCCATTTTCTTCTTAGGAGGGTGAATTTAGTTCAGTCACCGCTGCCACCATGTAATATTCAGTCGTACAGAGACGAAGAGAAGATTGGAAGCAGGCAGTTTGTTTTACTTGGCAACGTTCCCATAACCCTTCGTGCATCCTATTTACATAAAGAACGATTATCCAATATGAACAGCATGGGAATTGCTTCCCTTAGACTGGTAATAGAATCTGTCTGCTATGACGAACTTATCCTACAGTTGTTTATGCAGATGATAATTAAAAAATCAGCATACTAATGGAACTGTGTGAGAAATGCAGTTCTGCTATTTACCTGATGCCTATAATTCTAATGTTCCCGTCGGACACAACCGGAGAATCCATCATAATTCTAATGACCATAAAACCCCAGCTTTCTTTTGCTGGTCTGATTTATGGGACAATGGCAAGCCACATAGCTTAATGGGTGAGGGTATGTTTGCTGTTGCTGCTATCCAGAACAAAACATCCTGTCATCAAGTAACAGCAATAGGGCATGACTGTATCCAAATGAATGTGAAGAAGCTTGGTCCTGACAGCTGGGAACAGAATTATCACAACAGAAACATTCTAAAATGACAGGAATTTCAACAGACTCAGAACTCCGTGCATTACACTTCAGTATGGATTTTAGTCCTGATGACCCGGAAAATCCTTTCCAAGGAGCAAAACCTTGCTCATTATTGAAAACGGAATGTTCATTGTTCTGTACATCAATTGTACTAATACTTTGAAAAAGAAACATTCATTACACATCTCAGAAAATGCCACCGATGGTCTGAATACCTCAGGAGAATTTCAACAGAATACAAATTTTGCAAAACAAAGGCTATACTTAATGGCATAATAATCCTTTTTTTTTAATGAAGAAGCCCACAGCCTAATCCTGCGAGCAGTCATCTTAGATACTGCATATTCTGAAACAGGATTGTTCTAATACTCACAGAAAAGGTATCAGGGACATTTAGTTTGGGGGTGGGAAGTCCAACCAACATGTCGACCGATACCATGAGCAGGATGGCAATCAACACTGCAAAGTCGCTCACCATAGATCGCACCTGCATCACAAATCATCCCACAATTTACTGTCAACGGACACACACACACACACACTTGAGCACACACACACACACACTTGAGCACACACACACACACACACACACACACACACATATACATGCGCGCACGCGCGCACACACACATACATGCGCACACACACACACACACACACACACACACACACACACACACACACACACACACACACATATGCACACCCCATCTTTGTTAAATGCTATGTTCCATTTTGAACAGACAACCAAGCATAATAGCACTGCACTGACATAAGTTACTACTTCTGTTCTGATAAACAATGATTTTCTTTTTGCAAATTAACGTCTTTCACATAGTAAATAAGACTAGTCTCATCTTTAAGTTACTCTTATACTATTTCTAACTGACTTACCATTGTGCGACAAAAGGAGGTGTTTCTAAAGATTTTGAGAAAATAGCATAACGTAAAAGTCCCCAGAAAGAGCAGCACCGAGAAAAAGAAAATGTCAGCATGGTACACTGGTGTGTCACATCCATCCCCGACAAGTGTTCCGTTGAACTGGGTGCAGTTGTCCTCGACTATCGTGTCCATGGAGATGTTGGGACCGAGAGTCAAGCCAGTCAAGTTGCACGAACAGTTGTAGCTCAACACAGCGTCAGGATGAAGGTTCACAGGGTAATCATAGGCAATGCTGATCAGCTTCTTGAAGGCTTCATAGATGAAGATAAGGAGATGAGAGCGGCAAAGGATTCCTCAGTGAAGCGGGTGATGTAGCGCACCAAGGCAGACAGGTCAGCAGCCACCATGCCAATTAGTATCACTCCCGTCAAGATGCCTATCGAACACCGCATCTGCAAATAATTCAGCTCTTCGGAGCTGAAAGTCAAAACGAAAGTCTGAACTTCCAAGTTAAAGTGATTAGCATCATTATCATTTTCTTAAAAAGGAAAATGCTTCCAAACCCTACCAATGTAAACAGGGGTGGGGAAATTCTCTATCAGAGCCTGGTGTCATGGGTAGAGAAAGAAAAGGCTGTTGACGCGGGAAGAGAGAGAAATATTCTCCTGTGCTGTCTGTTGTATGAAGAAGTAGAAAAAAAATGTCCTCTTGTACAGTCTGCTGTAATCAGAAGATAAAGAAACATTTTCCTGTGCAGTCTGTCATAAAAAGATGAAAAAGAAAATGTTCTCCTGTACATGGTGTTGTACCATGAAAAGAGTAACAACAACAAAAGAAAACATTCTCTGAGTCAGTCCATTAATCATCTGTGTGTAGCTAATATTGAAATTTCACTCTGTAGTTGACAGGCTGGGTTGACAAGTTGAAAGAGCCCTCCATGACCCAGATCCAGTCAAAAGAGTCTTTCCTGACTCAAATCAGGTCAAACAAGCCCTCCCTGCCCTGACTCAAATCAGGTCAAACAAGCCCTCCCTGCCCTGACTCAAATCAGGTCAAACAAGCCCTCCCTGCCCTGACTCAAATCAGGTCAAACAAGCCCTCCCTGCCCCGACTCAAATCAGGTCAAACAAGCTTTCCCTGCCCTGACTCAAATCAGGTCAAACAAGCCCTCCCTGCCCTGACTCAAATCAGGTCAAACAAGCCCTCCCTGCCCTGACTCAAATCAGGTCGTACAAGCCCTCCCTGCCCTGACTCAAATCAGGTCAAACAAGCCCTCCCTGCCCTGACTCAAATCAGGTCAAACAAGCCTTCCCTGCCTTGACTCAAATCAGGTCAAGCAAGCCCTCCCTGCCCTGACTCAAATCAGGTCAAACAAGCCTTCCCTGCCTGGACTCAATTCAGGTCAAACCCTCCCTGCCCTGGCTCAAATCAGGTCAAACAAGCCTTCCCTGCCTTGACTCAATTCAGGTAAAAATAAGCCCTCCTATCTTGACTCAGATCAGGTCAAATGAACCCTCCCTGCCCTGACTCAAATCAGGTCAAACAAGCCCTCCCTGCCCTGACTCAAATCAGGTCAAACAAGCCCTCCCTGCCCTGACTCAAATCAGGTCAAACAAGCCCTCCCTGCCTTGACTCAAATCAGGTCAAACAAGCCCTCCCTGCCCTGACTCA
>CM031595.1:73015301-73025301 GCA_018398815.1 Conus ventricosus | reverse complement strand
TGCAGAACAATTCTCAGCATGCATTGCAAAAATGGAACAAGTAATAATACTTCTTAAAAGGAAAAAAAAAACCACTACTACATGTATACACACACATATGCAGACATTTAAGCACAAACACACATACAAACACATGCATGCATGCAATGACCATGTACACATCATGCATGCACACACACACACACACACACACACACACACACACACACACAAAAACACGCACATACATACACACACACACACACCAAACACACACACACACACACACACACACACACACACACACACACACACACACACAAGCACACACACACACACACACACACACACACACACACACACACACACACACCACACACACCACACACAAACACACACACACTCACACACACTCACACACACACTTTCCGAATGCACTTACCTCATCTGTCATCAAGGTGCAATGGAACGTCCAATTTCGTGAAACTTGTTCTGGTTACCCACCGGGCCAAGCAGCAAGTAAATGAATCGAGTAGGTAAAGGAACCTCAGTGAGGTCACCCAAGATGTGGGCCTTGGACAGTCGTATAAAGGCCATGACTTGGTGGTTGAGAAAATCCACCTCTCCCACCAGAATGTTGGAGGCTTCTGACCCAACTGGGATCTTCTTCATGAAATGCATGTTCTGACCACAAACAAAGGGAAAAAAGACCATCTTTTTCTGTCTCTCTCTATATCTTTACAGGGATAAAATAAAACAGTAAAAATTTTCTAACAATGAATCAAAACAAACTGATAATCATCAATAAAAGAAAAGCTACGTTATTTATTCAGCAAAATGTTCTCTGTGAACCAAAGGGGGTGTATGAACCACGAAAAAAGGAAACTTTCCTGTACATGATCAATGGAAAATGAAACAAACATATTTAGACTGTTAAGATTTCTACTGGTGCTTTGGAAAATCTGAATATTTATCCAAACTCATATTATTTGGTAATCCAAGTTGAAATTAATCATCACATAATTACATGTCTTGGTGACACTGTCAGTACCAAATGAAGTTTGTTGATTATGCTGTCAACTGAATTACAAAAATATTTACACGGGCATCTTTAATCAATCAATAACATTAACATTACTATCAACCAAATCTTGAAAGCATCAATCCTATGCCACTCATCAACACCAGAGGAAAGGTATCATTCATGAAAAAAAACAAAATCCAAACAATAATGTCATAAATCAATAAAAATCAATTAGAAACATCAAATTAATTTTATACACAGATCCATATATTCATGAGATGAAAAATGCTCATTAACTGCAATCAAGACAATGTTAAGTGTCTGAGTTGAGAACAAAGAGAAAGCAATGCCCCCTCAGCGGTTAAAAAAACACACACACACAAAGACAGGTAAAATATCTGCATGCATTAAAACTGAAAAAGATAATATCGTCTATTCAAATACAATTAAGAAAATAATGAATATTAGTTATTCGCTATACATTTTCTTCTATGACAGTAATGGGGTTTTTATATATGTTACCTTTCACATAAAATAGAATTTGCTCTGATTTTGAAGTTATTAAAACATTTTTTTTGCACAATAATGAAGAGAATTCAAATAATCCTATCAAGCCAGACAACAAAGTAGGGAAGTTCCTTCTGATAAGCCAAAGATGTCAAAGCATTGATTCTGAATTGGCTGTTGTGACACAACATCATATCAAAATAATTCCAATAATTATAATCAGACCCTAAGAACTAATTCTATTTCTATCATCATCATCTTTGTTATTTTTAGTGTTATATCATTATCACTGCCATGATTATTACTATCATCATTATTGTTCAAACATTCATCAGAAAAAGTTCCCAGTTTCTAATTACAGCTTTCTTTAAAACTCTAAAAATTCTGGGAAGGAAGAGAAAACAGAGGAGGAAAGATAGTCAGTCAGGGAAAACTTCTCTCTCTCTCTCTCTCTCTCTCTGTATATATATATATATATTTTTTTTTTTTTTGGTAAAAATATTTTAAAAAATGAAGTGTTAAAATCTACAAGCTTGTTTCAAGCCTTGCTATCTTCAGGAAAAATATTTTTTAAAATAAAAATATTTTTAACAGATGTTGCTCCCCAAGGGTTGAGCACCTTCAGATTTTTTAAGGACACTTTCATATTGTTCATATATATATATATATATAATGCTGAACAATTACATATAGATAGATAGATAGATGCTGCTAATGGTCGAGTTTTACATCCTCATAGTGAAAGCTTTTAGGGACATGTTGTTCTTTCACGGTACTCTTTGGATTGATATACAGATAGATATTTATATGTAAATCCTAAAAACGGATTTTTTAAAAGAAATATTCAATCAAGTGCCTTGTTGCTGTTTAACATGAACAACAACTCAGAATATTCATTAAGAAAATATGATAATAATATTAATAGTAATAATAATAATAATAATAATGATATTTGATGAAGAAGGGAGACTAATCCATCATTAAAGAACCCTGAGTGTTTTCCCTTGCAATACCCTACTTCCAAAAGTCGATTGATCTTTGGCACAGGTAAACATGCCAAAACAGATAAAAGAAGCAGTCAACAAAAAGAAAATCAACAGAAAGAAAATGTAAAAAGCAAAACCACACAACTAAGAAATCTAAATTACAAACAAAACCTAAAGTCAACATAAGCTTCCTTCAAATGAAATCAAAACGAAAATGAAAACAATACAAAATCATATCTAAATCGCACCAGTATACACAGATATTATGTACTGTGTTCTGCATTATCTACTCGCTCACCTGGCCTTTATTAACTATCTCTTGCGCTACAGAAATGTTGTTTTTTTTTCTCTTTTTCTGTGTCTGGGAGAGTAAAAATACAGGAAATGCCTGGCACTCTTAACGCAGCCTGATTATATATGCCGCTGGATGCCAAGAGTTTAGATAACTCATCATGACTGCTTGTGTTGGTCATTTATTCTTCGTTTCTTTTTGTATTCCCAGTTCTTATATTACATGGAGTACTTTACAATGGGAACTAAGAAATGCTGTCTGTGTGTCTGTCTATCTGTCTGTGTGTCCGTCCGTGGTCAAAATGTGTTCCCCTCGCTCCAGACAAAACTTCTGGGCCGATCTTTATGAAAATTTGTAGAGTATGTTCATTATGGGTCATGGATGATGCCCGAATGTTTTATGTTAACAGAACAGCTGTTACTAACGGCTATAAATGATAATTTTTTTAAAAATCAAGTCCGATAAGGGAAATAACCACCGCACTCTCAAGTTTTTTCTTCCACTAACTGGAAATTGTCTCCCCCGTCTGTCACTGTACTGGCAGAACGTTTATATGCTTTGCATTGGTTTTTTTTTTATCTTTTTTTCCATTTTTTCTTTCAATGGTCTGACTTGCTTTACAATTTGACGTTTTGTTTCTTGAGTGATTCAAGATTAAGATTAAGATTAAAATTATAGTCCCCCGTCAACAGCGTTTCTTGAGTGAGTTTGATAGCCCTGAAAAAGTTGAGTGTGACAGGCTGGGCTATGATGACTAAAACTGGAAACTTTCGACAGATACATCTTTTTCAGGCAGTACAAATAATCGACACAGAACAAAACTCCACAGAGAAGAATCAATCTTCTTGGCAGCCTTATTTTGTGCCTTTTTTTCAGTGTCTCTTATTTGTGTTTTATGAATATGACAAAATTTACTGAGAATTTAGTTCTTTCTTTTGTATTGTGTATTCAGTAAACAATATTTTGCACCTAGTTTTGTGTGTTTATTTGTACACTGACTTGTCATCAGCTATGCTGCTGTCTGTTTCAGTCTCAGTAACTATAAAATTTACCAGGTTCATGTTGTAGCAATTTCATGAACACATTATCTACCATGATGTGACAAACAAAAAAAACCCGCAACCTGAGAACAGAAAAGCAAACAATTTTTCTTTTAAAACAAGAATAACTCACCTTTTCCCATGCTGTTTAATTTAGTCATATTCAATAGCCCATTGTTAGTCTATCTGTTAGTCTAAAATAGTGAAGTTAATCTAACAGAACATGCACAGAGCATCAACAGCATAAACACATACAAACATACACACAGACTGACAGACAAACATTCTCTCTCCCTCCCCCCTCTCTCTCTCTCTCCCTCACACACACACACACACACACACACACACACACACACACACCACACACACACACACACACACACACACAGATGCATGCACAGATATACATACACAGACAGAATAACAAACTGAAACTGGTAAGTATTGTTAGTAAGATTAAACCTGAGGTCATATAATACCCACAAGTGGTGCAATATTTCAGATCATTCAAACATTTGTATTGAAACCAGTTTAATATTGGATTAACCTCTAATTTTTCACCACACACACACACACACACACACACACACACACACACACACACACACACAGAGGTATGCATGCATATTCAAAAACGCACATATTCAAATCAATATGATTCATCAATCCTGTTTTTTGGATAAAAGTTACCAACCCATTTTACTTCTCGACAACTGCTTCTCTTCTGAAATCAATGGATTATGTACGTTACATTTTCTTCAAAGTAACACACAAATCAAATAACTGCACAAAGAGCTTGTTCTTCAAATCGAAGGAAAGGAAAGGAAACCTCTATACGACAACAGATGGGCTAAACATGTCAACTAAACTGTACAACTGGATTTTAAGAAAAGAAGAAAATAATGTCAACTTGAGAGAAGGAAAGGCTGGGGAAAAAAGATACAACAACACATATATACAGTACACAGTATCAAGAGCAGGTAAGATGAGCTAATATCATTTGAAAAGTCTTTTTTTTTCCTTTAAAGATATTAAGGAATCTGTTGCAGTGCACATGTAATAGCTACTTCCCAAACATTGTTTTTCTTTTAAAACAAATCTTTTTTAAACCATTGCATTATACACTAGGCAACAAATGCAGTTTCCCTTGATTTTCTACCAATGATAATGATGATAAGATAAGATAAGATAATGTTGCTTATAGCCCAGCCGACCGCAAAGGGCCACATCAGGGCTGATAATGATGATGACAATGACAATAATAATAACAGCAACACTAATAATACTAATAATCATAATCATAATAATCATAATCATAATTATAAAAATAATACCAATAATATTTCATCGCATTTACTTTATTATCTGAACAGTACAATACCTTCTTAAGGAATAAGCCTGATGAGTCAAAACCTGAACAAGCTCACACAGTCATGTCAATTATCATCTGGTCTAGATTATCACACCTAGTTAATCAGCATACACTATAAAGACCAGCATTTCTTACAAGATACATACAAGACTTTCAGATCAATTCTCTCTCTCTCTCTCTCTCTCTCTCTCTCTCTCTCTCTCTCTCTCTCTCTCTCTCTCTCTCCCTTTCTCTCTCTCTCTCTTTTTCCAGCCTTTTCTCCTATGGATCAACTGATCACAATCCTTTCAAAATGGCATCTACTGTTTGTTTAAACTTAAGTAGATTGTCTCCAGAAACAAACTCTAGGCAAATTAAAGAAATACCCTCACAATTTGCTAGCACCATAGAGAGATGATTAGTACAGAAAATTTTCTGTCCTTAATTTTGTTGCTTATTTCATTGAGCATGTGTGTGTGTGTGTGTGTGTGTGTGTGTGTGTGTGTGTGTGTGTGTGTGTGTGTGTGTGTGTGTGTGATATTGCTTTTTTGGGGAAATGGGGGAGGAAGGGGGGGGGGGGGGGGGGAGCAGAGAAATCAAAAAAGGGCAGAAGGGAGGGAGATGGTAAGAAGGGGGTGGAGTTGGGGTGCGGAAAGAGGGAGGTTGTTTTTTCAGTGCTCTGATTATACCACAATTCTCCCTTATAAGCTTACCTTTCTTTCTTCCAGTGTAACAGAAATCGACCCTTGACATATATGATTAAAAAGAAAACTATTCCCCACAAGGGGTGTTGATGACATGCCACATCATCAATCAAATGTTAGGCAGTTGAATCAAATCTTTCGTCAATCTTAGGTTTTGTTTGTTTTTTGGAAAAGAAGAAAGATACAGCATAATAAAGCTATTTTTGCTGCTGCAATGATTGGAACATGCCATCAGACGTGACAAGGGATCGAGTTAGTCACAAAAGCATTTGGTCCATCACAAAAGTGCAAGTAGATCAAAATGCCACATTTTTTTAGTGTCAGTAATCTACCTATACCATTCATTTGTACGAGGGTGTTAATTTCTTATGTAGGGCAGACTGGATGCAGTTTGCTGAACTCCATGCTTACGCACTGTACTCTTACCACTATACGCCTTCTTTCACTGGCTGTGCGTGCCAGGCGAATGTCAGAGCGCGAGGGAGATGCAGTCAAATCCTCCCCAGGTAAGCTGTTTTGCGTGCTCTGTATGGTTGACAATCACACTGCAATATCAGCAGCTGTTGAGGTACTTGGAATGAATCCGTCGATCATTCCTGCCCCTTCTAATTCTCAAGCTGTTTTTTTTTAAGTTTTTGCTCGTATATCAGCCAACTTTTACGTGATCAAAAGTATGTGCAGCACTTTAACTATAAATTAGCAGTGCCTCTCTTTAACTCTCCCTCCTCCTACCTCCCCTCCCATTCTCTCACTTCCTCCGCCTACTCTCTTTCTCCCATCTTTCTTCTACTTCAATCCTCCAAATCCCCCTCCTCCACCCTACTTGTGGGTGCACACACACGCGCGGCACACACACACACACACACACACACACACACACACACACACACACACACACACACAAACACACACGCACGCACGCACGCACACACACACACACACACACACACACACACACACACACACACACACACACACACACACTACCTCCTGCCATCCCCCTCTCAGTCCTCCCTTGTCTTCAACACCTTTTCGTCACATTTTCAGAACAAACCAACACTTTACGCAATTGTTCTTGTTCCTAGTGTAAGAGTCCCATAATGATAATCATGCTTTGAAGACTGTATACTGCACTGCTGAACACTAGCCGCAAATGAGGGAGAAAAGAAATCAGTTCTCTGAATATTCTGAATTGTTTACCTGGCATAGACAGGCCATTGCCCTTGCAGTGTTTAACCATATGGATGTTGAAAGCTAACAAGTTCCTATGTGGGTCTCTGGAAAATTTACAGACAAAGCCAGCATTCTGGAGAAAGGCTGAGATGAATCTCAAAGGGTAACATAACCTTGTCATGTAAAAATACTGAACAACTGATTGACTGAAAAGTATTCATTTTCAGACAAACCTTGGTTGCACTATGGTACACACTCATGCAAAAACCACACACACACACACACACACACACACACACAAACACACACACACACACACACACACACACACACAGTATACACACACACACACACACACACACACACACACACACACACACTGTATAACACACACACACACACACACAACACACACACACACTACACACACACACACACACACACACATGTATAACACACACACACACACACACACACACACACACACACACACACATGTATACACACACACACACACACACACACACACACATGTATACCACACACACACACACACACACACACACACCACACACACACACAACACACACACCATGTATACACACACACACACACATGTATACACACACACACACACACACACACACACACACACACACATGTATACACACACACACACACACATGTATACACACACACACACACACACACACACACACACACACATATATACACACACACACACACACACACACACACACACACACACACACAGACACACACACACAACACACACACACACACACACACACAGACACACACACACACACACACACACACACACACACACAACACACACACACACACACACACACACACAACCACACACACACACACACACACACCAGACACACAGACACACACACACACACACACACACACAGACACACACACACCACACACACACACACACACACACACAGACACACACACACACACACACACACACACACCACACACACACACACACACATCTCTTCCTAGTTATATTCCCTTTTCATCACCTCCATCACAATATTAAAGAGAATGTCTCTTTACACATTACTTTACACATTACTTTACACATTACTTTACACAATTAATCATTTCCCACCGCTTACCTATGCAGTAGTTATGGACAGGAAAAAGGAAGAAAAAAAAAAGAAAAAAAAAGAAGAAAAAAAAAAACAAAGAAAGAGTCTGATGAAAATCAATAGGCAGGAAAAGAAATACCTTTGTTTTTTTCAAGGTTGAAAAAAGGGAAAGTTGAGACAATCAAAGTATACAAAACGACAAGCAACAAGTATGATAAAACTGAAGCATGATAACTGATGCTGACAAGTAATTGTTTAATCACCTTACCAATGCCTGTCAAGAAACAAAATCACAAAGAAATCAATTCTGATCAGAACTTAATGGACTTTCAACAAAAAAAAGCATACAGAACCATCAAAAGTTACTGAGATCTGAATACAACATTATTATCATTTGTCTTCATAAAAAGAAATTTAATTTATAAAAAAAACATGCCCTGTTTGTTCAGATAATCCAGACCATGCATTAAAAAAAAGAAAATGGACCACTCCCAATTTTCAATCCTTTACAAGACAGTTCTTTGAAAATTTACAAAGAACACAACCATTTGTCTTAAAACTCAAACATTCACAATAATAAAGATTCTAGTGCATGTCTTTTTTTGGTCATCCCTTTTTTGAATAATTCGAAAATTTCAAACATTTCACCTCTGCGAAAATGATACTTTTTGGTCATGACACTAATTTTTTTCCCTATAATCATGATTTGCATGTACAAGCTTTACCCGTACTCTGCAGCGTTTTGTGACTGGCTGTTGAATTCTTGTTGTTTGCTGGTTACAGGAGCTGTATTAACAAGCATTCTACTACAGATAGCATATGTAAGTGAAGGCAAGTAGTCCTTACATTTTGGGGAGAAAAATAATTCAGCATCATACATTTTTCATATCAGAGTTTGTACAGCTGCAATCTTATTTTGGGGAATAATACATTTCAACATCACACAATTTTTTTTGTATCAGAGTTTATACAGCTGCAACCTTACATTTTGGGGAGTGATATAATCCAACATCACACATGTTTTATATCATAGTTTATACCGCTGCATGTAAAGCAACTTCATTGAATATAAACAGATCTTTTATATATTCATGCTTTAGAAATTTATTGGATCTTTTCCATCTGAACTAAGAAACAGAAAAACAAACATGAAAACAATTCCTTAATCCAAACGAAAAATTCTTTTTATTTACACAACATCACCTAACAATGACCTATGCATATACCTATATTAGACATCTACCCTCCAAACCTCATATCTTTTCATTCTTGTCAACAAACCCCGCTAATGCTATAGACCACATACACACAAAAACAAACTATTTTTATACAGAAACAAAGGAAAGAGACTGATACTCACTTTGTAGGAAGGTAGTTCCGTTAATCCGTTTTCATGTATGCCTCCTCCATTGGCCAAGCCATTGGTAAAGCATGTCTCACGCTCAGTAGCAGGAGAACTGCAGGTTTGATGCAGGCTGGTCATGTTTGGGGTACTCTTTGAGCCTATGTTCTCTGCAATAAAACATAGAGGGCATCAGTCAGACTAATACCAAAAGATGGGAACATAACCTGAATAAATGGTAAGAGACAGAGACAGAGAGAGAGAGAGAGAGAGAGAGAGAGAGAGAGAGAGAGAGTGTGTGTGTGTGTGTGTGTGTGTGTGTGTGTGTGTGTGTGTGTGTGTGTGTGTGTGTGTGTGTGTGTGTGTGCGTGTGTGTGTGTGTGTGCGCATGTGTATGCATGCATGCAAAGCATGTATGTGAAAGTGTGTGTCTGTGTGTGTCTGTGTGCAAAACAGATCTTACCATGAT
>CM031595.1:73002801-73005301 GCA_018398815.1 Conus ventricosus | reverse complement strand
ACACGCACACACACATGCGCACATACCTTTATTTCTCCTTTTTCCTCTCCCCCCCCCCCCCCCCCCCCCACCCCTCCTTTTTCCAGTCAACAGACGTAAAACTAGAGAATGAACGAACGAACACACACACACGAACACACACACACACACACACACACACACACACACACACACACACATATACACACACTCAAGATAACATTTTTGGTGTGAATCAGTAGTCTGATAAACAACAAACATGAATTTCATCTTCTTCTTTTTTTCTCCCCTGATAAATTCTGGCAGTCTCAGAACAGGGATCAGGTTTTAAGAACTGAAGAAGGTTCCAGTGAACTATGAAGGCTATTTCTGTATCTTGACATACGGTGTTGCTTTACAGGCTACAAATAGCTTGCAATAGGGAATATGTACCGACTCTGCTGTTTCTCAAATGTCACACTGGAACGATACAGAAATGCTCTTCATCTCTTGTGGTTGGGTGGTGGAAAAAAAAAGAAGTGTACATCTTCCTTATGTGCATCAAAACACAGACATCAGCTAACAATTGACAAGTGTAATCATATTAATGGTCAAGATGAACATGATAATAATGATATTGTAGGTGTGTTTTCTGGTAAACTCACAAGTTAAAAAAAAGGTTTATAAAAAAAAAACATCTGTCACACTGATTAGTTCTACTGCTCATAATCATGACTTTCTCCTTCTGTCTCTTTTAGCAAGTGAGTTTGTTTGTGTGTATGTGTGTGTGTGTGTGTGTGTGTGTGTGTGTGTGTGTGTGTGTGTGTGTGTGTGTGTGTGTGTGTGTGTGTAAGAGACAGGGAGACAGACAGACAGACAGACAGACTGGCAGGCAGGCAGGAAGTCAGTCAGACAGAGACAGAGACAGTTACAGAGACAGAGAGAGATAAAGAGAGAGACAAAGAGACACAGAGAGAGAGAGTGCGTGTGTGCGTGCGTGCGTGTGTGCGTGTGTGCGTGTGTGTGCATGAATATGTGTGCGCGAGTGTGTTTACATGTGTTTGTGTGCAAGCATTCCTGCATGCATGAATGTGTTTGTACATGATACTCTGTGTGTGTGTGTGTGTGTGTGTGTGTGTGTGTGTGTGTGTGTGTGTGTGTGTGTGTGTGTGTGTGTGTGCGTGCATGCGTGTGTGTGTGTGTGTGTGTGTGTGTGTGTGTGTGTGTGTGTGTGTGTGTGCGTGCATGTGTGTGCAAGCATGCATGCATGTGTGGGTGTATGTATCTGATCACATGTGACAGTTTGACATGCATGCATGCATATATGTGTATGTGTGTGTAAGTTTATGTGTGTGTAAGTGTGTGTGTGTGTGTGTGTGTGTCTGTCTGTCTGTCTGTCTGTGTGTGTGTGTGTGTGTCTGTCTGTCTGTCTGTCTGTCTCTCTGTCTGTGTCTGTGTCCATGTGTGTCTGTGTCTGTGAGAGAGACAGCCTGTATGTGTGTCTGAGCGCGATTGTGTGTGTATGTGTGTGGGTGTCCACATACATGTATTTGCGTACATGGATCCCTGTGTACATGGATGTGTATTGATACATATCACCAAGTGTGTGTGTGTGTGTGTGTGTGTGTGTGTGTGTGTGTGTGTGTGTGTGTGTGTGTGTGCATCCATGTGTGTGTGCATCTGTCATGCTTGCATTGTGTGTGTGTGTGTGTGTGTGTGTGTGTGTGTGTGTGTGTGTGTGTGTGTGTGTGTGTGTGTGTGTGTGCGTGCGTGCGTGCATGCGTGCATGCATGCGTGCGTGCGCACATTCGTGTGTGTGTGTGCATCCACATGCGAGCATTAGTGTCTTTGTGTGAGCTCACGTGCATGCATATGAGCATGCAAGCGTATGTGTGCTTGTGTGTGTATGAGCATAAGTGCGTATGTGTGTGCATGTTTCCGATTTAAAAACAAAGAAAGCATTCTTGAGTGCATATGCGCACACACCCATGCTGGGGGTCCCATGCGCTTGTATGTAATGCTTATCATGAACAATAAATTATTTCAGTTGGTAAATGCATTACTCATCAGTGTCTCCTGACCTACAGCTCAGAGTTATCAATCAATAAGCTACCTGACAACAGCATGCAGAAAAGGCAGGAGATCACCTGTCACTTATGTCTGGAAGCTTGCGGGGTGTTGTGTTGGATACAGCATCACTTGTCAATGCCGAACTGAAAAGATTCTGAATGCCTGGTCACATACAGTATAGTCTGTTCACTGTCGATGTCAACAAATATCCTCAGTCTTTTCTGTTTACTTTGATTTGGGAAAAAGATCCTCGATCCAGTCTGTTCAGTGTTGGTTAAGAAATATCCTTGATCATGACTGTTCAGTATAGATATATATCCTTGATTTAGTCATTTCGATACTGAGCATGAAAAGTGTCCCTAATCTAGTCCATTCAACAGTGATTTTGAAAAATAGATGGTTAGTGTGTTGTCTGTTTAGCGTTGATTCAGAGAAATATCCTTGATCTAGTGTGTTTCTTGTAAATTTTGGG
>CM031595.1:72962801-72997801 GCA_018398815.1 Conus ventricosus | reverse complement strand
GACACGGAGGCACAACGAGAGAGAGACAGACTGACAGATACGCAACAGAGAGACAGAGACAGACAGACACGAAGGCACAAAGAGAGAGAGAGAAGCCAATCCACACAAGTCCATGAAATGAATTCTGCATGCCTGCAGTCAGGAGGCCTCCTAATTGACTTACGGACACAGCCAAGCACGCGGAAACGATTGATGTCCTCCCATACGCCAGCCCGCACTCACTGGATAGGAGGAAATGCTTCACAGTGACAGTAACAACTCGAACACGCTGTCTGGCGAGAGTGCACTAATAACAAGCAATAGTAGGCCTACACATGGCGAGCTGAAAACCATAGTACCTGACAACAATATGCTCTTAACAGCAAAGAGAAGGTTAACAGCATCACGACCTGGTAAATCGGCCTTGTAACGGATCTTTCGTTTTACTGGATCTACTTTCTTTCTTCATTAATTGATTCATTCATTTATTTTTCCCTTTAAACCTTTTTTTTTTTTTAACTGAATCACACGGAGTCAAATGATCAGTCGCGCTAACCGAAACATAATCTCAGCACCTGTCTCAACAAGCATGCACGTGAAGTAGCCAACTCCTCCAGCCGGGGGACGGAACCCAACAGTCCAGTGTCCTCCTCCTCTGAAGCACATACACACTATACACTGATCCAGACAAGTCAAGGGCGATCCTTGCGGCGTCGGCGTCAGTCAGTCAAGTCAGTCAGTCGCCGTTGGTTTCAAATAGTTTCAGACACAATTAGGGCTCTCTCCCGCCCTCCTGTCCCCCAAGGGGATACCACTCCCTTCCCTTTCCCTGCTCTTTTCCACCGCCCCCTTCCTTTCCCTGTTCCCCCGTTGTTAACGCCTCCCCCTCCCCCTCCCCAACCCCTTCTTTCCCTCTCTCTTCCTTCCTTCCCTCCTCCTCCCCCGCGGTTAATTACGCATCCGAGCTTCCACACTGGCTCACCTCGTGAATATAGGTTTATAAATTATTATGTTTACAAACTATGTATGCAACACTTCGATTAGACCACATTCCCACCCCACCCCTTCCTTCCAACTCCCGCATCTTCTTCACCCCTTTCAACACATATCCAATTAAGCACACCCTCAAATTGTGCACGCACGCACGCACGCGCGTACGTGTGTGTGTGTGTGTGTGTGTGTGTGTGTGTGTGTGTGTGTGTGTGAACAGTGTACCTCTGTGCACACGTACCAGTGCGGTGTGTGTGCGTGCGTGCGTGCCTGCGCACGTGTGTGTTTGCTTAAACTGTGTACCTCTATGTACATGTACCAGAGGTGTGTGTGTGTGTGTGTGTGTGTGTGTGTGTGTGTGTGTGTGTGTGTGTGTGTGTGTGCGTGCGCGCGCGTGTGTGTGTGTGTGTGCGCGCGCGCGCGTGCGTGTATAGGGGCGGTGGTGGTGGCTGTGTGTGTGCGAGTGCGCTCACTCAAGTGCTCAAGCATACAGTTTTGCTAAAGGTCCTGAAAGAACGATGAAATTGCGTTCGAAGACATCATGTCACATTGATAAATGATATCTCAGTTTACTTTTTCACACCGACTTCAATTGCTTTCTCCAGTTCAGCTATAGACCAGTCGTTTACTATATCCATTTACAAACGTTACGTAAAGATCCTCTGAATTCGTTTACCGAACCCCGTCCCTATCCCCAACCCATTCTCTCTCTCTCTCTCTCTCTCTCTCTCTCTCTCTCTCTCTCTCTCTCTCTCTCTCTCTCTCTCTCTCTCTCAATCGCTATTATTTTGTATGTCATTGAAAATATTCAAATTATAATACGTTATTTTGATGTTGCTTTTTCTTACTGTGTAATACATCGTTCCATTCGACTCCTCCCGAGCGAAAGCGGTAAAAGGATGAAGTCTGCGGAATTTTCACAAATGAACATGAAATATCAAACAGCAACATATATCAAGAAATGGAGCAAAAAGGAAATGTACTCCAGGAATCGGAATCAGTTTTTGTTTCTTCTTTTGCTAGAAGTTTGACTGACATGACCGAGACGATAAAGGAAACCGCCCACCTCTAATACGTAGCAGATCCCTTTAGCCGAGGGTCAACCACCGAAGAAGCATGTGTCTATGAATAGCCAACTAAGTGGGAATCAAGACAACCAGAACCGCGCATCAGGCTCGGGCAATAACTACTCGGCTGACCAGTCAGAAGGAAAGAGCCACTGTCACCACCTTACCAGCACCTCCAAAACCTTTGGCTCTGTGCATATTCAACGGATGTGAAACGACACTGAAATTAGGTTCAGTAATTACCGCAAAGGTCAACTACGTTATGAGCGAGAAGAACGTGTTGTAGAGCTTTAGTGCCATTAGCGTCTTCAGTTGGAACTACACCACCTAGGAAAACCTCTGGTCTGGAAGAAAAGCCAATGCTTTCAGCCACACTTCGACGCCTAGTTGGCTTTATGGTTGAGCACAGTGTTAATACTCAAACGTTTCTAGTTCGAATCCCATGTGCGCCCAACATAGAAATGTCTTTTTTCGCTGCCGACCTTAATGTGTTCCTGTTCTGGTGGTATCAATGTAGTTAAGAGATGAGAAGGTTGCCTACAACTACCCCTTGGCTGTACGTGGACATTAATTTGAATGTAACTTAACAAGCAGCGTCTTTCGAAGGCATTATGAACTGCTGGATCCAACAAAACAATCAAGTGGATAGCACAAAGTATAATGATCGCATGTTGTGGTCAGTATCCTCAATTCAATTTAACGTACGACGTCTGTCGATCGGACAGAATGGAATTAGAACTTGAAGCTGAGCATCCATAGAGTTCCAGTCTAACCTATCTTCTCTCTGCACAGTGGCATTTAATGTTCTAACGATGTCAGTCGGAGCTTCACAGTAACATACATCGTCTGCCACCTTCCACAGACATTTTGTGACTATCTCTGGCTGTGGCAGATGATGTCGCACCTAACAACGCGTAAACTGTGCATCAGTCACCAAAATGACAACCTTTCCTATTCAGGCATGCAAGATACAACGTAAATACTTACCGTAGGAGAAAACCTGAACAGGGAACGCCTAGCGCCGGCTGAACGTATCTCGGATCTGCTCGGTTGCAAGTGCAGAGAGTTCACAAAAAGAGATTGTGGGTTCTGTCTTCTCCCTGCCCTTCTGTATACGTTGTCGTTTCGGTGGAGTCACTGTGGTTTTATAGTGGTCCTTCCCACCCATTCCCTGTGGACAGCTATCAATTTCCATTGGCCATCGCCTTCCCACCCATTCCCCGTGGACAGCTATCAATTTCCATTGGCCATCGGCTATAAACCTCCAGTGTGACTCTTAACTAGAACAAAATGTGTTAAAATTTGAGGTTTGGTATACACCACATGTCTGACGAGCAGTCTTTTCGCCCCGCAGCCAAACCCTTCAGTGACAACTAGCCAAGCCAAGGCCTCCAAAGTTGGTCGGGCTGTCAACAACATGAAGTGAAGCAAAGCTGGCAGGCAAATAGCCAATGGTCTTCCCCTCTCGCCAGACTAGTCACAGTTTTCCAGCCAGCCATCGGCTTCATGGCAAGATCTTCTCTCGCTTTACAAAAGAAACTGGGGGTGTGAGGTGATGTCTGCAATGGGCCTTCGAGCAGTGGTTTTCAGCCAACCTACGGGGAGACCAGGCTTGAAGAGACAGCTCGAGCCTCTCGCACGTTAACGAGCCTCTTGCACCAATACACAGAGCGAGATCGATCTGGCCATGCTACCGAAGCACACCACTGCAAACCCCTCTCATCCCCCACGCCCCCAACCCCAGGTAGCCCAACATCATTCCTCTTCCATAAAAATACTGGGGAACAGAGAGACGGGAGGGAGGGTGGAGGTTATGAGGCGTCTGACAAAAGCTGACAGAATGCTGACGGGATGAGGAAAAAAGACATGGGATGCTAAAGCAGCCCTTGTAGTAGTAGTAGTATAGTAGTAGTAGTAGCAGTAGCAGCAGCAGCAGCAGAAGCAGCAACAGCAGCAGCAGCAAGAACAGAATTAGCAGTAACTGGGCGGTTAAGAACTGTCAAAGCACAACGGTGCCCAAAAGTGGCGGCAGTAACAATAGCAATTATCTCATTCATTAATGTTGTCGGTTAGATTAGTTATAATGTTCGTTTCATTTTGGGTACACTTTTTCCAGTTTTCTCTTTCACAGCAAAGACAACAAAGTTATACCAATAAAGTAATCAACTATTTCTACGGACGTCGTGTAACGACAGATGCCAAGTTGTCAGGCGCTACTTTGGTTTTTGTGAATGGTTGGTTGTAGGCTGTTGTTGTTACTGTAATTGTTGTTGCCACTGATGTTACCGCTATTGCTGCTGTTGCTAATGCTCTTGCTGTTGTCCTTGATGATGATGATGATGATGATGATGATGATGATGATGATGATGATGATGTGACGACGACGACGATGACGATGATGATGATGATGATGATGATGATACTGCAGTTGCACGTGTGCATGTACAAAGGCAAACACAAAACCGGACCACAGCTATTAGTAGGGTCTAACGACCGGGTTGATTTGATGTAGCTAATGGCTTGATAAGCATGTGATACCTGTTGATGGAAAACTACAAACTTCAAAAGCCATTAATACCGTTTTCACGTGAAATTATTAACTCCATCGCTTCATAATTTTAATTCGTCTTGTTTTCCGTCTGATGTTGCGCTATAAAAATACCTAGTCACGATTTAAAAAAAAACAACAGAAATGATAACTACACACACACACACACACACACACACACACACACACACACACACACACACACACACACAGAGTGTAACCAGGACTCATGAGCATGCGCAGTAAACGTAGCTTACACCAGGGTGTGATGCAGCGCAATTTGTTCCAACGCGGCAATTTGTTTCAATGGTACAAATTGCCGCACCGACTGCGGCAATTTGTTCCAATTTTCTTTTGGTACATTTTGCAGCACCTGTACCTGTTAAAGGAGATAGAGGTTGAAAAAATCAGACTTGTAATATTTAGAAATTAAGATTAAGACATTCGGGCCAACCAAAGAGACATATTTTGTGCCATCTTCCGACCACCACCGACACCTCCCGACACCCCACCCCGACCCTCCGACACCCATCCTCGACATGGGAAGGTATATTTTTGTACCGTCTTCCGACCACCACTGACACCTCTCGACACCCCAAACCCCGACACTTTGACACCCATCCCCGACACGGGTGCGTATCGCTATCGCTTTCTTCTGCCCTCAGGTCTCACACACACACACACACACACACACACACATGCACGTGACGCAACGCAACGCACACACGCACGCATGCACGCACGGAGGTGGAGACGGGGGGGGGGGGGGGTGAAAGGTATTTTTCGAACAAATAGGGGGAGTAGGGGCAATATTTATAGGCAGGGGGTGGAGGCAGATGCATACCCACGACAGTAGCGATAGCGGCCGTAGTGCTAAATGATCGTAGTTGTGTTGAGACGTAGTGCTAATGACATAAAATCGTAGTGATAACGTAACATAGTAATTTTGGTGATAGTGCCAACGTAATGTAGAGCTAGAGAGACGTAGCGATAGCGATACGCACCCGTGTCGGGGATGGGTGTCGAAGTGTCGGGGTTTGGGGTGTCGAGAGGTGTCAGTGGTGGTAGGAAGACGGCACAAAAATATGCCTTCCCATGTCGAGGATGGGTGTCGGACTGTGGGGGTGGGGTGTCGGGAGTGTCGGTGGTGGTGGGAAGAGGGCACAAAATATGCCTCCTCGGTTGGCCCGAATGTGTTAATCTTAATTTCTAAATATTACAAGTTTGATTTTCTCAACTTCTATCTCCTTTAACGGGTTTACAGGTGCGGCAGTCGGTGCGGCAATTTGTACCATTGGAACAAATTGCCGCGTTGGAACAAATTGCGCTGCATCAAGAGTGGCTAACGGCTAGCCATAATAACAGAGATGGTTAGAAATAACCGTTATAACAGTGATTGTGGGAAGAATTCCCTTAATTACGGTAACTGTGGAAACAACTACCATAATTACAACATTCATGGAAATAACGGTCATAATTACGGCGATGGGAGGAAATCTTCCCATAATCACAGTGACTGTGGAAGTAACTGCCATAATCACAAGTTGTTGTTTTTAAAATAACGGTCATAATTACGGTGATTGGGGAAAATCTTGCCATTAATTACAGTCACTGTGAAAATAACTGCCATAATTACAATATTTATGAAATAACGGGCATAATTACCGGTGATTGGGGAAAATCTTGCTATAATTACAGTCACTGTGGAAATAACTGCCATAATTAAATATTTATGGAAATAAAGGTCATAATCACGGTGATGGGGGTGAATCTTGCCATTATCACAGTGATTGTGGAAATTATTGCCATCGTTACAGTGATTATGGAAATAACTGCCATAATTACAGTGATGATGGAAATAACTGGGTATAGTTACCGTGGCTGTGTACACAACTGCCACTTTTAACACTACTTCAGAAAAGCTTTCACATGGACTTCAGTCTGGAAGCCCTCTTTTAACACTGCCTCAGAACGACTTTTATACATATCAGACTAGAAGCCACCTTTAAAACTACATCAAAACGACTTTCATACTGACATCTGGTACTACTTCTTAAACTACCTAAGAACGACTTCATACAGTCCCGGGGAAAAAAAAAATTCAAAATTACCTCGAACTTTTACATAGACTTTGGTCTGGGAACAACATTTCAAAACTTCTTCAAAAATGACTTTCCCAATTTGGTCCAGAAATAAGTTTTAAAAATACCCCAGACATAGACACTAGTTTGGCCCACAACATTCGAAAACTGTCTCATTATGAGTTAAAGGTCAAATACGGTGATGGGGGGGGGGGGGGGGGGGGGGGGGGGGGGGGGGGGGGGGGGAATCTTGCCATTATCATAGTGATGTGGAAATTATTGCCATCGTTACAGTGATTATGGAAATAACTGCCATAATTACAGTGATGATGGAAATAACTTGCTAAGTTACCGTGGCTGTGTACACAACTACCACTTTTAACACTACTTCAGAAAGCTTTCACATGACTTCAGTCTGGAAGCCCTCTTTTAACACTGCCTCAGAACGACTTTTTATACATATCAGACTAGAAGCCACCTTTAAAACTACATCAAAACGACTTTCATACTGACATCTGGTACTACTTCTTAAAACTACCTAAGAACGACTTTCATACAGTCCCGGGAAAAAAAAAACTTTCAAAATTACCTCGGAACTTTTACACAGACTTTGGTCTGGGAACAACATTTCAAAACTTCTTCAAAATGACTTTCCCAATGACTTTGGTCCAGAAATAAGTTTTAAAACTACCCCAGACATAGACACTAGTTTGCAGACAACATTCGAAAACTGTCTCATTAATGAGTTTTAATAAAGGTCATAATCACGGTGATGGGGGGGGAAATCTTGCCATTATCACAGTGATTGTGGAAATTATTGCCATCGTTACAGTGATTATGGAAATAACTGCCATAATTACAGTGATGATGGAAATAACTGATATAGTTACCGTGGCTGTGTACACAACTGCCACTTTTAACACTACTTCAGAAAAGCTTTCACATGGACTTCAGTCTGGAAGCCCTCTTTTAACACTGCCTCAGAACGACTTTTATACATATCAGACTAGAAGCCACCTTTAAAACTACATCAAAACGACTTTGGTCCGGGAACAACATTTCAAAACTTCTTCAAAAATGACTTTCCCAATGACTTTGGTCCAGAAATAAGTTTTAAAACTACCCCAGACATAGACACTAGTTTGTAGGCAACATTCTAAAACTGTCTCCAAATGCCAATCATTCGGGTACAACGCTTTAAAAGTCTCTCAAAATAACGTTAACACAGACTCTGGTCTACGAATAATATTCTGAAACTACCTCAAAACGACTTTTACATTGACACTGGTCTGCGAACAACATTTTTGAACTACCTCAGAATGACTTTTACAAAGACTTTGGTGTGGGAACAACATTCTAAGGCTTCCTTGAAATTAGCTTTCACTGACAGCCTTTGCTCTGCAAACATTTCGAAACTACCTCAGAATGACTTTTACACAAACTTTGCTCTGCAAACATTTTAGAACTACCTCACTGTGTGAGCGGCTTTCATACGAACCTCGGTCCCGGAACAACCTTAAGGATCACTTCAAAACGACTTTCACACAGATTTTGTTCGGGGATTAGCATTTCCAGATTACCTCAGAACAACTCCACAGACTGCGCGATTTACTCACAGACTTCGATCTGGAAAAAAATGCCCATGAAGAGAGGTATCCAAATAATGTGAAAGCTCCAGTCTTTAAATGACGGTTCATATGACAAATAACAAACTATTCAACTGCATTATTTATTATTCTAAACTCGGATGCTCGTAGCGGCTCTAAAATAAATCAGTGCTTGCCTAAATACAGCTGAGTAGTAGGTCAGACACAAAGCTTAGACGCCTGTGTAAAGTACTCCAAATTAAAAACTAAACAAATTACGGATTTTGTTTTAGGAACTGCTTTTCTCTGTTTTGTTTCTCGTTCCAAAAGCCAAACAAAATAAAACTAGCACAAACAGAACAATGATAATAAATAAACGCATGAAAGTCCAGTAAACGTTCTAATGCAGTCAATATCGGCATGTCCAGCAGCAAAGCATTGGACATTATAATGGGAAATAATTCTCAGAACTTTTCTTCTTCTTTTTCTTCTTCTTCTTTTCTCTCTCTCTCTCTCTCTCTCTCTCTCTCTCTCTCTCTCTCTCTCTCTCTCTCTCTCTCTCTTTTCTTTTTATATCTCTAAGCGGCTGTTCAACTATAATACAGTATATATGTTTAGCAAAAAAAAAGGGAAAACACTAAGTTGGTAATAGCCATTTATTCGTTGCACATATGTATGCCCGAAAATGCGCTCGCGCGCACACACACACACACAACGGATCTTAAGACACCAATTGAAGTTCTGTGCACACACACACACACACGCACGCACGCGCGCACACACACACACACACACACACACACACACACACACACACACACACACACATTATGGATCTTCAGAGACCAAACGAAGTCCATCGCAGACACAACGGTCACGCATACACACACACACACACACACACACACACACACACACACACACACACACACACACACACACACACACACGCACACACACACACTATCGCATGGTATCTCCAGAGATCAAACGAAGTCCAAGACCTCGGACAATCGGAGAGTTTTGCCAGTGGCTGCCTCCCATGACGATCGCTGATCAAACGCCGACGAACACGCAGTCAATGTTTTTGACGCTTTGCTACAGACATTCGCACTCTGGCAGACTTTTGCCCAGAAGGCACTGAATCCCGCCAAATATCGCTCCAAACATTGCCCAGAAGGCACTGAATCCCTGAATCCCGTCAAATATCGCGCCAAACATTGCCCAGAAGGCACTGAATCCCGTCAAATATCGCTCCAAACAACGAACTGTGGCATCTGAACCACAACTTTTACCCCTTTCACAACAAAGCAAGCAGCCAGACAAATTGCCCCCACGACCCACCACAACTCCTCAGACTCGCCAGTCTCGTGTGAACAACTCTACACAACATGTGAACAGACTTCGGGCCGAGAACAAAATTGTCCGAAAGAGCCGAAGGCTGGTGGGGACGCAAATGTCCACACACACTACATCCCTTGCCGGCTGCCAAAGAGATGGAAGGTATGTGAGAAACTCCTGACCGCGATTTTTTCCTTTCTTTTTTTTTCTTTCGTTCTTTTTCTTCTTCTTTTTTTTTTAACCTCTGTGACTGACACATTTTTGTGGGCTGTTCTTCAAACATCCGACAGCAGAAAATATCAATTCGACATCGATCACCCTCCAAAAATATCAGCTGTGTCACAAGAGTGGATGCGCCACTTGAAAACTTGAAAGCACAGTTCAAAACCACTGCTTTCTTCCCATTATCCACGCCCCACGCCCCCCCCCCCCCCCCGCCTTTCCCTCCCTTCCCCCCCCCCCCCCCCCCCCATCACCGACCCACCCCCCCCATCTCGCCCCTCTCCTTTCCCGCACGTAAGTAGGCTACACCAAGACAAAGTTTTTGTCCTGCTCACAAGCTTGGCAAAGCACAGCAAAATTTTTGCTCTGTGCATATGAAAAACACAGCAGGGTTTTTTTGGTTTTCTTTTTTTTTTTTCTCTTTTTTTTTCAATCCTACACAGGTCAAGCACAGCAAAGTCTTTACCATGCACACACGCAAAGTACAAAAGCGTTTCTGCCTTGCACGCAAGCAAAACACAGCAGATTTGACTTTTTGCCCGCGCACGGGCAAAGTACGGCAATTTTCATCTCGTCCGCAAAACATATCGATAATGTTTGAGTACGTCTTCACAAACAACGGAGTTCTTTTCAGGGTCAATGCCTAAATGGGATGCGATTTTGAAGTCTTAACGGGAGAAGTGCTGCGGGAACAAGCGATCCACTTCCCTTCTGCTGGGATTGGCAGGGATGCTAAATCACCATCCCGCTTTAGGAGCAGGTGTGTGTGTGTGTGTGTGTGTGTATGTATGTTTTAGCATACCATCAAGAAGTATCGTCTCATGGATATTTACCTCCTGACAGTCCGTCCGCCAACAGACAGGACCGCAAGCGAACGACCGCAGCATTGTTATGTTATGAACCAAGCCTTCTGTGGCTTGATGTCCGCCTGTATCATTCAAGCTGTACGAGGCATCGAAATGCAGATTGCACGGAAAAAGCAGACAGGGAACAATCATGGCAATTTGTGTGATACACACGGGGACACCGCTGTTTGGGATGAAGCAGGCCAGACAGCAGGCGTCTCTCTCTCTCTCTCTCTCTCTCTCTCTCTCTCTTTTAACAAACTGAACAGCAGTTCTGGTTGGCACATATTCCTTTTACCCTACACTATCATTTGTCAGTAAAATAGATGACTAGATTACTCTGAACTATGTTTCTGGAACTCTTTTCCAAATAGCGTAGATAGACAGAGATAAAGAGATTGTGTTGCTTACAGCCCAGCCGACCGCAAAGTCAACTCTCAAATCATATTTAAGAGAAAAAAAGACACACATCCACACAACTCATTAAAACACATCTTGAGAGAGAGAGAGAGAGAGAGAGAGAAGAGAGAACGGAAATTCGTTATAATTTTTCTTCCGTAAAATTTAGATCAGATGAAAAATGTTGATTCTCTAAAAGTGTACAAAATACGAATTCTGTAAAACAATAATTCTGTAAAACATTTCAGAAACCTTTTCATAACCATAGCATGTATCAATATATTTCAATTCTTTAATTAAAAAAAACACTATCGCAAACTCTTCTGTTGGGTGTGATTTGAATATTCGTCTGAACATCACCTACTTCATCTTCACGCACTCCTCGCCCCCTCTTAACTTCCATCAGACGACCTATTGTAATTGCAACAGACATGGTGACCCGACTTGGGGACTCGCCACAGTCTATCCCAATTTCCGACAAATTGTGAGAGTGGCCTACTCCCATCCCACCAACCCCTCCCCCCCCCCCCCCCCCACTCCCACTCCCCCTTCATCCCCCGACCTTCTGTCACCCCTCACCCCCCTCTCACCCTTACCAGATGGCCTACTGTAACTGCAACAAAACACGGCGACCCTTCTTCACGACTCGCCACAGTTTGTCGGAAATTCCGACAAATCGTGAGGGCGCCCTTTTCCTTACCCTTCCCTCCTTCACCCACTCCCCCCCTCATCCCAACCCTCTGTCACCCCTTACCCCCTCCAGCCTTACCAGACGACGTATTTCAACTGCAACAAAACACGGCGATCACTCTTGGGCACTCGGCACATTTTGTCGCATCATGGACACATGATCCTGGGGAGCCCCCTCCCTCTCCCCCCCCCCCCCCCCCCCCCCCCCCCCAATCCTGGGATCCTGATATCCTGCGTTGCAACACGGGGCCACCAACCGTGCTTAACGTCAGGAACACACTGACTGAACTCCATCAGGAGAATATTCAGTCTCCAAACACATATTTCTGTTCTAATGATGTTCTGCAGGTGTCAGCGCCTGTCACGTAGGCTGTGTCATTGGCTCGAGGCTTAATGTGCTGACCAGGGACCATCGACGCCCATTCCTCTGATGTCCTGCTGACACTGTGTCCAACTGCCGCTGCAGGCAGAATGGATCGAGTGCCAAATCATGGCAGCATCGGGAGAAACCTGTTTTCAAGAATCGTGATTTTTGTTTTTAACTCTATCAAACGATAACCTCCCAAAACGTTGGAGAATGTTACAATACCATAGATTGTGAGAAATGAATTCTGCTTCCTGTGCATAAGCGTCGTGTAATGGAGAGCCTATTATTTTACACATAGATGTTTACCAGTTAGAAGAATTCGATGCAGCAATCTTATTTGAAACCGTCTGAACTAAACATCCACTGTGGTCTTTTACACATTCTGAATCACGATTTAGTAAGATAAGTCTTGTTCCAATGATGACATAATAACACGCCCGTATCTTGAAAGGAATGCTGCTTATGACACCAAGTTGCTTATCACAAATACTTACACAGAGCATACAGAACAAACAAGGAGACATTCCCTCCCAAAGGATTTCAAAGCTTGCTCATATACTTTGTACCCAATACGTGTACACCACAAAAACAACGGAAGAAATGGATACTAATTTACATTTATGCAAGACCAGCACACTCTTTCTCATCTTGAATAAAGTAAATCACAACTCATAGACGAAGAGAAACAAACACAGTTAACCTCAGTTTCACTGTTATGAAAGGAAATTTTAAATGAGGTAGGGAACAGCCAACAATAAATAACGAACACATAAGGTAACTCTTGCTCTCATGATGAAATAATTACACGTTCATAACTCCAAACGAATGCTGCTTGCGACACCAAATCGCACAGCACAAATGTCAACACAGAGCACACAGAATGAACAAGGAGACATGCCTCCAGAAAAGGGATGTTCCAAGCTTGCCCATATATTCTGTACCCAGCACATGTACACAGCAACAACTAAAGACATGAACACACACAAATCAACATTTATTCAAGACTAGTGCAGTCTTTTTTTCTACCTTGAATAAAGTCAAATAGAACACGCAAACAAACAGAAGAAAACACAGGTAACCTTGATTTCACTGGTATAAAAGGAAATCTTAAATGAGACAGGGGACAATAAACAACGAGCTCCTTCTTTCATACCAATGAAACTGAGGTTACCCGTGTCCGTTTCTGTTCATCTGCTTCACAAAGATAACTTTTTTTTGTCCTTTAAGATGTTAACATAATGCATGTGTTCGGAGAGAAAGTCGTAAACACTGTGTTCAGCGAGAAAGTTGTAAAACACTGTCAACAGTATATCTGTTACACATTTTGTTTAGCGCTTTGCGATGTCATGCCAAAGGGGAAAAAAATGCCAATACGCTGCAGAAACCTATCTCTATGGTTAAGAAAAGGATGTAACTCAGCATAGTGCCTTGCGACGTCCTGCCATAAAAGATTGTCAATACTCTGCAAAAATATGTCTCTTTGGTTGAGAAAAGGTATAATTCAACTTCAGTACTAACCAAACCTAGCTGCAATTTTAGTTAAGCCTTCTTGACCACCTGATTTTTTTTGCTGACAAAAAAGAAAACATAATGCTTAGTCCGCCATCTTCATACGACTGACAAACTACTGGCTTTTTTATCTTGTTGATTTCACCACCCTGAAAAAAATGATGCAACATTTGTTCTAGTTCTTGTAGAAATGGTACTGAAGGTTCTGGCAAGTTAAGAGAAAGACAGGTCGGTTTGGAAAGTAGCAGTCCTTTAATGATTACTATTTTTCCTAAGCAGGTAATATCTTATTTTCTCCAATGCCCAGTATTTTTTTTTATTACATTAAGCCATCTAGTTTACTAGCATGATTTAGATTACCCTGGTGGGAAAAAAATGTGTTGCTGAAATCCGAAAGATGTCATGATTTGTATTTTGTCATTATTGACCCTTAGCCCCGACATTCTTGAAAAGGAATGTAATGCATATATTACCTAAGTGAATGACTTCTCCGAGCCATTCAGGAACATGGTAGTGTCATCTGCAAGTAACGATAATAGAATGTCCTGTCCCTCTGTCCGGTTGGTTAAATAGTATCATCAATCCTTTCTCTAAAGCTGGTTCGTTCATTTACAAACTTTCGTTTTTCTAGGTTGCAGAAATATTTACTAATCTTTTCACCATCTGCCACAGCCTTTCTAGAAAATATGTCTACGTCTTGTAAACATTATTGATTTTTAAAAAAAAGGACTTGACTGACTAAACGTACTTCTGGTTATTCCATACACCGAGCCCATAGAAAAGAAAAACCTGCAGAATTTAGAATTATATTCAGATCCTGACCATTCCTCATTCTGCATTGGCTACGCCTAACCCATCTCTTTCTTCTCTCTCTCTCTCTCTCTCTCTCTCTCTCTCTCTCCTCTCTCTCTCTCTCTCTCTCCTGTGTGTGTTGTGTGTGTGTGTGTGTTGTGTGTCAACCAGCTCTCTTCTAATCTACAGCCCTTTTCCGTCATCAGTCCACGATTAAATTTGTACAATCCGTAACTGAATTTGTACATCATGGAAACAACTAATGCCGGAGGACAGGCACACTTTTCAGGGACGCATCCACCCACCCACGCTCACCGTATGCTCTATTGCTCTCACATTGTTTGCTCACACTGTTGACCCCATCCCTACTCCCATCCCTTGAAAACTAATGCTATCAATTAACTGTACGTCCCCTACAACGTATAGGTATCGTATACTCGCATGCAGCTTTCGATCGGACAGGAAGACAAGGACAGTGAAGAGTATGGCGACGAAAAGAGGAAGTCGATGGGGTTGGTAAGGAAAGGGTGGGAGTTGGAAAGGGGCGGTGTCAAAGACGAAAAGGAGGATATCATCAATCGCATCTGACCATCATCCTCAATTTTTGCTGACAGCCGTGTTTATGTACAGCATAACAGTATTTATTTTCGGTCCTGTCAGCCTGTCAGCGATATTTATTCAAAGCTGTTGGCCAATCTTCAACATATGTTTACATGCAGGATTTTCCGAAGGGTGAAGGTTAGAAATGAAGATCGAACAGGATTCGTTTCCGGGCAGATGCACAGGAGACAACATAAAAAAAAATTGTAATATCTACGTTTATAACGCATTACTTAAAAATAAAATATCTATCAGGCTTGTTAGTGTCGGTAGACTTTGAAAAAGCTTTTGATACAAGGAACTGGGAATATATGGGGAAGAAGTTTTGAAAGCATTCGGCTTTGGGGACGAGTTGTGTTGCTGGATCTCTTCCTCCTATGAAAACATAAGATCATGTGTTTTAGGGATCAGAAAAGTCTCTCTGGGCTTGGCAATACAAAGGGGCTGTCGTCAGGGTAATCCGATTTCGCCGTATCTATTTGTTTTGTGTTCACCTTTAAATTACCCAGTATGCAGAAGACACAACTTTCACAATGGTGGGAATAAAGAATCATACCAAAAACTGTTTGAAACCATATCTGAACTTGAAGAAATTTCTGGACTGAAACTTAAGTTCGAAAAAAAACACCCTATAATGTATGGATAGGGCAAAGTAAAACTCGGAAAAGAAATATTTACTAGAAAAGAAAATAATATGGAGTCCCCCACCCCCCAAAATTTAAGCTTCTCAGTATATGGTTTTCGAATTATTTGTCAAAAATGACCAAACTGAATACAATAGGTAAACTAATCTAGGTGACGAATCTATTTAACATTTGGTGTAAGCGGATTTGTACACCCTGGGCAGATGGCTGTGTTGAAATAATTTATACTTTCTCAGCTTATATATTTGTAGATACACTTACTAAACCCACTACACAAAGCAACAAAATTAGAAAGAACTTGCTTTGAATTCGTGTGAAATATGAAAAGAGATGCAATCAACAGAAAATATGAGGTTTATAACGTCGAAAAGGGACATATATAAATAGCAGATATAGGAAAATAGATAGAAGCTCCACAGATGACTTTGGTTTTTTAAAAACTTTGCGCTGCCTACCACAAATGTAAAACAATAATTGAAATACTGTGTAAAAAAATTTTTAACAAATTCGTTCATTCATATGGTCCTGGACAAATTGCTTCAAACAAAGTCAACATCTTTTGGAATGGCGTCTTTTTGTCTTGTCATAAACAAAAACAAAAACAAAACAAAAACAACAACAACAAAAACCCAAACAAACAAACATGGAGTAACAAATTCACAAGAGGTTCTTGCAGAGCCATGTCTTTAATAGTGATAAATTCAGAATAGATAACAATAGGTTTTTGCTTTAAAATCCTTTATGGAATACAAAAGATTTTGCGATAAATATGGCATTAACGTGAATTATCTTGAATACATCGGATGTGTACAGTCAATAAAAAGGTATCTGAAAAAAAATATCATAATAAAGAATGGAGAATGTAACCAAGCAATATAAGCACTACAACGTAAATAAAGGTTGAAAGTTTACTACAACGCTCTCTTGAATGAGTTTATGATATTTTGACTTTAACGTAGAAAAAAAATCAAGAAATAAAACTCTGATGGTTCCAGGTTTGAATATGTCAATACATTCTTGTCACAAATAGTATTCTGAAGAAAATGGGCACAACACGAAAGTGATAAATGGTCATTTTATTGCACAGAGAAAGATTCAACACAACTCTAGTTATATGTTTGTGATTATGTTCACAGTTTCTTGAGTGCAGTAGATGGAACAATGAGAGAAAAAAAGAGAAAACTGTTTAAGGCAAATTAAGCTTAATATAGAACTGTATTGTTTGATAATGATGAACAAATAGGCACAGAAGAAGGGTTTGACAAAAGTACCCTGTTTGCTAAATGTTTTATATACAAATGTGAAATCAATAAGATCAAGTGTAATGCCCTACACTTTTTGAACGAGTTAAAGAGCAAATACAAATTGAAAAACATATGCACTGCATGGAAATGTGATTCACAAAATTCCGTAAAAAAAATGGTATCCATATCAGAATCTTGTGGAAAGTAAGACAAAAATAACGATATGTCTCGAAATGTTGAGGTTTAGGTTTAGGTTTAGGTTTAGGTTTGTAGGGACAATTGCCTTTAGCAATTTTAGCCAGAACTGGCTTTACATGTCCCTTCTATGTGTTATCTGTCTTCACACGGTCAGGTCTTTAACTCGCTCAAGCCTTTATTTATCATAGTCAAAATAAATAGTCTTCAGTAATACACTATCATCGATAGAGCTTTTGAAACGGTTAGTATTTTGTGCACGTTTAATGTTAGGGGTTAATTTATTCCAAAGATTTGTTACTCTGTTACTAAAAGAAAATTTCCTTAGGTTAGTGCGATAATATCATGATAAATTTTATCCACACTATTTCTGGTAATATCAACTCTTGATGTAGTAAAAAATTTTGAAATAGGAATATTGTCCACACAATTAAATATTTTATAGACTTGGATCAAATCGCCCCTCACTCGTCTTGTTTTTAGGGTAGGCAGTCCAAGAGCTTTTAACCTACCTTCATAGGGAAGATTTTGTATATTCTTTACAAGCTTTGTTGCTCTTCTTTGTACTCTTTCCAAAGCAGCAGACTGCCTCTTTAATCGAGGATACCAAATTGTATTGCCATATTCCAAATGAGGTCTAACGAAAGCCTTGTATAATTTTGTAAAAATATCTTTATCTATATGACTAAAAGTACGTTTAATTATACCAATCATTTTATTAGCTTTATTTATAGAGTTTTGAATATGCTTATCGAATACCAGTCTAGAATCAAAAGTGACACCAAGATCTTTTTCATAATCACAGGTTGAAATATCTGCACGCTCACCAGTATTACTGTTTAGCATTGTATATTGGTATCTTGGGTTCTTACGTCCAACATGTAACACGTTGCACTTGTCCGCATTAAAATGCAAATTCCATGTGGCAGACCATTTGGATAAATTATCAATATCATTTTGTAATGTATTATGATTATAAGTTGTATTATAAATTTTTGTATCGTCTGCGAATATATTGCAAATACTTTCCACTGAGTTTGGCAAATCATTTATAAATATTGTAAATAATACAGGACCCAAAATACTCCCTTGTGGTATACCACTTAGAACTTCCGTAAAATCTGAATATGAGCTTCCTACTCTAACTCTTTGCTGTCTTTTAGTTAAAAAATCCCTTATCCATGTATGAACTCTACCTGTAATTCCATATGATGATAATTTCACTAATAGCCTCTCATGGGGAACAGAATCAAAGGCCTTTTTAAAGTCTAAATAAAGTATATCTACATTGTTGCCATTATCTAAAAGTTTTGTTAAATCCTCCATGACAAGTAGAAGTTGTGTTACACAAGATCGATGTTTACGGAAACCATGCTGGCACTCTGTATATAAATTATTCAAAGTCATATGATCTACGATCACATCCCGTATAATTGATTCCATAATCTTACAAACAATTGATGTAAGACTAACTGGCCTATAATTTCCAGGATCTGTCCTGGTACCTTTTTTAAATTAAAGCTGTCACATTTGCAGACTTCCAGTCCATTGGTACCACACCTGATTCAATTGACTTATTAAACAAAATACTGAAAGGTAATGCTAGCTCATTATATGACTCCTTAAGAACTCTTGCAGGGATCATATCAGGTCCACAAGATTTATTTGGGTTTATATTTTTAAGTCTCTCTCTAACTGCACTGGGTGTAATACACATATCTGTTACGGTGACTCCACTGGACCTTGAACCACTTTCCAAGATCGGAACATTACTATTATTTTCTTTTGTAAAAACACTAGAAAAGAAGTCATTTAAAGTATTTGCCTTATCTTCATCTGACACTGCTAAACCACCATTTTTTGTATTCAGTGGACTAATGCCAATATTTGTCTTGGTCTGTGATTGTACATATTTCCAAAACTTTTAGGATGATCTTTACAATTAGATGCAACTTTTTTTTCGAATTCGATCCTTTTCTTTCTTTTTATTTTTTCACATTTATTCCTCATCCTTATATACTTCATATATTCACTACCTTGTTTAGAGCACATAAATCTTTTATATGCATTTTGTTTTTTGTAACTTTCCTCCAAGCCTTCTTATCCAGCCATAATGGTTTTTTCAATATATGTGTTGAACACTCTTTTTTTGGAATATATTATCAATACACTTATGAATAGTGTTCTTGATCATTTTCCAACACTCATCCACATCCAAGAGGGTACTTTCACACCAATTTATCATACCCAAATCTTTTCTTAAATTATCATAGTTACCCTTATTGAAATCATATCTATATTCGCCCTTTTTGGGTTCTTTTTTTCCCTCTATGTACAGAAAAAATGATAAAACCTCGTGATCACTTTTTGCAACTGGGGCACTATGTTCAATATCTGAAATCATTCTTTCGTCTTTGACCAAAACTAAGTCTAATATATTCTCTTTCTGATTTAGTCTTTTCCTTGTCGGATTTTTTACCACTTGAGTAAGATATACATCCCTTAGACACTCTATAAAGTGTTCATCTCTCTCATTTGACCATGTACCTTTCCAATCAATATCGGGATAATTAAAATCACCTGTAATACACACAACATCATATGACTGTATTGCTTCCATTTTCATAAGTTTAAATAGTTTTTCATCATTTTCTTGTGATGAAGCAGGATTTCTGTATGTGTTTCCAAATAAAACAGAGACCTAATTTTTTTTCTACAGATCGCTGAATGTAGGCTATACGAATTTGCTACGACTACCGTAACAACTCGATGTGTTGATGGAATGCATTATACCTTCAGTTAATGGATTACTTGATTTGCCTTTATTTGCCGTAATAATGGACTATATTTGTATGCAACTGTGGAATTGAAAAAGACATTTTTTTAAAACACACTACTGACGCATGTTTCCTAACAGTCACAAATGAAACCTAATCCTAACCACACAAGTTTTCGTTCTAATTGTCACTTACCTATAATCTTGGCAGAAAGCTAGCTTTTGACCAAACATAATAATCGTTCGAACCACTTAAGGCTTGCACGCATGCAGCACATGTAAGCTTACATCACGCACCATTTGGTCCGTGTGCTTTCCAAGAGCCAGGATGTCCACTCTCAAGCGCGTCTTGGGCTACGAGAGCCCTACGGCATTTTCTGCTTGCTCAGCGAAACAAAAGCGGTGTTCAACTCCAAAAATACGATCACGGAGCCTGACCCGACTGTCTCCCCAACTGTTGGGGTGTGGTAAACGGGTAACTTGAATACCACTCAAGCCAGTGGACCTACGGCCCTGGGAAGGGTACATACTTTCTCCATACACTCAGGACCCGAGTCAACGAACGGACGCTGCTTGCCAGCAGCCAGTTCGGTCACATCGATTGTTCGTCTTTGTGCGGCAGGTGAGGTCTCTGGGGAAATACAGGCCCACTACGCCTGTTGGACACTTGACAGATGAAGAGGGAAGGGGAGTTCGCGTGGTAAGACTGACGCGAGTCAAGCTCAATGTAAGCTTACCACAGGTCTTGCTCCGGTCAGCTAGTATTCTTCTTTTCTGTTATGTATTTTAAAAGAAATAATCAGATACCTGTGCATTCCTAAGTGCACTTTGCCGGGATGTAAATTTCTTCTTTTTCATTGAGTTAATTTTATACTGCTTTTCTTCCTTTTTATTTATTTTATTCATTTATTTTTCAGTGTGTGTGTGTGTGTGTGTGGTGGGTGTGGGGGGGGGGGGGGGGGGGGGGGGGGGGGGGGGGGGTTATGATTTTCAGTGTCATCCATTTCCTTTGCTTCCAAATTAAATTAATCCAGAGCAAGGAAGAAACTGATAATTTGATCCATAGATGTTTCCACAGAGACAAATAAAGAGAGAGAGAGAGAGAGAGAGAGAGAGAGAGAGAGAGAGTGTGTGTGTGTGTGTGTGTGTGAAAGAGAGAGAGAGAGAGAGAGAGAGAGAGAGAGAGAGAGAGAGAGAGAGAGAGAGAGTCCATCTTCTGTCAAACTTTCACATTCTTTCCAGTTCTTCAGTTGATACATTTACTCCCCTCCCCCCTACCCACCCACACCATTTCACTTCTTCCAAACTCCCTCATCCGGTTAACTGCTTTCCTCCTCACACACACACACACACACACACACACACACACTGACTGACTGAAACCATTTACTGTCAGATTAACATGTTGTACTGAAAACACACACACACCACACACACACACACACACACACACAACACACACATATGAAAACATGCATGGATGCATCCACGCACCTATACATGCCCCCAACCTCCATGACCTCCCCACCTCCCCCTCCCCCCCCACCTCCCCCCCCCCCCCCCCCCCCCCCCTCCCCCACACACACACATACTTTCAGCAATATGAGCACATTCCATACACATTCAGCTCCCAGTTGTCTCTTAGTGTTCAAATCACAGGATTACTGTTACATAAAAGAATAGGAAACAATGGGCAAAGGAGAAAAAGGAGAGGGGGGAGGGGAGATAAGGATGGAAAGTGGAAGAAGGAAATTGCATGGAAGACTAAGAAACACATGAAGAGAGACAGAGACAGAGCGAGAAAGAGACTGCATATAGTGACTCTGTCTCTGTGTGTGTGTGTGTGTGTGTGTGTGTGTGTGTGTGTGTGTGTGTGTGTGTGTGTGTGTGTGTACATGTGTGTGTGTGCGTGTGTGTGTGTGTGTGTGAGTGTGTGTGTGTGTACATGTGTGTGTGTGTGTGTGTGTGTGTGTGTGTGTGTGTGTGTGTGTGTACATGTGTGTGTACATGTGTGTGTGTGAGTGTCTGTGTGTGTGTGTGTGTGTGTGTGTGTGTGTGTGTGTGTGTGTGTGTGTGTGTGTGACAGACAGACAGACAGGCAGAGGGAGAGAGAGAGATTACAAATCAATGTGAATCAGAGATAGAAATTATTGTACATTAATTGAAATTTAAAAAAATACATTCATGTTTGACGTGCCACTGGTAAATTTGTTGGCATAAACACCATGAACTAGTTAAAATAAAATAGGTACGGATGAGGTGAGAGAAGATTACTAGGGAATGGAGCAAGTGAAGGTAGGCAGTGTTTGAACTTATAGAATGGAGAGTGTGTCAGCAACTTAAGGGAATATGGAAGAGATGGAAAGGGAGGACGAAAGTGGGTGGCTGGGAGGATTTAGTGGAAGAGACTTACGGTGGAAAAGTAAAGGAAGACGGGGGAGGGTGGGGGCAGAATGCATGACGGATTAAAGACATTAATTAATTAAGGACAGAATGTACTGAGGAAAGAAGGCAGGTGAGAGGGGGGTGGGGGGGGGGGGTAGAGCAGGAGGAATAAAAAGGGTTTGGGTGAAAAAGGAATCAAAGGGTAACCAAATGAGAAAGGATGGTCAGCAAGAAGAAAAAGACATTTATCTATTTTCAATTCTTTACTTACTTACTTATCATAATCCTTTCTGTGATTGTTCATCAAAAGTAGGCAACCACCCCAATATCCTTGTTTAGGTGACAAGAAAGTACAATTCATCTATTTCCTTGTGAATCTTTTGAAAGTAGTCCAATAAGATTTCACTTCAAGAGAATTATCACATATGAATCGTACTGCAAACAAATACAAACTGTGTGCAAACGTGGATCTCATTAGGCTGTATTATTTTGACGTGTAATATTACATCTGCAAATCTAAGATATGCAGAGTGCACTTTCTTGTTGTTGAAATGTCTCTAGGATTAGATAAAATAAACTGAGATCCCCACTGCAGCATGCTTAGTAACAGCACATGGCAACAAGTGAGTTGTCCCTGGCAGCAGGAGCAAACAAAACCATGTGTGAAGAAATTTTTTTAAGGTGTGGTGATAAGAATAGTATCCCACTGAGAAATCTGATATGACAGGGAAGATATATAATACCTGCGGTAGTTCTAATATTAATGGAGACAAAGCAGGTGAGGGTGAGAGAAAAGGCCATCGAGAGGGAAAGAGCTATGCTTGAAAGGTTTGTTACACTACTGTATTGAGGATTCCATTATCTCTCTTACAATAAGGATGTTCTTTGGATATCCTTCATGTCGTTTGTTGTTCTGTGTACTGTAAGAGTGTATGTGTGTGTGTATGTGTGTGTGTGTGTGTGTGTGTGTGTGTGTGTGTGTGTGTGTGTGTGTGTGTGTGTGTGTGTGTGTGTAAAACAGAAAGATAGACAGACAGAGAGCAAAAGTATATGTGCTGCTTCATACACTTCCAGTGACATTGGATCTGACTTTGTGAATTTGAAATGCTTATGCCAAGACAGCATAACTACACACAATACAGCCACATGTTCTTTTCCCTCATTCTCTTTCCATAATCTCCATCTCTCTGCTCATGTGTTTTTGTGGGTTTTTTAAATTTTAAATAGAATTATTTGTTACAGTATCACCAACAGTCTTTCTGTGACAAAAAAAACACCCAAAAACCCAGCACGTTTATAGTTTCATTTCCAATTGTGAAATACAAACACCCACATATCCACGGTGCTTCGATTAAGTGAGTGGGAAAGGTTACTACACTAATATCGAACTGGAACCCTGACTTCTTCCTTTTTTGGTGTGTATTATAGTTTGATTGATGCTGTTTGCTAACTTGAGAGAGAGAGAGAGAGTGTGTGTGTATGTTTGTGTGTGTGTGTGTGTGTGTGTGTGTGTGTGCGTGTGTGTGTGTGTGTGTGTGTGTGTGTGTGTGTGTGTGTGTGTGTGCTGGTGTGTGTGCATATAACATGCATACTTGCATACGTGCATACGTGCATGCTGCATGCAGACATGCTGCATGCGTGCGAGCACGCACATGTGCATGCTGCATGATTGCAAGCATGCGTCCTTGTGTATGTGTGTGTGTGTGCGTGCGTGCATGTAGGTGTGTGTGTGTGTGTGTGCATGTGTGTTTGTTCTGTGTGAAATGTTTGTGTACATGATGTGTATTTACTATCTATGTGTGATGTCACAGGTAATTTTGTTTCCATGTCAAATAAATAGATAAATATACAAGGGTGCCAGAATAATTGTCTCCATGGCTACAGGCATACTAGGAAAAAGAAACAAAATTACTACATTTTTTACTTTAATCTGAAAAGTCTTTTCTTTTTTATTTGCTTGATTATTATTCTTGAATTTTTTTCAATGATCTGTAAACTGACTTAGTAACAAAGCTAAATGGCACCATCTGTAAGTCATGCTGTTACTCAGATTCAGCTCAGCAAAACATGACTTATTAAAATATAAGGAATGGGCACTAAATAAATGCATGTGTTTTTACGTCTGTTATTATATCTTATTTCAGATACTTTTAGAAAAAAAAAACAACAATAACATATCAACCAGTGACCTAATCTTTTTTAATTTTCAAACCTGAGCCCGAGCAGTGCTTGGGAAACGGACTACCCCAACACCAGGCAAGTTACAGTTTTAAAACTTGACACAGCTAAAAATATACGCTTTGTTTATAAGAAGTGAAAATTTTGAAGCCGTTGAACTAAAACCACCATTTATGTTTAAACATGAAGTCATTTTTAAAAAAAAAGTAATGTTTGTATTTGTCAAAGTAATTACGTCCAATGATATATAAAATGTTATTAAATTTGAACAACTGATTTTGTTATAATAGTGTGAGTATGATAGAATAGTTTTCCATATACTTTGAGATGAAATGATGTATGCAGTCTGTTCATGCAGTAATAACACCATGTATGTCAAAGCATTAAAAAAAATAAAAATAAAAATGAAAGCACATCATATTTCATGACATTGTTATAATGCTGTACTATCATTTGGTAATAACCATGCGATTTTTTTCCCACTTGAGATAGGTTTTTAAATAATTGAGTTTGAGTGAAATATTTCCTCTGTTCAAACAGATCAGCCCAAACTGGCCAGGCTGGTAAGGTTGCCCAGGTTGTGAACTCAGAAGGATTGAAAGGGTTAAAGATAAGAGGACTTAAGGTCACACACCACAAAGTGATTTGCCCACAACCAGTTGGATTGTCCTCAGATATTTCATGGTGGTGTTGTTCCTTCTGCCTTGCCCCTTGTTTTGTGTACATCAAAATACTGAAACAGATGTTTCCATGCAGACTCATAAATGCAATGAGGATAACTGGGTAGCCAGCTGGCACAAAGGCACTAGCTGGGATGCTCAGCTAGTGCTAAGACAATGTCATAGGTAAATTCAAAGGCCTGAAATCTAATATCTGGTAAGGGAATGAACTGAATTTTCACACAGCATTCAATGTTATGTTTCCGGTGGCTCCAATATTCTTCAACAGATCTAATTCTTTTTTCATGTAAGCTATATGATTAGAGATTGGGAATAAGTGAGAGGTGGGAGGTGGAGGGTGTGGGGAAAAAGATTTTTTAAAGCAATCTTTTTATTTAATTGTAGTTTCATCTCGATGCCATCGTATGTATAAAAAATAAAAAAATAAATTTTTAAAAATTTTAAAAATCGACGGTTTTCGTGTATATTCCGAGCTCGATCAATTGTGGCGTGTGACCTCCACAACTTCCCTTCGGCTTCGGCATGCCGACAGTTATGATGTTGAAGATAATCGCACTTTACTTTAGCTTCCTTTCTTGATCCTATCTCAACATTAGTATAAACATGCCTACAATATGATGATCTTAGCTACATTCTTAACAATTTCCTATTCATCATTTTCGCGTTTACGTGGAATGCTGCGTTCCCATCCCGTGTACTGATCAATCCCGTATGATCCGTCATCACCCACACCGGGATGCAAAAAAAAACACCCACGATTATGACAAGGGCTCGAGCTGCAAATAAAACAGTAATCGCCAAAATCACACGATAACCACACAAATCAGGGTTGAGATTTTCTATCGATCTGTTTCCTTGTCTCATTTTCTTTGAATAAATGACACAACAGTGTACTTACAATGAGGGATAGGCTTGCGTCGTCTGCTGCAGATAGAACAACTCTGAATCACAGTTTTCCCCATTTTTACAAGCACTGTCTGAGCGCATGCGCAGATATTCCGGCTCCGCAAGCCTATTGTGTTTCCCATCCTTAGCACGCGGCGCAGTTTTCACTGCTGCCGTCTATTTCATTCATCTTTTTCGCCCCCCCCCCCCCCCCCCCCCACACACACCACCCCCCTCCCCACCCCCTCCCCCGCCCCCTCCTCTCTCTCTCTCTCTCTCTCCTCTCTCTCTCTCTCTTGTTTGTTCGCTTGCTTTAAAGATAGCAAAGATTACTTGTTCTATCGACAATCGAAAAACAGAGAAGTAATTGTCTCAACATAATGTAGTGTGGCATTATGATACTAAGGCCTACTACTTCTACTGAGAGTTAATTATCCACCTAATCACAATATTCTGATCAGTTGCAAAAAAAATAAAATAAAAAAGAAATGAAATGATAATAGGCCTAATAGTAACAATAATGATAATAATGATGATGATGTTAACAAAATACATTTTTAAAAAAAATTTTAATTAAAAAAAAAAATAAACCTGACTGCGGCCTGCATCACAATTTCGACGGGCAATTTGATCACGAGTTTCCTTCCCGTCACAAAGCGATAGACCTGAGTAGCCTAATATTGTAACAAGAGCGACTGCGCGAGAGACAGAAGGAAAGAAAAAGAAAAGAAAAGAAAGGGGGGGGGGGGGGGGGGGTCCTGATCCTAATCGGCGGGGGAGCCACGGGGGTAGGGGTTTTTGTGCTCCCCCCCCCCCCCCCCCCCCCCCCGTCCAATATTTGAAGCCAACGAGGCACAAAATCTGAAAAGAATGCAAAAACATTTTTGAACACACTTGAATCATGACTTTGTGTGTTTCTAAATGACATTTTGGTGAAATTCACGGATTCAGGGTGATATATTGGCTCAGGTTTAATCAGATGGCGCCATTTTGCTTGATTGGGGGAAACATGGATTGGATTATGAAAGCGCCCCCTACCCCCTTCTCCCGTTTTTGGAAGTTTGGAAGATTACACACACACACGCACACACGCCTTATAAAAATGAAGATCAGAGTCTCTCCTTTCTCCTCGCCCCACCACCACCACACGAATTAGGAAGATGAGCCTGACACACAAATTGTAGATCTTGGCGATGAGAATTCATTCCATCCCCCACCCCTCTCTCAGACTCTGCCGCCTTTATAAATTTGAAGGATAAAGTACAGTGGTGTGTTTGTCAAAATGCTTGTAAGTACAGTTCCTCATTCATGAATTCCCTCCCCCGTCCTCCCTGATCTGCACTGGTGAGAGATTGTGGTGGGAGGTGGGATGGGGGGGGGGGGGGGGGGGGAGGGCGGGGAGCGGATGGGTGGAGGGGAACGGAGGTGCGTCCAAAGAGTTGGCACTGTGTATTAGGGGAGAGGGAGCTACGTACATGTCGGGCTTCTGAAGTTCTCCGAGTTCCCCCTCTCCCCTGCCCACCCCTCCCCCTCCTTCCATGCCTTCTCACCTTCCCCAAGCCAACGCCCCCCCCCCCCCCCCCCTCCCTCCCTTCCTGCACAGTCAAAATGAATAACAGTAAGAGCGACCAGCAAACCAATCACAGTTCTCATACAACGTAATTACTCATGCCGTTTTTTCCGCAGTAACCTGTTGTTGGTTTGTCAGTTCTCTTGACTGCGGATCGTGGATTCTGCTGTTTTGCAGGCTTTTTATGAAGCGGGATGAAGTCAGTATGAATAACGGTTTCACATTCACTTCTTCACTCTCCACCCGACCCACCCCTGCGCCTGGCGTTGTCCTGGCTTGCCCCACCCCAACAAAAAATGACAACCTGAGTATCTGACTCCGAAGATTCACTGTTTGATTAAACACAGTGCCCCTATCTACAACTGAACAGCCATGAAAGTACAACAGTATGGACAATCGACACATTCATCTGTTAACACGGAGACACAGACATTACAAAGACAGAAAAATAAGGAAAGTGAAAACTTTCCTGTCTCTGATTCACTTTTTTCCCGTTATGTTAGTTCATCTTCGACGTAGCCTACTAAAAACAAGTTCAATGTTGTCTTTACGGGCTAGATGTCGGACTGTTCGCAGTTTTTCACCTGTAGGTTGCTCTCTCTCTCTCTCTCTCTCTCTCTCTCTCTCTCTCTCTCTCTCTCTTCTGGCATGCCATGAACAGTAATGTCTTCCGTCCGACCCATCCCAGTCTTCCGGTCATCGGTTTTTCCTTTTTAGTCGTTGTTGAGCTGCGTTAGTGAGAAGATCGATTCCTTTCTTTCCCCATTTGCCAGACGCTGTTTTAATCGATCGGCCGGTAAGGAAAGTTCAGGGCGGACTGGCCCGGGGCTGGGGGTCATTGGCTGGAAGAAGAAGTAGATCTAATGACAGCCGTTACCGACCTCCTCCACCATCTCCCCACTCTCCCACTCCAGTAAGCCAACCCATCGCCCATTACACTCTTCGACTGTTTGGTAAATACAAAGCCGATGTAACACTCCAGAATTACCAGACGCAGGAAGAACTGCCATAGTCATGACGTCTGGTCACGCTCTGCTAAGCTACCGTAGTGTCTGTGTTGAACACCGTTAACACGGCTGTCTTTACACTAGCATACGCATAGGCCCTGGATCACAACTGACTCCAGCCCACGCAGATTTCACTGCCCGTTGACACTGAAAACACTGTCACAGAATACTGTGATGGGATAACAGTAATGATGACAGTAATGATTATTCTGAGTGCTTGGATAGAGCAACATCTCCAACGGTAAATGGAGTTCTTTGAGTTTTAAAAGTATGTGTATCTATCTTCGAAAACAGAGTTCACAATTATCTATGCACAAAATGAAAAGTTTTAGAAACCCTATTACAATGCAAAAGAAACATTCACACCACATACATAACAAATACCTCCACCAATACGGCGTTATGCCGTTATCAGTTAACCACCTCTCTCTCTCTCTCTCTCTCTCTCTCTCTCTCTCTCTCTCTCTCTCTCTCTCCAGCAGTCACGGCTCAATACACACCAAAAGAAAATAGCACAGAAAGCTTAAATCATTGTAGAAAAAAAAAAGTTTTAATGCTCTCTTGAAAGAGTCAACCAAAGGTACATTATGACTAATTCTATTTCTGTAGTGTGCAAAATGAAAAGGAGCGATGACTTCAAAAGACTTGATCCTAAGTTTAAGTGTACAAAGAAATCTGCTGTCCGAATACCAAAGATTGTTTTACATGGGACTTAGTGAGACCAGAGTTCAACTATAATATAAGCAGGAGAAGAGCCCAAATTAGAGAACGTTCAAGCACGTCGTGACAGTTTGTAATCTATTACAAGTTGAATATGGAGCCAGTGGCTTTTTTTTTTTTTTAAACAAAGGTTTAGAATGGTCACGCTTTGTTTCCCCCTAGGGCCGGTCTGTCCGCAGAGTTTTGAACACGCTGCAGTTCAGCTAAAATCTACACCGCCAGAGAGAAGAGCACTGCAGTCGTCCAGTAAAACCAACAGAGCATGTTAAAGTCTTCGCTTTTCGCAGAGGTAGGTAGCGGCGACTCAGACTGATTCTCCGAATTCCTGTGTAAGCTGACAAGCACACATCATCTCATCATCTCTGATGAGAGACAAGTCGTCAGATATCAGGAGCCCACGAATCACACACACACACACACACACACACACACACACACAGAGAGAGAGAGAGAGAGAGAGAGAGAGAGAGGTAGTATCTAATTTTATAGATGTTTGTTGTGCTTCAGGAAAACTTCACTTTCTTAGATTGTGTCTGTTTTGTGATCATTTAACTCAATCTTCCTTTGTGTCATCCATGTTTTCACATTGACACAGCGCTGCATGATTAATGGTATTGTTGATCAGATTTGAAGGACGCGAATCACATTACTAGGCCTATGTGTCGTCAGTTAAAGATTCACTGGAAACAGAAGGGAAGCGTTTGAGCTAGGTGATTTGTTGTATTCATAATTAAAAAAAAAATACAGGTTCAAGAGCAGAATTTTGTGGAACACCAAAATCAAGGGTTCCTGACTATGATATCTGATCGTTAAGTATAACAGCTTGTGTTCTGTTTGATAGGTAGGGTTTGAACCACACCAGAGCTGCATCAGAATTCCGTACACTCTCTAAAGTCTGCGAATCAGTGTTAGGCGGTTAATTGTATCAAACGCTGCAGATAAATCTGACAACGTCAACACAGGAACATCACCATGATCCAGAGCAGTTAGTACAGGCCTATCACTGATGACGAGGGTTCCATCGGTTCTGTGATGTGGGTGATAAGCAGATCGACATGTGTTTAGCAGACTCTGGGTGTTCAGATAAGCAAGAAGTGTTCTGACACTATCTCTTCTAGGGCTTTTGACATCATAGGAAGATTTGAGATGGGGCGATGATTTGGGGGACCGTTTTTATTGGTGAAAGGCGCTTAAGAGAAGGTCTCTATCAGTGGAGGACTTGAACGGGGAAAGAAACACTCCACTGGATAGACTGTGGCTGAAAATATGTCAGAGCTGGGAGGAGTACATAATATATTCTAAAGGGAGTTCGATGGGGATCGGATCAAGGGGGCATGCGGTTGTTTGAATTTTCGAAACAGTGTATTGTGGGTCTTCCCAATATATGCAAAGGCGGGCAATTTAAATCATCTTCTGCAAGTGTCATTTTGAACCAGTATATCATTAGATTTTTTCTTGCGCGCGCGCGCGCGCGCGTGTGTATGTGTGTGTGTGTGTGTGTGTGTGTGTGTGTGTGTGTGCGTGCGTGCGTGCGTGCGTGCGTGCGTGCGTGCGTGCGAGCACGCGCGAAAATAATGCAAATGTATGTTTTAGGTTCTTGAAGAATGCCTGTATGTACAGACGTTTCTGCTACTAATTTTGTCCAAATTAGTGGAAAAAGTCAAAACAAAATCTGTGGAGCTGTTTGAGAGGTGTCTTTTGCTGATTAAGCTTGTTAGCTAGAGTTCTTACAACATAGCCTGTTTACAGAGCATGCAAAGAAGAAAAAAAAAGAAGAAAGAAATCGTAATGTTCAGAACATGCGCTGTAAGCAAGCAGCGTTTTGGGCACGGCAGTATCAACAGCATGTTAGCCTACTCCGAGTTGTCCCGGTTGATTTTGAAATGGCACTCGGCGGTGATCAGCTTGTCTTATTTGACTGGCCCGTACTGGCTACTTGACCTTTCGGCTGGAGACCTACTTTTTTTTTTAATTCCTTTAAAAGCATATATCTGTAGGGCCTGCAAAGGTATCTTCACGGCGGAGAAAAAAGAATGTAGCGCTCACTTCTGCCTCACTAAACTAAATCACAACAAAGGGATGTCGGAATAGGCCGGGATGGGGGGGGGGGGGGGGGGGGGGGGGGGACCCGACAAAGTGACAAGCGTCGGTTTTAGGCGTCAGTTTCTAAAACCGATTTTGACCAATCAAACACACAGAAATATAGGCCTATCTGATTAAGAACTTTACAGTTCGGGAATGGCGATTTTAGTTTTCAAGAAAAATCTGCCCTGGAAACCAATTCAGCTCATTGATGGCCCCAATTCAGCTTGTCGCTGGCCTGTAATTGATCGCTATCATCATCATCATCATGAGCAGCAGCAGCAGCAGCTCATCTTTGGCCTATGGCCTACGACAAATCTGACCGGCCGCAAAACGTCAAATAAGCGGTGAAATGGAATTTGGGGTCTTTTTTGTTATTTTCGACATTCGCTCGCCTCCAAACATGCATTCCATCAGTTATGGTTTCTTTGATTTTAATTCCAAAACAGCAAAGTGTTCTACACTAATGTCAAATAACCACAACACTAGCATATTGAACACTAGCTGAAGTATTCGACTGAAAGAAGTTCTTCGAAAGGGAAGTTAACTTGAGGGGTTTTGAATAAGAAGCCCTTAGTTCTAGGATTCGGTCGCCGAAAATGCTGAACATTCTACATGGGATGAAAAATAATCAAATAACAAAAATCCCCATAGTAAGAGCAAGTAATACAGACTAATGTTACTAGCTGCTATTGTCGATTCATTTTTTTAAAAGCTTCTCCAAGTCTAAAGCTTTGTCCCAACCGCACCGGTCTGAAATGTGTCTTTTATTTTCTTATATACTCATTAACTTGTAAACCATGCAATATAAAATGTAAAATTAAATAAGTACAAAAACGACAACAAAAAGAAACAGTCTAACCAACTCATTGTACTCGCCTGTGTCTTTCCTTTGAATGTGATCGTCCAGTATAACCTAATGAGATGATCAATAATGATTATCCAGAGCGCTCTCTCTCTCTCTTTTATACTCAAGTAAACATACACGTGACCGGATATTTAGGCCTGAACCGAAAGACATAAAAACTATAGTGTCAACAAAAATGGCACCTGTTACCAAGAGAAAGGCGCGTGATCGCAGTTGATCGGGATCACGTTAACTGAAAACTTCATCTAAAATGCAAATAAGCTGGTACGAAGTATGTATACTCAAGGAATAAAATGAGATATATCGATGATTCTTGTATATTGAAATATAACCAATTAAGTTAATGAATAAAAGTTACAGTTTCTTCAGTCTCCCAGTTTACATGTGGCGGCCACGGAAGACAAACAAAAACAACAACCAAGTCATCGATTCTGTTAAGCAATGACAGGATGTTGTGTACTCACCGAATAGGGTAAGGCGGGGATGGCAAAACTAATCGCTAAACTTACATTTAAAAAAAAAATTTTTTTACTTACATTATTTCTTGTCTAATGAGTGACTGGACTGTTCAAACTCCCCCCCCCCCCCCCCCCCCCCCCCCCCCCCCCCCCCCCACTTCCTCCTCAGTAGAGGTATTGCCTTTGTCTCAAATACCATAGTAGTGCAACGCACTTCGCCGAGTTCTGTAACGTCCCTCGCGATTGGTTGATCCACGTGATGGAAAATGACTCTCGGCGTTGTCTCCAGTTTACCAGAGAAAATATTAGTACCTGACAAGTGAAAAATCTCGATATCTAATCCTTCTCCAGAACAACATAAAACTGAAAAAGGAAAATAATGAGAGGAAAGGACTGAGGGCTATTCCCGAACAATACAAATATGAACACACACACACACACACACACACACACTGCATTCAGCAAAGCTTCTAGCATAGGCAACTTCGTTTTCCTGAAAAGAGGTTCTGGGCGGAGTGGAAAAGCACACAGATCACCAGTCAGGCGTTGCCAGTTAAAAACCCTCTGGCGTCCAGCATACACCTTACAGTGTCGCTGTCCGTCTGAACGTGTTGCCGCTTGGGGTGGTAAAAGTGTAGCGTCATTAGACAGGTCCAGCCCCACTTTCCTGAGACGGTTGCACACCATCTGCCATATCACCTGAAGTCGGTCTGGACGTTAAACTGTCAAGGTGATGAACTGAGAAAGTTGAGTGGTCAAGTTCTCGAGAGATGGAGCGTGGGAGCTGTCCCGCGGCTATGTCATCACCCACACGTAGCCCCTCTCACTCAGTGAATTGGACTCGATTGGCGATCTGACTCTGACTGGTGAAGTCTGTCAGATGGTGGCCAGATGACCTCGAGAGTATCACTCGAGAAACGCTGACAAATAACATATGTACGAGAGTGGGCGAGTGCGGGCACGCGCACGCATACACACACACGCACACACACGCACGCACGCATGCACGCACGCACGCACGCATGCACGCACGCACCACACACACACACACACACACACACACACCACTGCATTCAGCAAAGCTTCTAACATAGGTAACTTCGTTTTCCTGAAAAGGCGTTCTGGGCGGAGTGGAAAAGCACACAGATCACCAGTCAGGCGTTGCCAGTTCAAAACCCACTGGCGTCCAGCATACACCTTACAGTGTCGCTGTCCGTCTGAACGTGTTGCCGCTTGGGGTGGCAAAAGTGTAGCGTCATTAGACAGGTCCAGCCCCCACTTTCCTGAGACGGTTGCACACCATCTGCCATATCACCTGAAGTCGGTCTGGACGTTAAACTGTCAAGGTGGTGAACTGAGAAAGCCGAGTGTCAAGTTCTCGAGAGATGGAGCGTGGGAGCTGTCCGCGGCTATGTCATCACCACACGTAGCCCCTCTCGCTCAGTGAATTGGACTCGATTGGCGATCTGACTCTGACTGGTGAAGTCTGTCAGATGGTGGCCAGATGACCTCGAGGGACGCCGACAAATAACATATGTACGAGAGTGGGTGTGTGCGAGTACAGGCACGCGCACGCATACATACACACACACACACACACACACGCACGCACGCACGCACGCACACACACACACAATCACACATACACACAGATAGATAGATAGATAGATAGATAGATGTGTTGTGGTGTGTGTGTGTGTGTGTGTGTGTGTGTGTGTGTGTGTGTGTGTGAAACATACAAGATCTGTTAACATTTGGACCAGCTCAGCGTTTTCATGAGCAGTAGACAGTTGTGGGAACGGGGAGGTAACTTCTTTGGCCAGCCCCTTCAGCAGGCGCGAGGGGGTGATGCGTCTGGCCCAACCACTTTGGGAGGGTTCAGTTTGCCGGGGGTTTTATTCCACACCTCTGGCATGGATGTCGATCGCTACCAAAGGTGGAAAGTCGTCCTTTGTGTCAGGCTTTGTCCGTTTGGTCCTGAACTCATTCTCCAAGTAGCTGGTACCCTTGCTGAATGCTGTGTAAAACCCTGGGTGTTCAGCATTTTGACCTTCCGTTTCGGGTCTGTGTCGAGCCTTCCACCGGACGTACGAGCTTGAATTTCTGAGGCTGTGGAGCGCTTGTGCTTCGTGGAAGTCCAAAAACGCTTAACGCTCGGTCTTGAGTCCTCTTCAAGGCTAATGGGGGAGACAGGTTTTCGGTGAAACGCAAGCGCTGCTTCTGTATCTTCCTATTGTTTGTCCACTGTTATCTCTAATTTCTTGTTTCAAATCTTCTGCACTTGCCTCTAGA
>CM031595.1:72945301-72957801 GCA_018398815.1 Conus ventricosus | reverse complement strand
TATCATTCCAGATACCTCAACTCTGAGGACTTTTTGCTACCGTCCAAATGCCCTGAGTCTACAGGGAGCGCAATTGGTGTAGAGCTGAAATGTGCGAGGCCGCTTGCTGGGAGAAACCCACACGCTTACCAAATCCCTGACGACAATATCATACAAATACACAGCGAGGAAATTTACCCCCAAACCCTTGAGAGCATCTTGTTTGTTTACCTGTATTGTTCATTTACACAAATGACATTGGAGAGTGAGTATTGATGATGTCTTCCAAGTGGGAGGATGTTGCTATTTACAGCGAATGAGGGGGGGAAATGCAGGGTGCTGTGAATGGGGGGGGGGAAATTCAGGTCATGTATAATTAGACTTTGAGCCCTTGAAAAACAATAAACATCTTGTTTGCGTCGAGGCTGAATGTATTTTACGTGAAAGAATTTGTTTCATAGTTTAGCCTATTCAAACTTTGGTTTGTTTTTACCCCCATCCCCTTCTCCACTTTCATGATTTATGTAATAATCTATAACATGAGTCGCCAAATATGTCAGCTTCCTCGTCTTATGTACTTATCAAGATCTCAGTTCACCTGTTGTCTGTTTCGTATGGGGGAAAAAAAAAGCCGCATGCCATTCGTAGGGCAATTCATTTTATCGTCACCAGGAACAAGACAGTGGGCAGAAACTGATGAATAGCCCAACGGTGCTGACACAGATGCCAAGAATTGATTTTGTGATTCAAATAAAAGGGGCGAAAAAAAGATAAGGCGTAAAACAGCCTACTCTCTGATTCACTGTCCCTTTTGCTTAAAATCCACTCAATCTTAAATGCTAAGAAGAAAAAAGGTTTCCTGTGAGGGCCCGAGTTCAGAAAAAAAATCTTTTCAGATCATGTACTACCATTTCTCGCTCTGTCTGTCTGTCTGTCTGTCTGTCTGTCTGTCTCTCTCTCTCTCTCTCTCTCTCTCTTTTCTCTCTCCTCTCTCTCTCTCTCTTCTCTCTCTCATAATTTAAAATATATATATATATATATATATAAAATATATATATATATATTCGTCCTAAAAATATTTTGTCTGAAAGGTGCCCAGAATGATCTGCATAATTTTCCTCATTCACTGACGCTTTGTGTGTGGTGAGATATACGTGACATACACAATTGTTTGAAATTTCCTTTTTTTCTGGCCAATTAAAGTCAAAGGATATCCATGAAAATTCGATTTTTAGATAGACAGATTGCTTTTAGGATGAGGTTAGCGATGAAAGAAAAGTGCCGGAAGTGTGATAAAAAGATAGACGTAAACGTCAATAATAAGTGCCAACAACAAAAAAAGAATGAATGCGTTCAATGCGTTTTATTATGTGGGGATGATAATTCCAAGGTTACAAGGCACAATCTCTCAGAGCACACATCGACAGTAGGCTATTCATAACACTCAATTCAGTCTAAATATGACATAATGCCACAACGAAGTACGAGAGAAGCCGTAGAAGTCTGTGGATGCCCTTTATAGGGACCATGCATCTATTTCATCCTCAGGACCAGTCTCCGTGTGGGATGGCGTTAGAGAGAAGACATGACTTTAACCTTGGTTTTATGATGACGATTTAAGTCTGCAACACACACACACACACACACACACACACACACACACAACACACATACACACACGCGCGCGCGCACACACACACACACTACACACACACACACACATACACACTCTCTCTCTCTTCTCTCTCTCTCTCTCTCTCTCTCTCTCTCTCTCTCTCTCTCTCGCTCTCTCTCTCGCTCTCTCTCTCTCTCTCTCTCTCTCTCTCTCTTCTCTCTCTCTCTCTCTCTCTCTCTCTCTCTCTCTCTCTCTCCTACACACAAGCATAGACATTACTGGTCGCCGAAATGATAATAAAAGAAGAGCCTGAAGAAGAAATTGCTACACCAAGACAACAACGACTAGAAGAAGAAGGGAAAGAAGAAGAAGGAGAAGGAAGATACGAAGAAGAAGAGAAAGAAGAAGATGAAGAAGAAGAAGAAGAAGAAGAAGGAGGAGGAGGAGGAGGAGGAAGAGGAGGAGGAGGAACAGGAAGATGCGAAGAAGAACAAGAACAAGAACAAGAAGAACAAGAACTAGAACAACAACAAGAAGAAGAGCAACAAGGGAACAAGATCAGCATCATCAGCATCAACAGCAACGACATCGACGACAACAGCAACAACAAGAAAAGGGAGAAGAGGCCCTTGGAGGAGGAAGGTGAAAACATAATTTAAAGTAAAGATGGCGAGAATGAGGCAAACAGAAAGTCAAAAGCAGTGAGAGCACAACAGAACAATAACAATAATGACAACAACAACAACACAAACAGTGGCAACAATACCAACGTATCATTGGCTGGAGTAACTGTGATCCCGTTCATATTTGATGAAAGCGTGGAATGTCTGATTTCTTTACTTAAAAAAACAACAACAAAAAAACAAACAAACGTGACACAAGCAGAAGGAACATGAATCGATCACACTACGTGACTTGTCATCTATTGTTTGAACATCCTTCATCAGAATGAAAGCCGGTGTGACAGAGAGAGTCTCGTCTGTACAATTTGCTTTTTGCAGTGGCCATCGGCCGCCACCCCAGCCGCCTATTTTCGTGCAAATTTGCGACGTACAAATATGGGAGCGTGTATGTATTTGGATGGGGAAGAATAAGGTGTGTGTGTGTGTGTGTGTGTGTGGTGTGTGTGTGTGTGTGTGTGTGTGTGTGTGCGCGCGTGCGCGCGTGCGTGCGTGCGTGCGTGCGTGCGTGTGTGTGTGTGTGTGTGGAGGGGGTGGGATGGGGGAGTGGGGGTGAGATGCGCGCGCACGTACCTGTATATGTGAGAGAGGGAAAACGTGTTTAGTGGCAAAGAAGAGCTGTAAGAAAGGTGTTTTCCTTTTAATCATTTCTTTCTTTTCTTTCTTTCTCTTCTTCTTCTTTATTGATTGATTGATGTTTCTAAACATCACTTACCCGATCTGCGTTCTTTCTGACCTTGGTAATACTAGATACACGGATGACAAGTAGCCTGTGGGAACATACAAAAGCCAGAATAATTTTCATTCGTGCACAAATTCATTTTTTTATGGGCATACATTCTCTGGAAAATAGTTTGGTTTTTTTTTTGCCGGGGAAATGGTTAATTATCATGGGAGAAAAATTAGTTTATCATAAAAGCAAATCGTCCCCTCCCCCCCCCCCCCCCCCCCCCCCCCCCCCAAAAAAAAAAAAAAAAAAGATTGTTTTCCCGGGGTAATCAGTTGTTTCAATTTGATAATTAGTCACTTCTTTTTTCTTTCTTCCGAAATGTGTTCCTTGAATGTTTGTTCACACGGGATAAAACCTTTTTGAGACTAATGCAGTCCCGTAGGCAAGCGCACACACGCAGATTTGTGGGTACTACCAGAGATCTCTGGTACTACTGCGCGCGTGCGCACTAAGCTTCCTGTTATGTAGTGTAACGAGCCAGTGTTTCTCAGGTCCCGTGGCAATCCAGGTGCATGTGATGTCAAACCGCAGCTCATTAAAATGTTCTGTTGTCAAGGTGGACAGGAAATAGCGACAGTTCTCTCCCTTTCTCTCGACTCTTGACGTTGGCCCAGGTAACTCCTAGTTGCTGAGGCATACTTTCCATCGACCTGGGAGGAAAGGAGAGGGGCGGGGGGGGGGGGGGGGGGGGGGGGGAGGGGAGAGAAAAAAATGAAAAGAAGAATATCGTGGGAATATGAGAAGGAAAACTCATACAGCTAGAGTAGCGGCTAAGTGGAATTTACGATGCAACCACTCCCCCCCCCTCCCCCCCCCCCCCCTCTCTCTCCCTTTCTCTTTCTCTAGCCCAGTGGCGTCAGAACCGGGGAGGGGGAGGGGAGGCAGGTGGAGGAGGGCACGCTCCTTCACATACAAATAAGAGGAATTGAAGAGTGGAGGGAAGGGAAGGGAGAGTACATTTGCGACCCGACCCTTCCCTAGTATTTGAAGGCAAATAGAGACCAAAGAAGCAAGAAACTGGAGATTAATCCCGTCTGCTCTTGTTCTGCTAAGATTTGGAAAATGAAAGTCCCCCCCCCCCCTCCTTACCCGCTTAAATGAGATTCAGTGAAAGTTCTATTGAAACCACCCCCCCCCACCTCCCGCCTCGATTTTAGAAGATTTTGGAAGATGAAAACCCACACTTGCCCGCTTTTATGTACGACCGGGCGGGGAGCTGGGGGATGCTTAGAGACAGCCCCCACCACAAGTCATACATTAAGAGGGTGAGGAATGGGGAAGGAAGGACAGGGTTGAGAGAGAGACACATCGACACATAATGGATATGAGTGAGAGACGAGAGGAGATGGAGCAGAAGGAGGAGAGGGACAGAGCGGGAGGAAGGAAGGGTGAGAGAAGGAGCAAAAGAGGAGAGAGAGAGAGAGAGAGGAGAGAGAGAGAGGTGAGAGAGAGGGGAGAGAGAGGGAGGGCAGTAGGCCTATGAGAGGCGAAGAGAGACAGATAGAGGGGAAGAAAGATAGAGGCCCGAGGGGAGAGCACAGGAGCGAGGAAAGGAGAGAAGGGAGGAGAGATAGATAGGGGGGGGGGGGGGGGGGGATAAAGACAGAAGCAAGAGGGAGGAGAAGATGGTGAAAGGGGGAGAGGAGGAAGAAGACAAAGATAGAGAGAGAGGTAGGGGAGAAATGGAGAGAGAGAGAGAGAGAGAGAGAGAGAGAGTGAGAGAGGGGAGAGAAACAGAGAAGAGAGAGAGAGAGAGAGAGTGAGAGAGAGAGGAGAGAGAGAGAGGGGAGAGGAGGAGAGGAGAAACAGAGAGAGAGAGAGAAAGAGAGAGAGTGAGAGAGAGAGAGAGACAGACAGACAGACAGACAGACAGACAGAGACAGAGACAGAGAGAGAGAGAGAGAGAGAGAGAGGAGAGGAGAATCGTAATCTCCTCGACAGGCAGCACACCTATGTACGATTACAGAACTTTATTATTACTTTCTATTACTACGACACATTGATTATAATGACACACACAAAGTTTGTCAAAGCAGACACAATACTAAATAACACATGAACAAAACTTACTCACCCTAAACATTCTGTCTGTGGCACGTGAAGAGGGCCCCAAGAGAGAGGAGTTCGGGGAGACGTCCAAGAAAGGCTCGGAGCAAAGATAGTTCGCCCTACGGAAAGATGGTTCACCCCGCGGAAAAGTGAAGCCAGATGGCTGGCACATTCCATGCTGCCACTCCCCCCCTGACATGCTATCTTTCCACGCGTGTCAACATGGCGGGTAAGGCAGGAGGCAACTGGTGCGCCGCGCCGAACTGTTTTAATTCTCGGAAGAAGGGGTTCCGGTGTTTTTCTTTTCCAAAAGACGAAGAAAGGTGAGATCATTTTCTGTGTTACATTTCCTGAATACGTTGTTTTAATTGAGAGAGAGAGAGAGAGAGAGAGAGAGAGAGAGAGAGAGGAGAGAGAGTCAGTTCAGCTGCGTGAGCGAGGAAAATTGCTCCGCGTGTTGTCATGCAGAAGCCGAGAGAGAGAGCGTACATGCACGCGCGCATGTGTGTGTGTGTGTGTGTGTGTGTGTGTGTGTGTGTGTGTGTGTGTGTGTGTGAAAAAGAGAGAGAGAGAGAGAGAGAGAGAGAGAGAGAGAGAGAGAGAGAGAGAGAGAGAGAGAGAAAATGCATAGGATACTACTAGCGTCACATACACACATTATAGGTGCTTGCACACACACGCACGCACGCACGCATGCACGCACGCACGCACGCACGCACACACACACACACACACACACACACACACACACACACACACACACTTGTATGAAGATGATAGCATGTGCATAAGCAAGTGACCATGTGCTCACACGGCGCACATATGCACACACTGAGAGAACGTCTACAGACTGGCGTTAAAAAAAACAGTTTCTATATTGAACCAAGTTTCACCATTCTTTTGTGTTCTTTGCAGATGCAAGAAGTGGGTTCAGAAACTGTTAGGCGTGAAGATCTTGTGGGCAAACCAGCTGTGTACCTTCATGCAAAATGCTGTATTTGCTCTGAGCATTTTGAAGCCAATCAGTTCATGGACCACACCGCGAAGAACTGTCGACTGATTTGGAGTGCAGTACCAACGATTTTCAGTGTACCAAATCCACCACCAAGACTGACCATAAAACGACCACTTCCCACACGATCGGAGCTCCCACCAGCCAAAAAGACGGAGGCAAAAGGCAACATCAAATGTGATGCAGGTAATCAACATTATCATTTTACTACTAACATCATTGTGCACTAGTATTTGGAAAAAGTACAGTTTTGAATGCTGTCAAAACTGTCTGCATAACTCGGCATCCGTTGACTAACAAAATCCTTTAGCAGTTACTTGTTATGTGTATGTATGCTTGCGCCACCGTGATTTAATGCAGGCTTATTTGTGCGTGCCCACGTGTGTGTGTGTGTGTGTGTGTGTGTGTGTGTGTGTGTGTGTGTGTGTGTGTGGTGTTGTGTGTGAGAGGAGAGAGAGAGAGAGGAGAGAGAGAGGAGAGGAGAGAAGAGAGTGTGTGTGTGGTGTGTGTGTGTGTGTGTGTGTGTGTGTGTGTGTGTGTGTGTGACACAGACAGACGGACAGAGATAGAGACAGAGACAGAGACAGACATTAAAATGCAAATCCACTTTCTGTCAACAGATGTAAGCACTGCAAAAGATGCATCTGTTGTGCAAACCGATTCTCTGTCAACTGGTCCTGGGGAGTCACTCCATCTGTTAACCTCTGTCTCTGCTCCTGGACCCTCGTCTGCCCATGTTCCAGCACTGTCTTCCTCCTCAGCTTATGGGCCTTCTTCACACACACACACACACACACACACACACACCACACACACACAAAACAACATACACACACACACACACAACACCACACACAACACCCCACACACACACACACACACCACACAAACAAACAACATACACACACAACAACAGATGAGACAAAGGAACACGAAACTTGTAAACATTGTGTTCCATCACTTCCTGATCTGCCAGTCGGCTGTGTTATGCACCGGTAAAGTGGGTGGCAGGCAGAGCCTGCTCGCCGCGCGGCGCTCACGGCTTCACTGTGGCTAATACTGCGGACAGAGTAACCCTCAGCGAGTGAACCGTCTTTCCGTAGGGCGTACGTCTTTGCTCGGAGCAGGCAATACATTATATTGCTTTCAAAAGGGATTGCGATGGTTCCCTTTTTGCAGCTGGTGAAGAGTTTTCATATCTGTAATTATTTTCTTAATTTCATGTTCCTGTTTCTCCATCTTCCCCCCCCCCCCCCCCCAAGTCCAAATTTTGCTGAGTCTACTTGAAGACATTTGAGTTGTTGGCCTGCGCTTGTTTTTTCCACACTATTAGACTGTTCGTCTTTGTATTTGTCTGACTTTATTCAAGTTTAAAAGGCGGGTGCCAGTCTTGAATAAAAGTTACTCTGTGTTAGGTTTTCTTATGGGAGCAAATGTTACCCCACTTGTTTACCGAATCTTAGAGTTAGGCTTTAAAGTAAGAGTTTTCTTAATTGTCAGTGTAAATAACAGAATCATTCCGAGTAATTCATGCTCATTGCAATCATTTTTTTTTTTTTTTTTAATTCTTAGTTGCCGTCACAGAAATATATGTATGTGTCCGTGGTTACCATCAGAGAAATGGAAAGACAGTTGTTATTTTGAAGTCTCGGTGCTAGCCTATGGCCTACGAAACAAACGGCGTAGGCTAGCTTTGCATTTTGGAAATCATCCAAGCTACTTCCGGTCCTTTCGGTGTGATCGGTGGCGCAACACGTTATCGTCAGATTGGTAACTTTTTTTCCCCTGAAATTTTGGTAATGCCTCCTAAGGGAAAGAAAAATGAACCCAGCAAGAAACTCAGGACAGGCTAAAGAGAAAGTCATTGAGGTAAGATCTTAAACGCATCTATTCATTTGGGCTCGGTAAGACGAGTGTCAAAATCCACAGTTGGACTTTTGGAGGCAATATCAGACTTTCTCGGGAAATCGGAAATGAAATGAGGTAGGGAACAGGTAAACGATAAACAGTAAACAAGTGGGGTATGTTTTGCTCCCATAAGGAAACCTAACAGTTGTTGGCTGCGCTTGTTTTTCCCCCACTATTACTGTATTAGATTGTTCGTCTATAGATGTATGTGCCAGTCTTGAATAAAAGTTACTCTGTGTTAGGTTTCCTTATGGGAGCAAAACATACCCACTTGTTTACTGTTTCTCAGGATGTAAGTATACATCAGAAATGACAACAAATTGGCGAAAATTCCAGTTTGTTAGCATTTCTTTCTTTTTTGTAGCACTTCTTTGTATCGATGTAAATAAGGTACAGTGTTATCACGATCGACAGATATGACCGAGTTCACGATGATGGTAAGTTACCCCGCGTATGTCTTGAATCGGAGCATAGTTTCTTTCCAGTCGCCGTGGGACTATGTCGCCTGGTAGCTGAAACTGTGAATGAGAGGGAACAAAAAGTAATGCCATGGGACAAACTGTAGTCAGTACCTGAAGCATTTATGCAGTTTTAACCAGTTATTATCAGCGAGCACTTCGAGAAACTTTCAATTCGAAGGAGACGCATTCAAGACTACTGTGAAAGAACGACTTGTCCGTGAAAGCTTTCGCTATGAGGACGTAAAACTCAGCCCTACACAGGAGACACACGTGTAATTCAGTGATATGCTAGTTCTAACAAAGCGTGTCATTATAATAAGGGTAAAGCGTGGTGACCTACTCGTTTTTGAGTGAACCCGTATTTTAGGAAGAAGAAGAAGTTGATCCCACTGTACTGTCACTACTGTAGACATTGTGGACACGTCACGTGTGTGCAGTGCGTGCATACTTGCATGTGTGTGTGTGTGTGTGTGTTTACAGCAGTGTAGGATTCTGCTAGTTTCCCTTTTGCGTTTTGGTGACATTTTTCTTGCTGCCGATTGCATGATACAGTGAACAGTGTGTATGGAACCAACATTAGCAGTAAAGCAAAAGAATGCTGCTCTGTTCTTCCCCGGGTTCTGGAGACAAATATTGCCTAGACTTGACTTGACTTGACTTGACTTGACGTAGTCCACGTTTGAGACCAAATGGTCTGTTCGTGTTCCTCTAGAGGAATTTATCACTCAGACAGTGACCGTCATGCGTGGCTTGCAAGACTGAGTGACTAATTCTGGCATTTTGGGTTGTACAGGCTGGGCAGGCTCTTCCAATGGTGGTCCAGTCGACTTTTGAAGGCATTTGTCATTGGTGCGGTCAAATACCGCCTCGGGGAGGCTGTTCCATGTTGCTACCACTCTGTGAGCAAAAAAGTTCCCCCTGAGATCAGTCTGTATCTGTCTTTCTGCAGTTTGAGAGAGTGTCCTCGGAGGGCCCTTCCGCTTGCCAGTGTCAACTTAGGTTGTTGGACTGCGTAGTATCCATGTAGGTACTTGTAGACTTCGATCATGTCTCCCTGAGTCGACGGTGCTCCAGTGTAGGAAGTCTCAGGATTTTCAGTCTCTCTGGGTACGGCTTGTCTTTCAGCGATCCAACAGCTTTGTGGCCCGCCGTTGCACATCTTCAACATCACTCCAGAGTGTCTTCTGGTTTGGTTGCCAGACGCTGTGTCCATATTCCAGGATTGGTCGCACCAGGCTTTTGAATAGTTGGACGGGGTACTTCCTCCGTTAGGTAGTCGAATGATCTTCTGATGAGTCCAACTATCTTGTTGCCTTCCCAGTTGCGTGTGCTACATGGACTGCGAAGTTCAGCTTATTGTCCACCCATACACCTAGATCCTTTTCTGTTTTTGTTTCTGCCAGGGTTAGTTTCTTGGTGCTTCCGTCCTCTTCTTTCACTGTCATATGGTGTGTTGCCTCCGATTTTGTTGTCCCAAGCTTCATCACAGCACACTTTGCGGGTGGAACTTTAGAAGCCACTGGTCTGACCACATTGGAGTTGGTCCAGGTCGTCTTGCAAATTCTGGATGCCTTGTGCAATATCGCTTCTTCCATACAGTTTCGTATCATCCGCGAAAAATCTTCACTGCTGACTTCACAGCTTTTGGCAGGTCATTGATGAAGACCACAACAGAAGTGGGCCTAAAACACTGCCCTGGGGGATGCCGCTAGATACTTCCGCATCTTGGGAATGGATACCGTTGATGACCACTTTTTGTCTTCTGTCGCTCAGAAAGTCTTGTATCCACCCAGGGACTCTTCCTCTTACTCCATGTGCTCGAACTTTTTCAATGAGTCTCTGGTGTGGGACAGAATCAAAGGCCTTCTGGTAGTCCATGTAGACTACATCAACACTTCCTCCTTCATCAATGATGTTTGTCCAGGTGTCCATGACATCCAAGAGTTGTGTGGTGGTAGATCTTCCAGGGGCAAATCCATGCTGCCTCACTTATAAGCCTGTTTCTCTGTAGGTGATTCATGACTTTCCCCCTCACCATCTTCTCCATCACCTTGCATGCTATGCAGGTTAACTCACTGGCCTGTAGTTTGATGGCGTCATTTTACTCCCTTTCTTAAGTATTGGAGTCACAAAGGCAGTCTTCCAGTCCTCAGGGATTACACCACTCTCCAAGCTCTTTCTGAAGAGGAGGGTGAAGGGTTTTGCCAGTTCACCTGCGGCTTTAGCGAGAATGATGGGTGGTATTCCATCCGGTCCTGGTGCTTTTTCTGTATGAAGATTTGCCAGTAGTTCTTCACTTCCTCTTCTGTGATCTCGAAGTCCACCAATTCTTCTTCATATTCATATAGTGGTGCCTCTGGAAGTGGACCCACTCTTCTTGGGTGAAAACGCTCTGGAAAACTGGTTGAGCAGGTCAGCTTTCTCACCGTCTGTTGTTGTTTTGGTCCCATCAGGTTTCTTCAAGTCAGCCACGCCTGATCTCGATTTTGTCTTAGATTTGACGTAGTTCCAGAATGCTTTGGGATTAGCCTTGGCTTCTCTTGCTATCTTTGCTTCTTGTGTTCTTTGAGCTCACCTGCATGCTGCTTTTGCCTGGTTCCTAGCTTTTTTTGTATGCCATGTAGTTTTCCTCGTTCCTGTTTGCCTGCCACTTCCTGAATAACTTGTGTTTCCTTCGGACTATTTCCAGGGTATCTTTGTCCATCCATCCTTTTCCCTTCTTTCCAGATGTTCGAGACATGGGTGTTGACTGGTTGACCGCATTGCTGATGTGCTGCTTTACTTTTTCCCAGGTTTCGTTGACTGATAGATCTGTTAGTTCCTCCTCCCATTCAACCTGCCTAGTACTTCCTTTAGTATCTCCACTTCTATCTTCTGGTAGTTGTATCTCTTTGTGCTGGATTGTTCTACGTATGTGCAGTTGAGGTTGATCACTAACGCAAAGTCTTATTTTAATTTTAATTGATTGAAAGCTGACCATTCTTATCTTGGAATCGTGTGTGGTGGCCTGGAGGGCAATGCCGTTCCACATGATGGATGAGCAAGGGAAGGATCAATTTCCATCTTGGCACTGCAGCAACAGGCATGTAACAGCCATGCCCACAAGTATGATGTGATACACCATTTCAGATTTGCACTCGAAAGTATCGCAGACGTATGATATGTGATTACACCATTTCAAAATTTTACTCGAAAAAGTATCGCAGACATGCCAGCATATCTGGATCCTGCTTAATTAAACCGATGAAAATTTTAACACAAGTTCATGGAGATCATCTTTTTTTATGGTTGTAATACATTTGAAGAAGCATAAGTCATTAAAATAGTTAGAAGAAGGCTAGAGATAGATAGGAAGTCAAAGACTAAATCTAAAAGACATCATTTAGGAAATGGGAAAAAAAGTCTCCTCACTCGCTTGAAAGTTTATTTCTTGTGGTCATAAGCTGGACTGTTTATTTTGCCACCAAAAAATTTTGTCTTTCTATGCTCTGTTTTTTGGGTGGGCATTATTGTAGTTTAGAAGTACTCCTTTTCATCGATCTCATAGAAGCTAGGCACGACTTAAGGCATTCTCAAAACAAAAGAGAAATCTTCAGTTTCAAACATTGTGAACTTTAAAAAAAAAAAAATAAATTTTTTAGGTCAAACGTCTTGCTCTGTTGATATAGGCCCTGAGCTCAACCAAAGGTGGCCAGTGCATTTAGCGTCAGCTTTTGTTGGGGACCTTAGACAAACCTTTTTTTTTTTTTTGCTAACTTGTACATATCAAGTAAATATATTAACATCTTCTGTGCCATAGCAGTGGTGTTATCTCCACACCACTTATTCCAGCCTCATGTTCACAGCTACAAACAATCTTGTCCGACCCCAGCACAGCAGTTGACAAGGTACTGTCACTGTGTCAATACCATCATAAGAGAACCTACCACAGCAGGCATAGCACTGCCGTCAAGTCACTTCAATAGTGTTCAGTAGTGCTTATTCTGATCCAAAATATGCAGGTCTGACCGTCACCACGGTCTATGAAGCCCTCTCCAGAAAACAATGAATTGCTTAGTGGGCGCAA
>CM031595.1:72851562-72944301 GCA_018398815.1 Conus ventricosus | reverse complement strand
AACCTCTTTGCCATGACAGCTGGTATTTTCACATTCTTAACATGACAGGAAAATTTCATTTCACATAGATTTATTCCAGTGCCACAAAGCCGGCAGGCATTAGCAGTGAAGATTGAAAAGAACAGGTACAAAAGATTAAGTAGGCAGATCTGATTGCTAATGTGCAGTGATAAGTAGTTAAGGTAAGTCAAAACCATGCGATAACTAGCAAGATTTCTGTTGACTTAGTTGCCGTAATGTTGTGTGTGAAGCAAAGTAAGACTGAAAATACTTCTAAGCCTGACTACTTGCATTGCATTTGAGTGCAGTGCTTAGATTTGGAATGCTATACTTAAAATATCAAAATGCTACACTTTGTTCTTTTCAGGCCTTGGCAGCACAGAGTGTATTAATGTTTGAAGAAAATTGTTACTGTAATACACTGATCAAATGTGTTTGTGTGTGTGTGTGTGTGGTGTGTGCGCGTGCACGCATGTGCATACACATGTGCATGCATGCACATGTGTGAGTGATTTGAAATTTTTGTGTACCATTTGTGCACCTGCATTCTTTCCCAATGTTAATATAAATCAAAACTGAAACCTAATCGACACCATCCATGAACTGGCTCCAAAGCAGTCAGTGCAGTACTCAAACAGGTTGCAGTGGGAGAGCAGTTTTGTATTCTTAAGTTAGAATTCACCACAGCTGCCTTCTGTCTATCACCTTTTCCAGCATATTCTTAGAGCGCATCATTACTGACAGTCTTGAAGACCGTGTCAACTTGTTCAGCATAGGAGGCAAAATCACCTAGAACATTCTCATTGCAGACATTTATAACATGTGAATAAGAAATGGCGATGTTTGTAAAAGACTGGATGAACTGTGAACAAGGTATGGCATGGAACTCAGTACAGAGAAGACCAGTCTGATGGCCAGCCACACCACCACCATCACAACTAGTACAATGTTCTGTCAGTGGACAGAAGCTATGAACTGTTTGTTGGTTCACTGACCTGGGATCCATTAGTAGCTATTTAGGATCCAAACCAGAAATTCTATCAAGGCCAGCAAAGACAACATCAGTATTGTTCGAATGGAAGGAAAATCACATCGCCATGAAATACTAGATCAGGTTCCTTTGTATATTTGTATAGTCAGTCTTCCTGTGATGACAATAGCGCTTACAGTGGATCTAGACAGAAAAATAGAAGCCTTGGAAATGAGGTGTTATTGTAAGCTTCTAAACATTAGATTTACTGATGATATCACCAAGAACAAGTGTACCCCAACCATCAAGCTGCATATGTAACCATGTGAAAAATTGCAGACATCAGTTTAGACATAAAATTGCTCAGTATGACCATGTGACAAGTTCTAGTGGTCTTGCAAAAACAGTCTTCCGGGGAACTGCTGATCTGAGAGAGACAGACAGACAGAGGAGAAGATAAGAAAAAAAAATGATGGACCAACAACATTGTAGAAACTGTTTACATGGACCCAGGCCTTGACAACCAACATAGCAGCAGGAACCTGATAACGGTTCTTCAGGGCAATGTGCTAGTGACTCTTCACAGAGTTAAGGCAGAAGAAAAACAAAGATACACAGTGCATTATGAGAAATCTTGATGTAATGCTACAAGTAAGCTGAGTAACATAATTTTATACGGTAGAGGTCCCCAAAAAGGTTTTGTGAGCTTCTCTTGAACACTGTCTGCAACATAAGTGTTTTTTCTTTGCCTTGCATTTGGATTTGGCTGAGGAATGCATATTTTTTTTCAGGACAAGACATTTGGTCTGAAGAACAAGAAAGGCGGCAAGCAGCAGAAATTTATCAAAACAGTGACACAGCAAGTCAAACAAGGGAATCAGAAAGCATCGAAGGTAAGTCACAGTCAGTTTTATGAATTTTGCGTCAGGAAGTTTATTTTCACACCACTTTGATTTACCTCTGATTTTTTAAAATTAATTTTCATATTTTGTCATTGATCAGTAAGGCACAGCATCATTTTGCTGACAAGTTTGTTTGGCTCAGGTTTGAAAACTTGGACCTTGGCTGCTTTTATGCTACTGAGAGTTCTTCATCTGTGGCTCTGAAAAAATGCAAGTTAAAAATGGTGATGACTTGGCTGCCACTTTAATGACAGAATTTGTGGTTGTTGCATTCAGGTGGCTCTGTGAATCATAGAACAAAATGTCTTATGTTTGGGAACTACCACTTAGCACAAAAAAAAAAAAGATTGACATGAATTGTAGAGATTTCAGATGAAATAGCCTTTTGAATCATTGAACAAAATGTCTGTAATGTTTGGGAACTTTCACTTAGCACACACAAAAAAAGATTAATATGAATTGTAGAGATTTCCGATGAAATAGCCTTTCAGAAGCTAAAAGATCAGCAATCAATAGCAGGATGACATTGGCTGGTATGGAAGGGCAAAGTACCAGTATTGAATGAGATTTTCTTATTTTTCTCCCAACACCACTTTCGGCTCCTGAATTGTCTAGAATAGCAGAAAAAATGAATATATTGATTGTTGTGAAGTGTATGATTAATTGTTGTTAAGTGCTGTTTTGTTTTAGTCTTAGTAAAATATCTTGTTAGTTTGAGAGAAGTGTTGCTGAAATTTTGTTGATTGTGTTATTTTGTTAAGTAAATTGTCATTGTATAATTTGTTGTCATGCTGAGTCAGTGGATGATATTTTCCAAGACCACTATAGCAATTTTATTTGAGATGGTAAATCATGTAAACTTGTAATGTAACTGGTAAAAGTGATCAAAACAAAAGCATGAGCAGTAGCTTGAGAGATTGATTTTGTAAAGAATTTTTAAATCAAATATTTTGTTATCTATCTCTTGGTCAAATATGATGTAATGTATTATCTTGAAAAAAGTAATTTGGTTAAAAGCTAATAGCTGTTGCATACCATTTGCTTCAGAGAAGTATATTTAGCCTTTTATGATGATTTGAATGGACCTGTCACAGTATGGAAGAACATGAGTGTGAGCATCCAAGAAATGTAAAGATTTGATAAGTTAATAATCCACATCATTGATAGAAGACCATGATTAAAGTACAAAGGTCAGAATCAGACGGTTGTTATGGAAGTGACTAGAACACAGCAGAAATGATACTGCTTACAGAACTTTGGGTAGGACTGGAGGTGAATTTCTCTGAAAATTATGTCTGTAAGGTATTTGAAACAGAACATGACAGCTCTTACTTTTCAAAATGCGAACAGGTTGGTTAGAGCCATTTTAAAAATTCAATTAAGCTTGGAAACTAAACATTTTGAGGTTGTACTTATATTTGTATGAAATGTATGATAACCTGCTGCAGGATCCAGTGGAGTTTCAGGTTTATAAGCGCTTTGTATGTTATTGATTCAGAGGAAAGTGCATCAGTCGTGAAAATTATGTAACATCCTTTGTTCAGTTCAGTGATGAAAGAAGAAGAAAACGGGGGGTGGGGTGTGTGTGTGTGTGTGTGTGTGGAAAGCACATTGATAGCGTTGAAAGTGAGGTGACTGCAGGCAGTAACTTAAATGAAACATAAGTCAAGCATAAGAGCAAAAGTAAAATTACTCCTCTAACTGGGCCTCCAGACAAATGGAACAAACAAATGACAAGACAAATACAATGTTTCGACTTGGTGGTCTTCTTCAGGCAGGACTAATAACATACAAAACATTGAAAACAATGTAATTACGTGCTAAGTTACTTCTCGTTTGTTCATGGCACAGCTTGAGCAGCAGCAGCGTGAGGAAAGAGATAAGAAGAAAGATGACAAGAAAAAGCTGCAGGATGAACTCAACACACTTTTCAAACCTGTGCAGAGTGTCGGCAAAGGTCAGTATGCTTGCGTTAGCTAGACTATTGTTAACACTTTCAGCTGGTTTAGGTACATCATTGTTGCCTCTGAGTTCTTTGTCTTTGTAACATAACGAATGGCACTCTTCGTAACTGGCCAGTGTTGAGTGGCATTCTGAAATGGTTAAGTAAGGCAAAGAATTTTTCAGCATTGTGAAATAGTTAAGTAAGGCACAGAATTTTTCAGATCTGCATTAGAGATAAGTAAAATGATGTTTGGAGGTGAATCAGTGATTACAATCGCTAGTATGTGTGAGTTTATGCTTGTCTGTAACTGTGCATGGGTACTAAAAATTTTAAGTAATTTTTCCTTAGATTTCAACATCACCGCCAGCAAGCCACAGTTATTCTGAGGAGGTAGGAGGGTGGGGTGGATGATGGAGGAGGAGGAGGAGGGAGGAGAAAGGAGTAATTTCCCCGCAGTGATTTGTATGTATTTTAGCTGTAATTAAATATATGTACAGCATGTGCACATGTATGTGTGCTATTAGTAAGTTTGTGTGATTCATGTTTTTTTTCTGTCTTCTGTTTCAGAAACAGATGAAAATGCGTATGAAGATTTATATTCTCTCTGCTACTGTCTTGTTTTCTGATTTATGATTTTGTGCAGAAGTCAGTGGGCTCATATTGATTAACCAACAGAACAAAACTATTTTACAAAGAAAAAAACAACAGTTTATGTATATTGTAGAATTATATTTCTGATTGCATATAGTTCAGTTTAAACCAGAGAATTATTGAAGAGGGGATGATGAAAATATGAAGAGGGATTGATTGATCTGATCAGTTTAAGGCAGTCAGACTTTTTTCCTCTGCAGTCCTTATTTGTGCTTGCAGATGTATCTGTGCGTATATGTGTTATGTTCTTTTTCTTTTGTAATAGTGTAGACTTAGGCAGGAAGCAGAATTTTTAACCGACAGGTCAAAAGTCTTGTTTTATATAGTTACTAGGTAAAAAAACGTAGAAATTGGAGGTAGAAGTCATCTGAGCCACTCATCATTTTACAAAGTTGTGTAATGTGTTCTTGTAAAAATGAAATCTGAATAAAAAGTTCCCATGATGACGAGATTAATTTCCAGACCACTGGACAAACTGGTGTGCTGTTTGAAAAGAAATATCCATGAAAAGACTGCAAGTCAGAATCACATTAAATTTACATGAAAATCTAGTAAAGGGTGTAGTAGTTTAATGTGCATGTTTCGGCATGTTGCTGATGGTGGCAATCACGCACATCCACTGCGATGATGTGGCACATCAGTACCAACTGACCATTACCTGGTTCACCTAAGTCAAAATCACTGTCAAATCTTATGTATGAGTCAACTTCAGTTACACTCATTCTGCTATAGGCCACACTACTACTGTTGTCACTGGTATAGTTTAGCAGTGCCCTGGCAGCTAAAACTCTCACCATTTATGCTAAAGGCAGCCACATACTGTTTTTGTCAGTCACATATAAGATGAAAAAAAAAATTAATTCATTAAACTTGTTTTGAATACCCAAGCAGCTGTTGCCCAAAGCTGCTTTCCAGTTTGAAATGCTGCATTGTAGTGATAGAAATTTTGTAACAGTGATAACAATTATGTAATAAGAATAAAGATATGTACCCTATGTTTGCTGAGGTCAAGGTATTTACAAAAACAATAATAAAACTGCCATGTTCTAACATCTGATGACTTTCACTCCTCCAAGCGTTTATTAATACATATACAAACACATTAGATTTCCTTTCCCCAGTCACCTCCAATCTCAATATTTTCTTATACTTACATGTTCTCAAACATACACATGCATTATGCACACACACACACACACACACACACACACACACACACACAACAACACACACACACAACGTGCAAGCACGGGTGACACACAGCATTACCTCACTTACAAACCTTTTTCACTGGGGAAGGGAAAATAAAGCTTTGAGCAACATTTTCAACAAGTGAGACATGAGTGTGAGCATCCAAGAATGTAAAGATTTGATAAGTTAATAATCCACATCATTGATAGAAGACCATGATTAAAGTACAAAGGTCAGAATCAGACGGTTGTTATGGAAGTGACTAGAACACAGCAGAAATGATACTGCTTACAGAACTTTGGGTAGGACTGGAGGTGAATTTCTCTGAAAATTATGTCTGTAAGGTATTTGAAACAGAACATGACAGCTCTTACTTTTCAAAATGCGAACAGGTTGGTTAGAGCCATTTTAAAAATTCAATTAAGCTTGGAAACTAAACATTTTGAGGTTGTACTTATATTTGTATGAAATGTATGATAACCTGCTGCAGGATCCAGTGGAGTTTCAGGTTTATAAGCGCTTTGTATGTTATTGATTCAGAGGAAAGTGCATCAGTCGTGAAAATTATGTAACATCCTTTGTTCAGTTCAGTGATGAAAGAAGAAGAAAACGGGGGGTGGGGTGTGTGTGTGTGTGTGTGTGTGTGGAAAGCACATTGATAGCGTTGAAAGTGAGGTGACTGCAGGCAGTAACTTAAATGAAACATAAGTCAAGCATAAGAGCAAAAGTAAAATTACTCCTCTAACTGGGCCTCCAGACAAATGGAACAAACAAATGACAAGACAAATACAATGTTTCGACTTGGTGGTCTTCTTCAGGCAGGACTAATAACATACAAAACATTGAAAACAATGTAATTACGTGCTAAGTTACTTCTCGTTTGTTCATGGCACAGCTTGAGCAGCAGCAGCGTGAGGAAAGAGATAAGAAGAAAGATGACAAGAAAAAGCTGCAGGATGAACTCAACACACTTTTCAAACCTGTGCAGAGTGTCGGCAAAGGTCAGTATGCTTGCGTTAGCTAGACTATTGTTAACACTTTCAGCTGGTTTAGGTACATCATTGTTGCCTCTGAGTTCTTTGTCTTTGTAACATAACGAATGGCACTCTTCGTAACTGGCCAGTGTTGAGTGGCATTCTGAAATGGTTAAGTAAGGCAAAGAATTTTTCAGCATTGTGAAATAGTTAAGTAAGGCACAGAATTTTTCAGATCTGCATTAGAGATAAGTAAAATGATGTTTGGAGGTGAATCAGTGATTACAATCGCTAGTATGTGTGAGTTTATGCTTGTCTGTAACTGTGCATGGGTACTAAAAATTTTAAGTAATTTTTCCTTAGATTTCAACATCACCGCCAGCAAGCCACAGTTATTCTGAGGAGGTAGGAGGGTGGGGTGGATGATGGAGGAGGAGGAGGAGGGAGGAGAAAGGAGTAATTTCCCCGCAGTGATTTGTATGTATTTTAGCTGTAATTAAATATATGTACAGCATGTGCACATGTATGTGTGCTATCTAGTAAGTTTGTGTGATTCATGTTTTTTTTCTGTCTTCTGTTTCAGAAACAGATGAAAATGCGTATGAAGATTTATATTCTCTCTGCTACTGTCTTGTTTTCTGATTTATGATTTTGTGCAGAAGTCAGTGGGCTCATATTGATTAACCAACAGAACAAAACTACTTTACAAAGAAAAAAACAAACAGTTTTATGTATATTGTAGAATTATATTTCTGATTGCATATAGTTCAGATTACCAGAGAATTATTGAAGAGGGGATGATGAAAATATGAAGAGGGATTGATTGATCTGATCAGTTTAAGGCAGTCAGACTTTTTTCCTCTGCAGTCCTTATTTGTGCTTGCAGATGTATCTGTGCGTATATGTGTTATGTTCTTTTTCTTTTGTAATAGTGTAGACTTAGGCAGGAAGCAGAATTTTTAACCGACAGGTCAAAAGTCTTGTTTTATATAGTTACTAGGTAAAGAAACGTAGAAATTGGAGGTAGAAGTCATCTGAGCCACTCATCATTTTACAAAGTTGTGTAATGTGTTCTTGTAAAAATGAAATCTGAATAAAAAGTTCCCATGATGACGAGATTAATTTTCCAGACCACTGGACAAACTGGTGTGCTGTTTGAAAAGAAATATCCATGAAAAGACTGCAAGTCAGAATCACATTAAATTTACATGAAAATCTAGTAAAGGGTGTAGTAGTTTAATGTGCATGTTTCGGCATGTTGCTGATGGTGGCAATCACGCACATCCACTGCGATGATGTGGCACATCAGTACCAACTGACCATTACCTGGTTCACCTAAGTCAAAATCACTGTCAACATCTATGTATGAGTCAACTTCAGTTACACTCATTCTGCTATAGGCCACACTACTACTGTTGTCACTGGTATAGATTTAGCAGTGCCCTGGCAGCTAAATCTCTCACCATTTATGCTAAAGGCAGCCACATACTGTTTTTGTCAGTCACATATAAGATGAGAAAAAAAATTAATTCATTAAACTTGTTTTGAATACCCAAGCAGCTGTTGCCGAAAGCTGGCTTTCCAGTTTGAAATGCTGCATTGTAGTGATAGAAATTATGTAACAGTGATAACAATTATGGTAATAAGAATAAAGATATGTACCCTATGTTTGCTGAGGTCAAGGTATTTACAAAAACAATAATAAAACTGCCATGTTCTAACATCTGATGACTTTCACTCCCTCCAAGCGTTTATTAATACATATACAAACACATTAAGATTTCCTTTCCCCAGTCACCTCCAATCTCAATATTTTCTTATACTTACATGTTCTCAAACATACACATGCATTATGCACACACACACACACACACACACACACACACACACACACACACACACACACACACACACACACACACGTGCAAGCACGGGCGTGACACCAGCAGACCATTACCCTCTCACTGTGAGGCAGAAATTTCAAACCTGTTACTCTGACATGAGAGTATAAGAAACTGAAGGGAATTAGTAAAGCATTTTGAGCAACATTCTCAACTTCTCTCAAATACACAGTTTGATATGGGAAAGTAAACTGATTTCTTAATGGGCAATACAGGGCAGCATCTGTAGATGTTAAAGGTCTACTTTAGAGGTTTTCGATAATTGGTCAGCTTATGCAGAAATATGAAATGTTTGATAAATTGGTAAAATAAACATCCGATTCGCTCCCGATCACACGAAATCGATCCGCGAAAGTGGGCATTTTCACCTGTAATCAAGAAAACGGGAGGTAATCAACTAAATCTTGGCATGGCTTAACTGCTCTTGGATGTGACGTCACATGGTGGACAGCGACGGCGACAGAAAGCGATTCTGATGGTTCTTGCGCATCTCGCTCGGTATTTAATTTATCATGTAAAAGCAGTGACTATGATTGCGACAGCCAATGTGACTCTGGGGATGTTTCTGCAAGGCCTGTACCTTATCAGTTTGAACGCTAAGTTCTTTTTACCACGTCAGTTCAGTTCCAGCTGGACGCCCGAACACAGCATTCCGAAGGCGTACGGACTTTACCGAAGTCTCGAAGGAGGCTACCGACTGACTTCTTGATGCGATCACGCGTGGACGGCGAGCGGAGATTCTCCTTCCTCAAGCCTTAACGTGTTCATTCAATTTAACAAGTGTGATCTGTCCATAGATATGAACAGAATAAACGTGCGACTACCGTACTCATCTGTACGAGCTTACCACTCCGCCTTCAAAGTATACGCGCACAATGCAGACGAAGTTTTTGATCCACTCGAACGCGCTCGGGAATTGTCGGAATAGCTCGTTTCCGCGGTCCAGCTGGAATTGACGTGGTAGAAAGAACTTTAGCTGCCCGGCATGGTTGCACCAACCGAATCCACTTCTTTCGAGTATCTGGATCAGATGGAAATGTGTGCAAAGAATATCCGTCTCCTGCTGAGCTGCTGCACTCGCCTACAGCACAATATCTGCCACCCCCTCGTGACTTTTTAGGCTGTAGGGGTTCGCAACTCGTGTTGATTTCACTTGGCGTTGGCTTGTTGTGTAGGTCGCGGCTGACGGCCAGTCCATCAAGTGACGTCACGGTTTTCGGTCTACCGCGCGGGGTTTGAACAGGTGTGCAAAAGTCGTTTTTTATCTATTAAATTCTTTCGGCGATTTTATTTTTAAAATGAATACCATACTGTAGTTATATGACATGTAGACCTGTTTTTAACAAATTATAAAAAATCTCTAAAGTAGACCTTTAAGCAGTGTCAAGACAGTCATAAAGAAGCAGATTTGTTGTTAATGTATTGATAATAAAATGTTGATGAGATTGTTGTTGTCTGGTATACTGTGTAAGTTCTGTAATTTAGCCTGCTTCATTTAGAAATGAAATGGGGAAAAAAAGGTCTTGTATGGTTTTTGATTTGGTTGCAGGAACTGACCCCAAATCTGTGCTCTGTGCATTCTTTAAGCAAGGACAATGTAGTAAGGGAGACAAGTGTAAGTTCTCCCATGATCTGGCTGTCGAGAGAAAGTCGGAGAAGAGGAGTGTATATGAAGATACTCGTTCAGGTAACAATGAAATGTTTGTTGACAAAAACTGTGAAAGCTTTTGTACACTTGCATGTATGTGTTCACATGTTTAGCATACATACATGTTCTCTATATGTTTGATATTCATGCGCTCTACATATGAGCATGCAAATGCAGACTCATGTGAATACTCATCTTCTGTTACACACACACACGCATGCACGCACACGCATGTACACACATTCACAGCATGCTCATGAATTCAACACTTACTTACTCATACTTTTTGACCAGAGCTGAAAGTGCCAACCCATTTCATCATTTCAGCATACAATGTTGGACATTTGTCAGCACAGTTCTTCACTTTATGATCAAATATCAGCAGCAAACAAAAATGTAGAAAGTTGCCATTTTCCCATATTTATGAGGGGGAGGGGGGGGGGGGGGGGGGGGGGGAAGAAAACACAGTAACACAAATCATCAGGTCTGCACCAGGTGTTAAGAAACGCAGATGCAGGGTATTACACAGACTTTCAATCACAGAATGCTCAGCTATAGTTGAGAAGAAACTAGCAATTGATGGCACTCAAGAGCCTCCCAGGATGAAGTTCATCTTCCTTGCTTTGTCTTCTCTATCTTCTTCAGCCGCCCATGAATATGAAGAGGCATTTTTCCCATAAGTTTTCATCATGTCCTCATGAATTCATAGCTGCCAACTGCTACGAGATCGCCGTAGTTTGCTACGCCAAGAGAATGCTTGCTACGACGCTACTACGATCATTAAATTGCTACGGCGAAACAAAAAAATTCGAAGATACTTTCGTTTTGTTTGGACAGCGCTAAGTAATGTCTCTATCGGTCTGTCGGAACTGCATTTCCGCTTTCGGTTTTACTGTAGCACGTAGATTTTTTTTTACAATTTGCCCTCTTCCTCTGCTTCATCTCTGTATAATAACATTTATAGATATACTAAGAGTACTGTAGCTTTAATGTGGTCCGTAAAACTGGTTATAGGCCTGATTTCTTTTTAGAACGCGCGCAAAATTAAGTTGCTACTGTCAAATTGGAAATGCTACTGTGAAAATTGTGAAATGCTACTGTAAGCCGCATGAACAGGTTGGCAGCTCTGTGAATTCTTTTGGTGCTCAGTCTTCAATTTTGCATGTATTGAGTCTTTTCTGAGACTGAGTTTTTATCAGTTTTGGAAACTGAAGTGATGTTGATCACTTAGAAGCCCTGTGAAGTCATAAATAAAGTGATGATAAGTTCCAAATTTTACATGTTACTTTCCAAAGAGTAAGTGCAATTATGCCCCCGAACATCTTGACTGAAGTTCAAATCCTTCATTGGTAAGTTGAGAATCCACCCCTCAAATATATTGTAATAAGTAAATAACAGTATATGAAATTGAAAAGGAATCAATGAGTGAACTGATCATTTGAATAGTGTATATATATATATATATATATATTCTTTTTTATTTTAAAGGAATGAATTCCAGTTAAACCACTAAGCTCTACGGGTGTCCATTTTGGTTGTTGGGTAATGGGAGGGGGAGGTGGGATAAGAAGTGCGTAGATGGGAATCCTGTCATTTGTGGCGTTCTATTGGCTTTGATCCTCCATACACATCCACTTATAATCTTTTCTTGCATCAAATTCAGTGTCGGAATTGAGGGACAGTTACCATGGTTGAGTTGTCTTAGGCCATCCAGAAGAGATGCTGCATTGTTGGTATTCAGTAATTCCTCTTCAGATTCAACATACGCAGGAAACTACCTAGAGATGACAGCGGTGACTTGATCCAGAGTGAATGTGCTGTTTAGGACTGGAGATCCCACAATGTCCTTTCAGTTGCAGTCCTTATGAGTCTGCCAGCACCAAAGACTGAGTAAAACCCACCACAGATATGGATGACATGAAGAGAGGAAATTCATAACAGATTAGTGTCAGCACAGGGCAGAGTGAAATTTCATGCAGTTTTGACTTGTTCTTTTTTTTTTGTCTTCTAGGCATTTCATTATTTCAACTGGCACAATAACAGTATAAGTAAGCTTATGCTTGGGTGCATATGTGATTGAAATGAAAGTGCATAGTTTAATTTTTTAATGGTAAATTAATATATTAGTCAGGAAATGTCACAGGTTCTATCATAATAATAACAGTCATGTATATTGAGCAGTATCTCATAACGTAGGCTCAGAGCACATCAAGCACACATACATACAAATCTTACAAATATAAACAAACAAGTGACTAAAAGTTCAGTGCATTCTGCTGTTTGGTTGGTGATTTAACTCATAATTTTCACAAAAAAGGTAAATTTCATGTTCAGATTTGGAGGTGTTCAGGGTTTGAATTTTTCTAAGACGAGGTGGCAGAAAAGTTCCAGATAACAAGAACTTAATAGTAGAATGATCTTTGGCCAAATCATATGAGATTAGTTTTGTTGACATTCAGTAGTTTTTGTTGTTGTTTTTTTTAAGAAAATAAATTGATTGTTATACTCTTCTTTATGTCTGTTCGCAAACTTTTGTGTGTGTGTGTTTATCTCAAAACAGAGGAAGATAACATGGACAACTGGGATGAGGCGAAGCTGAATGAGGTTATAAACAAGAAGCATGGAGAAGCAGAGAAGACCAAACCCAAAACTGCTATTGTAAGACCTTTATATGTTTTGTTTGTTTCCTTGACAGGCAGTAGAGGCAGGTTGTTTCCTGCATTGCAGTAGTAAGAAGACCAATGTCCTGACTTGTGTGTGGGGTTAATGTGTTGGTCAGGCATCTGCTTTGACTTGTCTGTCCCATTCCAACGCTTTCCATATTTATTTAGTTAGTTAGTTAGTTGCATAGTTATTAAGTTATTCATTCATATGTTATTTTTTGTGCACCATGGCCTCAAAACATTCCTAGGATCTAATGAATAAGCTGAGACTGTACTAGGTCTTGCAGGGTGCTGTGCTTGGTCAAGCCTGTGAAGTGCTTTTTATTGTAATGTGATGGGATAAACTTGGGCAAGTTTTCCATAATGGTACTCTGGTTGCAGAGCTGTGGTAGATGGAAAGCAGGTAATCTTTGTGCATACTGCGTGAAGGCAGACTAATATGACATGACCTGTCTCAGTTTGTGACAGCAGTGTGCAGACATCAAGGCTGGAGGTCTCGTTTCCAGCAGTTTGATCCATGTGACTGATGGGTTCATTACCTCCATACACTTTTCTCCCACTTCAGTTTGTTGTCAGATCTTGAATATGATTTTGGGCATAAGTTTGTGAAGGTTTAAAGGCCATAATCTGATAAGTCTTGATGCACATGATATGAAGGCAGGCAAGTTTCACATAGTAAGTCTGTGACAGCAGTGTGCAGACATTGAGATTGGGGGTCTCGTTTCTAGCAGTTTGCTTCATGTGACTGATGGGTTCATTACATCCATACACTTTTCTTCCAGTTCAGTTGTTTGTTAGGCCAATTAAATGGAAGCCAATCCAAGTAAAGTGCAATTAGTATCACTATATATATATATATATATATATATATATATATATATATATATATATATATATGTACACACTTTTTTTATCTGTACAATTTACCAGATAAGATGGTATAAAAATTCTTGTATTTTAGAATCCTTTTTTTTTGACAGATTCATAAAGAAGATGACTTTCTAAATAAAATTTTAAAAAAAGAAAATAATTGAAACTTGACAGGGAAAAGATGATCCATCTAGATTGGTTAGATTTCAGAAAGAAGGCTGTGAGGGTTACAAGCCATATCATGGTAGATCTGGGCTACATACTACATGAAGTCAGACTAGTGTGACATGACTTGTTTGTGACTGTAGTGTGCAGACATTACGGCACTACAGACATTACGGCTGGGGTCTCGTCTCAGGAGTTTGATCCATGTGACTGATGGTTTCATGACCTCCGCACACTTTTCTTCCATTTCAGTTTTATTTATAAAGCCAGTTCTTGAATATAATTTATGGCATAATGTTGTGAAGGTCATAAATCATAATCTAGTAGGTCTTAGCCACATACTACATGGACTGTCATGTGGCACTTGCTATTCAGATTATTTGTTAGGCCAGTTTTTCACTATGAATGCTCTGAATACAGCTGTAGAGAAATAAAATTGTTATTCTAGACTTTAAAAACAAAAACAAAACAAAGCAAAACAAAGCCTGCTGTAAATAAAAAGTCTGTGAAATATTTTGCCAGATTAGATGCTGTTGGAACTCTTGCATTTCTCATTTCAAAATCTACTTTGATCAATCTTGGAGATTAGAATGCTTTCTAAGCAAAAATCATTTGAAACTGGATAGTAAACAGGCACCCTTTATCTCACGGTTTTGTCAGTTTACAAGCTGGTGATAAGCCATAATAAAGTAGATCTCTTCAGCATATTGCATGAAGTCAGACAGGTATGACATGACCTGTCTGTGACAGCAGTGTGCAGATAACAAGGCTGGAGGTCTCGTTTCCAGCAGTGTGATCCATGTGACTGATGGGTTCATTACCTCCATATACTTTTCTTCCTCTTCAGTTTGTTTGTAAAAACCAGTTCTTGAATGATGGTTCCAGGTATAAGACTGAAGGTTATAAGCCATAATGTGGTAGATGTAGAGTGCACACTACATGAAGTCAGATGGGAGTGATGTGACCTGCCTGTGACAGCAGTGTGCTGACATGAAGGCTGGGGGTCTCGTTTCCAGCAGTTTGATCCATGTGACTGATGGGTTCATTACCTCCATACATTTCTGTTCCTTTTCAGTTCACTATGCTGTTACTGGTGAAATTAAGACTTTCGGGAATTGGGAGTTCAGTTTTAGGGGAGAAAGAGTTTGAATTAGGAACTTCATTTCTTGATCAAATTTTGACTTTATTACCTTTGTCTAGAAATTCTTGAAATTGTCTTAAAATGTAAGAATTTCAGTTTGGTTAGATGTTGGTGTCCCTATATTGTTATGTATGATTTGATTTACTGGGAGACAAGTTACTAGAATTACATAACAAAAGCACATAGAGCACATACTGCAAGAGGGCAGGCTGATGGTTGTACACGACTTTGGTAGAGAGCAGAGAGTAGACATCAAGGACAAGGTGTCTCTGTTAAGCAACTTAATCCACATGTTTGCGGGATCTGTTATTGCGTGCATCTTTCTTTCTGTTCAAAGCCTTTGTGAAGCTATTATAGACAGGGTTCGTACGCTCCTTGAATTCTGACAGGGAATTTCAAGACCTTTAAAACCTTTGAAAATCAATAAAATGTGGTTCTGTTGACAAAACTTCCTTGAAAACCTTTGAAAATCAAGTCATCTGCTCCAAAAATCTGTAATGTGGCAAAAAGAAATGGCAGTTTGATTTTTCTGCGTTCACTTCAGGTTAATGAAAAATTGTTTTAAAACAAATTTTCACAAACATCATCTCATCCTGGATCGTCTGCGATTTTACCAAGGGAGATCATTTGTAACTTCATCAAAATACAAATTATCTCCCTTAGGTATATCGCCGACTATAATCCAGGACGATGTTTGTAAAAATTTGTTTTTAAAGTGTTTTTTTTCATCAACCTGAACGCAGAAAAATCAAACTTGCCATTTCTTTTTTCAATTTTTACACGAGTAGTTTAGAGAGGTGGCACAAAAATTTGACCATTTTCTTTCAAAAATCGTGTTTTGGATTTTATTTGTTTTTGTGCTCAAAGACAGTCTGTTGAAACCATGTGTGGTGTTCATTTTGTCTATTTTTACATTTTTCTTTGTAAATAAATGACTTTAATTGAAGGAGGTGTGTGTGAAAATTGTTTAACTTCTTTATTTTCAAACGCTGTTTTCTCATAATCACTTTTTTCAACAATGGTTGATGTGCAAGGAGTACAATATCTCTGGATCCAGACTAGGTAGCTTGGTAATTTTTTTTCATTTGATCAGAAATGATTTCTGTATGCAATTATATTTTATTTATTAGTCAAAACAGCACATATCATTTGCTGTTGGAATAATTTGAAGGCAATGAAATGCGAAGCCTGATGGCCACATATGGAAAAAATTATTGAAAAAAAAAGCAGTGTAGATATATAAAAATCCTTTTGTGATTGCATTCCTTTAGCTCAGCAAAACAATGTATAAAAATCCTTTTGTAATTGCATCACTATAGCTCGGCAAAACAAGAAAAGTAATGTTTCAAGTACCTAACATGTCTGCTGTGATACAAATACAGTTCTTGTCATTAACTTCTTTTTTTTTCATTTTACCCCCATTTGTGGTTCCTAAATCACACAAGAGCTTTGAAATCGCCCAAATGCTTTTTCCATGTTTTTTTTAACATAAACAAAAGAAAAATGAAGAAGTTTTAAAAGAACAATGGTTTAATTTTCGTGCCACCTCTTGCCTTGAAATAAAATAAACGCTCCTTGAAAACTCCTTGAATTTTGTTCTTGGGAGTCTGTAGGAACCCTGTATAGAGTTTTGAAAAAAACTTTGAAGCACAAAACCCTTTATTCAAAACTTAAGTGAACAACTGAAGTCCTATTTTGAGTAGCCAGGCTGAGAAGGAAGATCGAAAATTCTCCCAAACTTTGAGAAAAGGCAGCACAGTGCATATTGCATGAAGTCAGACAAGTATGACATGACCTGTCTGTGACAGCAGTTTGATCCATGTGACTGATGGGTTCATTACCTCCATATACTTTTCTTCCTCTTCAGTTTGTTTGTAAAACCAGTTCTTGAATTATGGTTTCAGTTATAAGATCGTGAAGGTTGTTGGCCATAATCTGGGAGATGTAGAGTGCATACTAAGTGAAGTCAGGAGTGATGTGACAGCAGTGTGTAGACATGAAGGCTGGGGGTCTCGTTTCCAGCAGTGTGTTCCATGTGACTGATGGGTTCATTACCTCCATACATTTCTGTTCCTTTTCAGTTCACTGTGCTGTTACTGGTGAAATTAAGACTTACGGGAATTTGGAGTTCAGCAGATGAAGTAGAGGGTTAGGGGAGAAAGAGTTTGAAGTAGGAACTTCATTTCTTGATTGAATCTGGACCTAATTGCCTTTGTCTAGAAATTCTTAAAATTGTCTAGGAAGTTAAGAATTTCAGTTTGGTTTGATGTCTGTGTCCATACATTGCTGTTTATGATCGATTTATTGTGAGACAAGTTACTAGAGTTGCATAACAAAAGCACATAGGGTACATGCTCTATGAAGGTAGGCTGATGGTTGTATGTGACTCTGGGGAGAGAGCAGTGAGTAGAGATCAAGGACAAGGTTTTTCTGTTAAAGCAACTTGATCCACATATTTGGTGGATCTGTTATCACATGCATCTTGCTTCTTGTTCAGATCATTTGCGAGGCCAGTATAGATACATTTTTAAAAAAAGCAAAAGAAAACTGGGAATGCAAAACTCTTATATTCAAAACTTAAGTGAACAACTGAAGTCCTATTTTGAGTAGCCAGGCTGTGAAGGAAGTTTGAAACTTCTCCCAAACTTTGAGAAAAGGCAGTAAAGGCAGCACAGTGCATATTGCATGAAGTCAGACAAGTATGACATGACCTGTCTGTGACAGCAATGTGCAGACATCAAAGCTGGGGGTCTCGTTTCCAGCAGTTCGATCCATGTGACTGATGGGTTCATTACCACCATACACTTTTCGGAATGCAAAACTCTTATATTCAAAACTTAAGTGAACAACTGAAGTCCTATTTTGAGTAGCCAGGCTGTGAAGGAAGATTGAAACTTCTCCCAAACTTTGAGAAAAGGCAGCACAGTGCATATTGCATGAAGTCAGACAAGTATGACATGACCTGTCTGTGACAGCAATGTGCAGACATCAAAGCTGGGGGTCTCGTTTCCAGCAGTTCGATCCATGTGACTGATGGGTTCATTACCACCATACACTTTTCTTTCTGCCATGTTGGTTATATCTTCATGTTTCTTCAAAATTCAGAATGTAGGAAAATTAGACAAGATGGAGAGGTAAGAACAATAGAACTTTGAGCAGTTACCCTTTGTAAATACCTTTAGTTTGTGGCTAGACTTCATGTTCAACATAGCCTGTAAGCTGTCTGTACTTCTCAGTGACTGGAAGTTGCATCTGCTTTTGCGATACTGGAAGTTGCACCTGCTTTTGCGACAAAATGAATGGACAAGAATAACAAAAATGAAACCAACAAGCTTCCTTTGTGATCGTAGTTGACAAAGAAAGAAGTATCATTATAAGAGAACCGATTGAAAATATATCATTATGATTGATAGTATGCTTTACTATAGATTTTTTAACTTCTAGTTTATATGTGTGCCAGTAACTGTTCTTTTTCATTCATGGTATGCATGTTTGCAAATGACATGTGCAAGTGCTTTGAATGGAATTTTGCACAAGAGAAAGCGTTGATTAAATATTGTTATTATTAATGTAAACCATGTATCAAATTGTTTTTATTGTGCTGAACATTGAAAACATGTGCTTAAAATCAGGCCCATCTTGAATATGTTTGTTTCTGTTTGTTGCCAATATTCTTGTTTATTGTGAGGCTGTCTAAAAAAATGAAGAAAGTCGGAGTGGAATTCTGTGATTATGGCAGCTTGCATGATTGGTCCTGTGTTCTGTCTTACTTAGAAAATATAAATTGTAAAAATGCGATTGACTGGGTTACAAAAATAAACAAGGCATAAACTAGCTGTAATTGATATTGATCGATCAGTGCCCATATTCAAAACTGAAGTAGAAAATTACAAGTTTTACAACCTTTCTTGGACCCATTCAGAAGCAAAAAATATGATCTGAAAAAAAAAAAAAAAAAAAAAATCAAAAGCAAATAAAATACCTCTCTAAAATAATCGTTTTTTTTTCTTTGGTTTCAGATCTGCAAACACTTTTTGGAGGCTGTGGAGAATTCAAAGTATGGTTGGTTCTGGAGCTGCCCCAATGGTGACAAATGTATCTACAGGCATGCTCTTCCTCCAGGCTTTGCACTCAAGAAAGACCAGAAGAAGGAGGAGAAGGCTGAGGAGATCTCTTTGGAAGACTTGATTGAACGGGAGGTCAGTGGTTGCTGTTTCTGATGTGTGTTGTTTTTGCTCCTTAGTTTTATATATTTTTTAAAGATTAGTTTGTGACATTTGACTATTATTGTGTATGAATGGCTGCTTGCATTTGTTCACAGTTGAATGTTATATTGAAGACCAGTTGAAATCGTGATACCAGACGAAAACATTTTCTTGAGATTACTGAAAGAAAAATATTACTTATTAAGGTGCCAGAATAGTTGACGATAGCTCTGAACAAAAACCTGAAATTCTGTTCACTGTTTGCAGCACTGAAATTTAGATATTGTTTTTGTCATGGCAGCCAGTTCTGTTTTATTTCCATTTAGCTGTTCAAATGCTGATTAAAAGGTAACTGAATTATTATGATGCAGTTGTAAAATTCAGTAAAGGAATCTTTTTATCAAGGTCAGTTGCTTTGGAAATTAGAATGATGCTTCGAGTGCAGTTTTGAAGTGAAAAATATTGTACTCATACAGAGAGCTGCTTTGGGCCATGACGTCACCAGAATCACCTTGGAAACCTTCTTGGCTTGGAAACAACGCAAAGTAAGTGAATGCTTTCTGTTTCATATTATGTGAAGTAGATGCATGGAAAGATTCAAAAGGTTTCAAACTTGAGGAGATAAAGATTTTAAAAAAAAATTGAAAATGTGGTAACCAAGTGGTCAAGGCTTGAGAATGGAGATTTGGTTTTAGTTTTGGAAGTTTGGATGTCTACACAGCATCTGTACATGGATCCAGTTTGTAGTAACATACGTATGAAATTTGTGTGTTGAACACCTCATAATTCATGTTCACCTTGATTTTGCCATGGAGGCATGGAAAAGCATAGAATGCAGTGCACCTGATTACAGAGTACAGCTTCTAGTCGGTAGTTTGAAAAACAGATATGTGTAGGTACTGTTGCTCATGTGCCATGAGAGATCAAAAAAGGTGCTGAATTTAGCTACCATCTATTCATGAATTCCTTTTTGTTTTTTTTGAATGGTATATAAATATTAGAAAAATGTGTGTGAGAGAGAGAGAAAATGTGTGTGTGTGTGTGTGTGTGTGTGTGTGTGTGTGTGTGTGTGTGTGTGTGTGTACCTTGTAGAAATGACAGGAAATATTGTGATGTCAGACATTGAGTTAAAAAACAAAACAAAGCAAACAAAAAATGTGATATGTGCAGAGGAAAGAAAAGATTGATACCTTGATAGCTGAGCAAGACAAGAAGAAGGCAGATTTTAAGGCTGGCAAAATGCTGGGGGTAAGTGTGTCTGTGTGTTTGTGCATCTGCTTTGTTTTTCATTTAGGGTTGTTCAAGAAGCAAGACAAATGCAGACCTGTTTACTTTACGCCTTTGGCGTAATAAATCACGATTTCAAACCTCCAATTACGCCATTACGCCTTCAAACATTAAATTCCGCCACGCGGATCGCCAAAACTACACTTTTCGAAAGCAATCATTCTCGTCGGTTCAACAACGCGATGGCCCGTTCACTCACTGTGCCGCCTGCGAAAGTTACAGTGTTCAGTTATTCCTTCATATCAGTGTAACCGAAAGCCAGCATTGCGGGCAGGCATGAGGTTGAACGTTTTAGTAAGGGAGATAACTTTCGCAGGTTGACATCATTATCAAAGATGGCGTCAAAACGTGCTCAGCATGAGACAGACAACGATTCTGATTGCTGTGTTACGGAAGAAACAGTTCCTGAGAAACCAAAAAAGGCACGAGTTACTCAAAAATACCGCCAGGTATACCATGACAAGTATAACTGTCTTTTCCCCTCAAGAAAAGGGCCGAGATATGTGCATTGTAGCATATGCAAGTCGGACTTCAGCTGTGAACATGTCGGAATGTTCGATTGTAAGAGACATGTGGGCACGGCTTCTCACAAGCAGTTCATCGTTCCAGTGCTGCCTGTGAGAGAGTGTTTTCCATGGTGAGGAAAAACTGCACAGAAGCAAGATCTTCACTGCTGCCAGAGACAACTGAAGCTCTAATGGTGTTAAAAGGACAACCAGGCGAATGCAGGGAGATGTCAGACAAGGACTTGGTTCAGCTGATATCAGCCTACTACAATTCTTTAAAAGCTTAGAGAACATTTCTCTCTCTCTCTCTCTCTCTCTCTCTCTCTCTCTCTCTCTCTTTTTTTTCCTCTCTTTTCCCCCATAAGATTACACTTTTCAGTATTTGGGATTACACTTGGGTAGCCAAGGGGGTAAACAGGTCTGCAAATGGAAGGAAAAATAATAAAAGATGATGAACAGACAAGAGAAAGATGATTGAACTCCTAGATTCTTTCAGTTCCTAGTTTTAATATTAAAAAGTATTAGGAAGGTCTTGAAACCCCTTCAAAATTTAACAAATCCATTGATGTTGAGTGACCTCAAGTAAAATCCTTGAAAATGTTCTTGTAGGGTCATGAAAAGGGTATTTTGTGTGTGTGTGTGTGTGTGTGTGTGTGTGTGTGTGTGTGTGTGTGTGTGTGTGCGTGTGTCATGAGGGAGAATGAAAAAGAAATTTGGCTCAAATGAAATTTAGCTCAAATCTTTTTGAATCATCTTTTGGAGGCAGAACATTCAAGGGTTGTAATGAAGAAGATTGACTGAAGCTTACAAATGTGTGTTTGTGATATTCAAAGTAGCACATACATGTAATTTTGTGGTACTCATTGTTTTAAAGGTCTGTTGTGTTCTCACATTCAGTTTGAAAGTTCAGAGTTTACCTGAAATATCCTTGAATTTATCCAGTGATGTTTTTGGCTGAAATAGTGAAAATATGCATTTGAACAAGAGGATATGAGAGGAGCACAGAGAGAGGGACAAAGAGAGAGAGTGCAGTGTGTCTGAAGACTTTTTTTTCTGTGTTAACACAGTTTGCAGCCAATTCTTTAAGTGTTCATCACTTTATGTCATGTTTATCCCTTTTTAACCGTTTAATGAATATGTATTCATTTTCTTTATAAAACATTTTTTAGATGGTTTCAGTAAAGGCACACTTTCAAACAAAACTTGATGCAAAAGTGAGAGTGACATTTTATCATTCGTAATAAATGGTGCACACTTTCAAACAAAACTTGATGCAAAAGTGAGAGTGACATGTTATCATTCGTAATAAATGGTCTTGACTATGTTCAGACTCAGTTCCCACGTACAGGAGTGACAAATTTTAAAAATTCAGGTTGATTAAAAAATTAAAAGAAAAAAAACAACAATGTCCAGTGTAGAAAAAAAAACTGCATCAAGAAATTCTGGAAACTCCTATTTGAATGCTCAAGTAAAATCGCTTATTAGTTGTATTGAACAGTCATTAGCCTGTGATGGATGGGGTGTTCTGTCTTTTGGTGGAAATATTTTTTTAAACAACAGAAGTGAACTGAACTGAAACTAAGGGAAATAAGGGGCTGTAAAAAGGCACAGATGAGAACATTACTGATGTGTTTATGTGGTGAAAAGGTGTGATTTGTTGCCAGTGTTGTCAGGATCTAAGCTCATGTTGAGATGCAGTTTGGCACGTGGATAAAGCTGATTGGAAAGGATTCTTCTATGGATGAATTCGAAAAGTACATGAAGAATAAGTGGATATGGCTGGGGTTAGCTAAGAAAAGTGACAGGGGTGTCAAGTTTGAGGAATGGTGTCAGAAAGTAACAATCATGGGGACATTGTCCCATGTAGAATTAAAAAGGGTTGGTGAATGGCAACAGAAGTGAAAAGACTTTGTCAGTTCACACAAATGAACCTCATCACATGAAACCATTCAGCTCAGGGAATAAGACCTAACTCAAGACAGGGCAGTGAAAATGTCATCTACAGAGCTTAGCATGATTATTGATGGCACTGTTGAGCTGAAGTTGGTCTTATGCTGCTTTAATCCGGAAGTGCTTTCCTTATTTGAATTTAATTAAGAGTGTCTTTTATATATAACAGCTATTTATTTCAGAGGTTTTGGAAATGAGATTGAAAATCAACTTGGACGCAACTTTCTTATCGTTTCTTTGATTTAAGAAATAGCAAATTGGTGGTTTTGAAACGTTATTCCAACATTTAACAGTGTTTTTCATTAAAGAGTGAAAGACTTGAACACTAAAAGAAAATTTCTGCATTTTTGTCTTTCAGTATTTTCCATCATGAATTTTAAGTTATATTTTCCCCCACATATGAAAGATATAATAGAAGAAGGGATGCAGGAATTTTATCATTTTTGATTTGAAACTCAGTTTGCAGAATTCATTCTAGGGTTGGTTTGTATAGGAGACGCTCTGAATACAATTTCATGAAGAAAATCTCTCTGATGCTTTAATAGTGAATAGTCATCAGAGTTCAGTAGTAGACAGACACCCAGCAAGCCAGCTTGATTTGATTGTTTTGTTGATTTGACTTGGAACTTCACACATGATTTCAGATTTTGCTCAGACTTCAAAGTGGGTTTTAAATTTGCATACTCTTGGTCACTAGCATCTCTGCATGTATATGTTCAAATGTTCAGGTATGCAGTGTCTGACCTGTTTCGTTCTGGTGTACAGATCAGCGGACGTCAAATGTTTGAATTCAACCCAGATCTGATGACGGGTGATGATGATGATGATGACGATGAAGCAGAGGCTGGTGTCTACATGCAGGAAGAGGAAGATGTAAGGAACTGATGGAATTTTAGTTTTTGCTTTTTCAAATGTATTTGCGCTTTATGTTTCTTAACATTAACACTTTTCAGTAAAAGCTCTGCACTTACTGGTTTAGCATTTGCACATTTCAGTTTTAGCTTTACAAATGTATTTGCCTTTCAGTTTTTGTGTTTGTAAATTTTCACTTTTTAGTTTTAGCATTTGCAAACACAGCTGCACTTTGCAATTTTTGCATGTACTTGTTTGCACTTTCCAGTTTTAGCATTTACATACATGCCTGTTTGAGTTATAGCATATGCACAAACAGTTTCACTTTTCAGTCTTTACATTTATGAACATTTGCATTTTTTAGGTTGCATTGAGACCTGTTACAAAGTCAGTAGTCTTTTGTGGAATGAAGAAAAAGAAAATCTAACGTTGGCATTTTCTTTTTTCAAAAAGTTCATCTGTTTTGAATTCTGTATGTGTGAAATCAGCCTAGAAGCAGTTAAAAAACAGTCCTGTACTTGAATGTCATGTATGAAATGAAACATTCTGTAGGCTGATTTTATCCCCTTGTTTTTAGGAGGATGACGCTGGGCCAGTGAAGGAAATCGTCCTGGATGACTTCACAGAACAAGCCTCAGAAGTGGACAGCTCGGGCACACAGGCACTCCCTGATAGACTACAGCAGTCAGGTACAAACACTGAGCTTTGGCCACCTAAGAAGCCAAAAAAAGGGGGAAAAAAGATGGCTTTGATGCATAAAAGCCTTAAGACCATGTTGATGTTCATCTGGACAATGCCCATTATGAAAAGACCTGCTTTCATTTGAAAAACCAGGATAGTCAGCTTGCCATTGAAGCTAAATCTATACAAATAACTGGTGATCTCTTTTTTATTGTATGACTATGATACCAGGATACTGACAGCTGATGTTTAGGAGAGAAAAAAAAGGCGTATACCTAGTGATTGCGAGAGGTAGTGTATGACCACAAGTTTGGTGATGTGATCTGAAAGCAAGACAAGACAGGCAACAAATTGGAAGCGTTGCATTTCAGTCACATTGAGCAGTCCTGTTACTAAACATATTTAGCAGAGATGGAATGAGTTATTAACGTGATGCAAAATTTTCGTATGGGTCCTTTTGTTTTGTTTTTACTATATTTATTTATTTACTTATTTATTTTGGTATCTTCGACAGGTGAGGATGGAAAGCTAGATGAGGCAGCTGCCATTGCCTCTCCTGTTGACCCTGCTACTAAGGCCCAGATAGAGACGGATGCTGCTATCGCCATGGCTGTTTCTGCTACTGTCAACGGTGACATAGCTGCCGACATGCCCATCGATGAAGATTTGTTTGCTGGAGACGATATTGACCTTGTGGATGAAGATTTAGAGACTTTGGACTTGGAAGATTGATAATGGGTGCGTTGTGGTCCTGCAGTTACCCTGACACTGCACAGCAAGATACCTTGGGTTTTATTCCTGGCATGGGACTGATGTGCTGTCCGACTGTGAAATTCTTGTGTTCCCTACTACAAGTTCCAGACTAAAATGACAAGCAAGACTCAGTGGTGGCAGTGCCCTGGCCACCTGTGTGAGTAGTGTCCTGCTTCTGCTGTCCACCAAAAAGCCAAGGACAAATTGTTGGTTCTTTGCAGAGAATGTGGCTCCTTTCTTGTCAGTCCTCGCCTGTCTCCCCATTTCATAGCATTGTCAGTGTGAAGTGGCAAGAAAGCTGCCAACACTTTTTGCAAAGATTTTTTTTTTTTTTTTTGCTGCTCGTTTCATGTTGAAAAGAAAAAGGAAGTAAGGTTCAAAAAGTGTTACCTTGTCAAACACCTCATCAGCTGAGGAAGTTATATCTTGAGTTATTTATGTTGTATTCATGACAACAGGTTTTCATGTATTTAAAAGCATGTTCGATTTATTGTCAGTCCTTAGTAATGTTAGGTGTTCACCATTTACCAGATTTCATGAGGATGAAAAAGTTATTTAGATTGTCAGCTGTGGTGCTTTTTAGTAACGGCTGTTGGGTTACATAGGTGGATATGCATTTTAACGGTATTGGTTCATGTAAGTGGATTTGAGTCTAATAATTGAAATGCATGAATTAAGTTGAAGTTTTTTTCTTTCTTTTTTTTAACATTCTGTCCAGACATTTAATAAACATTGGATGGTAAAGACATTTACAGATTGTGATATATTCTGCCCATTTTTCATATGAACGATCACTTAAACATGTAATGTGCAAATGAGGAATTAGGAACTTGCCAAAATGTTCCCCTTCAGTTCAAAATATGATTTGCGATGTTGACTAATTACCTTCATTGCCCCACCTTTTGCCATACATACTTTTTCTTTCTTTTACTTTTTCCAATGACTTCATGGTTTGTGTTTTCCCATGTAGAACTGCATTCCCAGTGTCACAAAATCTCAAGGTGTATTATAAAACATTAACCAGTCTAGGGAATGACAAGAAGATATCAGGGTTTGATTGGTGCAGGCTATTTTGTTTCCAGGTTCATGTGAAAAGGTCTAAACCCACAACTGGATAGCTGAAACAAAATCTGGACAGTTTGCAGCCCTTTAGCCACCCCACCTCCACCCCATCCCTTGAGCCAGGAGAAAATATTATACTGAAAAACAAATAAATGAAAACATTTTTCAGTAGTAACAGTGGAAACGAAGCCTTTGGTGTACAGAAATGTGACTTCTGTTTTACTGAAACAGTTGGTATAAAAAAGAAAATCTTACTACTGTGTTATTAGGATACTGTGTCACCAAAACGGTGAAACTTTTTCCCATAGGACTGGCTTGGGGTCACTTTCCCATTGGTAATGAAATTTGTCATATTTGCCAAAACAACATTTTTCTCAAGAACAATAAAAAACAACCAACTTGAAGTGCTTATATGGACCATTGACCTGTTTGAATATATTTACTCAGATACTCAACATTCAGGGTTTGCCATTGAATATTTCATTTCAGTCAGGAGGGAAGAAATTTTCTGTGTACTTGCAGTATGTGAAACCTCAACTTTTGAATGGACCTGTATTTCTGGTTTGTGTATGTACATACATACAGTTACATACAAATGTGTATGTCACTATGTGAGAGAGTATTTGTGTGTACTATGCAATGAGTCTAGGCTTGTAGTTCTGGTATTTTCAATCATAGCGTCTCAAAGGCTGGCATTTCATCACTTTTTACAAGGTTTTGAGAAATAGCCTCCAAGATTTTCATTTCACACTTTCTTGTTTTGTTTTTTTGCTCTGTCATGTCTTTCTGCGTCACTCCATTGGCATTACCCCCATGCCACTCATTCTGGCTCCTTGTCCACAATAGTGCCCTTGGATTGTCATGTCACAGCAGCAACACCGGTAATATGCCGAAGAGTCAGGTCATCATGAGGCAGCCCACCAGAGGAGACACTGCACTGCTGCCATGTGCGTCATTTTGTGGCGTTCATTGGTGCCTGTTAAGATCCAACATTTGCAGAACACCACCTACTACTCTGGCTTTTGAGAATGGAATTTCTTCAGTGGCATTAGAAATGATTGTTTGGAAAAAAAATGGAAACCTGATCATCAATTGTAAGAGTCCACCAACAAAAGGAAACGACATATGGGGTTGTAGTTCTACCTTCTTTCTTTTTCTTTTTTTTTTGTCCCCTCCCTATCCTCTGATTAGCTGGAAATGATTCTCGTTCTCGTATCATGGAGAAATTTTCATCTAGAATTTGATTTACTGTCTGAAGTGTATATTCAGTTGAGGGTGTTTAAATAGCACAGTATATTCAGTTGAGGGTGTTTAAATAGCACAGAACTGACATCTTAATCTCCCTTTTTTTTCCCACTTGATTTCTGCAGTCTGACAATAAGGCTTGATTGCACTTTGCTGTGTGTGTGAGAAGCATGTGAACTGATAAATTTAAGAGAGTCAGTTGTTCAGTCAGCCATATTTGTATTACCGTCTTGTCAGGGTGGATTTATGTATGTGAAACGTGAGCTGCTAACCCTGGACTGGGGAGTGTATGTAGCAATATTACAATGCAACCCACTGTTTATTTTCAGTTTCCAAGCAAACTGCAGATTTTCAGTAATTTCCAAGGGACAACACTCTTGTTGACAGAACTTTACTTTTGTTGTGCGAGGAATTTGGTGTCACATTTCAGACTAGCTCCAGACCACCCTTAGGGTAAATGAAAAAAACCCAGTCCTTTTGCAAGACTTGAACCACAAGCCCTTTGACATTCTTGCATCCTTGGAAGGTGTGATTTTCATTTTGACCTGGTCACCACTGCTGTTCAACTTGTGGTTATTTAACAAATCGGTTTCCACAAAAGTGGCCTTAAGACTTTAAATGGAATCAGATACAGGGTACTAGTTACATGAGAAAATCAGAGTTCATCAATTTATGTGGAGATATATGTGATAAACAACTCATGTTCCAAATTCTGAGCAGAATCACCCAATAGCAATCGGTGATGCCTTTTATTTATTGAGTAGTATTACAGAGAATTCGTATTTCTCACTTTGCAGTGCTAGGACTTGTCGGTCATTATGTGAAAGGAAACAAAGTGATGTGCATTTTTCCTGGAGTTAAATGTATGCTCAGAACATTATTGAGCAGTGTGTGTTAGCAGAGCGAGATCATTGATAACAATTCCAACTAAGAGAGACAGAACATTCATTCTTTGTACTTTACTCTAGCAGTCGCAAAGTGTTGTGACACATGCACTGAAAGATGGATCATGGAAGTATACTTGTGTCTATACATTTAGAGCCAGGTGTGCATATTTGGCCTCCACTGATTGATATAAATTGATGTGAAGAAGTAGCGGGTGACTGGGAATTGAAGTGTACATGTAAGGAATAAAAGGTTGAAGCGTGGATTTTTGCATTTGTAATGTCTGAAGTTGTGTGAATTTTTTCCCTTCTTTTCAGTGTTGCAGTCATTTCCTTATTGTTTGCAGTAACACTGCTGTCTGTTTCATTCTCCTGATTGTTTTCAGTAACATTCTCCCGATTGTTTTCTGTAATACTGCAATCTGTTTCATTCTTATTGTTTCAGTATAATCTGTTTTTCCACTAACACTGCAGTCTGTTTCATTCTTTTTGTTTTCAATAACATTTCAGTCTGTTTCATTCTTTTTAATTATTGCATACCTGCCAACCCTCCTGAATTTTTTTTGGGAGTTTTTCCAATTCAGAATTTATTTTATTTTTCATACCTAAGAAGTTATTCTTGAAATCCTTAATTTAGTGAAAATCCAGAATTCCATTTTTTTTTTGTTTGTTAAAATGCGAGATATGGGGTGGTGGTGGTGGCATTTTTTTAATAGGTATGAAAAGTTAATACTGGATAAACCCTAAATGATGTTATCTGAATATTGGCATTATATTATATTATTGAAAATGTATTTTCTTTTTAAGACACCACCACCCCCAATTTTGTCACCTGAAACATAAGGGGATAGAAATGCTTTAGTTTCAGTCAAAAGCCAAACTGCCGCCTCTTCACTCCACCCACCCACCCCCTTCATTACTGGGTTCCTGAACTTTGACCCAGAAGGTTGGCAGCTATGTAATTGTTTTCAGTGATTCAGCAGTTTCTTTCATTCCCCCAATTATTCATTCCCTTGTGTACAAATCAAATGTTTACCTGCATTGAGCCTATGTAATAACAGTTGCGGCTGTGTGTGCACAAGTGCATGCGTGTGTGTGTGTGTGTGTGCATGGTAAACCTTGGCCACATCTGTTTACCCATTCAATTTCACCTTGTTTGGTACACATGTTCGGCAAAAATTAGACAAAAAGGACAAACTAGGAAATAATTGTTGGAAAAAAAATCTTTAGATGAAGTTCTCGAGTGCTAACTGCACTTGCAGATCTATGTCAATCATGGTGGTGTCTTGATGTGCTTTTAACCAAGAGCAACAACTCTCACTCCCCTTGTATGTGAATTGCATCTGGCTGTATCTGTTTTCACAACAATCTGCTGATTTGTAGGAACAATGAGCACACTACAGGCTTTGAAATACGGAAAACTAGAGAGGAAATGAATTTATGCCAAGTTATGTTGATGAATCAGAACTGAAAGTAATTTGTGTTCAAAAGATCTTTTTTCTTTTTTTTTGGTACTGTAATTGCTAAAACAAGATCAGGTATCCCTCTACCCTCTGCTGTGTGATGGCGCATAAAAATGACCACCCTCCCCCTTACAAAAATATCCTACACATTCTTTGTAGAAAATACACTCACTTTTGTTGAAAAGTACACCATGAGCAATTTTAGGGTAAACAGGCCTGTTCTACGTTGACATTTCTCAGTGAGTACAAGCGTTAGCATGATCAAACGAAGCAGAATTACATCTATTAATAAGTCCTTTCCTAACATCCCACGCAAGAGGATGTCACCGATTCGTAACGGCCATAAATCTATGAAAGACATTTTCAGCAATGTAATCGATGTTACACAATCGGCATTTTGTTATGCAATATATCTTACAACTATTGTATTCTTGATGAAAGATATGCGAGATGAATATATACAAAACCTATGACAAATATCGAGCAATATTTTGCCAAGATCAGATCAAGTAAGAGATAAAAATAAATGTATTACTAAATAAATTGAATAGACCAGTATCCTAGACCCTATATACACAGTAAAGCATCATGCATGTTACATCACAATATTACGTCACACTGATGATGCAGGCTTTCAATAAATGGGGCAACCTGCTGGTTAAAAAAAAAAAAGAGGACTGAGATCATACTCTTTGACAAAAAATAAATATCTAGGAAAAACCATCGCCCTGAGAGCTGCACTTGTGGTCACTGCCTAACTGACGGAGAGCAGCAGTAATGAAGGTCAAGACATTTCAGAAAGCTGCAGGAAAGGAGCCAGTCAAGGAAAGGGGAAGGAGATGGTACTTGCAGCGGCAGTAAGATCAAACTGGGAAGGAGGGGGGGGGGGTGAATGGGGGGGTTGTTAGCGCTTTCAGGCGCTGAAGAAATAAGTGGTTAACACGGAAATGAGAACTGCTAAAGCCGTCTGCTAGACTTGGAAACTGAATGTTACCTACATAGACTGACTAGTAGCTTTCAGATACAAAGGTCCACTGAATATCCTGTCATGAATTGTGTTGGCAACACCGTCTTTTTGCCCTATTCGAGTTTAATCAATCATTTTTCAACCAGATTTTTCCTATGCACAATTACATTATCAATGATGTGTATGGATAAGGATGTTTGTAAATGAATGGTTGTATTCTAAGCTGGATAAAAATGGTTCATGAGTGAATTCTTAAAATATCTTTTTCATGCGTGAATTTCTAATATACCTATTTACAAGTGAAATCTCAATATACCTATTTGAGGGAAGAATACTTGTCTCTTCAAACTCCATCGAAGAAATTTGTTGTTTCTGTTTTCCCAAGCCCAGAATTGAATATACAATGGACTCAGCTGGGAACATAGGGACTACACACTTAAGTGTTATCCAACAGAGATATTCTGAGAAAGTTACATATTGTGACCAATTAATTTGCAGAGCATATCACTCCTCGTACCACTGCATATTGAACAGACAATACCAAAATTAATAGCACTATATCAAAAGATAATTTCTTTGTTCTAAAAACATGCGGTGCTATTTTGAACCCTGCTCTCTTTCTTTTTTCTTTTCTTCCTAAAATCCTGTGTAAGAAATTTTGCTTCATTTTCCGCGCTCGGTCACTCCGTTTTTGAAATTTATCCTGTGTAAGATTTAATGTCATCAGTCTCATTCAAAACATATAGATGTGTGCATGGTCATAATTGCACACACACACACACACCATTTACCCAGATTGAAGTACCTGACCATCCAAATACACATTTAGAAAATCGGAGGGCTACAGATCACCATTTAAAAATAAAATTGTCCCGCATGTAAAATGACTGGATTTAAACGTTCCAGACATCACGTACTATTGAATATACAGACAGGCACTGGTGGTGGATACCTTTTGCTGTGGAAAAGATCTGGACATGCCTAGAATTACCCCAAATAAAGTGTACACACACACACACAGATGCAGGCAATGTAAAGAAATAAAACTGCTGTGCTCAAGGCTCCTGGATCTGTCTCCAGATCACGTTAACCAAAGATAAAAGCATTTGACCCCACAGACTCGCGACAAGGTGTGACTGTAACAATCCATGCGTGTATGAAAATTGAAATCAAACACACTCCCGGAATCAACAAGAATAAAAAATAAATAAATAAGAATTTTTCATGTAGACATGCATTTAAAGTCATTTATTATCCACATACCCTTGTAACACAAGGTGTGCTTACTGTGTATTTGCAGTAAGAGGTAACAGAAACATCGGAATGAAGACTTTTCTTGCCTCAAAAAAATACCATGCATACAAGCATGCAAAACCATAATGTACTACTATTACAACAAATCAGATGCTACAAGGACATGTACATGTATATTTAAGATTTAAACAATGATGGTTAAGACAAATTTTATTTATGAGCCAGATTCTCTCATCCAGTACAAAGTAATCTTTTGAACTGAAATCTGAATAAAGCATCTTCACCTAAAGGATATCTTGAAGTGTCTATATGACAACCAGTGAATGAGAAGAACAATAATCTTAAATTCATGAATCAAGTCAGGGTTCACTGTGTTCACAGTTGAGACTGACTGCCCCAGGTCCAGTAAACTTTCTGCTCAGAAAACCAGTCCGGGACACCCTAAAATATCTATGAATACTTTACATCAATTTCAAGCAACACAGAGCTCATTTTCTTACTTGAGAATGTGTGATACACAAACTGTTGCTTAAAAATATGAGATTTGCAGCCGAGTTTAGAGATTCACAGCTGGTGTTTGTTTATTGTACAAAGCTACTGTTTTCACAGTTATCATTTCAGCAGCAAATTTCAATGCACAGTTCTGTGTTTTACTCTGTCCTTAAGACATGTATAAACTTATTTTCTATCTCTATTGGCATGAAACAAGTTTCAATGATGCATCTATTCTGTGTGAAACATGTTCCATAGTTAAATAAGCGAGTGTAAAAATGATAAGAACAATATAAAAAATTTTTTTAATTAAATAAACAATTCCAGCTAAACACTTAAAAATGTCTCTAGGCATGATTTATGTTATATATATATATATATATATATATATATATATATATATATATATATATATTCAGTTATAAACAAAGCTTGCTCTTATGTCTTAGATTGAAGAAATAGGGGGAGATAAGCATTCATACCTGCAGTGGTAGATAATTCTGCCTAACAGTAATGGTGCTTGGTTACTTATCCTTAGAATTTATTAGTTTATTGTATATATATATATATATATATATATATATATATATATATATATATATATATATATATGTGTGTGTGTGTGTGTGTGTGTGTGTGTGTGTGTGTGTGTGTGTGTTGCTATTTTCTGGAGGGAGAAGGGGATCCTTAGGTGAAAAGACAGCCATGGATTTATTTTTTTATATTGTTTATTATATTGTGGCTTAACACAGGCATGTGAACTGGTAGAGAAAAAATCAGTGTACTCAATTCAGGAGCCACTTTACAAATGCTGACTTGCAATATGTAACACTTTGGCTTTGAGTTTGATTCTCAAAAGTACAATGCTTCTGATATAGTCTTGTACACTGTGCAATATCAGATTACACTGTGTGGTCCCAGTAACTCTGCAGGTAGGAAAATTCCCATTCATGCTCTTAGGTAATGATGCATAAAATTCTAGGAGTAGAAAACGACATTTGATTTAAAATGTTTTGCACAGTACTATCCTGAACACAGATACATTGTTTAGACGATTCAAAAACAGTATGTATGCATTAAAATAATCATTCTGAACACAGCCAGTAAACACAGCTTTCACATGAATCACACAAACATAATTTTGTGCTTCTTAAATAGTTCTGTACATAGTGAATGATGACATAATTTTTTTCAAAAGAAGTGCCTGATGTCATGTGCGGCTGCTCAAGCAGATTTCATTAGTAAATGCAATATATGATTAGTTTTTTCACTCTTAAACGAGTCAAAACTGAGCCAATAGACTTGGACAAACTTGCCATATCAGCTGAGATTACGTGACACTGTCAACATTAAAAAGGCCAAGAAAACAAAAAGAATTAAGTGTTAAGCAAAACAAACTGCTGCAGTTGTTGGGGAATTGGAAGCTTGGGCACCACATTCGGTAGGTAGCAGTATCCTAGACAACGGCGTATCTGGGCACGGCATAGATCCGACAGGCCGATAGGGTTCTTGCAAAGGGGCATCAATGTCTCCCGAACTTTGTTGTCTCGAGCAAGCTCTGCCACCAGTTCCCCAGAATGGTTTCGGGCATCAATCTGGCCAGATGCCTGAATCAACAAGTTCAGGCATGCATCATCCACTGCTGTCTCCAACCCGCTTGCCACAATGGCAGCAGCTCGCATGAGGGGTGTGTAGCCTTTGGCATTGCGGTGGGAAGCATTGGCGTTATAGTCTAAGAGGATCTGGATGACTTCCAAGTTGCCACGGCGAGCTGCCCAGCTGAGAGGTGTGTCCAGATTGTAATCTATGGTATCCACCACGGCTCCATTTTGCAGGAGAAGCTTGACACAGTCCACATTGTTCTTGTAGGAAGCCCAGTGCAGAGGGGTGTCACTGTTACCATCCCGAGCATTGATGTTGGCTCCATACTCTATCAGCACTTCCAGACAGCGCGCATCACGTTCTGCAGCATAATGTAGAGCTGCACGTCCGTAGCCATCCACTGCATTCACCTGCACTCAGAATGCATACAGGTGACAGAAAGAATCAATGATGAAATCATGAAGTTTAGAAGAAACTTGTTGACCTGAATAAAGCTTCTGACAGGATGGACACACATACTAAACAAAGCTCTTTTCAGCAGAAATACAGCTAAGTGGTTTTCCTCGGAGAAGCAAAATAGTCAACAAGGAAGAAAGGTGGTTTACCTACTTTGATCTAAATGCCATGAATGCACACCACAAGCAGAGTATTTTAAGAAATAATGCAATAGAATTCTTTCCACTTGGTTTTGTTTGGTGAGAGTGGGTCAACATCTAGAATCTCCAGGCATGTGCTCATCTTGCTATTGATCGTTTCCAGGCACATTTGATGGAAAGCATCATCCTATGATAGAAGTGGATGACAGGACCATCACAAGCACATGCATGCAGGTTCAAACCGCTGCAGCTGTGCAAAGATGGGAACAAGTCCTCCTATCTTTCCTTGATCTCGTGAAACATTGGAAGTCAACAAAGAGCGCCTGCTCACGCCACCATAGTTTATTCTGAATCATCAATAATCAGCTTTTGATTGCTTCGTAATCAAAACAAACAAGACTTGTCTTAAGGATTTGAAGAAATATCAAGTAATGTCCCTTTGCATTTCTGCAAATGTCTGCTCCATATATGCTGCATTATAATTTATTTGCACTCCGCATCCGGCAGCAAGAAAAATGGCACTGAAGGGAAGTGCAAACTGGCAGAATCATAAACCATTCAACAGAGCTTGAGTTGAACAAGACTTTTTTCCCCCCAACACAAATCTGAATTTAAGAACTGTCAGTTTAACTGTGGCTTGGGCATGGCACGATGGAAGGTGAAACCCATCCCTCTCCTTCAGCTGCCTTTAACCTTCCCTGAACTGAATTATGTACCAATTTACATCTGGGTGGAGACAGAGGATTATAGTGCTGAAAAGTCTGACCTCACGTATGGTTCAAACTCACAACGGTCACCTCCACAAGCAGACACCTTACAATCAGATTACAGGCCCCTCTACTGGCATCGCACATAAAAAGAGAGTGTGTTTGATAAATTTTCTTGATCTGCTTATTTAAGGTAGCAACATGGACAACTGTATTGTCTCTATGCAAAATTACAGTATTTTCTCAGCCATGAAGCAATGTAAGCATACAGCTTATTCACGGATTAACAAAAAAAATTAAGCTACATATGCTGATTATACAGCAAAATCTTGCTTTTTCCCCAGAAAGAAAAGATTCTCACCAATGCTCCTCTTTCAATCAAGAGTTGTAGATAGTATGCATCGCTGACCATACAAGCGCACTGTAAGGGAAGGAGAGTGCCATGCAGGCGATTGACATCTGCCCCAGCCTCTATCAAGTGCTCAATGTCATCATTCACAGTCGAAAAGGTTCTCAGGTTGCTGATGGCACGAATAAGGCGATCAGACAACTCATAGCTTGTCTGTGCACTTTCCATCACGAACCACATGCCTTTCCTGAAACAAAATAACCAATGCCATTTTTCATAAATTTGAATTATACATATATATATTTTTTTTTCTTGATCATAAAAAGTACTTAGTTAAAGTAGAAACAATTTCCGATAAATAACAGGTCAAGATAACTAATGCCAATCAGAATTTCATCCTGTGTATTACACTGGAGTTTAGTTACAAATTCTAGAACAACAACATCATTACAAAAACTTACATATTCTTAACATTCTAGGAAACGTTCTTCCTCTGACACTTCTCTTCTCCAAATTCCTCGCTTCCGCACTAGGACCCTCGGTGAACGTTCGTTCTCTTTCCAGGCCCCCTGTTGTTGGAATAACCTCCCTTTGTCTCTCCGCTCTGCGACTTCCCTCTCTTCCTTCAAGTCTTCTCTTAAGACTACCCTCTTCCAGTCATGACCCTTCCCCTCTTTCTGTCGAAAGCAGATGTACCCTACACCTGGCGTATGTGTGTGTTTGTGTGTGTGTTTGTGTGATTGTGTACATGTGTGTGTGTGTGTGTGTGTTTGTGTGCTCAGCTTAAGCATGTAGAAATATTGTGTGTGTGTTTGGAAGATTGCCTTTTGTTGTTTATCATATTGGTTGCTTCTCTTGATTTATTTACTCTTTATTGTAAGCGCTTAGGGCTTTTAAAGATTAGGCGCAAGAAATGCACATTATTATTATTATTATAAACAATCACTTTTCACTCCATTAAAACTTTATGAATCCTCATGCATGTTGTTCTGACATGGAGCATTGCCGGCACCAACCTTAAAAGACACCTTAAACAGTAGTACAAGTTGCTGTTGTTTCTGCCACTTCTGTAAGCCAGCAAGACCAGTTTCTTCAGAAGTCCTTGTACACTGCCTGGTGTGTGGGATTTGAAGTTGTTAGGGATGAACCGTGCTGCTAAAAACCAAGGCTTGTCTTGCAGTTTGGTGTATGGGCTAGGGTTTGGGCCAAGTTATGATTTGGTACATGCACAAAAAGTACGATGAAAAGTCTGCGTCAGCGCAAACAAAACGTCTCAGGCTACGATTTCCGTACCATAACAGTAGCCTTTGCCTTTTCATAACGTAGTTATCCTCATTTCTTTCATGAGTATTCAAGAAAAACTGAAGTATGCACGTGACTTAAAAGTGTTTTAAGCAACGAACAACTTATACTTTACTGGGCACACTTTGGGATAATGTCCCCCCCCCCCCAAGTAAAAAATAAAAAAAAAGGTATAGTGGTTGAAGTGCTGACTAATGAGTTTGAACGCAGAAATTAAAATTGGTAAAAGAATTCCGCTTCAAATGCTAATTTCTTACCTTCAGCTCTTGTCACAAAACATGAAGCATCATTACACTATACCACAAACAACATAATGTGAAAGTGAAGCCCAGTCTACGTTGCACTGGATTTGGTTTTCTTTTCGTTAGCCAGATGTAAACATCAGACAGACAACCCAACCCCGGAAGTTGTTGTAGATGGTTAACTTAAAAACAACTCCCTTCGTAATTCCAAGAAGAAAACACGGGTTCAAAAGTAAAAATAGATGAAATTATTCATTTTCTTGATAGAAATTCATTGTAAGATAATCTTCTCATTCATAATAAATCTGCAATAAAGTAGAACGGGATAGCAAAATAATTTCCTGTCGTTCCATCTTTTACAGTTTTTAATGGCAGCGCCCTTTGTGCATGTTAACTTTTAGGCCGTCTGCTTCATGGTTTGTTGACTTTTCCGACTCTGCTGCTATTATCTAGACATCGATCGAAATTACCGGTAAGGAAGAAAAAACAATATTGTTAGTCTTATTCCTATATTGTCGATTCCTGTTATGTTATGATTTGGTATTTTTACTGCATAGGCCTACTTGTATAATTTACTTCAAAATGAGTTACATCATTTTTGGTGAACGTGACCTTTGTGAAGTTTGTCGCATTCCCGGCTTTCATGTGTAGTAGATTGCCGGGTATACTTTCGATTATAAGAAAGACTACATCCTTCCACTTCTTCATTTCTTCTTTCAGGTAGTGGTTTATTCATATTCTCGGCGTCTTGCGGCCAATAAAAGGTGGGAAGAAAGACTGATATTAAAGGTAGGGCTTATGTAATTAATGATTACACCCCTAAAGAAAGAGAGCAGTTTGAAAAACGAAGAGAGGATCTGAGAAAGGAACTAAAAAAAAGAACTCAAGAAGGTGAACAGAATCTGATGATCCCAGGAAATCGGATTGTGAAATTTGACAAAGGGAAAACGCCAGTAAGTATTGTCAGTGTAATAGTGACAATGTTAAAAATTCATTTTTCCCCAAAACTGTAATTGACTGAAACCGTCTGGAAGAGAGTACCATGCATGCGAAGACAGTAGGCTGCTTCCGCACAGCCGTTCATCAGCGGGACTAGTGTACCTGCGCTCTCTCTGCCATTGAATTTATGCCACAAGGCCCTTCAGCGTAAAGATCCAGATCCAGCTCCAAGGAGCTCAAGGGAGGTTGGAATTGACATTTGAATCAACAACATTCTCCTGATTCTGTTCAAAATTTTAATTGAAAGAGTAAAAATGAGGGAGTGCATGAAAGTGATGTGTGTGGGCTTACTATTGTTTCATCAAACTTGGATAGTTTTCTAAAGAAAAGCGAAGAGATACATACTTTGATAGATCAACACAAACCCCAAGATTCTGGCCTTCCAGGAGATAGAAGAAAAAAACTCAAAAACATTGCAACTAGTCTGAATACACAATTCCAAATTATGAGCTTTTTACAAACAGATCTCCAAAACTTGGTGTAGCTATTTATACACATAAAAGCTTAGATGCAGCTGAATGTCAAGAATTAAATGATCATGAATTTCAGGAAAGTGTGTTTTGTAGCTTACAAATGGCTAATAAGGAATCTAAATTGATAGGTTGTATCTACCGAAGCCCAAATTCTACCAAAGAAAATAATGAATTGCTTAATGATTAGATAACCCATACTAAACTACAAAAGTTCGACAAGGTATGTCTAGTAGGTGACTTTGATTATCCAAATATTGACTGGAATGGTGTAATGTCTACAAATGAATAAGAATTAAACTTTAATGAAACACTCAGAGATGCATTTCTTATTCAGATGGTTGTTGAACCAACCCATAGAAGAGAAGGGCAGAGGCCAACAATGGATGATTTAGTATTAGTAAACGATGAAAAGATTATTTCAAATAAAATGCATAACTCTCCCATTGGGAAAAGTGACCATGAGGTCCTTTCTTTGTTCTCTATATTGATGAGAACATTACTGTACTGTAGAGTAAGACATGACCAGGTTCGACCTCAGTAGAGGAAACTACAACAAGATGAGAGAAGAAATGGCAGTGATTGACTGGCAAAGTGTGACATCAATGATCAATAGATCATTAGATGCAAATGAGAGCTGGGAAATGATTAAGCAGATTGTACAAGACAGCTTGAATGCAAATGTACCAAAAGTCAGAATGAAGTATGGGGACAAAACTAAATCTGTGTAGTTGACAAAGAAAGCTCTTAGAAGTATTAAGAAGAAATATAATTTGTATGAAATTTAAAAAGTTTCTATACATGGTAAAAAATATTATGACTACTAAGTTCTATAAGTATATTAAACATAGAAACAGATGCAATTTTATTTTTTTTTAAGCAAAAGGGGAGTATGAAAAGAAATTGCAAAAACTGCAAAAAGAACTCAAAATACTTTTGGAAATATATTCCAAAAAAAATTAAAGTAAATGTTGGCATTGGACCATTAGAAAAGGAAAATACTTTGGTTGTTACCAATAAAGAGAAGGCAGAAATTTTAAATTAATTTTTTGCTAATGTTTTCACCAAAGAAAAACCAATTGAAATCATGCTAGAGGATGGTAAATGGTCTGACCATAAGCTTTTGATGGAGATTCTTGTAACTCTGTAGGCCATTTGTAGCAAATTAAAAGATCTAATTCCAAAAAAGCGGATGGACCAGATCAAATCCCCCAAGAGTTCTTAAGGAGCTAGTTAACGAACTAAGCAAATCATTAAGTTTTCTCTTTAATATAACTTTTGAAGAAGGCTGCATGCTGCATGACTGGAAAACAGCAAACATAGTGGCTATATTTAAAAATGGAACTAGATCTGACCCAAGAAATTATAGACCTGTGAGTCTGACTTGCGCAGTGTGCAAGGTATTTGAATCTTTTGTCAGAGATGCGTTAGTAAACCATATGGTAGATTTTAATTTGCTTGCAGATAATCAACATGGTTTCAGGAAACACAGATCTTGCATCACAGTGCTTATTGAGGTGATTGATGGCCTGACAAAGATGCTAGACGAAGGGCTTGATGTAGACATACTTTATTTAGATTTTCATAAAGCGTTTGATTCGGTTCCCATCTAAGGACTTATAAATAAACTCAGAGGTTATGGAATAACAGGTAATGTACTGAATTGGATTGAAGATTTCCTTAAGAATAGAGAACAAAAGGTTAGGGTAGGGAATAAATTCTCATCTGTTGAGAAAGTGACAAGCGGAATACCCCAGGGTAGCATCTTGGGTCCTGTACTTTTTACTCTGTACATAAATGATTTACTGGAGTCAGTTACTAGTCCATGCAGAATTTTTGCGGACGATACGAAGCCGTACAATTCTACACAAAACAAAGACAAAACACTAGATGACATGAATGAGCTTAGGGAAATGGTCTGAAAATTGGCAACTTCATTTTAATATCTTAAAATGTAAAATCATATATCTGGAAATAGAACTTTAAAGAATACTTATGAAATGACAAATACAAAAGGAGAAAAGGTTATTAAAATTGCAAGCTGCAAAGAAGAGAAGGATTTTGGGGTAATTTTTGAAACATCATTATCATTCGAGGCGCATGTGCAAGCTGTTTTAAAGTAAAGCAAACCAGATGCTTGGCTTAATAAGAAGAACTTTCGCTTATTTAGACAGACATGTGTTCCTTAACCTTTATAAGACAATGGTTAGACCATATCTGGAATATGCAAACATTGTCAGGAGTTTCCCAAACTGAAAAGGACAATCAATATCTCTAGAGAAGGTTCAGAGAAGAGCAACTAAGATGGTACCAGGTCTATCAAATCTAACACATGAGGAACGTTTAAAGCATTTAAACTTAGCTTCATTAAAGTACCGCCACTTTAGAGCAGATATGACACAGATGTATAAAATAATTATAACATTGATCATATAAATCCTGACTCCTTTTTTAAAAGGCATCCAGTACCATCTACCAGAGGATCAGATAATAATTTGTACCCTGAACATTCATGTATAAATTCAAGAAAATACTCATATACTAATCGAGTTGTTCATTCTTGGAATGCACTTACAAATATAGCCAAATCTGCACTCCTTTAAGATCCTCCTTGACAATGATTCTAAAAGAATTACTAAAATGTTTGATTTTGACTGAGACAATAGATTATAAGTAAACGCATGTAATAGCCAGACCCAAATGTGTATGTAAAGAAGGGACATAATAAAAGTCAAAAGGCTTACACAACAAGTCCCACTACCTATACCTATGTTGGTATGCTAGCCTTCCTGTTAATTCACCAGCTCCAGCTCCTGAATATGAGACATGTTCCTGCTGCGTGTTATGTGCCTTTTGAATTGTGATGATCTCATTCAGTTCAAATGATGTCAACAAATGAAATCTTGATCAAGCTGGAGACACCTTATTCCATCTAAGTTCTGTGACATTGCCCCCAGTCTTCTTTGCTCTTTTCTGCAAGGTAACCTCCAAAGACACCAAGCTTATCCTTAGTAAGTAAATGTGTTGTACAAGAAAAAGACCCACCTCTAAAACAATTGGCACCAGTTTTCAATGACGGGGGCATTATGATTGCTGTAATTGTGGGTAAATCTGTCCCATATACATCCTCTGTAAGATACTGGAGCTCATCATCATCAAAGCTGTCGTTAAGTGATGAACTACGTAGAGGGCAATAACATAACAGGGTATCTTCACAATATATTATCATCAATTTTCAAATAGATTTATTCTTTGCCAACAAGACTTGAAAAAGATAGTTATCTCCAGAAATGGAGTTGATACATGAACAATAATTACAAAGAAGAAGTTGACTACTTTGCTTTCTCAAAGTTAGCAGTCTTTCAAATGTAAGCTGTTTCAGTCTTTCTTATATCATAATTCAATGATTTTGGAATATATCTGCTGCTGAAGATGATTGCAAGTGCTAGAGATTGAAAAAAGTTTCTTTCACTTCATAATGTTTACGTTTACTGCAGTGGATTTGCATTGTTGAAAGTATGTTGTGAGTACTGAGAAATGGCAGCTTAGAGCTGAATGCAAAAAATCTACAGTTTCAGGGGCATCCCCAACTGATCCTCATAGGCATGTTGTCCCTTAGCCCTGCTGTGGTCCCAGGGGCCCCCAGCACTGACTTGTTCAGCCTTTTTCGGTTTTGGGTTATTGATGTTTTTTTCAAGCTTAAAGTAAGGTTTGTATATATTTACTTAAAATTCTAAAATATATATATATATGCTTAGTGAGCACAGTAAGGCATTACTCTCTCAGTCTCTGTAAAGACTCAGTTTATTATTTAACAGTTATCATAATTTGTCATTTTATATCATATTGTTGTTGTTATTGTTTTTGTAATTATTGAGAATTCTTACAAAGTCTACAGCTCCTAACCTTGGTCTGAGACTCTACAATATGAGTGTATGTATATGATGTACTACTTTATCAATAGGAAAAATCACATATTATGAAATACAGCTGATCACTTATAAATCCATATCAATGATAATAACAGGATTGTGATGTAGAGCATAGGGTGATGACTAACACAAGTGATGTTTTTCAAATGTGTCATTGCATGCACATGCATATCCCTTCACCACATCCCTGATGTGGCCCTTTGCGGTCGGCTGGGCTATAAGCAACATTATCTTATCTTATATCCCTTCACCAGTCAAGGATTCGTTCATGGACTGCATGCCGTATGAGTCTGAGATGTAAGCCTGTGCAGATTCTTCAAAAACCTAGAAGTAATATATATCTAGACTTTTTCGGTGAAAGCAGATGATTAGAAATTCATATCCACATGAACAGTGAGTCTGGTCAAATGGCACAGTTGAAAGTATTGGCAAAAGAACAAGTGTAAGTAAATGCCTAGATTATTGTATGCTGTTATGCAAAGATTGTTTTGAGGACAGCTCGAAGTCAGACAATCCTCAAGAATATGCAACAATTATATGTGTATGTGTGTTTGTGCATGCACACATAATGTACGTGTGCATGAGAATAAAAACAATGACATGAAAATGTTATGATATATTTTTTTTTTTAAATAATGACATGGAAATATTATGATATATATGTGGGTTTTTTTTCAGGTCAGAAAAGTGCAGAAGTGAAAGTTGAAACCTTCCACGATGCATTTGTTAAGTTCTAGGCTGAGCATCCATCAGATGCTCAGTAAGATATCCAACAGGTGGGTGAAAAAGAGTGCTATGAATAAATAGCTCAGACACACTGTACCCATCGATATTATGATATAAGCAACGTTGAATAAGACTATGCTTTTAAAAATCACTAGAAACATGACAAGCCTGAGGAGGAGGGAGGAGAAGGGAGGAAAAGGAGTGTTTGGTTGGGATGGAGTTTGGAGGGGGAGGGGGTGTATGTGGGGTGTGTGTGCAGATTATCAGTCTCTCTCTCTCTCTCTCTCTCTCTCTCTCTCTCTCTCTCTCTCTCTCTCTCTCTCTCTCTCTCTCTCTCTCTCTCTCTCTCACTATTTTCAGCTGTATCAAACATGAAACACTTTAAGATATCCTTCAGGCATTGGAGGCCTATCACAATGTGAAGGAAGGCTTTGCTACTAGCATCTGTGGTGCTGTGGTTAGCAATGCATGCTGGGAGATGGAGCATCTGAATAAAGACAAATTTATTTGTGGGCCAGCCCGCACTTAGAACTGGGTGTGCCATGGGCCCAAATGGGATGAATCAAATCATGTACATGATACAGTGGAGTTTCATGTAGATAACATCAGATAAACATTGTTGAAAGTTTTTGCCAACGTTGTGTGTTTCTGTATTTCTCAGGCCTGGTTAAGTTCAGGATATATTATTATAGGAAGCTATGGCTACACACACACACACATACACACACGCACACACACACACACACACACTCACACTCACACTCACAAGGAAGAATAAAAGAACCTTTTTGTTTACCATCCACTGGTTGAGTTACTGTATACTGCAACTGACTTTTTTTTTCATCCATTGAAGTGTGTATGTGTTTTGCATAGGATGGGATGGGAGGGAGGGTGTGAGTCGTTTTCCGGACTTAAATGAGGAGCTTAAACTTAAAAGGCTGTCACTTCATCTTTATCATTCACATATATGTCTTATTGCTACTGTGAGTATACGTTTTTTGTGTGTTTTTGAAAGTATTTGTCAGTTAAGATATCTATTTATTTATATTTAAAAAGGTTTATTGTTATACAAATTACTGTATAGCTTGAAAAGATTTTTTATAGTAAACATGGATGAAGTCAGAGTAATAAGGTATGTCTTAAATCCAACCTTTGTTGCTTTTTTCATTTCTTTTCCATTACTTTTCTTTTTTTTTTTATAATGAAGAACTGATTCACAAGCAATACATAATTACATACAATTTCTTGTTTCACACATATTCACTATGATGAATTATTAAAAGGGACATTTGATTTTAGGATTTCATACTATATATCCTGATCATTTACATACTTTTGCTACTGTTTCAGACGGTTACCTATTTGGCGCTACAGCAGCAGCAAAGCCCGTGATGCCGCCAGAGCTCTGAAACCAGGAGACAACATCAATGGCTATTCTGTTAAGAAAGTAAGCACACAAGCACTGCTTTGATGAGAAATTAACAGAAACAGCTGCTTTGTCCATGACAGTTAGGATTAAAGAACTGTCCTGAAATAATGGACAAATACTTGCTCAGCCAAGAAGATAAAGACAAAGAGCTTTTCTATCCAGAAAAGAATGATTAAGGGGCTGTTCATGTTTTGAAAGTAGTAATAAATGTGCAGCTCTGTATAGAAAGAGAGAACTAAACAGATACTTAAAAAAAAAATTAGGACAAACAAGCTGTTCTGTGATAATGTGCTAAACGTTTTAGAAAGGACTGGCAAGAAAAGTTATTCTTTTTGAAAAGTAATGACGCAAGAGCAAATCTGTTGAGAAATTAAGGTCAAAACAGCAATTCTGTTCAGAAAGTAAGTACTACCGAAGGACTGCTCATAGAGAAAGAACAAAGAATTGCTTGATTCACTAAGTAAGGACATTCTGCATTTAAAGCTTCTTTGCTTTGAAATTATAGACAAAGTGCTGATCTGTTCAGAAGTGAAGATGAGATATCTTCTGTGTCCAGATAGTAAGGACAAAAATGCAACTCAGTAAGAATAGAAGGACAAAACTGTTGCTCAGTTTTCAAACAGTAAAGACAAAAGAAGTGGTCAGTTCAGAAAGTAAGAACAAAAGATCAGCTCTGTCCAGAAAGCGAGGACAAGAAAGCTGCTCTGTTCAGAAAGTACAGACTATTGAATGTTCAGAAAAGAAAGATGAGAGTAACTGCTCTATTAAGAAATTATAGACAAATTAATCTTCAGGAAATAAAGACGAAAAATGACAGTTGCTGTTAAAAAAACACAGACGAGAGATGTCGGAAAGAAGAAGACAAAAATGTGACTACAATGTTCAAAAAGTATGCAAAAAAAGACTGGAGGAAAAAAGTACATGAACTAACCAGAAATAATTTTAAAATGTGGGAAACTGTATATTGAATTCATTTTTTTTGTTTGTTTCTTCAGTTTTGTATCTCCCAGTTTAGATTTAAAGCACTTTTTTTTTACATATGAAAACTCTGTTTTGCACTGCATGGCTCTTGATTGTGAAATGTTTGCTGCAAACATCTCTGTCGTTAGTCAGATGATGGAGCAACTAAACTACAGGTAAAAGTGATCCACATGGTCCTGTTGTCTGTAAGCTCATTTAGTGATTAACTTTTGCTACAGAGGTCAATGTTTTACAGCATGTTATCATGTTATCATTTTGAGTTTTCTTACCTTCATGACTGACCCAGATTATTTCAGCTTTGTGTTGAAAACCTCAAAAGTCACTTAATTTTAATTCAGCCTTGAAGACCTAAAATCCCTAATTTTAAATCAATCTTGAAGATAGAAACTCCTTGCTTTTAATGTAACCTCGAAAACCAGGCAAATTTTCTTATCTTTTCTTGAAAGTGTACCTCAGAAAGATGTGGTTTATACAATGACAGTATCAAACTTACTGTCCTGAAGTGGGCACAGTATATTGTTCCAATGTGTTGTGAACCACAGGTGACAGAAGTGCCTGAGTTCTACATGACAGCAGTGATGTTACAACATGACAAAACAGGGGCTCAACACCTGCATGCAGCCCGAGAAGATGATAACAATGCCTTCAGGTGAGAGACTGAGAGATGAGAGAGAGAGAGAGAGAGAGAGAGTTTGCGTATACAGAGAACAAATGAACGAATGAAATGTTGTTTAATGAGGGAAAGGAATAAGCACAAGTGAGTGGCTTTTTTTCATCCAGCCCTCAAAAAAGGGAAAAGTATCTAAATATATGGAAGAAAACGTTGCATAGAACTGCATACCAGTTCATAAACAACAATGAATACATAGCAATTTAGAATAATAGAATGCATTATGTAACTAGAGGAAGAGAGTGTGGAGGCAAGGAGGGACGGAGAGCAACAGAGAGAGAGGTATGTAGGTATGTGGGGAAGTGAAGACACAGGATAAAGAGACAGAGTCTCTGACACAAGGAGAGAGAGAGAGAGAGAGAGAGAAGAAGAGAGAAGAGAAGCATATCAAAAATTGCCACATCACAGACGATAAAATACAATGAAAGAAGAGTTGTGCCAAAATCAAGGCATGCAATAAAGAAGAAAGAGCAGAAAACACCAGAAATGACCATTGCAGCAGCAAACAACAATGCCATACGCATCACCCCCACCCCCACTCCCACGTCAAAACAACAAGAGAGAAGAAAGAGAGAGAGAAAGTGTGTCTGTGTATGCAGAGAGAGAGAGAGATACATGTGTGGGTGCATTTCTATGTGTGTGTGCGCGCGGTGTGTGTGTGTGTGTGTGTGTGTGTGTGTGTGTGTGTGTGTGTGTGTGTGTGTGTGCGTGCACACATTTTAATTAAGATTATTGTCAGGAACCCGCTGCACAATTTTTCACTGTAGTAGGCATTTTTCATATGATTATTGATGGATCTATAAGTTTATCTTTCATAACATAAGGATAACTCGTAAGTTATTTTTTCTTACCATTTCTGATTATTTGTTCTAGCTGATGTTTGAATATTAAGCATAGATTTATCATATGAAATTACAATGTATACTGAATATTCGTTAAATGACATCAGTAACTGTATGACACCATTATCAGCATCTAGCAGTGCACTCCAGTGAAAAACATGGGACAGGTGGGCAGGAAAGGGAATGGGGGGGGGGGGGGGGTAGGAAGGGAGGTGGAGTAGAGGGTGTAGGGACAGTGTAGTTGGGGGGGGGGGGGGGGGGGGGATCATAAAGTAGCATGATACTGTCACACAACAAAGAAAAGTCCATTATGTAGCAAATAATGTTGTGATGACAGTTAAATTCCAATGAAGAAGATAAAAAGATACTGAAAACAAAGAGAAAGAAGCCTGCAATGTACACAATGTTAACCTCTGTTGGTGCAGTGTGATGTTCCGCACAACTCCGATGGACAGCACTGGAGTGCCACACATCTTGGAACACACAGTCCTCTGTGGCTCACAGAAGTTTCCGGTCCGTGATCCTTTCTTCAAGATGTTGAGTCGTTCGCTGGCCACATTCATGAATGCCATAACAGGTGTGTACTGTGGCAACATGCCAATGCCACCATTTATTTTCTTATGCTGTCAATGATATACTTATTTAGCACCATGCATGCAAAGTTACAATTATATTCGTATCTATACTCATACTTGTATACCCATACTTGCATAGTTGCATGTATATATTCATAGAGACACCTATGTATGAACACAGATACACTCAACACTCATAGGAACCAAGGCAAAAAGAGTTGTCAACAACAGCTTCTACTAAGGTCTAAGAGGTTGATGATCTGATTGTAGTCATGAACAGCCAGAATGGTTAGCAACACAGGCATTAACATGGGAGGCTGTGGGTTTGAGTCCCATACAGATTATCTATTGTGAGATATTTTAATACCCACAAGCTCTTGTCCAGAATCGTAGGTTGTGCTATTGGCTGAAATCGGAAGACTGGAACCTTACAGTCAAAGTTTATTCTTTTAATCAGTTAACTTACAAGTCTCTGAGAAAATTGCTCAAATTTCCTGACTAACGCTGCAAGCGTCTGTAATTCTCAAGCCTCATTGATGCCAAGATATATGATGAAAGGAAGTATATAGTACAATTCTGTCACGTAATCTCAGACCAAATTGGAACTGTAAAAAATTATCCTCACTGATCGTCATTAAAACAAACCAAAAAAAAAGTCAAATTTTTTTATTTCCGTTATCTCCTGCACTCAGTTTCAATTAATTTCCACACCTCTATATGGATTCCCTGCTGAGGTCTCTTCAAAGTCCCTTGTGTCAGGGAACAAATAGGAAGTATCTTTGGATGAAGCGGAAGAGCCCTCTGTTTGAGATGATTGCTCTTGCAGTTTTCACAGCTGATCAGTTATTGACATGTGTAGGGGATTAAGCAGATGTTGTTCCTAGCAAGCAGGATCAGTGCAAGCACCACTGAACACAACTGAAGTAACTCGAGAGCAGTGCAGTGTCTTTGGTCATGATTGCCTGATGTTGTTTGTCCACTGTGGACTGCCAGTGCTGATGTCCTAGGACAGTTCTGTCTGCATGATCAGTTCAGCAGCAGCACCACCATTAGGTTTGTGTTTTTTTTCATGTGTGCTGTCTTTTCAAGACTTTGTGAGCCCTTTTTACAGGGCTTTTGCTTACCTTTTTTTGTGATGGTTCTGTTTTCAGCCTATGACTGGACCATGTACCCCTTTTCAACACAGAACCCACAGGACTTCCAAAACTTGATGTCTGTCTATTTGGATGCTGCTTTCAGACCTCTTATCAGAGAACTGGATTTCTGGTGAGCTGTTGGATCATCTGGCTTTTGGGGTACTGTGTACATGTGTTGATATGTGTGAGCACCTGCGTGCGTGTGTGTGTGTGTGCGTGTGCATGCGTGCGTGTTTGCATGCATGTGTACATGCATGTGCGCGCATGCATGGAGGAGAGAGAGAGAGAGACAAAGAGAGGAGTGTGTATGAGAGAGGATGGAATATGTGTGTTTGTGCATGTTTGCGCACATGCAAGCATGGATGGGAATTTGAGTGTGTATATCAGCAAGTGTAAATAATGCTTCGGTTGATATCTGGACTTAAGAACTGTTTATTCAGCCAAATTTTGGTTTTGGACATGAACATTTTTGTTTTCTCAATCTTTCAATGATCGCTGTTGTTTTCCATTGACCTTGTGACAATACATTCTAAATAACTGTCAGGGTCAGTGCAAAAGTCTTTGTTTGAGCTGTTCTGTACCTTCAGGAAGAGATTGTGATCTTGGTGTTGTTTGTTGTTTGTTTGGTTGCAGTCAGGAAGGATGGAGACTGGAACCAGGAGATCCTCAGAATCCACAGTCACCTCTTACCTTCAAGGGAGTTGTTTACAATGAGATGAAAGGCATCTATGTAAGCAATATTTCTTGCTTAATATCATGTATTAAAAGCAGTTGATGGTAACATTTATAGCTTTATATGAGTTCGAGTTGATTTATAGGTCTGTGTAAAAACTTTTGCATATGTTAGTGTGCATGCTTATCACAACAAAGAATTCATAGTCAGACTGATATTACACATGAAATTCTTTGTATCTTTGTTTGATGCTCAAGAAGTTATACAAATATTCCAGTGCTTCTGCATTCATGTCTTGAATAAGCTTTGGCATTGCAGAAGATATCTGAGGGATGTGTGTACATTCCATTGCCACTCATAGTTTACAGACAAAAATAGGGGAGAGGTAATGAACAGGTCTTCTTGGTTGATGTAATAGCTGTAATTTGGATCATATTTACACAACTGTCTTTCAGTTGTTTAGTTTCAATATGAAGATGTACTTTTCTTTCCTTTTTTTTGCGATCTGAAACATATCATTTACTGTATCATGTGATTTAAGAGTTAAGATGCATCAGTTCTAACGAAAGTGAGTGAACTGAGTGAACAAAACCGAAACTATTTAACTAAAAGTAATCAAACATGTTTGCTTTCAAGTAACTAACTAATAACTTTTCTTTTTCTTTTTCTACTGTATTCTCAAACCAGTTTGCAGCAGTTATACTAAAATACTCTGCAGTCGAATTCCCAGACCCAGTTTGCCACAGTAATTCTGAAGCACTCTTGTTCTTTACACTCCCTGTTTGTGACAGCAGTGCTAAACCACTCATCCTTAGGAATCCTGATCTTGGGGCCTGTTTGACACAGCAGTATTAAATCACTCAAACCTTTAAAGATCTATTTCTTAGAACCTCTTTGCAACAGCAGTTCTAAAGCACTCGTATCTTCAGAAGTCCCATTTTTAGAACCTGTTTTTTCACAGCAGTACTAAAGCACTTTTTCCCAGCGATCCAGTTCTCCAAAGCTTTTTCCAACAGCAGTTCCAAAGCACTTTTGAAGTCCTGTTTTAAAGGACAGTGGTACTGAAGTGCTCTTCTCCTGAGAGGTCTAGCTCACAAAGCCATTTTGCAGCACCCATTGTAAAGCACTGTTGTCTGTTGCAGTCCAGTTCTCAGAGCCTGTTCATGACAGCCGCACTTAATCAGCTGATGCCCAGCCACACATATGGGGTTAACTTTGGAGGAGACCCAAGTTTATCACAGATCTTACATGGGCACAGCTGAAAGATTTCCACGCGTCACATTATCACCCATCTAACTCCAGGTGGGTTGAAATTCTCCTCATAGTTGTATGTGTATGTGTGTGTGTGTGTGTGTGTGTGTGTGTGTGTGTGTGTGTGTGTGTGTGTTGTGTGTGTTTGTGCATGCACTTTCCATCTTGAATATATGTCAAATGTGAAACATTTTCCACAGTTAACCTACACTTATGTGGAATCAAGTGAATTTTAAGGGAAGGTAAAACTTGCACATGTTTTGATATGAGTGTGTTAGGCCATGACTTTCTTTTTTTTTCAGATGTCCAAAATATTACAAAAATAAACAGAAGACTTTGCTGTCCTCTCGAATGCAAACACATCTGTTCTATTTTAAAAAACTCATTGAGATGATCAGAATACTGATCTTCCATGTGTGTGTGTGTGTTTTCTAGGATTCCATGTGTGTGTAATAATGAGATGAAAATGAATGCGCGTTTTTCGCTGGACAATGTCTCTTAAGTTATTGCAATAGAGTCTTTATTTATGATTAATGATATTATGTGGTATTGGTAGTCATTGTTGATATTTATGTTCAGGTTTTTCACTTATGGAAACTTCCCACTGGAGAATCACTTGACCTATATCGGCAACTACCTGAATGACTTTAGCAAAATCTCCATTGACACAACAGTTCCCAATGAGCCCCGATGGGCATCACCAGTAAGGTTTTTTTTGTGTCTTTTCTTTTCCTCCTCATAAATCATCATCCTCTGTTTTAGGAATAACTGTGGCCTGTGATGCCACTGGGAGAAAAATAGAACTAATTATTGGTATTAATTATTAAAAAAAAAAAAAAAGGAGTGTCAGGCAAAGAGATTTTTTTCTTCTTAGGCCGGAATCCTCTTTTGATAAGTCCCAGAAGCTATTGATATGATCAGTGCAAATCTGGGGAGAAAACTGGGAGAATGTTGGGGGTGGGGTCTTGAGAGAGGAGGAGAGGGGTTGATGGAAGGGAGGAGGAGGGAGATATCACTCTCTAGGGTTAACAGTGGAGTTGCCCAAATTCACATGTGCGTTAGGAGGATTCCAAACAGTTGGGTGAAAGTTTGTGTTATTATTAGTATGTTCTAATGCATTCTCCAGCTGCTCAGAAATCATACAGCTATGACGGCATGTGGTATAAGCTGTCGTCTGGTGAAAAGGTTAATTTTTTTTCAAAAAGATGCCAGCATCAAAAGGAACAAGATGCAAAGTATATAAACGTACTCCCAGTAAGTAGTAGTACAACAAAAAGAAAAAAAAAATATATATATATATATATATATGAATCAGTCACTATAGCACTTTCTCCCCTTTTGGTGGTAGAAAATTTGTATGTAAGAGAAAAGAAAAAAAAAACCTGCCCTCCATGACAGGGAAATGAACTTGGGTCTCTCTCGCGACAGACAGGGACACTCTCCACTATACTACCAAGGTAACAAACTTTGGTTACACTTAAGCTTAAAAACTGTTATTGCTTAAACTGTACATCACAAAATTATCATTTATAGCCATTAGTAACAGCTATTCTGGTAAAATAAAATATCGGGCATAATCATATCTACAAATTTTCAGAAAGATTGGTCCAGCAGTTTTGTCTGGAGCGAGTGGAACACATTTTGACCACGGACAGACACACAGACAGCATTTCTTCATTCCCATTGTAAACTACTCCCTTGCTTTTGATACTGAGCAGTGTTTTATGTTTGCCTGTGTCTGGTATCCTAGCAATTCTATGCAAAGTTTTGATGGTGGTGTGTTTATGGTATATACATAGATGATTTTGTGTTTATGCTCTGACCCCTGATATGGTCTCCACCGTTGGCTAGTCTGTAAGCAGTTTGAAAGGTATGTTTCTGTGTGTACATGCATGCATCCACTTGTTTGCAGAAACGTCACAGCATCACCTGTCCACCAGACCCCATGGCACCAGACCCAAGTAAACAGACGACTGTCGCAGTGACCTTCCTCCTTTCAGAGTACGTTTGGTCATGTTGAGCTGATCCTCTGCAGAATGGGGGATGAGGAAGGGAGATGGATTTATGATCATCGGGATTTACATTCCTGCATTTAATTCAGTGAACAATGCATTTTGTGACAAGTGTTGTGAAATCACACTACTTGAACACACATTATACACTACTTTCATTATTCATATGTTAGTTAAACTTGACATACAGAAAAGACCCTACCCAGTGAGACTCCATCTCTTTAAAACTTCTGCTCTTGTAATCCATTTTTTTCAGTCTATGTATGTCACCTTAATGTTGACAACTAGGTAATTTGACATTCGGTGAGCAAATTGCATTATGTCAACATCAGTCAGGCCATTTAGCTGAATGTTGATGTTACATTGTTTATGCTTAATGTGCAAAACATACAAGAATGGTTGATTTTTTGTTGGATTATGCCACAAAATATAATAGTTATATGTTTTTACTGGAGAACTAATACAAAAATTGAAACTTGGTCAGATTTTTTTCATGTAAGTTGCTAAATTGTTCCATTTTATGTTGGATTAAGGCTGATCTATCACTTGACCGGCTGCTTTCTACTTACATGCGTATGTTTGATCTCTCTTTCTTTTTTTTTTTCTTTTTTTTTTCTTTTTTTTCTTCTTTTTTTTCACTTTTTTTAATTGCTTTAAATAAAATGACAATAACAAATACACAAAAGAAATCATAATCATTATAAGTGAATGAAACATAAAGCAAGAAAAAAAAAAGTAAGAGAGAGAGAGAGAAAAAGAGAGAGGGAGTGGGGGAGTGAGAGTGATCTCTCTTTCTTTGCCACTGACCATTTACATGTCCGTCTCTTTATCTCTCCTCTTATTTTCACTGTATACACACACACATACACACACATGCACACACACACTGTAGGTCCAGACTATTCTCACAGGAGTATGGTGGAAATTCTGCCCCAGTCTTTTATGTTTTAATCTTCATAGAGGTGCAAGGTTTGTCTGTCCGTCTGTACTCGCACACACAACACCACCACCACTACCACCGCCCACCTCTTCCCTCTCTCTGTCTCTCACGCAAACACACACACACACAATTACATACGCACGCACACACACACAATTACATACACACGCACGCACGCACACACGCACACACACACACACAGATACTCAGACTGCCATCATGTCTCTCACCTTACCTCTGATGGGAGATACTTTATTGACAATACTAGGCAGAATCATACATTTCATTCAATAGGCAGTCATCTAATATTAACATCGGGCAAAAATTCTGTCTGATGTTGACGGTTTCAGCATGATTGCCAACATCAGTCAAGCCAACTGCTATCAACAGGCAATTATCCACATCAAGCATGACATATACTCCTGATTTAACTTGTGAAGAAAACGGTCCAGTTCCAGATTCAGGTTTTTTTTTTTCTTTTTTTTTTCTTTTCGGTTTTCATGTTTTTAATCAAACAATATAGAGATTACAAAAGCACATAAAGGAGACATTGTGCCAAGTCATATGTACATTGGCATCATTTCTGTAAGTTCTATAAACCGTTAATGGCATATGTCCAAAACAGTTTTTTCAAAGAAGGAACAAAACAACAAACAAACAAACAAGATACACATAGACACGTACATAAGTTTAGACGACAGAAGAAAAAAAAAAAAACCAATGGGAAAGGGAAAAAAAAAAGAAAAAAAGAGTGCCATCATCTTTTGCGAGATTCAACAACTTTTTGCTTCTCCTCTCCTTCCTCACTCTCTCCATTTCAGAGGGAGGTTGTGGAAGAAAGGAGACTGGGCATATGGAAATGTGTATTAGATCAAGATCTTAAAGAAGTGTTTTCTTAAAGAATCATTGGCCTATAGTTGTTCCATGCAGCATGAAAATGGTTTAGATTGTTGTTGACTTTAGCATTAAACAATTCGATTTTATATCTATTGCTCAATTGGCTCTGAAAAATTGAAGCATTTGGTCTACGTGTTTCGATTTTGCACTTATATATATGAAATTTAGCTAGTATAATAATGAAATAAAAAACTGTCTCTGTTTTCACTTGTTGATATATTCCAAAAATAACAATATCTTGTGTGATTTTGGTGTCAGTTGTGTTTCGGCATTTTTCATTAAATAACTTTTCAACTTCTTTCCAAAAAGTTTGAGCATGGTTACACATCCATAAAAAGTGTTGGATCGAATCTCTGTCTTTGTTACAGAAAGTACAAGTTGTCATGTGTGTTAAGCCCATAGCCTTTAAGATAATATTTGTACCAATAATTCTGTGTATGGTTCAAATTTGTAGCCATTTTAATTTTATATCTTTGATTTTGTGGACATGAGAAATACTTTATTCCAATGGGTTTCAGAATTCAGTTTGTTTAGCCATTTGGAGCAGCAGTTTGGCTTGCGCTCATCTCGAATGAAAATTTCATAGAACTGTTTGGCTCCTTTATTTTCTTTCATAATAATATTTAAAGCCTTCAGTGTGTTATGATTTATGTCTGTGTTATTATCTATTTTGATACCCGTTTTCCTTATGAATTGTTTCATTGAAGAAATCCATCCATTGTATGAGATAAAATCTATGGCGTCAGATTCAGTTTATAGGTAGGTTTGGAGATTTGTATTGGAAAAGTTCCAGAGTTTTGTTGTCTGATGTTGGCTGATGTGTTTGCAGCATCACAGACGCCTATGAGAAGTTTGTGCAGCAGATAGTGTGTTACTTGCTGACGGATGGTGAAACAGCTCCATTCTACAACTCCCTCCTGGCCGCCAACATTGGGAGTGATTATGCCCCAATGACAGGGTAAGTGAATGGTATGTTAATGAGCTTTGGGGGGGGGGGGGGGGGGGAGATCCTGATAATATAGCGATTTTTCACACCACGCAGGGAAAGGGCATTTGTTGGGACAGGTAAGTATAGGGAAAACAATAACAAGGAAATGCTTTTGTAAGAAAAAAATGATTTGGATATGTGCTGTTTTTTTTTTATTGGAGGTACATTATTCAGTTTGTCAACCAGGCCATTCCAACAGTCACAGAAGAACCAGTCAAGAGCCTTGGAAGATGGTATGATGATACGCTGAAAGACACACAAAGAGCAAAAGAAACCAAGCAGATGGCGGAAGAAGGCTTGGAGACCATTGACCAGTGTGGGCTCCCTGGCAAATACAAGGTCTGGTGTCTGCAGTTCATGCTGATACCAAAGCTCCTATGGCCTCTGATGATATACGACATCTGCACCAGCACAGTGGAGGCAATGGAAGCCAAAATCAACAAGTTCACAAGGAATGGCTTGGTGTCCCACCCTGTCTGACTGACATCGCGCTGTACTGTCGCCAAGCAAAGCTCAAACTACCACTGAAATCCATCCTGGAGGAATACAAAGCAGGGAAGATCAGACTTCAAAGCATGCTGGAGGACTCAGGAGACAAGGTGGTAGAAGCAATCAAGCCCCAGCTGAAGACAGGCAGAAAATGGAAAGTTCAAGAGGCGATGGATTCTGCAAAAGAAAGTCTCAAGATCAGAGAAATAACAGGACACACACAGACCAACAGACAAGGACTGGGGGTGACCAAAACTAAATGGTGGTCAAAGGCCAAAGGAAAAGCCAAAAGAGACATGATGATTCAGGAGATGAGAAAAGAAGAAGACCAAAAAAGACTCCAAAAAGCAGTCCAGCAGAGCCAGCAAGGGCAATGGACAACGTGGAGAATGCACTCCAAAGAAGTCTCACTTGGAAATGACATTTGGCACATGGCCCCTCTCAGGATCAGCTTCATTCTCAGATCTGCATAATGACCTTCTGCCCTCAAATGCAAACCTGGTGAAGTGGGGGAAAACAGACGATCCTGCATGCCCCCTCTGCCATGAAAAACAAACAGTGGAGCATGTTCTAAGCTCATGTAAAGTAGCCCTGGCTCAAGGAAGGTACACATGGAGGCACAACCAAGTGCTCAAAGAGATTGTACAAGTAGTCTGGGCGAGTACCAACACCACAAAAGGGGGAATCAGGACTCCAAAAGCACCCGCAACGTTCTTCACGGCAGGAGGCAGCAAATCAGGCCAAGAACAACAGTGCCACTCGAAACATGCAGGCAGAGTCTGCTGGATGGGGCAGATGACTGGGAGTGCACTGCAGACCTCCCAGAATGGAAGAGTCACCCAGAGATCATCAGCAAGAGTGGCATGAGACCAGACATAGTAGTCCACTCTAATCAACCAAGCAGCTGATCATGATCGAGCTCACGGTGCCATATGAGAACAGAATGGAGGCAGCTCAAATCTACAAGACTGAAAAGTATGCTGATCTGGCAAACAGCCTGAGGAGAGAAGGCTATCAGGTCAAGTCCTCACTGCAGAAATTGGAGCTAGGGGAAATTGTAGGAACGTCTGCATACAGCCTCAGAAACAGCTCTCAGTTGCAGGGAAGGAAAAAACCAAAGCCCTGAAAGCAATGGCAGAAGCGGCAGAGAGGTGTTCAAGCTGGATCTGGTCAAGGAGGAACAAAAGTGAACTTCATAAGGCTTAATTTCCCTACAAATATCAGGTGTCCCTGTGGCTCAGTGGTTAAAGCGCGAGTCATTAAGTAGAAAATGAGCATGTCCAGAGGGTCATGGGTTCGAATCCCAGCCATGGCTCGTCCCAAGATGGGGAAAAAAAAAAAAAGGGGCAGCAGAGGACATCCGGAGTCATGAACCGGGTGTGGCCCCACCCCCCTAGAGTGTCAGGAGATAAGGGCCGAAACACTTGCTTGAAGGGGGCTTCTCTTCTGAGGACTCTCTGCTGCCACGCTCTCCACGAGTTTCTTTCTACTTCAGTTTGTCGTCCTAACTAATAAGGGCCTTATTTCAGTAAGAGATACAGATCTATGGAAATATGACTTCATATTTGACTTGATTTATACTGAATCAAGGGAGGTTTACAACTAAGATATTCATGCATACCTGTAGGTATTAAATGGCAAATCCTGTTGAAGTCTTTTTAATCATGTAAAAGAACACATGGCAACAAGATGATTTTTACCTTGCACAGTTTTTTGGGAAAATGACTTTGATAGATGAAAAAAAAAAAATCATACATGATGAAAACAAACAAAAAAGAAGAAAAAAAAGTGTTGTGCCACAGTATGAAGACATGTTCTTTCCCTGAGAAAATCAACCTGAATTTTACACAGAGAAATCTATTTTGGTAAGAGTAGTAGACTGTGATACGAATGTGGACAGTATACTGTGACTGGATGTATGTCTGCAGGTTCCAGGGCAATACCAAAGAATCCAGCTATGCAGTGGGTCTACAAGGGATCAAAGAGTCTGATGTGGACAAAGTGACCCAGATCATCGACCAGACTCTGGACCAAGTGATCAGGTAAATAGTTCATCTGTTAAAGTCATGTCACCAATCATCAAGGGAACAAATTCTGCAATAAATCATTGCACAAACTGGTTTCTGTATAGTCAAGTGAAGATTGTTAGTGTTTGAGAATGTTTTACAAAATTGACAACTTCTTCAGCCAAAACACACATTAATTCATGAATCCTCTGTTATGCATATTAGAAAGGGGGAAACGGACAGAATGTGCCATCGATACTCTTCTTCTGTATATTTGTTTTCTCTAACACTAACTCTATTCCAGTTCTGTAACACATATAGTGCGGTCAGTATTCTTAGTTTGGGTTTTTTTTCTCTGTTGTTCATTTGTTTGTTTTTCTTGAGCTATACAGCAGTTTATTGCTGTATACTTACCATGTCAAATGCTTGCAAGCTAGGACCAGTTTGGTAGCTCTTTTGGGCCAGTTTTGTGGCTAATCCAGTATTAAGATGCCCCATTAGACTAACGTTTACAATATCCAGTGCAGAGCGGCTTCCACTACTTTTCATTCTGTGGCCGAAGACTTAACATGAACATGACATCTATCAGGCATTTGCCTTGTGTCACTTTTTTTTTTCTCAGGATACTGCATGAAGCAGCAAAATTCCTTTCATTTGTTGGCTGACACCTTTCTTTTAAAAGTACCAACAGGTCTGGAAACTCCTTTTTTTTGTTGAGTACCACACGATTTGATTGATCATCTTCTTTTCAGTCCTGTCCACTTTGTTCCTTGTCTGGCTCCGTGCACCCCAGCATCTTGATTGTTGTGTCTTACTTAGCTGAAGGTAATATCAAGCCATGGATCCACATGGAACTGAATCTCAGTTTCAACCCTTCATTGAATTCCAGCCCTCTACTCCAAAATGCGAGCAAGACCTATTTGCCATTGTGGAAACTCTTGAGCATTACTGGCAAAAGTATACTTGGACAAAGAGAAATCTGTCTGTGATTATCTTCATTGTTCATCTCAAGCCAGTGCTTGGATATTGTCATTGGTTTCGGGCATGGTTGAGTCCACTGCCCATGTCAGATTCCTTGACAGGATGCTCAAATGCCTCGTACAGAGAGAACTGAGGAAACGCTGACCCACGCAGAATTAGACTCTGGACTTTTCCACACCTGTGTGTCCTCTGATTTGAACGGGGTACACGGACTCAGGTTTGGGAAATTTCATATCCGTGGGTCCTTAGTTTGTTGAATGGGCAGTACAGAGTTAGGCTTGGGACTGTTTCATTCCCCTGGGTCCCTGGTTTTGAACAGGCAATACAGGCTGAGACATATGACTCTTCCAAATCCTAGGTCTTCTGGTTTGAATGGGCAACAGACATTTCAACAGACATTTCCATATAGGCATAGGTAGGACTTTACCATACCCCTGGGCCCCAAGTTTGGGCATTTGGGAATGGGCAGTTTAGGTCCAGGCCTTTGAATTTAACATACCCTTGGATCCGTGGATGAATAGCATCACACACCCAGGAGTAGGATGTAGGATTTTTCTATATCCTTAGGTCACTGGTTTGAATGGGCAACACTGGCCCAGGCATCTGACTTTTCATTATTCCAGGGCCAGTAGTTTGAATGTGCAACATTGCTGGGATTTTCCATTCTCCTGGATACCTTGATGACTGGGCAACATAGACTCAGGAATGGGACTTTTCGATACCCCTGGATGCATTGTTTAAATGGATAACGATTGAAAGGATGAATCTGCCCCATTAAAGTATAGTTAACCAAATATAGAGTGAAAATTTAAAGGAAAAAAAAACATCTTCCCAAATTTTATTGTGTTGGTGAGGAGAAAAAAGTCTTGGCTTTTGACAGTGGAGTAAGTGTATTTTGTGCAGAGAAGGATTCGACCCCACACGCATAGAGGCCATTCTTCACAGAATTGAACTGGGCCAAAAGCACCAAACGAGTAACTTTGGATTCTCACTTGCTGTTGTAAGTATCACTTTAATAGGATAAGAGCAAAATATTTGTCATGACTCATTTCATTTGTACTGGTGTCTGTGGTTTGTCTTTCCACATTTTGAACTGTTCTGCTCCTAGGAACATTCATATGTGTGTTAATGCCTATGCCTCTATTGATCTTTCCTTCTGTGGACTTGGAGCAAACAGTACGGTAAAGTTCGGTCTGTTGAGCGCACCTGTATATAAGCCACACCCACTAAATTTTTTGAAATCTGAATTTTTTTCACAAATATGCCGCACTGGTTTATAAGCCGCAGATACATACAACAAAAATAAAGTTCATAATTTTAGGATTATCAATTTATTCAGTGTCATCATTGTCCTGTCCACTGAATCCGCTGAAGTCTTCTTCTTCGGTGTCATAAGTTGAAGAGAAATAGTAGCGCTTCCTCCGCCATCTTGTCACTGACTTCAGCCTCATTTTCACAGTCGCTTTCCTCTTGAGGCAAAGTGAAGGTCACTGCTGCTCCGTCGCTTGCACTGTCGTCTGCTGCAGCATACGGTCCAGCCTTGTGAAAACCCAGTCTTTGAGGTCGTTTTCTAATTCAAGCTATCTGCACTTCTTCCCTCTGAAGGCCTTTGTCGTCTTTTTGCAACAAGACAGTTCTCCGCACTGCTTCCTCCAATGTCATATCATCGATTCATTTATTCCAAGCTCCTGTGCAGCTGCTTGATTGCCTTTTTCGATGGCCAGGTCAGTCGCTTTCAACTTGAAAGCTGCATCGTAGGCATTTCGTCACATTTTTGGCATGATGAGGGTGTGTGCTTGAACAAATGATCTGAATGCTTCAATGTGTGAGGCTCTGATTTAAAAGTGTGAGCAGTTAACTCTGTAACAACATGGAGCTCATCAAAAAATTCCTGAACAATAAACATGATATGGTGAGTTACAGAGAAGCTAAGAATAGACGAGGGTGTGATGCTCCTGGAATCGGAAAAATCCGCAAATAAGCCGCATTGTTATTTAAGCCGCAGGTTTTAAAGCTGGGGAAAAAAGTTGCGGCTTATAGTCAGAACTTTACGGTAATATGTTCAGACATACATACTTTCCCTCGTATTCTTCCACCTGCTTTCTCCATATCTCACTTTTTCTGCCTCTGATGTCTTTCTCTCACTCACTCCCTCTACTCTCACACACTCATACGTACAGAGTTCTATCTCACATGTCATTAAAGAAAGTAAAGTCAAGAATTTTTTTAAAGTCCATTTTGTTTTTCAAATGAATAAAAATTTGTTTGTTTTCTGTTTTGAAGATGACACTATAGATGAACTTTTCCTGGATTTTTCTTAGGTAATTATTCAGTCAGTGTTTTTACATCAGTCTGGTAAATATGTCATAATGTAAAATATAAGATTTTGGCAAATATGTCACAAAGAAAATTTGATATTTTACAATTTGACATAGTTGCCCAAATCTTATATTTTACGTTTTGACATATTTGCCACATTGATGTAAAAACTGACTGAATAATTACCAAAGAAAAATCTGGGAAAAGTTAAACTAGACTATCTTTTTTGCTGGAGATGATTTTACTGCAATACCAAAATAGATCTGTAGATTCCGAGTATTTAGTAAATGAGAACAGGTTAATAATTTTGGATTTTGAACCCATACTGATTAAAACCACCTCTAAAAGAAACAACAATCACAGTAAAGGAAAACAGAAAACAAGTGACACTTGCCGTCTGTTGAAAATATTCTAAAGATTAGTCTGCTGTTGCCTCCAGGGTTTGTCGTCTCACTGGAATCATGATGGGGACCCGGTGGAAGCGATTCAGGTGACTCAGTTGGTGGAGAGATTCCGGAAAGATCTGGCAGACAATCCACAGTTCCTGCAGCAGAAAGTGCAACAGTACCTAAAGGTGAGCTGCAGATTTCTGGGATGACTCGATGGGAAACTTCAGCAGTTGTCTCTAGGTGTCTTGATGCTGTTGAGACGTTGCCCCATGGACAGAGCAGTCAGCTTTACTCGAATCGTAGCCCAGCTGACCACACAGGGACATTTCAGGGTGTCTCCTGTATCAAAGAGAATCGTGTCATGAAAAGAAAGAAGAAAGGTAAAAATGTATATGCATAATTGTCTGCAGTAATTCCAACTATATTGGCTGAACTATGGATATCCTTAGAGCAGGTAAAACTAGACTTCACCATGTGATCCAGATCTGCACCAGAATTGACCAGATTCACCCTTGGGCCACACATTCCGTCTCTCCACCAGGTTTCGTTGAAATAAGATCTATAATTTTTGCGCAGTGAAATTTGTAATAATTTTGCAGGACGATCCTTGATTCAGATTTCCACCACAGATCTGCAACAATATTTAATGGGTTTGTTCTTGGGCCACATTCCATGTTTTGACAAAGTTCGGTAAAAATGTGTTGTCCAGCTTGTTTGTTTGTTTTTGCTTAATCTTGCTGACAGACAAGCAAACCAACCAGCTGATCAATAGATACTGGCGAAAACAAAACTGCTTTGGTGGAGTTGAATAGACGCCTTCTGTTTGAAACAATAATTGTGCATACATTTCTGTGATTATTCCAGTGTTTGAGGATGTTTGTGTCTTCAACCAAGAAATGGCATTTGTGGTCAGGTGGGGTAGTTTGTTAGGGTTTTTTTTTTGGGTTTTTTTTTAGCTATCTGGGCTGTCTGGCCAATATTTGTTTTGTTTTGTTTTGTACAGGACAACTCCCATCGTCTGACCCTGACCATGTCCCCTGATACCGAGTATGTGGCAAAACAGGAGGCGGAGGAGAAGGAGCGGTTGGCAAAGAAAGTGGCCGCTCTCTCTGACCAGGACAAGCAGCACATCATTGCCAGAAGTAAGACAGTGGAAGTGGAATTTTTGCAGCCCCCATCTAAGCATGCTGTCTTTTGGTGGTTTCAGTGTGATTTTGGATGGATTGCTCCATACTCCTCCCGCAAGCTCCAGCCCCCCCCCCCCCCCCCCCCCCCCCCACCACCCCCCCCCCCCCCCCCCAGCCCTCCTTCCATTCCTAATTACTGCACTACTCTTGGGATGGTTATCTCAATTTGCCATCATCACTTTATATGTGTAAAGACTTTTAGTCCCGATTATACCCCTTCACCCCAATCCTGTTCTTGGCCCCATTGAATTCTCATTCTCTACCTCTGGCACATTCCACAATATGATTTTTTTGCAGGAATGTCTTGAAAGGTGTGTGTTATGACATTGATGAGATGGAACCATTTACCGTTCTTGTTTCCCTGCCAGTAGGGGTTCATATGTGCCAGCTGATGTGACCTGCCCTCCCTCCCCCCCTCCCCACACACGTGCACACACACACACACACATTTGCTTGTGCACACACTTGTAAGCATGCACACACACACTCATGCATGCAGAAGAAGGAAATATGACTGTATAATCTTAGGTCACCTTGACGCCGGATTTTCATAATGTTGTGTATATTCGAGTACATTTGCACACAAGCCTATTTGTGGTCGTCGAGGACAGTGGAGATTTCTGTTTTCACAGGCCAAGAGCTCCTGCAGAAACAGATGTCTGAAGAGGATCTTTCCTTCTTCCTTCACTCAAAGTAGCTGACATCGATCCTTGTCATTAAACCTGAAGTAGTGGAAACCTCCACCCTGGTAAGTTGGGTTGTGAGGAAAACTCGGCTGAACTTAAACAAAACATGTGAAGTGGGTACAAGTGATTGCTTGTTGTTGCGGTACATTTCATAGTATGGAAAATTCATCTGCATGTTATATTATGTGGTATGGGTAAAGGTGAGTGATTGTTGTTACACTTTTAAATTAAGGTAGTCTTTAAAATTCTGCTCGATGTTGATAACATGTGTGGAATGGGTAAAGGTGACCGGGGTTGTTATGGTAAGTTAAGTGGTGATGAATTTTTTGTTAAATGTTGATAAGATATTGTGTGGTATGGATGCAAATTCAACTGGATGTTGATAAAAAATATTAAGCTGTATGTGTGCAGGTGATTAGTTGTTGATACGCAGATAATTAAAAGTAGTGTGAGAATTTCTATTCAGTGTAAACAAAATATTATGTTGCGTTGGTGAAGGTGATTGGTCGTTGTTATGGTAACTTAAATAGTGTGAAAAAAGTAGCTGAGCATTAATACCATATGTGGTATGGATAGAGGTAAACCGAGGTAGTTATGGTGAGTTGTGTTAAAATGTAACTAAATGTAACTGTAGTTGATGAAGTACTATGTGGGACGGGCACAGATGATTGGTGGTTGGTACACTAATAGAAAAGAATAGCATGAAAATAGAACTTGATGTCCACAAAATAGTACGTGGTATTGGGAAAGGAGACTAACTGTTGTTGCACTGTTGGTGGTGGTGATGAAGATTGTTGAATATGAGGTGGGGCGTCAGAGCTGAAGAGGATTGTTTGACGAATTATCTGATGTGTCTCTCTGGTCCACACTCAGCCTCCCATACTGTGTTTTCTTCTCCACATTGTGAAAGCTCCCTTTCTCCATCTTTGTGTGATTTTGTCAGATTTTGTCTCCCTTGCCCAGCTGAGTTGGCTTCAGAGAATGACTTTGGTTTTTAATTTGTACACTGCTGAGAGTTGAACAAGAGTTCAGCCTTGATGTGATGTGGATGATCAGCTGGGCATGACATAACTCTTTTGCCTACGTCTATCACTCATCCTCCTATCTTTGATTTTTTTTTCCCACTTACTGTTTAGCTCGTGGATTTTTGTGTTTGATTATCGTCACTCAGTCTCTGAATCTCTGTCTTTCTTTGTCTCTTTTTGTCAGTTTCTTTGATCCTTGTCTCAGCCATTCATTCTCTGGCTCATTGAATATTGTGTCTTTGTCATTCATTCTGTAGGTCTTTGATTCATATTATTCACTCTTTGGCTCATCGATTCTTGTCTTTTTTTTTATTACTCATGTTTTTGGTGTTTGATTCTTTTCTACCCTTGTCACTCATTTTCTGGTTCTTTGACTTTTTTTATTTTTTTATTTTTTGCTGTCCCAACCTCTGCGCCACCTCAGAGGCAGTGCACCCACACCGCTCATTCCGATACCCCGTCCACAGCCATAGCCCGGCTGGCCACGCCGCAGCCCCGGCACCAGCAATCCACAGGGAGCAGTCAATGTCAAGTCGTCAAGAGGCAACCCACCGGAGGAGACACTGCACTGCTGCCGAGTCACTTCGGTGGTGTTCAGTGGCGCCTGTTCTGATCTAACATACGCAGGACACCACCTACTAAGCCCCCTACTGACGACAATAATTGCTTAGTCGCGGAGCCAGCATGAGTGAGCTCTCCCTCCGGAGGGCGCCACCACGTCCGTCCAACGACAGCCCCATGGACTCGCTGATACCGGTGACCCCGACGGAAGCAAACCAAGGCCACAGATGTGGAGAGGACATCGAAATTGAGGTCACCATGAGAGCAGGGCATGAAGGGCCACAGAACTTGAGACTTTTTATTTTTTAATGCTGATCAATGGGAATGAGGATGATTAAGATGATGCTACGGATTTCCATTTCGGTCTGAGACTACATGACAGGGCTATACTCTACGCTTCCTTTCATAATATATCCTGGCGTCAACCAGGCCCGAGAGATACAGGCACCTGCAGTGTTGGTCAGGAAATTTGAGCAACACTCTCAGAAACGCATCCATTAAGTGGATGAAACTCGACTGTGTGGCCCAGTCTTCCCAACTGAGTCCGCAGCAAACTCAACTCTGGGTAGGAGCCGGTCGGGGCAGAAAAAACCCACATCACTCTGATGGGATTCGAACCCACGACCTCCCAGCCGGGAGTCCGCGACGCTAACCACTTCGCCACGGCGGCTGGTGGTTCTTTGACTCTTGTCTCCCCTTGCCTGTCACTCACTGTCTAGCTCTGTGATTCTTGTCTCTCTTTCCTTGTTACTGGTATGCTCGCTGTGTTCTAGACCCTGTTTCTGTTACATTCTTTTCATCTTTTCCTTCCTCTTCTGTCCATCAGTATATTATCGCCAATCTTTTCCTCTGGATCTTAACAAACATACCCATTAAATCATATACAGTTTCAGTTTACAATAAAATGTTTTTCCGTGTGTCTGACTCATTTGGAACCATTGATTAGTTGAATGAAGACAGGAGCAAGCAAACAACTCTTAGGTGTGTTGGTTTCAGCGGGCATGACGGTGCAACACAGCAAGCAGCCCACCAATGGAGTCACTTACGTGCGACTGGTGGCTGGCCTCCCTGAACTACCGAAACCCCTGCTCTCCCTAGTGCCCCTCTTCTGCGACGTCGTCACAAGGTAAGGTCATCACCTGCGCTGTGTACATGCACAACAGTAAGATGACAGGATTCCCAATGTTATACATTAGTGCTTAACACACTCTGTGAAATTGATACAAATGCAGTGAATTGCTGAAGAGGAATAGACCAGTGTAATGAACCCTAAGAGAGGAAGCAGGCCAGTGTGATAAAATTCTCTCCTGATGTGCATGACAGCATGCTGAAATATGTATCAGTATAAACTCTCAAATGAAAAAACTTCAGTGCAGATCTTTTTTCAACAAGCGTGCATAGCTGCAGACAGCCATGGTGTCAGGAAGGCAAATGTGCCGTGTGGATGGGGAACTCTGATCTCATTCTTGTTAGAGTTTCACAGAAGGCGCAGCATAGGCACCTTCAGCTCACATGGCATGATTCTGCCAGCATAAACATTTGAGTTTATGGCCTTATCCATTGAAATTAGTGGCAGCAAACATGGATACAATTTGGCAAAAAATTTAGATGAGGAGCTCTGAGATGAATCAACAATTTGATACTTTTTAAATTTGTGGGCAAGTTTAGAAGCCTGGAGGGTGTCATCAAGAACTGAAAAGGATCTAAGCAAAAGCAACAGGCATGTATTCTAGTGATAAACAAGAGCTGCCATGTTTCTTTTCTTCACAAAGAAAGGTGAATTACCCTGTTTGTGTGTAACTGTTTATGTGTGATTGTGCTTGTATGTATCACATGTATATGTGTGTGTATGTGTGCGCGTGCTTGTATGTTAATCAGCATGCATGTACATGGCTGTGTTTATGTGCAGGATGTGGGCGCACATGCTTGTGTGTGTGTGTCTGTGTACAGTGTGGGAGTATTACTATATGATCTGTGTGACCATGGACATCGTGTGTGTTGGTGTGTAGCATAGGGGCGGGGGGTAAGGACTACCGGTGGATGTCTCAGCAGCAGGAGCTGTACACTGGGGGCATGTCCGCTGCCACACACGTCAACAGTCACCACACCCAGCAAAACTGTCTGCAACAGGTAAGGCAGGGTGCACATCATGTCTGGTAGGGAAAATGAAGAATGCTTCATGGATATACATCTACTCGTGCATGAACACGCATAATGAATCTTTTTTTTTCTTTTTTTTTTCCGTGATGATGTTAACTGCCATCCTCTTAAGTCGTGTTATCTGATCCCACACAGTGTGTATGGATTTAAGATAATTAGAATGTTGCGTAACCACTCAGAACAGATTGCAGATCCTCTGACTTATGGACAAAATGAGGCTAAAGGGGAAGAAGGTAATATGAGGAACCCCCCAAAATTTGAAATTTAATTCTCAAGTCAGAATGTATGTAAAACACTTTTAGCAAGCACTATGAGTCAAAGGAGTGTAGAGTGAAGCTGACTTTCAACATGAAGACTCAAAACAAAGCAGACGGAAGCTGAAACATGTATATATGTTGATGGTCCATCTTGCTTTCTGGATTGTTTTCAAATATGTGTAAAAACGTGACATTTTTTATCTGTCTTTTGTGTAAATGTTTCTATGTATGTACAAACCAGAAATTTTCTTTCTCTTGTCATTTGTGCGAGGTAGGTGTGCTGTTGGAGTAAGCAATGTTTGAAATAAACAAAAGAAAAAATAAGGCCAAAGGGATACAGTGGCATTGGAGGTATGAGTACACATTTATTGCTTGCCACAAATTCATAGTGATTTTAAGAAAGTCCTTTAAAAAATATTAGGTTTTTACATTTTTTCGATGCTGAAAATCAACATGATTATGATTGTAATTTTTTTTTGCTGGTGATCCATTTAGAAATGACAGCATCTTAAATGATTTTGGTAGATGTAAGAGGCACAGAGGGGTGATATGGGAAAGGGAGAGGGAGTGCAGTTATACCTGTATTTTGAAGAAAAATGGACATCATTGGGAAGTGTTTTCCATCCTTCGTATGTGTGCTGATTGTTGTGATTGAAAAATAGTATGTGTAAATCCCTGTCACATGGTCTGTTCCCTGGTGAGTTGATTTTAACGTGGTGACAGCCCTGATGTGGCCCTTTGCGGTCGGCTGGGCTATAAGCAACATTATCTTATCTTATGGTCTGTTCCTGACATGAAAGTACAGCAGAGTTTGTTTGCAGTCTTTTGTTTTATTACTTATCATGTCATTACAGACTGTATTCTGATATTTGAGTCTCCCCCAAAACCTCAGAGAAGTTGAACATTATTTAAACCAAAAGCTTCAACAGCAGAATTACGTTCTGCATCAACTACCACCACCTTACCAACAGTACCAACACATGTTCCTCCTCCCTTCTTCCTCTCTAACGCCTGCTCCCTCCACCTCTCTCAGTCTTTCACTTCAGTCCTCTTACACTTGTGTGTGAGTGGTGAAACAAATGAACAGACGGAAATTAAAATTATCATTTTTGAGAAGAAGCTTGGAGAAGATAGGTAATTGAATGTTTGGATGGACACTTTGGTTCACATTCTGACGCTAAACAATCACATTTTGTTTGTCCACAGGGGTTGGTCTTTTCTTCACATTGCCTAGAACGCAACCTGGGCAAAATGTTGGAGCTGTGGACACTCATATTTAGCAGGTAAGCCATCTCTCATACAGTGGGCAAAGAATGTCGTGCAGGAGTGGGACAGGTCTTCTCCTGGTCGTTCAGGTCGAACAGTGAACTGAGACTCTATGTGCGACATTCATTTGGTGCGTATAAAAGAACTTTTGGCAAGAATGGTCATCCTTTTTTGAGGTTCTGTTGAAAAGTCAATTTTAACAGCTTAGCAAATACAAGCATCCTGACATGCAGAATTATGACTGAGGAGAGCAATCTAAATTTGACTCATTTTTGTGATGAGAAAGGTTTTGGAGCATAGTGGACAAAGAAAGCATTTTTTGTTTGTTTGTTTGTCTGCTTTTCTTTTGCTGTCTCATCTTCTGTGCCGTGACACCTCAGTGGCATTACCCCTGTGCCGCTCACTCTGGCTCCCTGTCTAGGCCCAGCTTCAGCAATCCTCAGGGAGCAGTCAGTTTCAAGTTGTCATGAGGCAACCCACCAGAGCAGACTCTGTGTTACTGCCAAGCCACTTCAATGGTATTCAGTGAGCCCTGTTCTGATCCAGAACACACAGGAGGCCACCTACTAAGCCCACCTACTGATGGCAATAATTGCTTAGTCGCAGAGCCAGCATGAGTGGCCGTCTTCTCTGAAGGGTACCATCTTATCCGTCCAGTCTCCCCACACTTATCAGTACTGGCGACCTCAACTCAAACCCACCAGGGGCACAGATGTGGAGAGAAAATCAAGACTGAGGTTTCTATGAAGGCAGGACATGAAGGGACATAGGATTTTCAACTTTGTTATTTATTCTGATTGATGAGGATAATGAAGATGATGGTATGGGGTTCCATTCTAGTCTAAGACTGCATGACAGGGCTGTACTCGGTGCTTACTTTCACAGTACATATCATGATCTGAAAGATATAGACACCTGCAGAGTTGCTCAGAAAATGTGGGCAATACTCTCAGAGATGCATCTATTGAGTAGATGAAACTCATCTATGTGGTCTCAGTCTTACTGCTTGTAAACTCAGCTCTGGTAGGGCCAGTTATGACAGAACAATTCCACAAATAAATGGCTTTGATGGGAATCAAACCCATGACCTCCAGCCTGGAATCCATGTCGCTAACCAGTGCTCCAAGGCAGCTGGTGAGAAAGCTTGATTTTTTAACAAATCTTAAATAAATGTTAGCGAACCGCCCAGAGAACGTGGACAAACGAGTCACAAGACAAAACACAACGCGTTTCGACCTCTTAGGTCTTCGTCAGGTGATATATAAACGAATAAAACAACGAAAATTCACTTAGCTTTGATCGCTTCAGATCGCTTAGGGTTCAGCGCAAGTTTCTTCCTTGCGCTGAACGCTAAGCGATCTGAAGCGATCAAAGCTAAGTGAATTTTCGTTGTTTTATTCGTTTATATATCACCTGACGAAGACCTAAGAGGTCGAAACGCGTTGTGTTTTGTCTTGTGACTCGTTTGTCCACGTTCTCTGGGCGGTTCGCTAACATTTATTTAAGATTTGTTTAGATTTCCGCCTGCAGTCGTCTCGCTTTGCAACTAGATCTATTTTGATTTTTTAGTTTACTGTGGGCTTACCTCTAGTGAAACGATGTCAAGTTGTTTGGGTAACATGCAAGCAGATAAGAACTGTCTACAGATGCTATTGTTATGTGACACAGATGCCACTTGCGTGTTGGCATGTACAGTCACAAGGGACTGTGTTTTACCTCGTTGCGTTCATTGTCAGACCTGCATTTTTCTGTTCTATGACGCGTGGGTGAAACTTCTGTCTGAGGATGGAATCCGTTTCATGAAATTATTCGAGACGGAATTTTCCATTTTTCGTAAATCTGCAGGAAAAAAAAAGAAGTTTTTCAAAACAGTCTCTAAAATTGCGCAAATTACATATTGAGTGCGTCTTACCATAAAACGGAAGTGCCGAATCGTAAGTACTCTTTATTTAGGGAACAAAGTTAAAGCACCAGTTGCCGAAATCTAGATTTCGAGTTTGGAGTTCGTTGGAAACCGTGAGAATGTCCTATCTTAAAGAAAGTGATTCAGTTGAGGAGATCGATGCTGGCATCACTAATAAGTGGCGATGGGCTTGGCCTAACGAAATAGATGATGAAAAACGACAACATCATGTTTGGTGTTTGAAAACGAACAAACCTGGTGTAGCGTTTTGCCGTGTGTGCAACTCGGACCTCAAGTATGGATCCAATGGAAAATCTCGGCTAGCAAAGCACGCCAGAAGTCCGGACCATATTAAAAGCATGAAGGTAAGAATTTCAGTCAAATCTTTTCAGCAGCCCTCCATGCCCCCCCCCCCCCCGCACTTCCACCCTAGTGACACACACACATGCACGCACACACATGCAAAGATGAATGTAAGGCACAGAGAGAGAGAGACATAATAGTATGAAAAAAATATTTAAAGAAAGAAAAAAAACAGAAAAGAAAAATAAATATGAGGGTTAGTTTTCTGGAAAAAGGCTGGGAAAACTACTAAAGGTTCTGTTTCTTCTGTGTAATAAAATGGGTTAGTTTTGGAAGTACAGTGGAAACTATTAAGACCTTAGAAAATGCACAGATTTGTGATCTTGATACCCGTACTGCCCATCTATGTCCAAGGCACCAACCAAGCAGGTTTTTTTGGGGTAAGTTTTTTTTATTTTTTTTATTTAAAAAAAATTTAAAATGATGACTTTTGTTCACATATAAACAATAAATGTGTGTTTCAAACAAGGCTTCAGTTCCAAATTTCCTTTCACCAGAGGCCACGAAAACTGTGAATTTGGGGTCCCCTGGACCCCAACCTTTCAGTTTTTCAATTTATTTCCAGTTTCACCCATGATGATGACATAAGTCTGTCTACTCTATGGAAACTTATGTTTTTCAGGCTATCTCTGTGATCCCAAACAGACTGTCTGAAACCAGGTTCTGATGAATATCTCACTGCTACTATAAACACTTATTACTGGTGCTGCAACAAGCGACCTACCATCACCAACTACGGCAGCCCTGTCTAATACAGGGTTGCACCCTGTACAGACAATATTCCTTCCTTCCAAGTACCATCAGGGACTGGAGTAAACTGCCAGAAACAAATGTAGCAACAGACTTCCTTGTCTCTATTAAGTCAAGAAGTCTTGTAATGTCAGATGAAGTATAGAGGATAGCTGTTTTATTTCCAAACGGAAATTTAGTTCTGGGCCTGGTTTTATGTTGAGACATGGTGAGATTGACTATAAACATGGAACGGAAAGCCGGATAGTCATAGCCTGCCGATTAAACTCACGAACATAGGCTGCACATTTTTTTTTAGGCCTTTCACAGCCATAGGTCTATTTTTTCCTTCCACAATTCTACCTTGTCATAATGCTTTCATTGACTATGAGAGTCAAGTTTCTGGGTTGAGAATCATGTTGACAGGTTGACCTCTTATGTTCACAGCCCAGACTTCAGTGACCAGGATCGACTGACCACACTGATCCGTCAGCGCGCCAGTGAACTGGCAGCCAGCATACCCCAGGCGGGCCACAGCTATGCCATGGCCAACGCTGCCTCCTCCCTTACACCAGCTGCTGCCCTCAATGAGCTGTTTGGAGGGATGACTCAGGTAGTATGTTTGTAGGTTAACCTAGGCAGTGTGCTGTTTGTATATGACTCAGGTAGTATGTGTGTAGGTTGACCTAGGCAGTGTGCTGTTTGTATCCTCCCTCAGTCCAGCTGTCACCCTCAATGAGCTGTTTGGAGGGATGACTCAGGTAGTATGTTTGTAGGTTAACCTAGGCAGTGCACTGTTTGTAGTACGACCCAAGTAGCAGGCTGTTTGGAGGGATGATCCAGGTAGTGTACTGTTTTTAGGGTGACTTGGCTAACATGCTGATCATAGAATGACTCAGGTAGTGGACAGTTTGTAGGATGACCCAGTACCCAGGTAGTGTACAGTTTGTAGGATGACCCAGGTAGTGTACAGTTTGTAGGATGACCCAGGTAGTATGCTGTTTGTAGGATGACCCAGGTAATGTACGGTATGTAGGATGACCCAGGTAGTGTACAGTTTGTAGGATGACCCAGGTAGTATGCTGTTTATAGGATTACGCAGGTAGTGTACAGTTTGTAGGATGACCCAGGTAGTGTACAGTTTGTAGGATGACCCAGGTAGTGTACAGTTTGTAGGATGACCCAGGTAGTGTGCAGTTTGTAGGATGACCCAGGTAATTTACAGTTTGTAGGATGACCCAGGTAGTATGCTGTTTGTAGGATGACCCAGGTAGTATGCTGTTTGTAGGATGACCCAGGTAGTGTGCAGTTTGTAGGATGACCCAGGTAGTGTGCTGTTTGTAGGATGACCCAGGTAGTATGCTGTTTGTAGGATGACCCAGGTAGTATGCTGTTTGTAGGATGATCCAGGTAGTGTACAGTTTGTAGGATGACCCAGGTAGTGTACAGTTTGTAGGATGACCCAGGTAGTGTACAGTTTGTAGGATGACCCAGGTAGTGTGCAGTTTGTAGGATGACCCAGGTAGTGTACAGTTTGTAGCATGACCCAGGTAGTGTGCAGTTTGTAGGATGACCCAGGTAGTATGCTGTTTGTAGGATGACCCAGGTAGTATGCTGTTTGTAGGATGACCCAGGTAGTGTACAGTTTGTAGGATGACCCAGGTAGTATGCTGTTTGTAGGATGACCCAGGTAGTGTACAGTTTGTAGGATGACCCAGGTAGTGTACAGTTTGTAGGATGACCCAGGTAGTGTGCAGTTTGTAGGATGACCCAGGTAGTGTACAGTTTGTAGGATGAGCCAGGTAGTATGCTGTTTGTAGGATGACCCAGGTAGTGTACAGTTTGTAGGATGACCCAGTAGTGTGCAGTTTGTAGGATGACCCAGGTAGTGTACAGTTTGTAGGATGACCCAGGTAGTGTACAGTTTGTAGGATGACCCAGGTAGTGTACAGTTTGTAGGATGACCCAGGTAATGTACAGTTTGTAGGATGACCCAGGTAGTGTACAGTTTGTAGGATGACCCAGGTAGTGTGCAGTTTGTAGGATGACCCAGGTAGTGTGCAGTTTGTAGGATGACCCAGGTAGTGTACAGTTTGTAGTATGACCCAGGTAATGTACAGTTTGTAGGATGACGCAGGTAGTGTGTTTGTGGAGATGACCCAGGTAGTGTGTTTGTTGAGATGACCCAGCCACTGTGTTTGTAATGATAACGCAGGCAGTGTGCAGTTTGTAGGATGATCCAGGCTGTTGTATGTTTTTGTAGGGATTAGCCAGGAAATGTACTGTGAAATGTAAGATGATTCAGGTAGTAGGTTGTTGTAGGGATGACCCAGGTAGTGTACTGTTTGAAGGTTGATTCAGGTAGTGTGTTGTTAAAGGGATGACCCACATAGAGTACTGTTTAGATGGATAGCCCATTTAGCATGCTGATTGGAGGAATGACCCAGGTTGTGTGTGGTTTGGAGGGATTGTTAAGGTAATGTGCTGTTTGTAGGGATGACTTGGATAGTGTCCGTATCACAGTATGTAGGATGATGCAGGGTGTGCACAGTTTGGAGGGCTGATCAAGATAATGTGCTATGTTTTGGATGACCCAAGTTGTGCATTGTTTGGAGGGATGACTCGGTAGTGTGTATATGTATGATGACCCACCTTGTGTTCAGTTTTAAGGGATATACTAGGCAGTATCTGTTTGTAGGATGACCCAGCTGGTATACTGGTTGTAGGCACACACACACGCATGCACGCACGCACGCATGCATGCATGCATGCACGCTCACACACACACACACACACACCAATAAATTGAAAATCAATGGCACACATACACATCAAATAGAAACTCACTGGCTCTGTATCATTATATATTTGTGGACTTTCTTCTCTCTTGGCTTTTCAGGTGTCACTGATGAAGAAGATTGCGGAGACATCAGACCTGAGTGAAGTGGTTCAGCAGTTGCAGCAGATTGCTTCCCACGTTCTCAACAAAAACAACTTGAGGTAATTGCTGTTTCTGTTACCCCATGGTAGTTTATACAGCGAGGTTGGCTGTGAAACATCAGGATTCTGTTTTTAATCTGCTGACACAGTATGTTATGAATTATCAAATTATTTAGTTCATGAGTGTTCCAGAGGTGGGATAAAAGTGCTCACTTCATGTAAGCAGGTGTGTGTAAAGGGTCACAGTTTCAATCTGTCTTGAATGCAGTGCTTGATGTTAGAGATCACATGTGTTCAGGGTGTCTGTGAACGCCACACCAGAGGCCATGTCGGAGGCCCTGAAGGAAGTGGAGTCCTTCATCCGTGGCCTGCCTGGTCAGCCAGAGGGAAAACCAGTGTTCAGAGAGGTATGTCATGTCTGTAGGTGCTGATGCCTGGTCGTCTTGGTCTGTTTTCGTCCAGATTAGACAGTTCATGATTGTGTTTCTGGTTTTGTCATATGAAAGTAGGGTTTTTTTGTTGTTGTTTTTTTCATATATCTGGCTGTTCTTTTTTATTTCTATTTGTCTATCTTAACCTTGGGATGGAAATGTTGAGAGACAGTGGGATCTGTGATTAATGTAACTAACCTTGGAAAGGATAAGACAGTTTATTGACAGATGACAACAGCAGATGTTTTAAGCTTCACTCTTTTTTGTTTGTTTGTTAGTTTTCTTTTTTCTGCCTTTTTTGAGTAGTTTTGTGTATGTTTTCATCAAGTGGGTTCACCCAGCTTTTTCTTCACTACCGTTTTGCCAGCTTTGGATGATTCTGTATGGTTCCCAGATTATCAAGTGTATCTTCCACAAGTCATGACTTCCATCATGTTAAGAAGTAAATGAATAAATTGTCAAGTGCCTCTTCCTCAAGTATTCCTTCGATCATGACTTCTTTTATGTTAACAAGTCAATAGATACTTGATAGCAAAGATCATGTGGACATTTACTTTGTTTCTCTTTGATCGATTTTTTTTAACATGGAATTCCTCTCTTTCCCTCCTCCCATCTTTCTTGCACTCTTATCCTACCTCGCACTTACCCAGTGACTGAACACAAATACACACACCTCCCCCAGCTCTTCCTCACTAAGTGGCATACCTACCGCTTCCCTTCCCCTCTGCGTAAACACCGTTCTTTCATAACTTGCTGCCAGTGGTCTGTTGAGGCTGATCAGTGCTTGGTGTTGCAGGGCAAAGCAGTGGAAGGGTCACCAGAGTGCACGCAATTTGAACTGCCCTTCTCTGTGAACTACATAGGTCACAGTGTGCCCACGGTGCCCTATACCCACCCGGACAGACCTGTGTGAGTGGTCTGCATGGACTGACTGTGTGTGCTTGTATTAGCACTGTTCTGTGTTGCGGTGGTTTGTATTGATTCCTGTCTGTGGGAGTTGTCTGTATTGATGTCTGTCTGTGGGAGTTGTCTGTATTGTTGTCTGTCTGAGCGGGTTGTCTGTATTGATGTCTGTCTGTGGGAGTTGTCTGTATTGATGTCTGTCTTCTGTGGGAGTTGTCTGTATTGATGTCTGTCTGTGGGAGTTGTCTGTATTGATGTCTGTCTGTGGGAGTTGTCTGTATTGATGTCTGTCTGAGCGAGTTGTCTGTATTGATGTCTGTCTGAGCGGGTTGTCTGTATTGGTGTCTCACTTTATATTTGTGTGTGTGTGTGCGTGCGTGCGTGCATGCATGGGTGCATGAGAGAGTGAGGGAGAGTTGTCTGTACTGATGTTTTTGACTTGTGCATTGATGCCTGTATATGAGTTGTCCGGAATGATTCTCGTTTGTGTGAGTTGTTACAGTTGATACTTATTTGTAAGTTTCCCGGCTGTCAGTCTCCGATGCCATTCGATATCTGCATTGTTTACTGAACTGGAATATCGTCAGGGTGTGGTTGGCCTGATGGGCAAAACATTGTTCTTTGGACCCAAGGGTCCTGAGTCTGAAGAAGGGTTAGAGAAGATTTTCTCTTCAGAGTCAACATCTCTGCAAACTGCAGCCCCCTCCAAGTCCCTGGTATGACTTAGGAGAATTTAACCTGAAGTCCATTATGGGAAGGCATGCATTTGAAAAGAAAAAAAAAGAGAGAGACTCTCATGCACGTTTGATCACATTCTCAATTTTTTATCGAATATAAGGCCATCAGATGCTGGTGAGGTGGTAACACACACACATACTTGGGAAAAACAGGAAAAGAAAGAAAACATGCACACTGGTGTCATATTTGGGCATCATCCCCAAAGCAAAGATGTGGCTAGCTCAATCATGGATTAAAAACAGTTTAAGGTTAAAAAAAATTTCTCTGATAGTGAATCCAAGAATACTCATTTAGAAACATGGGAGGGAAAAAAATTTCACAGTTATCCTGATGATGAATGCTGAATTTTCTTCAAGCAACAGGAGAGACCAGGGGTGGGGAGGATTGGTGGGGGGTGGGGGGGGGGGGGGGGGTGGCAGGAGAATTTGTAAGATTTTTTTTTTCCTTTTTTGTTTCTTCCCTGAGTATGTGTGTGTATCGCCTTACCAGCATCTGATGGCCTTATCTTCTATCGTTCTTCATTTTTGTTGTCCTGAGTGTTGTGTCTCTTGCCTGAAGAAGACTTAAAAATTTGAAACGTGTCGTGTTTTGTCTTGTGATTCATTTGTTCATGTTTGGTGGATACAGTTCTTAAATTTTTAAGAACACTGTTATCAAGCTGCTCTAACATTGGTATTGAAGATATAGTCCTCCAGAACCTGCATGTCAGTAATGTCACAATTGTCACTGATAAGTAAGTGTGCTTGGGAAAAAATGCTTCTTTTTTTTTAACCAAATCATTCTGATTAATTAGAAAAAAATAAGGCATTTCTCTTTCAAAGTCTCGGCTCCCCAGTTCTCTCCTGTTGCTTGGAGAAAATTCAGCATTCATCATCAGGACTGGTTCTAGAAAATGTTGAATTCATTTTATGAATTATTTCAAATGTTTGAAGAAAATGCTATTATATTGCATGTATATCATGAACCGTTTATCACTCAACTGTGATACATTGCTGTGTGATAAGGGGAAAACTTTGGTTGTATCGTTTTATTCTTTATGTACAGATTGACGGTTCTTAGCACATTGCTGTCCAGGATGTTTCTTCATAGAGAAATCAGGTACAACTTTTCTCCTGTGTTTAGTGCATTGAATATGAAGTGCTTTTGTAGAGCTATCGCATGCGTATTTGTAAGCTTGAGAGATTATGTTTCCAGGTTGTGGAAAATAATTATCTTTTTTTTTCATCATGGAGAATTTTCCACTGTTTTCCCTACCATGAAGTAGTATGGAAATGAATAGCTGACATTGTCTTATTATGTGTGATTTTTAAAAAAGTAATAATCTTGCCATGTGAGGACATTGCAATGTAGTTGTCACTGTCTTTTTATGGTTCAGGTGCATGCTACAGAACATAATCATCTTTTTATTTCCATGAAAGAAAACATAGATGAAACGTCTATTGTGTGATCTTTTTACCATGGAGTTGCTTGCAACTGACTAATAATCTTATTACCATGAAAGGGCATCTTGACAAGAACTTTGATATGAAGGTACTCACAAGGAGAAAATTATTGTTCTGTCATCATGTAGGAATATGTGACCTTCCACCACAAAACCAGTCTTAACTCGATTTTTGAAAGTTCTGAGATATACACATATTTAAAATCTACAGATTTTTCTGATTAATTTGATATAAACATGAACGCAATAGGCAACAAATAAGAAAGTTATGGTGTTGTTGTTGTTGTTGTCGTACCCTGGCTAAAAGACTCCAGGGATCATCCGAACAGCCGAAGCATTTGAACACTATGGCACAAATGCATCAGCTGGGATGAGAACATTACGTGTGTGACCGTTTTTGATTACCCCGCCACATGGGCAGCCACACTCTGACTTCGGGGATTTGGGAGACTGATAATGTTATGCTAGGAGCTTGTCACGACTGAAGACAATCCCCACATAACTATGCAGAGCATAACAACATTTTGATGTAGCCTTGGTGTTCTGGCCTATGTCAATTGGTCTGACACAGCCTTAAGCCAAGGCGTAGAAAGTTATGGTCATTTGAAGTGGGTTACTGTGCCAACGGCCATTTTGAGAAAACGGCTTGTAAAGTTTTTGCTATCATCTCCAGCATATTTTCCTTAGCAACGGCATCTTACTTTTTACCATACTTATTTTTAGATGACACACAGAGAAACCGGGAGAGCATCACACACGCTTTCGAACGGTATATAACACGATGGGGTTCTGTAAGGGTTGCGTTAAGTTTTAGGCAAGTGAAAATGGTCATTCTGCGTTATAAGAAGTTCATTTTGATTCGAGGTTAGGCTTTTAAATCTCAATTTTAACTAATGTATTGGTTGTTTTGGAGAAATGGATAGTGCCACATGAAAGTTTAGGGTGTAAGGAACACATTTCTTCAAAAAAGTCAAAATGCCCCAGGTAGACCCTCACCAGCTATTTTCAGCTGTAACCGTGAAGTAGGCCACGCGAGTTAAGACTGGTTTCGTGGTAGCAGGTCACATATGTTCATTGTGAAACATCCTCATCATTTTACTGTGGAGATGATCAGTCATAATAGAAATAATAACAATCATGAAAAAAAAAAACCTCTCTGGAGAAGGCAACTTATTAAAAATTAATATTATGTTATCACCTTGAAGGAAAAGTCACAGAAATTTACTGTATTACAAGGAGGCTTGGAGTAAAAGAAATCTGTCATTATCTGATCTGTGTCATGTTGCCCAGTAATAGAAAAGTAAAGACATATTACCATGGAGGAGCTGTCATGAAAACTTGTCATTATTTCTGTTGAAGTGCTCAGTTTGGCAAACGTACCATTTATACCAAGAGCAGGAAGAAACTATACAATGAGATGACCAAACAGAGGCCTTTAAAAAAGCTCTTTCTCCCCCCCCCACCTTATCCTTGATGGTATACTCACACATGCGCTTTAGGCTAAGAAACTATAATGGGGTGGCACAGGGGCTTTAAGGGTGGGGGGTTCGGTGCGTCGGGGGGGGGGGGGGGGGGTGGGGGGGGGGGGGGGGGGGGGGGGGGGGGGGGGGGGGGGGGGGGGGGGGGGGGGGGGGGGGGGGGGGGGGGTTAAGGGAGGACTGTGTTGGTGGTGGTCTGTGCTTGTAAGACCAGAACAGGTATCATATATTGACACCACTGAAGTGATTTGGGGGCAATGCAGTGTGTCCTCTGTTGGGGTGTCCTACATGGACCTGATATTGATTGTTGCAAAATGAAACCGATAGGATGAATGCATGGTTGGTTGTGTATTGAGAAATCAGAATGAGCAGTTGGAGAATAATGTTATTGAGAGGCACAAAAATCAAAACGGATTAAAGATATAAACTATGTGCCTTGGAGTGACAAGATGTCACTGTCATATTACCAAAAACAAGTCTGTACACAAGTAATGAAGAACCCTTGTCTTGTTTCAGTAACTTTGAACTATTGTCTTATTACCAGGAGAAAGGAGGAGCTTATGGCAGTGGAGCAAGTACTGGAGATGGTGTCTTCACATTCTTCTCCTACAGGTATGATTGGATATGTTTGCTCTTATTTTGCACCATTCTTTCTGTGATTCTTTTCGATAGATTGTTGTGAGTTCAGGTGATGTGATTCAGGTCAGTCTCATGCTGGACTAGTTTGTGTGTGATTGTGTGTGAGTGAGTGTGTGTGTGTGTGTGTGTGTGTGTGTGTGTGTGTGTGTGTGTGTGTGTGTGTGTGTGTGTGTGTGTGTGTGAGAGAGAGAGAGAGAGAGAGAGAGAGAGAGAGAGAGAGAGAGAGAGAGAGAGAGAAAGAGAGTGTGTGTGTGTATATGAGTGAGTATGTATGTGTTGTGTTAGGGCAGGCAGATCTGAAGAGATAAAACAAACATTTCCTAAACTGTTTTTTTTTTTCCTTTTTCCTTGACTTTTTTGTTCTGTATCACAGATCGATTTAGCTTCTAGAGTACAATGCTGTCATCATGATTCACATCAATTTTTATTGGTTAATCAATCTGGAAATGATCACAATGCTGAATGCTTCCTTTTCCTATCCTCTCTTGCCTCTCGCCTCTCCCTCTCCCTCCCTCCCTCTCTCTCTTTCTCTTTCTCTTTGTTTTCTTTGGGGTTTTTTGTTGCACTGGTCAAATGCAGTACTACTGCTGCTCTCTCTCTTTCTGTCTCTTTCTCTCTCCTTCTCGCACTCTGTCTGTCTTGTGGAGTTAATCAAAAGCAATGTTATTTATTTATCTTGTTATTGTTTGACATTGTCTTTTATTTGTTCTTGCACAGAGGCTAACTTTACCAAACAATGTATTATGTAAACACATTGGTCAGCTGTAACCTCTGGCATGCTGCCACTGTTGCTTACTATCTGAACAATCCATGATAAAGCTGATGAATGCAACAACAAGAAGCCCAGCAGGAGCCATGTCAGTAGAGATGCACAGTGAAGCTGAAGGATTTGTGTTGCGTCCAGTGACAGGCTGTGTGATGGATGGGTGGTGTGTGTGGCAACAGGGACCCTCACAGCACGCAGACCCTGAAGGCCTTTGAGGACAGCGTGCAGTGGGCAGTCGGTGGGCAGTTCACCAACCAGGAGCTGGACCTGGCCAAAATCAGCGTCTTCCAGGCGGTGAGTGTGTGTGTGTGTGTGTCTGTCTGTCTGTGTGTGCTGTTGTGTCTGTGTGTTTAAGTGTGTGTGTGTGTGTGTGTGCCTGTGTGTGCCTGTGTGTGTGTGTGTGTGTGTGTGTGTGTGTGTGTGTGTGTGGTGTGCATGTGTTTACATGTATATGTATGTAGGGGCAGGAGGAAGGCATGGTATGGGGAGGGTGAGACAGTGGTATTTTCCAATCAGAACTGGACCAGAGCTAGAAAAAGTGTTCCGAGGGATAGGAGATAAGACTGTTTTCTAATCAGGGAATGACCTTGGCCAGAATCAGTATCTTTCATGCTGTGCGTATTGAGGGGAACAGAGAAGTGGGGTAACCTGGAGTAGCTGTTTTCTGACCAGTTCAGTGTTTTTCAGGCTTTGGGGTGTTTCTGTGGGTGTGTCTGTTTGTGGATGTGTTTGTGCGCATATGCTAAAGGGAGGAACGGAAGAGAGAGAAAGATATCCAGAGAAAGCCAGAGAACAGCATCAAAGAATGGTTCTTCCAATATTAACAAATCAAGGAAAACACACGGCAAGAATAAGAAATGTTATACTCTGACGAGTTTCCTTGTATGTAGTGGCTACGATATGAACTTCTACTTTTATTAATGATCTGAAATATTGATTGTAATAGCTGCAAATTCAAAACTGCGTCAAAATTATTGATGTTTTGTTTGGTGGGGAAAAAAAGAGAGAGTGTTAACAATTTTATTTTGTGCCTCATCAGTTCTTTAAACACAAAAGTTTTAATCTTGCCTTTAGTTTATGTTCAGTCATTCTGCATATGTGTGTGGTGTGTGTGTGTGTGTGTGTGGTGTGTGTGTGTGTGTGTGTGTGTGTGTAAGCAGATTGACAAGCCAGTGACCCCAGGCAATCAGGGTATGCAGCAGTTTTTTGCTGATGTGAGCGATGAACTGAGGCAAGCCTACAGGGACCTTCTGTTTGCCGTCACACGGGACCATATCATCAGAGTAGCACAAACGTAAGAATCATGTGGCTTAATGTTTTCCATCATTGACCAATGTATGGTTATTTATGTGTGTGTGTGTGTGTATGTTTGTGTGTGTATTCATACATGAGTGGACATCTGCTGTTGTGCATTATTTAGGTCTTTGTGTGTGTGTGTGTGTGTGTGTGTGTGTGTGTGTGTGTGTGTGTGTGTACATTTCTGCTTGTGTGGGTGTGCATGGTTGTCATTGTGAGTGTGTGTGTGTGTGTGTGTGTGTGTGTGTGTGTGCGCGCACATATGCATACATTTGTGTATGCCTGCCTGATTGCATGCATGTACTTGTGCATGTGTGTGTGTATGTGTGTGTGTTTTTGAATACATGTGTATGCACATTTTGCTCCCCTTTAATATGTTTGGAAGTGGCTAGAGCCACATACCATGGAATAACATAATAAATCATATTGAAAAACAGTTTCATGGTCTTCTTTTGCAGAAACAACAAACAGCTTAACAGGATTAATGTAGAGTGGTGTTACTGTTGTAAAAGTGCGCGGTGACAGTTAATACCTGACAGGAATACTTGTTGTTTCTCCAGGTACCTCGCAGATAAGAGCCGACCACAAGGAACCTGTTGCCTTGGTCCAGCCAACCCCAAATTTCAGGAGGACAGCCAGTGGTCAGTCATCAGGGAACAGTGAACGCTTGTCTTCAGCTGAAGTCATTTTTCATTTAACAACAACAAAAGGAATCGGAAACAACTACCAAATAGAAAACGGTTTCTGCTTTTCATCATTTAACAACAACAAAAGGAATCGGAAACAACTACCAAATAGAAAACGGTTTCTGCTTTTCATCAACTTCAGCAGTGACCATATAAGACAATGAAGTAGTTGCAGTTTTCATGCCCAGTGAACTCCCTTTTCTGGTGTTAATAAGCTTTATTTTGGTTAGTCAGCTTTGACCACTGACTCTGTGCTATATTTTGCCACCTGCCAGGAATGTGAAACCATCTTGAAGATTTGACAGAGTACAAACAATTTTGAAATTGAAGAACCCTGGCTGTGGTAAGCTCCCCCCCCCCCCCCCCCCCCCCCCCACCCCACCCCACCAGATCTTCTTGCATCCCTAAGACGAGACTATACAGGCAAGCTTGAAAAATACTCACGGTTAGTTTATGAGGTAATAGCTTTCATTTATTTCCTTTTTTATTGTATGTTTGCTTTTTGTTTTTGATATGTTCATATCTAATCAGAATTACTCTGTGCCTGTACACCCTGTTTTAGAATTGGCTTTTTATAGGAGTTCTAGTAGACATGCTATACAGTCATGTTCAATGTTCCAAATGATAACACAGGTGAAAATGTGCACATCATTCCAAGCACAACCTCAGCCTATACTTCGGCTTGATGTGCCCAAGCATGAGAACACTTGCATGTTCATCTGTAAGGCAAAGAATGTGCTTGATTGATAAGCATATTCCCTGTGAATTTAGACTGATATATGTGAATTTAGACTGATATATGTGAATTTAGACCGATATATTTAAGATCACAATGGTCACAAGCTCTCCCATACCATTGACAATCAGCTGTGAGACTGTTAGTTGCTGTACTGAACTGTATACTGAGTTCTTGGGACACAAATTCAAACACGAGGAGAGTGTGAAAGGAAGATTTGTTTCCATCAAACGCCATGCCTACAGTCTGAAATGCCTGTACTCTGAAAATGTGGACACTTTTTAGCAGAGTTCTTGGAGAAGTGTGAAAAGTATTGACTGGACTGCTTTGGGAGGAGGTGAATTGATCTGAATTGTTGCAACTTTAAATGTGAGCTGGAACATTCAGTTGCTTGTTGCTCTTCATACTCTCATGAAGTGCCGTGTTGGTTGTGGAATAAACTGTGTTTTCCACACGCTGTCCAATCGTGAAACAAGAAGTGGTGATGTAAATGTGCTGTTATCAGGTGGAAAAAAATATCTGTGTGATGTGCCAGTTGTGCAGTTGAGAGAAAAATAATCGATGCATGCAGGTTGTCATGTGAAAAGAGTGTTTTTGACGTAAGGTGCTTGTTCTCCCTACTCCATAATCATGTTTGCTGTGCACAGACGGAGTTTAGATAAATGTGAAGTGTGTTCACATATACTGATCTACATGGTGCGTGTGAGTGCATATGTGTAGTCAAATTTTTGTGTGCAGAGGTGGAGCCTGGTGTGTGTGGTGGGGGGGGGGGGGGGGGGGGGGGGGGGGGCAGCTTGCAAGTGGCAGATTTTTTATGTACTGTGTTTTGAAACAGACATGTAAATGACCTTGTTCATTGTTGAGGAAGCATATTTTATTTGTTGTATGCTGAATAAAGGAATCATAAATATAAGTGGTGCTTGTTCATTGTTTACTTGAGGAAGCATATTTTATTTGCTGTATGCTGAATAAAGGAATCATAAATATATGTGGTGAATCTATTGACAAACTTAAGTGCAAGTCAGATAAGTGTACATTATTTGTTTGTGATCCATTTAAACATGAAACATTATTTTGTGGGTTTCATAAAACTAAATATACAGCTTCAAATTCAGTTCACTCTTCACATGAAATGGGTTTCCTGAATGAATGTTTTTTTTTAAATACCTTTGTGTTGTTCAACATTGCATGAATAATAGAACACACACCCTCAAACATGTACTCAGACACTCCGTATCTGTCTGTCTCTCCACTCACACACACACACACACACCACACCACACACACACCAACACACACACACACATCCACACACACACACACACATACAGACAGACACACGCACACATTTCTGCCTCTGTTATAAATTCACACGAAAGATAACACCACCCACAAGTACACCTCATCTCTCTCTCTCGTGCGAATGCACAGACTCTCTCCTTTTCCTCTCTCTTTCCCTCTCTTTATTTCTTTCTTTCTCTCTCTCTCTCTCTCTCTCTCTCTCTCTCTCTCTCTCTCTCTCTCTCTCTCTCTCTCCACACACACACACACACACACACACACACTCACGACACACATTTATGCCATACATGTTTTCATCTAAGTTTCCTTTGATTTCAGATCTGTTGATAAAATTAGGGTGTATGATGAATTGAATGGAGGTTTGTTTTTCACAAATGAAAAAGTGTGACACAGTTACAAGGAATCAGAATAAAAGTCTCACAATTTCTAATGTTCATGCCCGATATTTCTTTATTGATTACAGCAATAAAAAGAACACATAATCATCTGAAAATGATATGATCACAAATAAAGAAAAAAACAAACCCTCAGATCTTTTTAACAAAACAGAAAAACGCACCACAAAACTTTTAGACCTACAACATGAAGTAGTAACTATGTACAACTTTGCCAGGATAAACAGCGCCTCCTCTCCTATTGTCTTCCCCAAATGGAAATATAAAAACACTCTCACGTGTGCTTGACCATGGCCTAAGTGACTAAATATATGTCAACTCTCATCTTGGGTATCGAACTTCTCCACCCACCTTCCCCTTCCCTTCCCTTCCCCAACCAAAAAAAAAACAAACAAAAACAACCACACAGAGAGAGAGAGAGAGAAAAAACACCACACACACACACACACACACACACACACACATACACACACACACCACACACACACGCACACACACACACACACGCGCACACACACACACACACACACACACACCAAAACACAAGCAAAACAAGACACCCAACATGGAGATAAAACAAATTCAGAAACAACAAACATGAACTGATCTCCTTATTTCCCACAACCTCATTTTCCTCTTGTTTGCAGAGTGAATGAGAAACAGTTTTTGGCTTTGCCCTGGCTGGAATCTTCTCAGTTCAGAAAAGAAAATAATTGTAGTCTCCATGCACACAGAGGACACAAAGTGTGTAGAGCCCCCATCTACTCAGCACAAGAAAGAAAAGTCAGAAACATGACTCGAGAATGAAAAACAGACTGAATATAACAGAGGTTAAACAAAATGTCCCATAGCTTACTGGCCTAACAGGGCAGTAAACTATGCGAGATTCATTGCGTCCAGGTCATTATAGAGACCGGAACCTTCCTTCTGCCGCTTTAAATCTTCCCTGGACTTGAGCAAGTACCTGTTTACTGCTGGCTGGACAGAATGGGGTTTCAAGATGCAAAAGCCTAACACAACAAACTTGTCAGCTGTGCAGCCTGATGGTGGTGGATAAATGGATAGACTGACATACAAACATAGAGATTGATAGATGAAATCTGTATCATTGTTGTTTATATCCTCGATGAACACATAAGGCAATATCGAGGCTGAAAGTGTTCCAAAATAAATGATACCAAAGCACCACTACACACTGCACCAAGCCACCAAAAATCGTTAAGAATCTGAGAAAAGGAAACAGACGATGAAGATCATTAGCCTAAATACTGAACTCCGAAGAAGAAAGCAAACGGGTACAACTAAAGGTGACAGCCATACCGTTTAGGGTTATAACAAAAGTTACGTCCTTCAAACCGAAGCTGAAAATCACCTGTTTCAACACAGCTGCAAGACATATACCACACAAACATCGCCTTTTTACGGTGGCAGTATTGTAGTACTAGGATTATTTTTATATTTTCCGAGTCAAGTATGCATAAATGTGTGCATGTTATATAGAACCTGCAAATGTTTTGTTGTATATATATATATATTATATATATATATATATATATATATATATATATATATTATTATGATACATGGATATAATTGAATACGCATGAGTGCATAGATGCACCTGAAACATAGACAGTTTATGAAATACATACACATATACATATATTTTCAATCAAATCAAAATTGTTTAAACGATCTCATGACCAAGTGAAAAGCGTGAAGACAAAACGACAGAACAGAGGATGTCTTCAACACAGAATTTCCGTAAGGCCGGGAACACTGTAACTGAAAGACGTCTGGCATCCCAATGGGTAGGGAGGGGGAGAAAGTTTGGAGTGGGGGTGGGGGTGTATGTGGAGAGTGTGGGGTAGGGGACAGATTTGGCTTGGGGAGTTTCATTTTTATGACAGGCACATTGCCCTTTTAGATCCGTCACCACAGAGACAACAAAACCGAAAAAGAAATGTAGCTTCAAAGACTGTACACAAGAAGTGTGTTATTAATCAATTACACAATAGTTAACTATAGGCGGATGAATCTAGACTGTGCTTCAAGTGCAGGCTGTTCTGTTTAATTTAGCACCCACAGTTTTAATGAAAATGAGTTAACAAAATCAAGGTGAACATATTTTAGCAACAACAGCAAAACAACAACAAAGCAACAACAACACACACACACAAAAATAAATAAAAGAAAGAAAGAAATAGTATAGAAATTGTCACCCTAGCAAATAGCACCAGAGGATGAGCAACTAGTACCCGTTCCCGTGTTTTATCTCTCTCTGCATAATGGCCAGAATATAGAATGACATGAAGCATCACAGTTTATACAGGTCATGAAGATCAGTGAAGGTCATGGAATTTTTTTTTTTAAAGTCATTTTCCGGGACTGGAAAGCCACGCATTTATAGTCCACATCATGCAAGTGTCATGGGGAATTTGAAATAAAGCCTTCAAGAAACAGAAAATACCTGGTGTGGGTCAATGCGTCGCTGTACAAAAATCAAGCATGCATTGACCCCCTTGCAGGCGTCCATGAAGCAGCCATTTTCATAACAGCAGGAATACATTTTTGCATGCAAGAAGTAGTTCATTTGGGGTCATGGGAATTTCTCAAAATGTCTTATAAAATGGCTCATGGAGGTTTGAAGATGTCAACATGTATTTGGGTGCAGAGAAAATCAAGGAATTCTGAACATGTCAACGCGTATCGACCCTGTAGCATGTTGTGGATTGCAAGGAAGACAGAACTGTGAAGACTTTATTCTACGGAGAGGTCTGAATGGGTCAGAAATGCAGGAACATAGTAAACGACAGAAATGAGGAAAATGAATACACACACCACACAATACGAGAGAGAGAGATGGGGAAAATGAACCCGCACACAATACGAGAGAGAGAGGACTATCAAAGGTTCACATGAAAAGGAAATTACTAGCATTGTTTTCTAAAGACAGGGATAGAAGAATTAAACTGATGGACCACTTGACATTCTCACAGGGGAGGGGGAAAGTGTACAGATTTTTGTTTTAACAAAGGCAGGTGAATGGGCCGCAAAGGCGGAACAAACAGTGGACGACAGGGAAACATGACAACACTGAAAAAAAAAAAACACACACAGAAAAAAAAACGATGAAATTCAAAGAAACTGAAGTCGCATAATCAAAAGCTGGATCTCCACTACCCCATCCTCCCCGAGACATAGGAAAATTAATGCATACTCCATAATCGCACACTATAGTGTGAATAGCCTACTGCATACATCTCTTTCTTTCACGTATGCATGCACGCCAATGTGCGCGTACACACACACGCACATCAGCCCTGATATGGCCCTTTGCGGTCGGCTGGGCTATAAGCAACATTATCTTATCTTACACACACGCACGCACGCACGCACGCACACACACACACACGCACGCGCGCGCGCGCGCACACACACACACACAGTCTTGCACCCACCCCCAGAACCCATCTTTACATGCCTTCTCTGCGCCCCCCCCCCCCTCCCCCCTTGCCCATACAACTATCTCCCCCACCCCACTCCCGATCCCCCTTCCCCCTGAGAGAGAGAGAGAGAGAGAGAGAGAGAGAGAGAGAGAGAGAGAGAGAGAGAGAGAGAGAAGGACCGAAAACAGAATTCAAAGCAAGAGTAAGATGTACGTTGGCGACCGCTTTGACGTCACAGCTGAGGTCACAAGATGTCATCATCCTGATGACAGTCGTCAGTGTAGGACCAGTACCTGTAGCGCATTGATTTGTCCAAGAGCTTCCATCTTCCAACTTGCTTCCTCCTGTCACGACATGGACACGTCAATACTTAATCACTTTTCCAGCTGCTTGTGTCCCCCTCTCACGCATCTTCCTTCTCCCCGTTCCCTCTCTCCTTCCACCCCCCCCCCCCCCCCCCCCCCCCCCCCGTCTCGCGCTTATCACCCACCACCCCACTACCTCCAGATACAATCTCATCAGTCTCTCGTCCGTCTCACCTTTTTTTCTACTTTTTCCCCTGTCACAGAATATCCTTTACACGTCACTTCCTCTCCTAAACTACTGACCCGACACTTTCTTGTCACACCAACTCTATCAACATGTCACTTTTGTGACGTCACTCTCCTCTCCTTCTAAACTACCGACCCGACACTTTTTTTGTCACGCCACTCTATTGACATGTCACTTTATGATGTCACTCTCCTCTCCTTCTAAACTACTGACCCGACACTTTCTTGTCACGCTACTCTATTAACATGTCACTTTTGTGACGTCACTCTCCTCTCCATCTAAACTACTGACCCGACACTTTCTTGTCACACCACCCTATTAACATGTCACTTTTGTGACGTCACTCTCCTCTCCTCTAAACTACTGACCTGACACTTTCTTGTCACGCCACCCTATTAACATGTCACTTTTGTGACGTCACTCTCCTCTCCTTTAAATTACTGATCCGACACTTTCTTGTCACGCCACCCTATTAACATGTCACTTTTGTGACGTCACTCTCCCTCTCCTTCTAAACTACTGACCTGACACTTTCTTGTCACGCCACCCTATTAGCAAGTCACTTTTGTGACGTCACTCTCCTCTCCTTCTAAACTACTGACCCGACACTTTCTTGTCACGCCACCCTATTAACATGTCACTTTTGTGACGTCACTCTCCTCTTCTTCTAAACTACTGACCCGACACTTTCTTGTCACGACACTCTATTAACATGTCACTTTTGTGACGTCACTCTCCTCTTCTTCTAAACTACTGAGCCGACACTTTCTTGTCACGACACTCTATTAACATGTCACTTTTCTGTAACACTACGCTATGAACATATCACCGTCCTCTCACATAACGCTATTGACACGGCGCTCTCCAGTCACACATCAGCATTGATATATCACTCTCTTGTCACACAGTTCTATTTTACACAGCACTCTCTTGTGTCGCAACACTGTTGACATCATTCTCCTGTCACACAACACTGCTGACATCATTCTCCTGTCACACAACACTGTTGACATCATTCTCCTGTCACACAACACTGTTGACATCATTCTCCTGTCACACAACACTGTTGACATCATTTCCTGTAACACACAACACTGTTGACATCATTCTCCTGTCACACAACACTGTTGACATCATTCTCCTGTCACACAACACTGTTGACATCATTCTCCTGTCACACAACACTGTTGACATCATTCTCCTGTCACACACAACACTGTTGACATCATTCTCCTGTCCCACAAAGTTGTTGACATCATTCTCCTGTCACACAACACTCTTGACATTATTCCCCTGTCACAGAACACTGTTGATATCATTCCCCTGTCACACAACACTGTTCACAACATTCTCCTGTCACACAACACTGTCGACATCATTCTCCTGTCACACAACACTGTTGACATCATTCTCCTGTCACACAACACTGCTGACATCATTCTCCTGTCACACAACACTGTTGACATCATTCTCCTGTCACACAACACTGTTGACATCATTCTCCTGTAACACACAACACTGCTGACATCATTCTCCTGTCACACAACACTGTTGACATCATTCTCCTGTCACACAACACTGTTGACATCATTCCCCTGTCACACAACACTCTTGACATCATTCTCCTGTCACACAACACTGTTGACATCATTCCCCTGTCACACAACACTGGTGACATCATTCCTCCTGTCGCACAACACTGTTGACATCATTCTCCTGTCACACACAACACTGTTGACATCATTCTCCTGTCACACAACACTGTTGACATCATTCTCCTGTCACACAACACTGTTGACATCATTCTCCTGTCACACAACACTGTTGATATCATTCTCCTGTAACACACAACACTGCTGCCATCATTCTCCTGTCACACAACACTGCTGACATCATTCTCCTGTCACACAACACTGCTGACATCATTCTCCTGTCACACACAACACTGTTGACATCATTCTCCTGACGCACATTACTGTTGACATCATTCTCCTGTCGCACAACACTGTTGACATCATTCTCCTGTCACACAACACTGGTGACATCATTCTCCTGTCACACAATACTGTTGACATCATTCTCCTGTAACACACAACACTGCTGACATCATTCTCCTGTCACACAACACTGTTGACATCATTCTCCTGTAACACACAACACTGTTGACATCATTCTCCTGTAACACACAACACTGTTGACAGCACTCTCCTGTCATACAACACTATTGACATGTCTCTCTCTCATGTGTCACAACACTATTGACACGCCACTTTCTTGTCACACAATACTATTGACCTGTTAATACCCTGTTACACAACACTTTTGACACGTCACTGTCATGTCAAACTATTGACACGTGACTCTCCTGTCATACAATTGATACGTCACCATTGAAAAATAAAATCACGATTTCCGTTTGTTTTCTTGTGTGATTTTCTGCGCACAAACTCACCACCATCCCTTCTTAATCCCCCCTCCCTCTCTCTCTCTCTCTCTCTCTCTCTCTCTCTCTCTCTCTCTCTCTCTCTCTCTCTCTCTCACGAGTTTCTTCCACTCATTGCTTTTTTTGGACGCCACTGATGATATTGCCCGTCCAGAATTTTTATCACAGAACCATGTGTGTTTCGGTGAGGGGGGGGGGGGGGGCGAGCGAGAGAGAGGAGAGAGAGAGAGAGAGAGGAGAGAGAGAGAGAGAGTTGAGGGGATTTGTATGTGTGTGTTCATA